>CM028380.1:103227791-103259202 GCA_013146195.2 Codonopsis lanceolata | reverse complement strand
TGTAAGCATGAAGAAGAACTTTACAATGAATTACATGTTTAAGAATGTTTAAAAGTTTGACTTTTGAAGAATAAGAGTTGACTATTATGCATATGAGAGTATGATGCTATCTAATTGATGAATTATATGAAGAGCATGTTGGTCAACAATAATTCACTAGAATTGAAGGTTATGAGAGCATGCTGGATAGTTTATATTTTTGATTATAAGTATGTGCTAGATGAATTTACATCTTGTTTGGATAAATGGTTATTTTGAATGAAAACATGCTTGATTAAATGTTAACATGAGATACATGCTTGAAATGTGATGGTTGACTATAAATATTAAGTGTTGACTTATGAATGATGATTTGGGGTTGTTGTTGGGAAGATATGAATTGTTGGGTTACATAATGTTGTTAACCCTAAGAACATAGCAATGAATAATAGGAGGGCTATGATGCAAATAGCTTCTATGCCTTCAAATTTGAAAAAGAGTAGAAATGACTCAACGGAGTCGACATTAATGGACTAATATGATTATAGTGAATCACATATTGAGATCCTACTGAATTTAGGGTAGTTTTGATGGGAGGTTAAACCTCCGAAGGCGCTTACAAATGTATGAAGAACACTTGGGTATTTAGAGACTTGATAATATTGCTCTAATGTGTCTATGTGTTAGTTAGCATAGAGATGCATAACTATGTGGTTTAAAAGTAAAAATCTACTTGATTGGATTAGTGCGTGATGTTGTACTTTTCCTTGGTGAGCATTTGAGTATGGATTACCCGCTGCTTGGCGCTTTTGAGTCCACCAAATGGCGCTCTTTTGGTTTGGAGTCTTTGGCGGACGATACATTAGTTTCATGACGATTGTGGGATTCGCAGGATTTCAATGGATCGTCGTGTCGGTTGCACACACCTCCATCAATGGCCCACGGTGGGGAAGTAGTTGATCTTAGTTGTAGTAAGTAAACATGACTCGATCACTATGAACCCTAACGAGAGATTGTTTTGGGACGCCGATACCACTAATGGGGTATCGAGACACATTTGTTTCAAGCTAGAGTTGCATGTCGGAAACGGAAAGGAAAACCATCTTCTTCTTATGTGGTTTATTTTACAAGCACTTGTATGAATTGTTGTGCTACGTGGTTATGGTATGATATACATGAGATGATGATTACTTGATGAAATGTTATGATAAGAAATGTAAGAGCATCCACAATGGATGCTTTTATCAACACTCTTAAATCATTTTTAGAGTTTTTTACCCACCCTTGATCCCACAATGGACTCCCAATCACACCCTCTCCTCTAAAACCAACTAAACATTCCTCAAATTTAGAGGGAGGCTTGGAAGGAATAGTAACTTTTTTTTGTCTCCAACCCTCTCATGTGTATGATACTCATATTTGTTGTTTACATATTTTGTAATGGAGAGATTTAATTGAGATTATAGTAAAATAATTAGTTTTGTAAATATATATTTTTTTAGATAAAATTAATTGAATTTCTTAAAACATAAAATTATTTCAATAGAAGATAAAATGTAAAAAATACTTCCTCCATTCCGGGCAAAATTATTATTAATTTAATATGTTTTATTTGGTGCTAAAAAATTATTTTCTCTTCTTCGGTAGGAGTTATGTTTAGATGATAATAATAAAACTGTATTTTAAGCATAAAATTCCCTTTAGATTGATATATATTTTGAGATAAAAGTAATTTTAAAACTTATTAAAACATATACTTCCTCAATTTTCAAAAAATAATTCTCTTTGACATGTCACACAGTTTAAAAAAAGTAATTGACTGTAAAATAAATATTAGTAGTATAATGTGTGGTTTCCTTTAATTATACTAACTTTGTCATTTAAAATTTTCCTACCCGTTGCAAGCTACCGATATACATATTTTTTTTACATTATTATCGTAAACTTGTTCTATTGATCAAATTGAAATATGTCTATTTTTAATGAAATTTGTGTATTAATTGTGAATTATTTTCAACCAAAGGAAATCATTTGTCTCGTGTTCTTAATATATGAGAGGATAATAATAATAATAATAATAATAATAATAATAATAATAATAATAATAATAATAATAATAATAATAATGTATTATAAACATAAATTGACCATTAAAATGACGTATATTTTAGATGAAAGTAATCAAAATAATTAAAAATACAATATTTTTTCATAGAATATATAATATAAAATATAAATACAATAGTGTTGGGAAAATAGAAATAAAAAAATGAAAAATATGGTGGTAGTTAAGTTTGTTAGTTGTGATGAAAGAGATTTGAGGTTTTAAAGGATTGTATAGAGGGTGATTACTGGAGTGGAAACTTTTTTAGAGTGTTGAAAAAGTGTAAAAGGAACAAAAAACGAGGTAGCTAGAGGGAGGTATAGAGTTGCATCATTGGAGATGCTCTAACATGCTAATGAAATGATGACTTTTGATATAGTGTTATACTAGAGATATAACATGCTAATCATGATTAGAATGCAAACCATTGTCTTTCATATATAAGTTCTTATATGAATCATGTTAAAAGATGAAGTGTGAGACCCATGGAATAATTGAGTTATGTGGATGATGTTTTGATGAATATTGCAATATGAAGATGACATGTTAAACGTATTGGAATTAAGAATCATATTCTATTGAGATGAATTACTTATGATGAATTATGCAAATAATGTTCTATGAGACTATGGTTAGGTTTCAGTTTGTGTGGTGAGTTATTCCATGAAATGTTATATCATGAGCATGATATGAGATGTATATGTTTTATTTGAACATAATGTCATGTCATGACATTGCATATTTAGTAGCTTACTAAGTCTTTATGACTTACTCTGTTTACCTTGTTTTCCTTAGATTCGAGCCGAGATAGTGATTTGAAGGAATCCGCCGAGTCTACGATAGTATGTGTGGTTCACTGAGAAGGTTGTTACTAGTTTATAAATTGGTAGTCTTTGATTTGGAAAGGTCGACTGGGAAGTGAAGTTATATAAACTTCACTATGGGTAGTAAGCCTTGTGATTATTTAAATTGGTACTTGTTTATGTTGTTTAGTCTTTTGTGAGCCGACGGATGTTAGTCGTGCCATGTTAATATAATAATATTGTTTCTATCTATATCAAGTTGTTTATATCGTTCGTTATGTTTACTCCGGCATGTTTTTAGCCGTTAAGCATGCTAGACTAGAGTTGTAGACTTAGTTTAATGTTGGGTTCCGGCTGTAACGTCGCCGATGACTTGGTATATAAATTGCTATTTAATGATATTACATGTCAGGAGGTTTTGTTTTACGTGCCCAATGTTGCGTCACGTGATTTTTATTTTTGGACCGAGAGATTCATTATCTCTTTGGTTGTGTTAGTTTGAGCTTGTTAGCTCGGGCGCCACCGTTTAATTATGTTACGCTTCCGCATGTGTTAAAGTTATTGGCGTATCGCCGTTATGGCCTTACCCGTTATTTGTTATCTTGCGTGTTTTTGACGGCACGACCTCGGGGTCTCGTATTGGGATTCGGGTCGGGTCGCCACACTAGGCCATCTGGCCCCAGAATGTCTGCTAAAGTTCACTCCAAGATCTGAGAGACCTAGTTCTCTCAAGGTCAAACTGATATGGGTTCCAAAAGGTTGCTAATCCTTAGGACCCGAAAGAAAATAAAGGGTACCTTGTTGCTTTAATTTCTTTTCAGGAATGCTTCATGGCTATAGAATCAGAAAACAAAGACATCGGTACAGACGGTGGGGCTCAAGACACATGAGGAGCAGTCTTCTTACGATATAGTGAAGCTAAAGGACCCATTGTTATTTTGGAGACAATGCAAGAGGAAAAATAATTGGATATGGCACAATTACTAGAGGAAGCCTCTCCATCAACAAAGTTTCTCTAGTGAGTGGTTTAAAGCACAATCTTCTGAGCATATCTCAATTTTGCGACAAAGGACTGCTATGCCAATTCAACTCAAACCGATGCCTCATCAAAGATAGTGAATCTGCTCTACAATCTTGGCCGGCAATAGACAAGGAAAGCGTCTATGTCGTGGACTTAAATCTTCTAGGGAGATTCTCAAACCTGTGCTTAGTAGCCAACAACGTTCGTGACAACAACTGGCTATGGCACAAGCGTCTCAGTCACCTCAACTTCAAGCACCTCTCCAAGCTCTCCAAAAATGGGCTTGTCAAAGGTCTACCTACGGTGTCTGCCGACCATGACGAGAAGTTGTAAAGCTTGCCAACTAGGAAAACTTTCCAAGTCTTCCTTCAAAAGAATGTTTTGTCAACAAAGCGGACCTCTTCAACTTCGCATATGGATCTCTTTGGACCTATCACAACGGCCGATATTTCGGAGACAAGTACACACTTGTAGTAGTTGATGACTACTCTAGATTCACTTGGATTGAAACTATGTCATCTAAAGATGAAGAAACGTATGATCTAGTCACGCTCTTTTCGAAGACTTCAAACTCAAAAGCTTGAAGACATAAGCGACATAAGATCGACAATGGCCTTGAATTCAAGAACAACGGTGTAGAAAATCTTGCGATGACCACGGGATCGGCCACAACTTCTCCGCCGGTACTCCTCAACAAAGCGGTGTAGGCTGAGCGGAAGAATAGAACAACGATTGAGCGGCAAGAACAATGTTGGCGAAGCTAAACTTCAAAGTATTTTTGGGCGGCGTCAACCTTGCATGTTTCACTCAAGCAGATCTACGGTAAACAAGTTTCATAACAAAACTCCATATGAAATATGGAGAGGAAGATCCCAAACATAGGATTTCTTAAAATCTTTGGTGTAAATGTTTTATTCTTTATAATGGAAAAGAATATAGAGGAAAATTTGATGCAAAAATCGAGACGAAGGAATTTTTTAAAGGGTATTCCAAACATTCAAAAGCATTTCGCATTTTCGGTAAAACTAATTTAAAAATTTTAGAATTTGTGCATGTTTCTTTTGATGAATATGACTTGTTAGAGCCTAGAAAGGCTCGAGCGTTGCTAATGATTCGATAATGATGAGGCAGTACTAATCTGACATCCACTTCCACTCCTCATCGAAAAGCTGAGACACCTCAGTACCGCTAACCTCTTCACGGTGAGCGAGAACTCTGCCGGTACCGATAACAACTCTTACTTGACCACGAACCCATCTCTTGTCTTACCCCAAGCACCTTTCTGAGATCACTCATCCTTCTTGTTCACGAGAAAATGAAAGTTTTGAAGATCCTAAGTCTTCTGAGCCAGATTTTGGTGAATCTCCTTCTCAACCTACTCCGGAATTCTTAAGAGAAGAACCCACCAGAAGTGATCTTCCTCCAACCGTTATTGAAGCAAGAGATCATCCCATTTCTCAAATCATTGGTGATCTCAACACGAGGAGTTAAATGCGAGAAATAAAGTTCGAGAAGAGACTATGTTTGCTTACGCATTTGTATCGAACTTCGAGCCAAAGAAGATTGATGAAGCAATTATGGATCATAAGCGGATTGAAGCTATGCAAGAAGAGCTAAACCGGTTTGAAAGATGTAAGGTGTGGAGCTTAGTTCAGGCCGGTGATCATCCGTCATCGGCACTAAATGGGTTTTCGAAACAAAAGAGATGAAGACGAAATGTCACCGAAACAAAGCTAGGCGGTTGCACGGGGCTACCGAGGAAGAAGGAATTGACTTTGATGAAACTTTTGCTCTGTTGCTAGACTAGAGGCAATCGAGACTCTTTCTAGCCTAGCATCGTTCATGGACTTCAAAGTGTATCGGATGGATGTAAAGAGTGCCTTTACGAATGGTGATCTTCAAGAAGCGTATACGTGGAGCGACCTCCGGGATTTGTCATTTCGGAACAAATTGGATCACGTCTACCGACTCAAGAAAGCTCTCTACGGCTGAAGCAAGCTCCCGAGCTTGGTATGAAACTCTATCCAAGTTCTTAATAGAACAAGGATTCTTGAGAGGAAGGATAGACACTACTTTATTCATTCTCAAGCACAAAGGCCATTCTCTTACGGTACAAATCTATGTGGGCGATATCATCTTTGGATCAACTAACCAAAGCATGTGTAAAAGATTCGAGAAGGCGATGCAAAGCAAGTTCGAGATGAGCATGATGGGTGAACTTACCTACTTTCTAGGATTGCGAGATACAACGGACTTGAGACGGAATCTTCATCGGCCAAACCAAATATGCAAAGGAACTAATCAAGAAGTTCGGTCTTGATTCGGCTAAAGGATTCGAAACTCCAATGTCTACCGCGCCATCTTGACAAAGATGAGAAGGGAAAGCAAGAGAACATAACCAAGTACCGAGGAATCATAGGTTCACTTCTTTACCTTCTTGCTAGTAGACGACATTATGTTTCTTTGTTTGTGTTTGTGCAAGATTTCGAGAGATCCAAAGGAGTCACATTTGCTTCTTTGCCAAGCGTATCATCGGATATGTCTCAAAAACAACAAATCTAGGCATACGGTATTCCAAAAACAACAATTTCAATCTAGTTGGATACTCGGATGCAGATTATGCGACTTGCAAAGTGAGCGAGAAGAAGCACCAGGTGGGACTTGTCAATTCCTTGGAAATAGACTTGTCTCATGGTCTTGCAAGAAACAAGGATCGGTTGCAAACTCAACCACGAGAAGTGAATACATTCTTTTAGCATTTGTTGCTCTCAACTCCTATGGATGAAGCAACAACTAGTGGACTACAACATCAAGGCGCAAAGCGCCCAATCATGTGTGACAACACATCGGCAATTCGATCTCAAAAATCGATAATGCACTCCAAGACAAAGCACATTGATATTCGTTATCACTTCCTCAAAGATCATGTGGAGAAAGGTAACATCAGCTTGGAATACGTTCCAACTGAGCATCAATTGGCTGACATTCTCACAAAACCATTGGATGCCACCAGGTTTGCTTATTTAAGGAGAAATCTTGGTATGATTGATCCTACTGCTTAAATTCAAAGTTTTTGTTAAAGTCTCTTTCATACCGGTAGACCTAGTTTTACACTAATCGGAAGACGTAAGTCTCTCTTTACCGGAAGACTTCAAGGTTAGTATTATTACTTAGTCTATTATTTTAAAGAGGTTTCTAAAGCAAAAAGGGGGGTCAAGGATAAAATTTGGTACTTAAGAAAATATCTTAAGTTCCGCTTTTCATCTAAAATTTTCTCGCCTTTAAATAGACCTTGAACCACATTTTGCAAAACTTTACGAAACCATTTGACAAAAATATTTCTCTCTCTATTCATACTCTCTCTCTGTGTAACTGCTTTCTGCAAATCCAAATTCTTCTTGTTTCTTCTTCTCATCAACGACAATGGTACGTTCCTCTCTTCTCTACTTGAAACTTACTACGTACTGTTCTGCATTTCATTTCATAACCTAAAAATTATTTTGGAATTCAAACGGTCATTTTCGAGTTTCTACAGTATTCGCCATTGTTGTTCTTACAAACCTTGAATACTAACAGTCGTTTATGTATATTCAATGTTTATTCTTATGAAAACTTCTATTATACTTTTCTCGGGTGTGGATACTCTAAACATTCTAGGGTTTCAAGTTTTCGTTTCGAAAAATTCTAATTATTTCAGAAAACCTTGAAATTCCTACTTGTTTAGATGTTGAGGTGAAAAGCCCTAATTTTTATTTGCATTTCTTTCAGGCAAAAACTTCAAAATCTAAGCGAGACAGCGGAAAGAAATTGAACCCAGAAACCGACATTCCTCCCAGTACGGATGTCAACCTTCCGGGCTATCCAACCTTTCCCGCCTCTCATGACATCATAGTCGCTCTGGACTCGAAGCTGTACATTCCAGGAATGTGCATTGACCTTCAGTCAATTAGCACTATAGCTGCCGGCGTCAAAGCTTGCGAGGATATGAACGCCTCTGGTATTCTACCCCTCTTCTGCCTCAACGACAAAAATTACAGCATCTTTCTGGCAGAAGAATTCTATCAAAGAATGGAGCTCATGAACAAGAATGCTCTTCGAGGGTGGATTCGAGGCCGTCCAATCTCCATTACCGCTAAGACAATTTCCACCATCATCGGCGTGCACTTTGGTGGACCTCTTGAAGCAACCATTCTTTTGTACATGCACAGGGAAGCAATGAGAGGAGTAGACACCTATAGAGAACCAAGGGAAAATGCTCTGAAATCTGTTCCCTCTTGACGTCTACTGCACCAGCCACCTTATAGACAAGGGGCTTCTATTCAAGAGTGGAGCACATGATATGTTTGACGGCCCGACAAATCAACTTGACAAGTGCTTGGTATTTCTTCAGCTCCGTCTCAACTGGGGGGCCATCATCTTCAATGAATTAAAGCAGTGGGTGGAGAAAGCCAAGAACAACCCCACTTGCAAGCGCCCCTTCGTTAGGCTGATCAATGCCCTTCTAAGGGATGATGCTAATGTCAACTCTTCCTTAAAGGAAGATGAACTGATTGCAGTGGCCAAGGAGAAGCAGCTAACCGCTTCGTTCTTCAGCAAATAATTAGAATATGAGAACAAGCGAAGACTACAAAAGGGTCTACCGCCCATCTCCATAGACAAAGTGGCCAAGCCTGCACCTATCTTGGTTACACGCTTCAACATGGAAGCTCATGACCTTTGCCGGCCGAGAACCTTCAAGAAGGCCTGCGCAAAGTTTGACGATCAAGTGGCGCGTCCCTCCATCAAAAGGCCAAAGACTTGGCTGATGAGGCAGAGCAGCTGCTTCGAACCAAGATGGCTGCCAAAGGAAAAGCTAAGCAGACAAGGCCGGAAGAAGCCACTCCAACTGAAGAGGAGCAGGCCAAATGGGTTAGGAGAAAGATGAAGGAAGGCGAAAGGACCACCTACATCGGCCGGACCGGCTACTTCCTCTACCCAGCCTAAACTTCACAAGCCCGGCCAACCTCTCAAACTCAACAAACCACTTCCTCACGACCACTACCCAAACCGGTCAATCAACCTCACCCTCTCACGCACCCACTCCCAAACCAAAAGCGAAGGAGACTTCGTAAAACCTTTGAAGACCAGCCACCGGCGGGACACTCCTGCCACTCTGATGAAGCGGTTGAGCCTCTACTACTTGAGAAAGAAAAGGAGAGGCTGGGTCCCAAACTACGCCATCCAACCAACTACCTTGCCACCCAACCAACTACCACTACCTCAACCAACCTCACCTCTACCACCACTTCATCTATTCCTCCTGAGTCATCTACTCAGAGGAATTCACCACCTCCGGAGGAGCCTATCCCTCAGGAGGAGCCTAAAACTCAGGAGGAGCCAGCCAGAACCCCCACTCCTCCTCCTCCTTCACCCTTTAACTACTCACCTGACCCATCTACCCCTTCCTCACCTCACCAATCCCAACCAACTTTCATCAACCACACCACGCCACCAACTCCCTCCCTCTACTCGGCCAATAGACTCTGCTGCTGCCAAGTTCCTTTTCGAACTTTCGTCGATGCTTGAACCTATTATCCCTACCCATCAACCTCCTCAATCTTCCCTTAGAAAACCAAAATCCCTCTTCTACCACGCCCCTTCTTTCGGTTTTCTACGAACCCTACCAGAATCCTCCCATATCGGTGACAATTCGACACGATATGGGCTGGATTCCCCACCAACCCTCCTCCACCTCCACCTATAACCTTATCTTCCTCTACCTCCTCATCCGACTCTTCCTCTTGACTCCTCTCCCCTCGACCACAACGGCCCTTAGGCCTCCATCTCCGGAAGAAGTTATTCATATTGGCCAGGCCTCCACGTCAACTCAACCGGCCAATGATGAAATTTTGTCACGGCTGGACGCTATATACGAAAGACTAGGCGCTCTCACTTGCATCTCTACCGCTACCGCTGAGATAGCCACTGCCGCGTCCAAAGCCAATGATCGAATTACAGCACTTCTACGACAATTCCAAGAGGATGTCTGGACTCGTTTTGGGCGAGATCACGACACGACTTCACGGATGTAAAGATCAGCGTTGAAGCTCAGCGAGATGAATGTGTCGTATCGCTCCTCCCTTTTTTACGAGTTGTTCCATGCCATCACTCTTCATCTCGGCAATGGCCGCCCTCCGGTTCTAGAGCTCAACCGCATTGCTCGCGACTCTGCTCACAACATTATGAATGCTAATCGTGATCGTGATCAGGCCATCACGGAGGAGAAGCAAATGAGGTCAATCAACAGAAAGCTGATGGAAGAGAACATCCGTCTTCGTGAAGAACTGGACTACCGTTCTCGTTCCACGGACCTCCTCGATGCGGATGGCAGTACGAGCGAGAATGGAAGAGCTAGAACGAGAGCGAAGGGAAAAGGAAGCTGCAGACAAAGGCAAAGGGAAAAAACCTTGGTAGTTTTGTATCTTTTCTTCCCTTACCTTTGTATTAATCTTTCATTTTGAAAACTCTGTTATATGTAAACATCTTGTTTATAAGAACAGAAGATTATGTGTTTCTCAAAATTGTCTTGTTTAAATTCCTGTTACTTTATTTTCTATATTTGTTTAGAATTTAAACAATCAGTTTAAATTTATTTGAACTGCTGCTAATCTGTGTGCTATTCTATGATTTTTATACCCTTGTATGCACTTAGATTAGTTCCTTACAATTGAGGTGCTCTTCTGTCTGATAGAGGCATGTCTTCTCCTACATTATATATAAATTTCTCAGACATGCTATTATCTATCACATAGTCTATTTTTTGCCCTCATTTGTAGTAATGATGACCAGATATAAATAGGAGGAGATTGTTGATTCCTATGTTAGATTTATATCTGTTCAGTTCATTACATTTAGTTTTATACTTCAGTGGCTAATCGGGCTGCGTATCGATTAGCGTGGCAACTGTGTATAGAACTTTGCGAAGTATAGTTTTTATAGGACTTTACAGGTTCAGCGGAAGACCTCTTCAAGCTTCACTGGAAGACCTGCTTAAAGCCTACAAACGGCAGACCTTGTGTCCACCTGGTTTCTTATGACGTGTTCTGTCAAGCAATGACTCATTGAATTAATTCAAACTAATCTAATCATTATTTGAATTAATCCAAGACATTCCCTGACATATCAAGCCGAAAGCAAAGCAACTTCTCCAAGCGTCTCCTACTTCGCAACAACTCTCGAATCGACACCTAAATCGCCCACCTTTTGAAGATCTCGAGAAATCATTCCTGCTCTAGATATACGTGAAAGCGAAAATCCTTATTGTGACCCCATGCATTTAATGCATTGTTGAAAAAATTTGTTGATGTATTCGTCTTCTCCAAGCGGATCTTTTGAAGTGCACTGCTATAAATCTTTGCCATTGAAGGCTGGAGAACACAACACTGTACAGAATCAATCGAACGCTTAAAGGATTGCTATGAAACTTCATAAACTCCTAGTCTTACAGCTCAGTGCAATCAAGAGATCCTCAACAAGATCTAGAAGTCCTCGTCAACAACAAGAAGCTGCTCATCAACACTTATTGCTTTTTACTTCTTGTTGTTTACATTCATTTACTATACTTCATACAATTAAATATCTTGTATTACTAGATATTTAATTCCATAGACAAACACAAGTCAATATTTTGTACACGATCCATTAGGGATATTCTTTGTAATTGATCTAGTGGAAAACATAGTGCACTATTTAAATCCAAGGTTGACTGCCTTGGTGGTGGACGTAGCACTCTTTATAGTGTGAACCATTCCAAAATACTTGTGTTATTTCTTATATGTTTGTTTGTTATTTGAACTGGTTAAGTACTTTGATTATCTTTATCCAATTACAGCAGAACTTAAGTATCTTGTAAACGGTCTACCGGTAGTCCTTATCGGCAGACCTGGAACAACTATCTTGAAGGTCTTCCGCTACTTCATTCTTTTCAATAGATTGCAAGTACCCTTCAAAGAATTTACTCAAAAGTTTTAAGTGTTTAATAAGCTATTCAACCCCCCCCCTTCTAGCTTATTATTGTGCCCATTGGGACCCACACTTGTGCTAATTCTCACGTCGGAGGGCTTTGCGAGGAGTTCTTAGTTTTTTCTTTGTCGATTGCATTTGAGGATAATAAGATACGTTGAAAGCCGGTATGCGTCTAGAAGATTTTTGCATCAACCATTAACCCAAAATCAATTTTAGATTTTATTTTTTGTCTAATTCTTTACTCTATGCATCAACATTTATAGACCTACCACCACACCTTAAACCTATTTACAAATTAAAATTATTTTATTTTTTTTGATTTTATTTTATTTTTTGTTAATTCAAATTTACTCCTTCATTCAAATTTGCAAAACTCGTCATTTATAGTTATATTCCACCTACCACCACCACAACCTTAAATTTCACTATATACAAATTAAAATTAATTTTTTTTGAATTTTCAAATTTGCAAAGATTGAAACTCAAATGCCCATATCGCAAAATTCATTTGTTAAATGATTTGCTCTAACTTCCACCTCAAATAAAAAACTTGCTTTTCACCACACAAGAATTTAAAAAACATTCTTTGAATTTTCAAATATATCTTTAAAAGTATTGACAATTTCACTATGAATAAGTGGAAATGATTTGGCAAAAAATATTTTTCAAAAGTTAATTTGTTATTTATTGATTCATTTTAAACACCTTCCTTCAAAATAATCATTTGCAAAATTGTTTCATATAATCTTTACTTTTATTACAAACACAGAAAATTCAATTCTTTGAATTTTCAAATATTCAAATTGAAACCAAAAATGTTAATTTGAAAAACATTGCATCTTTGTCATCCCGACAATTGCCACCACCATCGCCTCTAACACCACCATCCACCGGTGTCAATCACCACCACCAAGAAATGCATTCACCTCGCCTTGTTCAAATGGAGACATATAATCTTTTTAGCTTCCGGTTAGTCGGACTTTTTTTCTTAAAACGTCTCTCATTTCTTAGTTCCTATCCACTTTCGGTGTCAAATTATAAAGCAAGGAGATAATCTAATTAATTTTATAATAGACTACTTGAAAGGATGTCGGTTGATGACAGTATCTTCCAATAAAATGAGAGTTGCGGTAGAAGAAAAGAAAGTCGATAACCAGGGGAGAGGAATAGAGGGATTCTCATATGTAACTACCTCCAACTAGAGGTTTGAGGGAATGTAAAATATGAATCAATTTGGAACAATTCAATTATTTGTGATTATTACAATTGGTTTTGTTTGTAATTATATCTAGAAGTTTGAGACCAATATGATACTTTTTAAGGCTGCTTGTAGTAGTCAGAAAATTCAAAGAAGTAAACTGTAAATTTTAGTTTCTTTTTTTCTAACAAAACGCACATATTCATCAAATGGTTCTTCATTTTTTCCATCTTCTTGACATTATGACACATTTTCTGAACTCATTTCTCTTATTTTATTCATGGGTAATAACTAAACATGCTACAAATTTGCTTAATATCTCGATACTCACCAATAATTATATTATTATAGATACAATGTTTCATATAAATCTAATAATGTCTTTCCCGAACATATTTAAAAAAGTAAAACCATATTATTTTTTATTTTCGAATAAAGGTGTTTTGTAGTGTTCGAAACGATAATGAAGGAAAATAAGAAAATCAAAATACAAGACCAAATGAATATAATTTTAAAATATATGACCTAACTTTAAAATAGGTACAAGTCAAGGGATCAAATTATTATTTAATTATTCATGGAATTAATTAGCCTATGACTTTAAAAAGGTACAAGTCAAGGGATCAAATTATTATTTTTATTATATTTATGCTATTTTTTCCAATCATTATTTTGGGAATTAATTTAAGCCATATGACAAATGGTTACTCTTATGGTCTTAATTAATTGGTGAGTGATTTATTATATTTATGGCTATTTTTTCCAATTTCTCATTATTTTATTCATGGTAAATTTATGTGTATTGTCCTTAACAAAACGCACATATTTGTTAATCATATCTCGATGGTTCTTCATTTTTTTCATCTTCTTGACATTATGACACATTTTCTTCACCAATTTCTCTTATTTTATTCATTAACTAAACATGCTACAAATTTTATAATTTTTTCATATAAATCTAATAATATCTTTCCCGAACATATGTAAGAAAGTAAAACCATATTATGTTTTAGTTTCGAATAAAGTTTTACTGTCTCGACTGAGTAAGGATATTTTTGTCATTTAAAAAAATAATGAGCAACATTTGAAACGATAATGGTAGGAGTGGAAACTGATAAGAAAATCAAAATATAAGATGAAATGAATAGAATTAAAAAATGTAGGACCTAACTTTAAAATAAGTACAAGTCAATGGATCAAATTATTATTTAATTATTTATGGAATTAATTAGCATGTGACAAATTTCCTCTTTTGACCTTAATTAATGGCAAGTGATTTATTATATTTATGGTTATTTTTTCCAATCATTATTGTTTGACATGGTAAATTTATTTGTATTGTCCTTAACAAAATGCACAGATTCATCAAATTGTTCTTCAATTTTTTTTAATCTTCTTGATATTATGACACATTTTTAAAACTCATTTCTCTTATTTTATTCATGGGTAATAACTAAACATGCTACAAATTTGCTTAATATCTCGATACTCACCAACAATTCTATTATTATAAATACAGTTTTTCATATAAATCTAATAATGTCTTTCTCGAACATATTTTAAAAAGTAAAACCATATTATTTTTTAGTTCTAAATAAAGTTTTAGTGTCTCGACTGAGTACGAGTATTTTTGTCATTTTAGAAAATATTAGATGACATTTGTAACGATCATGGTAGGTGGGGGAAACTGATAAGAAAATCAAAATATAAGACAAAATTAATAGAATTTAAAAATGTAGGACCTAACTTTAAAATAGGTACAAGTCAAGGGATCAAATTATTATTTAATTATTCATGGAATTAATTAGCCTATGACAAATTTACTCTTTTGGTCTTAATTAATGACAAGTGATTTATTATATTTATGACTATTTTTTTCCAATCATTATTTTTGGCATGGTAAATTTATGTGTATTGTCCTTAACAAAACGCACAGATTCATCAAATGGTTTTTCATTTTTTTTCATCTTCTTGACATTATGACACATTTTCTTAACCAATTTCTCTTATTTTATTCATGGGTAATAACTAAACATGCTACAAATTTGCTTAATATCTCGATACTCACATACAATTCTATTATTATAGATATAATTTTTCATATAAATCTAATAATATCTTTCCCGAACATATTTAAAAAAGTTAAACCATATTAATTTTTAGTTTCGAATAAAGTTTTACTGTCTTGACTGAGTAAGAGTATTTTTGTCATTTTAGAAAATATTGGGCAATATTTGAAACGATAATAGTAGGTGTGGAAACTGATAAAAAAATCAAAATACAAGAAGAAATGAATAGAATTAAAAAATATAGGACCTACCTTTAAAATAAGTACAAGTTAGGATATCAAATTATTATTTAATTATTCATGGAATTAATTAGCCTATGACAAATTTACTCTTTTCGCCTTAATTAATGGCAAGTGATTTATTATATTTATGGTTATTTTTTTCAATCATTATTGTTTAGCATGGTAAATTTATGTGTATTGTCCTTAACAGAATGCACAGATTCATCAAATGGTTCTTCATTTTTTTTCATCTTCTTGACATTATGACACATTTTTTAAACTCATTTCTCTTATTTTATTCATGGGTAATAACTAAACATGCTACAAATTTTCTTAATATCTCGATACTCACTAACAATTCTATTATTATAGATACAATTTTTTTATATAAATCTAATAATGTCTTTCTCGAACATATTTAAGAAAGTAAAACCATATTATTTTTTTGTTTCGAATAAAGTTTTAGTGTCTCGACTAAGTACAAGTATTTTTGTCATTTTAGAAAATATTGGACGACATTTGTAACGATCATGGTAAGTGGGGGAAACTGATAAGAAAATCAAAATACAAGATGAAATTAATAGAATTAAAAAATGTAGGACCTAACTTTAAAATAGGTACAAGTCAAGGGATCATATTATTATTTAATTATTCATGGAATTAATTAGTCTATGACAAATTTACGCTTTTGGCCTTAATTAATGGAAAGTGATTTATTATATTTATGACTATTTTTTCCAATCATTATTGTTTGGCATGGTAAATTTATGTTTATTGTCATTAACAAAACGCACAAATTCACCAAATGGTTCTTCATTTTTTTTCATCTTCTTGACATTATGACATATTTTCTTAACTTAATTCTCTTATTTTATTCATGAGTAATAATTAAACATGCTACAAATTTTCTTAATATCTCGATACTCACCGGCAATTCTATTATTATATATACAATTTTTCATATAAATCTAATAATGTCTTTTCCGAACATATTTAAGAAAATAAAACAATATTATTTTTTAGTTTCAAATAAAGTTTTAGTGTTTTGACTAAGTACGGGTATCTTTGCCATTTTAGAAAATATTGGGCGACATTTGTAACGATCATTGTAGGTGGGGGAAACTAATAAGAAAATCAAAATACAAGACAAAATGAATAGAATCAAAAAATGTAGGACCTAACTTTAAAATAGGTACAAGTCAAGGGATCAAACTATTATTTAATTATTCATGAAATTAATTAGCCTATGACAAATTTACTCTTTTGGCCTTATTTAATGGTGGATGATGTATTAAGTTAAGGGAAGGTTTGTTTATACATTAAGACACAACTTAAACTTTTATAGGTAGTTAGATAGATAGATAGAGATATAATTTACTAATTTGACATTATCATTTAATATGAAAATCTTTGTGTTTGTATTCATAGAATTGATTAGAAAATAATAAATTATTTTTTGACCTTATTCAATGGGGAGTGATTAACTAAACATTATTTTTGTACAAATATTATTTTTTATCATGATAAATTTACTTGTTTGTCCTTAAATAAATGGTGGATGGTTTATTAGATGAAAGGTTAATTTTGTCAATACATTAATTACTAAGAAACAACTCACATTTTTGTAGTAAAGAAGATAAATTTACGTGTTTGTCCTTAAATAAATTGTGGGTGATTTATTAGATGAAAGATTAATTTTGTCCATACATTAATTTTTAAAAGACAACTCACACTTTTATAGTAAAGGAGATAGATGGGCAATCTAGGTGGCCCATATGAGAAAATTTATATCTAGTTGGAAGATCATTTTAGGTAATAGCTTAAATTATATTTTGGCTAGATTAATGTGTACACTAAGAGCAGGTACAATGGTTTATTAAAAATCAAACCCAAAATCAAACTCAACCCATTAAAAACCAATAAACTAATCAATTAGATACACATTTGATTTAAAACAAAATAAAACCCTCCCAGTGGTGGCACAAAATCCAACACATTTATATACCCCACCATCTTTATCTCCAACAACTTTATCTACCCCACCATCTTTCTCTCTATTAATTTAATATATTATTTCAATTTATACTAATAAATAAATTTGATATTGCATAAATAAATAATTTCGAAATTATATAAATAGTCATAATTAAAATAATATTTATTTATTATAATTTGAATAATATTTATTATAATTTGATATTATTTATTTATAATATTATTAATTTAGTATAACCAGAATACTTCAATATTATTTATAATATAATATTATTATAATTAATTAATATAATAATATTATCAATTTATTATAAGTCGAATAATATTTATATTAATATTCATTAATAAATTTAAAAAAGTACAATAATTAAATTCATTAAATAAACAATTCAAAGAAACTCACAACAATATCCGAAAATAATACAACAACTACAATAAAAATTACTGATTACCAAAAAGTCTCCAAATATTTTCAATTAAATCATGGAGTAGGCGGCGATGTGATTCTTTATCTCGAACAGTACACCTTCGTTTAAGATATCTTGCGTGTTCGGGAATACGCTCGTTAAAATATTGTCATGCTAAGCTACCATTAGTAATGTCAGTCTGTTCATAGTCTGAAGCATTTGGCAAGCGTGTGTAAGTATCTTGTTCATCTTCGACAATCATATTATGTAATATGATACAAGCTTTCATAATTTTTCCTAGCGTACATACCTCCCACATAAGTGCTGGTCCTCATATAATAGCAAATCGTGCCTGCAATACCCCAAAGGCACGCTCAACATCCTTTCTTGCTGCTTCTTGGTGTTGAGCAAAGAGCTTATGTTTATCACTTTGCGGCAATCGAATGGACTGGATGAATGTAGCCCATGGAGGATATATACCATCGGTTAAATAATAACTCAAGTTATACTGATTACCGTTAAAAGTAAAGTCTACTGCCGGGGCTACACCATTATAAATATCGTTAAATACTGGAGATCGATCAAGGACATTTATATCATTACAAGTACCTGGAGTGCCAAAGAAAAGCGACTGCTTCAAGAACTACGGTCGCCTTTCCATCCCCTCGAACGTGCTGACCTTGCCAAGCCACCGGGCAATTCTTCCATTCCCAATGCATGCAGTCTATGCTACCTAACATACCAAGAAAACCACGTGTCTTCCCAACATGAAGCAAACGTTGGAGGTCCTCCTCTGTTGGCTTTCGCAAGTACTGTTCTCCAAAAACATTAACCACACATTCAAAAAATTTCTTAAAACATTCAATTGCTGTGCTTTTTCGATACGAATATAGTCATCACATGCATCACCAGACATTCCGTAAGCAAGCATTCTTACAGCAGCAGTGCATGTTTGTATTGGTGATAAACCAGGTCTCCCACATGCTTCAAATCGTTGTTGAAAATATGGACTATGAGCACCAAGAGCTTCCACTACACGAAGGAAGACATGCCTTCGCATCCGAAATCTGGTGCGAAATTGTTAGTTAGTGTATGTTGAATTCTCTGCAAAATAGTATGAATACATGCGTTGATGGCCCTCAGCACGATTTCTATCAATGTATATACGTTCACAAACTTCTCTTTCATCTTGTAGAGATCGTATTAGTTCTCTACAAATTTGACGCTTGCGACGTCGACGACCATTAAGGTCAAATATATATTCATTAACACTTCGTTGAATGTCATTCTGTAAATCATCTTCATATTCATTGTCGGTGTTTGAATTCCAACTAGAACTTGAAGAAGACATAATTTTTAAGTGCATTAGAACATGTGATGGTTTCTTCAATTGCTAAACAAATGCATCATTAACCACATTTATAGAAAGTCACGGGAGATGAGAAAATTCAATTGTCATTCAATTGAGTAAAAAAGAAAAAATGTCTTGTCACAACCACCTTTAGGTGATTGTGACAAGACAATGCCTTTTATTTTTTTATCTTAATTGTTAAAGGAAGATGAATATGGAAACCATTCTCAATACCGTGAAACATGGATTTACATCCATTTATGGATATTTTGAAGATTTTGTTTTGTCTTTTTATTTTGTTTGGATGATGTTAACAACACCTTGATTTATTTTGACAAAATTGTCAAATTAAAGAAAATACAATACAATGAAAGAAGCATTTACATACATTTGTGATGATTTCTTCAATTGTTAAACAAATGCATCATTAACCACATTTATAAAAAGTCACGAGAGATGAGAAAATTCAATTGTCATTCAATTGAATATAAAAGAAACAATGTCTTGTCACAATCACCTTTGGGTGATTGTGACAAGACAATGTCTTTTATTTTTTTATCTTTATTGTTAAATGAAGATGGATATGGAAACCATTCTCAATACCGTGAAACATGGATTTCCATCCATTTATGGATATCTTGAAGATTTTATTTTGTCTTTTTATTTTGTTTGGATGATGTTGATAACACATTGATTTATTTTGACAAAATTGTCAAATTAAAGAAAACACAATACAATGAAAAAAACATTTACATACATTTGTGATGGTTTCTTCAATTGCTAAACAAATGCATCATTAACTATATTTATAAAAAGTCACGGGAAATGAGAAAATTCAATTGTCATTTAATTGAATATAAAAGAAACAATGTCTTGTCACAATCACCTTTGGGTGATTATGACAAGACAATGCCTTTTATTTTTTATCTTTATTGTTAAAGGAAGATGGATATGGAAACCATTCCCAATACCGTGAAACATGGATTTCCATCCATTTATGGATATCTTGAAGATTTTATTTTGTCTTTTTATTTTGTTTGGATGATGTTGATAACACATTGATTTATTTTGACAAAATTGTCAAATTAAAGAAAACACAATACAATACAATACAATACAATACAATACAATATGTTACAAACGTTGATAAAATAACAGTATAATACAATATTTTGCACTAAAATATCATCTACTTAAACAGTGCATGATACAACCTTGTGCAATCATCTTCTTCTTCAACATATTTGTTTTCCATGTTTTTCAAGACCTCCCATTGTTTGAACATACGTTTCTTCTTGGTCTCCTCCAGCTTTTCATGTTCGATAGTGAAATATCGCTCAATTTTCTCACTAAACTCTGATTTGATACGGTTTGAATCACGTAAGTCTTCAGAAATTTTTTCAGTATTCACATTTTTTCCCTTATTTTTTGAAGCTTTCTTTCCAGGAGGTCGAGTTGGATATGTCATTGAAGGTGTTTCAGCATTTGAGGAGTTTTGAACATTAAAAGCTTCATTTTGAGATCGTTTTGAGCCACTGCTTGTTGAATTTTTTGTTGCATGTTTTCCCATTTCAACATATTTTGCCCACTACTTGGGAATCTTACGAAGTATTTTCCACGCCTCTATTGACATAAAATGTTTCCCTTCATCAACTTCATAAATCGTATGTGCCTTCATAATTGTATCATCATCATTCCAGCCACTTTCTTTGCAAGCTAATGCTTGATTAAAAGCGCCAGAAAATTTTGAAACTGCCCTAGACAATTTATGAAAATGATTCTTAATTTGACCCAAAGTTCTGATCATACCATTCCCACGATGCTCGTTGTAAGTGTTTATCACTTTTTTCCAGAATTGTGTTGATGTTTGGTTTGCTCCAACGAAACTACCGGTAGTCACGTTCTCCCACGATTTACACAAGGTAACAGTCTCGTACGTCGCCCACCTAGTTCTTATTTTTTTTCCACTCTGAGGAGTGGTTTCATCAACCATATCATCTTGAATATCAATCTCTTCTTCATTGTCCGGTTCTGGTTGTGTTGAAAAAAGGTATATTTGAAGCTATGAGACTACTTGGAGTATATTCAGATGAAGAGCCACCTGGAACTCCCATGGGGAAATACCCCTGATTTAAGTGTGATTGTTGTGTTGAAGAATGGGACAAATTTGAAGGTAATGGAGTATTCCACGGGAAAGTTTGTTGTGGCATTGACAATGACACATGGGGAAATATTGGTGTGTTTCCATACTGCATAGAGTTTAGGTTTTGAAAATTCGGATGAACTCCAAAATTTGGAATATTTTGTGTTTCAAAAAAATAATGGTAATGTGATGTTTGGCTTTATGGAATGGGTTGATGTTTCTGACGAGGAGAAGGTTCATTTGGTGTATTCAAACGTTGACTAGTTCGATTTTGAGGGTTTTTGCTTTTACGATAAACTGGGCGTGAAGACATTGATGACAATAGTTGAAAATAAAAGAAAATTAGCAAAAAAACTTATACAGTGATGACAACTAATAGGCAAAGACTTGTGTAGGACGGTCTTACGGATCCTAGATCCGTAAGACGGAGCCTCATTTAGAAATTCGCGGGTTAATAAGTAAATCTGTTATTAAAAGTTAGAAAAATGGGCCAGCCGAGTTGGTCCTTGGTGAGCTTTAAATACTTGGCCCAAGGGGGTTACGGGTTCTAAACTCCCCAGCTACCATATTATGTTTTTATGCTCATTTCCTCTATTTGCTACGGTGCCCCCTCCACTTTCAATGTTTGTCGCCAAATTCTCATGTCTTGCAGTTTAATCCTTTGTTAGCTCCGTTAGTCATCCATTAGCATCAATTGGCTTGGGACACTTGATATATCATAACGGACTTATAAATGAAAATTTATTATAATGACACATTTAATATGACACATTTTAATGTTAAAAGTGTTACTATAAATGAAAATTTATTATAATTTTTATTAAAATACAAAGTAACTCTCTTAATACTAAAATACGACACATTTAATACTAAAAAGTGACACTTTTAATACTAAAAAGTGACACTCTTAATACTAAAAAGTGACACTCTTATAATACTAAAAAGTAACACTCTTAATACTAAAAAGTGACACTCTTAATACTAAAAAGTGACACTCTTATAATACTAAAAAAAATGACACTCTTAATGCTAAAATGTGACACTCTTAATTCTAAAAAGTGACACATTTAATATTAAATGTGACACTATAAATAAAAATTTATTATAATTCTTATTAAAATACAAAATAACACTATTAATACTAAAAGGTGACACATTTAATACTAAAAAGTGACACTCTTAATACTAAATAGTGACACATTTAATACTAAAAAGTGACACTCTTAATACTAAATAGTGACACATTTAATACTAAAAAGTGACACTCTTAATACTAAAAAGTGACTCTTATAATATTAAAAAGTGATCCTCTTAATACTAAAAAGTGACACTCTTAATACGAAAAAGTGACACTCTTATTACTAAAAAGTGACACTCTTAAAACTAAAAAGTGACACTCTTAATACTAAAAAGTGACAAATTTAATACTAAAAAGTGACACTCTTAATACTAAAAAGTGACACTCTTATTACTAAAAAGTGACACTCTTAATATTAAAAAGTGACACTCTTAATACTAAAAAGTGATACTCTTATAATACTAAAAAGTGATCCTCTTAATACTAAAAAGTGACACTCTTAATACTAAAAAGTGACACTCTTATTACTAAAAAGTGACACTCTTATTACTAAAAAGTAACACTTTTAATACTAAAAAGTGACAAATTTAATACTAAAAAGTGACACTCTTAATTCTTTGATTCCTCTTCACCATGACTCTCTCAATTTTTAGTATTAAAAGTGTCACTTTTTAGTATTAAATTTGTCAATTTTTAGTATTAAAAATGTCACTTTTTAGTATTAAGAGTATTACTTTGTATTTTAATAAGAATTATAATAAATTACCCTTTATAATGTCACTTTCAACCTTAAAATATATCACTTTTGTCTTTTCAATATGTCACATTTGGCTTTAAACGTGTCATTTAACATTTCGTTAAAATCCATTAAGATCCGTTAAGTATCTCAAGACAATTGATGCTAACGGAGCTGACAAAGGTTTAAACTGTAAGGTGTGGAAAACATAAGAATTACGGTGGCAAACCTTGAAAGTGTAGGGGCACCGGAGCAAAACAACACATTTTTGGCAATAAAACTTAATTACAACTCTAAGGAGTTTTAAACCATAGACCACGCTAACAGCTAAACCTTTTACATTTTTTTGCAAACCACCTCACCTAGTTGCCTTTATTTATTTATTTATTATAACCTCACCTACTTAATTACATTTTTTGCAAACACATTTTTAGTGAATTTTAATAACATATTATTTATTTATTATAACCCGCGAATTTTTAAATGGGGCTTCGTCTTACGGATAAGTATCCGTAAGACCGTCTTACAGGAGACCAATAATAATAATAACAACTAATTATTTAAGTAGTAATGATAATATTGACAATAATAATAACATATTATTACTTAATGATGATATTGACAATAATAATAACAACTAATTACAATAATAATATGAAATTTAACAATAATAATGGTAATAATAAACAATTAACAATAAAGACAATTATATGTAATAATCTGAATCCATTTAAAATATTTAAGTAGTAAATAATAATAATAATATTAATAATAAAAAATACACAGTTTAAAAATGGATTAATTAAAAAAATGAAATTTGGAAAGAAAGAGAAGAGAGAGAAAACTTACAAATAAATTCAAATTTTGCCAAAAATTCATTTGGATATCCAAATGAGGCAAACCAAGTCTCTATTTATAGATAAAAATGTGTATTGTTTTTTTTTAAAAAACTTTTTTGAATGCCCAAACTGCCCTTGAACAACAGATAATCAAAAAATCTCTCCAACCGCTACTTTAATGACACGTGTAAAGGGTGCTGCAGGAGGTTGTCGGCTGAATTTTCTTTTTTCACATTTGGCCCATCAAAACGACACCGTTTTGATGGGTTGTGGCTCAAAGCACAACCGTTTGGGCAGGGACTGTTGTGACGATTGACTAAACTCACGAGTTCTTCTGTTGATTCTTTTGACAATAAATCATGCAGTGATTTAGTTATGATTTCTTGAAAACTTCCGTTGGATGGAAAGATTGCGGTTTGATTTCAATTAAAACTTCCGCTGTACCTGCTCTAAGATTCCAAGTTTGGAATCTATTTGTGTCTGGTTGTTGTTCTAATCCCTAACTTTTCAAAAACTTTCCATTTTAAGAATTCAAATCTCATAATTTATTATCTTTCCGATTTCTAATTTACGAGCCTTTCAAATTAATAGTTCTATAAAGTCAAGAAAAACTTGACTTGATTCCAAATGCACTAGAAATGCTAGATATTCTCAAGATCTTATGTGAGACGAACCACAACGCCATAATTCGGAACAATACGACCAATATTAGTTGTCTTTCAAACTAAAATTTGTTGACCTTAATTCTATTTGCCAATCATGCCACATACTCCGGTTATATTAAGAAATATTAGTTGTCTTTCAACTATTTCGTATAGGTGGAGAAATAATCATACGGACAGTATCAAGTCTAGCAATTGGTGCAAATACTTCAAAATAATCAATACCTGACTTTTGCTTGTAACCTTTTGCACCTAACCCTGCCTTGTAACGATCAACTTCACCACTTGGTTTGTAGTTAGTCTTGTAAACCCACTTCACACCAATCACCTTCACAACCAAAATTATGTAAGGAGCAATTTGTAGAAACATTTGCAATAGACGTCTTGCCAAATCTTCACAACCAGCTATCAAGAGGTTAAATTATTTCTAAAAGTAAAATCCTTATTAATCAGAGAGGTCTAATTATAGCTCGCTGTAAGTATTATGGCATTAGTCAAATATGACCATTTGACCTGGCCGGTTGATGAACATATATGACCTTTGACCATAAGCCACTTGATCGACCATTGGTCGACCTCATAAACCAGTTTTCGACCAAGTGGTTTACAGTATTGATTTATTGATAAACTAGTTGTCGACCAAGTGGTTTACACTGGTTTATTATAAACCAGTGTAAATCACTTGGTCGACAACTGGTTTATCTGTCGACCACTTGATAAATCAGTGATTTCGGATGCTGAGTGGTATATTTTTACTGGTTTACCGATAAACCAGTCGTGGTTTATCAATAAACTAGGCCATAAAAGAGTAGTATTTTTTTTTTAAGTGAGGCTACAAATGACCAAGTCATCTTTGACTTGGCCATTTTTGTAAATCCCCGGCAAGTGTTTCGTGTAATCATGCTCTTCGACAAATGCTCTATAAGCCATAGCCTATATAAGCATGTTCGAAATAGTAGGCCAATCTAGCACTACTGCCAGCTACTTGCAGGACCATTTCTCATTTTAACTTACTGGAGCCAAAAAAGAAAAAAACATGGGTTTTCACGTAGTCTGGTTAAATTGCAGATTCGATAGCTCTATAAGACATATTCTAATTATAGTGACCTGTAAGCGTTTTCATGAACTTTGATGTGTAATTTCAACTTGTCGTGAATATATGTTTCAAGTAATGAAATGAAATCAGTAACTCAGTAGTATTGATATGATGTGCATATATATTGTTTTATAGTGAGAGTTTAACTATTATGCTAGACCGTTATATTAATTGACGTAAACTTGCTCAGGTTTCAACCCTTATTGTAATGACCAAACAAGCTTCACCATGTCTAATTTGTGACTAACTGACCACCGTCGGGATTTATTTTAGCAAAAAGGCCGGGTAGAAGGGTTACTATTGTCTTATTGTCCTACTTCGATAGTGCAAATGAGTGATTTCAAGTTGAAATGCTCACATTTGGATCCGAAGGGACAGCTTAATTTCTTGGCCGGTGCATCCCAAGTTCAGCTCTTAATTTTCATTTTCCTTTAATTACTTTCATTTCCTGGTGCATTTAACTCAATTTTACTGGATTGCTGATGCTAATTTAACACCAATCTCCATACAAGCCACTGCATAGGAAAATGAAGACATATAATTTTGTACACACTAAAATTTCTAGCGTGCATCCTCTGATCCACATCTTTATCCATTGTATGTGCAGTACAGCTGCCGTTTACTCTCACCATTCTACCCAAAGTGTCCGAGTTTGAAATTGATATATTGAGTCCAAGTTATTAATTTAAACATGTCGCAATACAAGTTATTGCATAGGAAATGATATAAAAATCACTCTGCACATAAACATAATTAGTTTGGTGTGCATCCTATTGGTTAGAATAATACTACAGGTCCAACCAGTGTATTCTAGAAAAAATGTTTGTAAATCCTTATATGTGTAATGTGTGGTTTAAACATTGGAACCATTTTTGGAACACTTGGGTTGAATTCTAATCTTTATTTACTTTCCAAAGTACAACAGGTCCACTTTCTGTTTTTTAAGCTTGAAACTGAAATCAGGAATGGTTCCTTTATTACAGAGGCCACCTTGCAAACAAAGGTTATTTTTATGCTGACGAATTAACATTACATGACTCGTGACCCATGGGAGATTGTAATGAAAGAGGTTTTGATATATATACACAAGATGTAGTTAGAGAAACTTTTCTACTGTCAGCACATAGCTGAATAGTAAAAAATATTACAAGAAAATTTTCCATTGAATTGTACACAAATATCTAGATCCAGGGGTGATAAGATCTTGTATACAAAAGTCAAGATCTGTAGCAATGAGGGCTGGTAAGAACCACATGCAAGTGAAATGCAATGAATAACAACCTTTTCCTATATACTTAAAAGAAGAATTTCCATCTGCTTCATGCTCGCAAAATAATCAAAAAATGTCTTTCTCTTAATCGGAATAATTAACAGAAATGGAACACTGTAGACCAATTACAAGAGCTTTTCGAGCACCTTCAGATGACCCACCATAACTCAACTCCCCACATATCACTCACTAAAGATTGAGTTCTTAAGACAACCGAATGAAATTTGTCTCCAAGATGGCCCTTTTGATCATGTCATAAGCGTGAGATGGCTTTTTTGATCATGTCATTAGCGCGAGATGGCTTTTTTGATCATGTCATAAGCGTGTTGGAACAGCTTCGATCCACAGACCAGTAGCTATGCGGCTCCTCAACACTCTATTTGTAAGGGTAAAATAGGTATCACCTATTTTAGTTTTTGTTTCCCCTTTCTTGGTAAGTTATGTTTGGACAAATTTGGTAAATTTGGAAACAAAATCTTTAATTAGATTGTGGTTTTCTTGATCCTAAAGTTTAGGAACTATTTTGGAAACTAAATCTAGTCAAAGATCCTCTACTAACCGTGTCTTTTGAGTCATTGTCCATAAGGGAATGAAATCCAAGAATTATGGTAAGTGTATTTCTTTCCAAAGTCTAATCCTTATTCTTCTTGGAGTTGGATTCTTTATTGTAGGGTTCCTCCTCCCTATAAATAAGAGGCATGTCCACGGCTGGAAAAAAGACAGACACACAGAGAAAATTCAGAAAACTGAGAGCAGAAAGATCAGATCCTGAAGCTGTTTCTGTTCAGACGATTGGCAGATAGTGATTGTAGCTTCCAATGTTACAACATTAGGAACTACATTGTGAGCAGATGCTGTTTTGTCTTCCTGCTGGATTTTAGGAAGCTGTTTGTTTCTTCCCACGTTTTCTTTATCTGTTTTTCTGTGGGATTTTGCTCTCCAAGACTTGTTGTCTTGTGAGAGTGTTTTGTTTGGTGATTTCGCATTATTTTTGTAAAACAATTCATCTTTTTAAGTGAAATCTTTTTGGCCATGAGGCTAGATCTACAAGCATAAGCTTGTAGATTGTTTGGTAAACCTTTGTGTTTCAATTTGTTGCTTTATAATCAAGTCTTCTGCTGTTTTACGTTTCTGACCATTGTGACTTCCATTGTAGCTTCATCGGAAGCTACATTGGAAACTGCATTGATAATTTTGGAGAATCCTAGCTACTATTGTTCTTTCAATTGATATCATAGCCTCCTCTTGACATCACTAAGAGAAGATTCTGGTTGTAGCCGTGATGGATACTCAGTATGAGAATGTTGTTCGTCCTCTAACTTTGACTTATGCAAATTACTCTATTTGGAAAGTCAAGAAGCGCATCTTCATCAAATCAATTGATGAGAGAGCGTGGCTTGCTGTTCTGAATGATTGGAGTCCTCCTAAAACAACTGATACTGATGGTGATGTTAAGATCACTAAAGAATCTGATTGGTATAATGAAGATAGGAATACTGCTTCTTTTAATTCTAAAGCCTTGTCTGCCATATACAAAGCCTTAGATGCTAACACCTTTAGGGTTATAGCCAATTATGAGTCTGCTAAAGATGTATGGGAGGCCCTTCAAACCCTGTGTGAAGGACCTGCCAGTGTCCGTGCTTCTAAATTAAGATTGCTTACCACACAGTTTGAAAACACAAGAATGAATGAATCTGAGGATATCATGTCATATTATGGTAGGCTTCTTGATATGTCCAACTCTGCTTTAGCCTTAGGTGATCCCATCACTAATGATCGCCTGGTTAGTAAAATGATGCACACTTTGCCTGAAAGGTTTAATGTTAAAATATGTGCTATTAAGGAAGCACATGATATTGACAAAATGGGTTTTGAAAGATTGGCTGGTATCCTTCAAAATTTTGAATTAAACCTAAATGATCAAATCAAACAAAAAGGCAAAGGTGTTTCATCTTCTACTCCCCTTGTGAAAAACATTGTTATGCCTACTGCTGTTGATGTTTCTTCTGACTTGCTTGATTTACAAAGGGATATTGATGAGTCTGATTTTGGAGAAGATTCCATAGCTCTTTTGACTACTAAATTTAAAATTTTTTTTGAAAGCTAAGAGTCAAAACAGAACTCCATCATCAAACTCCAAAAACTCTTTTAAACCTGATTCTAGTAAATTTGCTCCTAAGGAAAATTCCTTTCAAACACCAGAAAAACCTTTTACCAATCTTTTGCTTCAAAAACTTCTTACAATGGGAAGAATATTGATTCCATTCAATGTAGGGAGTGTCAAGGATTTGGTCATTATGCAAACCAATGTGCAAATACCTTAAGAAAAAAGGGTTTAAACTTTTCAGCAACTTTGAGTGATAGTGATGGTGAAGATCCAGGAGATCTTATCACTCTCACAGCTATATACGACTGTGAATCTGATTGTGCAGGTCCTTTGCCCAACGTAGCTCCGAATGTAGCTACATCAGAAGATGTAATGGATAGAAACAGGGAAGATCATTACTGCTTTAATTCTTCTGTCACTGAAGACGGTGGAGAGTCAGAGTCAGACTTGCTGGAAGGATACAAAGAGCTGTACAAGGATTAGGAAAAACGGGCTCATCAAGTCACATTGCTTGGAAAGGCAAATGATTTGCTAAAGAAGGCAAATGAAGAACAAAAAGAGTGTATCACAAGGCTGGAGAGTTTGTTGAGTAAGAAGGATGTGTAGATCGAAGAATTGAAAGAAGAGCTCATCCAAGCCAATGAAACCATGGCTAAATGGAACTCAAGCCAACAAAAAATGGGTGAGATGTTGAATTCTGGAAATTCAGGTAAGACTGGAATTGGTTTTATGCCAAAGATGTTTGTTAGAGAAGGTGAAGGTACCTTTGAACCCAAATAGCCCACAAAAAATTTTCAAAATCCAAATTTCTTTGAAAAACCCAAAACAAGAAAGAAAAATTTTGTGTGTCACTTTTATCACAAACCAAGTCATATTCAACCATTCTGCTTTCTTAAAAAGGCTATCTATGAGGAAGAAGTAAGGCAGACTTTCTTGGTCCAAAATCAGATGCAACATCGAATACAGCAACCAATGCAGCATCCAATACAACAACATTGGAAGCTGCATTCGAAGCTACATCAGAAGGTACATTCATAGAAACAGTGACCTAAAACCTTTAAAAAGATGTGGGTTCCTAAAGATAGTAACAAGAAAGATAAATCCAAATATTGTGAGCCTTTTGACATATGCCCCGGTGCAAAATGGTCTGATGATGAACAATGTAATGTAACTTTCACATCTTTGAAGTCTCATATAGCTGGTTCATGGTACTTTGATAGTGGTTGTTCTAGACATATGACAGGCTCTATTAAGAATTCGAAGGACTATGTGAGTGTCAATGGTGGATCTGTGACTTATGGAGGAGGAGCCAAAGGTAAGATAATTGGCAAAGGAACCTTGAATGTAGATGGACTTCCAAATCTTACCAATGTCTATCATGTGGAAGGCCTTAAAACCAACCTCATTAGCATCAGTCAGCTGTGTAATGATGACCTACAGGTAAGGTTTGATAAAAATTCTTGTGAAGTCTTTGATCAGTCTAACAAGTGTCTTTTGACAGGTACTAGATCATTTGACAACTGCTATATGTTCAATAATGCTCAAACCTGTCATAATGTTAGTCTTGACATCACAGATCTATGGCATCAAAAGTTAGGACACATGAGTTTTCGCAAACTTCATGAGCTTGTAAAGCATGATGCAGTGAAAGGATTGCCAAGTTTAGATAAGAAATACATAAAGGTATGTGGATCATGTCAAAAAGGTAAGCAAACCAAGGCTTCTCACCTTCCCATATCTCAGTGCTCCACATCTAGATGCCTTGAGATGATTCACACAAACCTCATGGGACCTATTGAAGTAGAAAGTCTAGGAAAGAAAAAATACACCTTTGTTTGTGTTGATGATTTTTCTAGATATACATGGCTAGTTTTCTTGAGAGAAAAATCTGAGACTTTTAAGGCTTTTAAAATATGGTACACGCATGTTATGAACTTGTATGCGGATCTAAAGCTTACTAGAATTAGATCGATCATGGCACCTGAATATGAAAATTCCTTCATTTTCTAGCTATTGTGCCTCAAATGGATATATCCCATGAATTTTCTACTCCTAAACTCCACAAAAAATGGAGTGGCGGAAAGAAAGAATAGGATACTTCAAGAGATGGCTAGAGTCATGTTGAGCTCTAAGAATTTGGCAAAAAAGATTTTGGGCGTAAGCATTAAACACGCTGTCATATGTAAATGTGTCTTCGAGACCAGCAAGACCATGACACCCTATGAAATTTTGCTAGGAAAGAAGCCTACATTGAAATATTTTCATGTTTTTGGGTGTGTTATCTCCTCAATGATAGAGATCATCTTTCAAAATTTGACTCAACAAGTG
>CM028380.1:103186436-103227691 GCA_013146195.2 Codonopsis lanceolata | reverse complement strand
CTTCTTTTAGAACGATGGGGCAGGTCCAAGTAACTGATGCGTCCGGGAGAATGGGGATGCCGACTGATGAAGAAGAGGACACTTGGGACTTGCATGTGAGACTAGAGGTTCTTCCCTGCCTCGCGGGAGGAGTATACTGGACCTGGCCGGGGCGGACGCCGTAGGCACTGATGGACTGTCTCGGGGCTTAAGCTGCAAAAGAATGGTAGTTTTGGGGGAACAAAAGGGGTAGAGGCAATAATAGATATGTACAGGGAAAATAATGCATAGTCCAAGCATCTTAACAATTATTTCTAAGTTGCACCTTAGGATTTGTAATTTTATATTTTAGTGTTTTATATGTGAGTTTTTTGTCGTGGTTTTTCTTTCTCCTTTTGTCGATCGATCCTTCGCATCTTTGAAGGCGGAGGTAGAATCTTAGAGGGATTCAAATAGTGCCTTCCCTCTCATTTTTCTCCTGATTTTTTATGCTCTAATTTTTGCCTAGGCCGCCCTTTCGGGTTTTCAACCTAGCAAGCCCTTATTTCTCCTTTTATTTTTTTTTATATTTGCTCTAATTTTTACCTAGGCCGCCCTTTCGGGTTTCGGCCTAAGCATTTGGAGAGGAAGCTATTTGGATAGGTTGGCTCAAGCATAATACCTTTTGAGCTTGTCGAGGTTGAAGAGCTGAACAAGGTCTTCTCCTTTTGGGTTCGTGAGGAGTACGACACCTCCTGACCGGATTTCTTTGACAATGTACGGTCCCATCCATGGGGATTTCCATTTTTCCCTAGTATCAACATAACTACGTGGTTTTTCTCGAAGCACGAGATCCCCGACGTGGATGTCGCGACCTTTGACTTTTTTATTGAAGGCCCGGGCTATGCGCCTTTGATATGCCTGGGTATGCTCCAGGGTTAGTAAGCGTCGTTCGTCGATTAGGGCTAATTCTTCAAATCGCCCTTTGACCTAGTCAATTTCTGCTATGCCAGATTTCATCATCACTCTTAGGGATGGAATTTCAACTTCAATAGGCAGCACTGCCTCCATGCCATATGCCAAGGAATAAGGGGTAGCCCCAGTGGGTGTCGGAGCCAGAAGTGCGATAGCCAGAGGGCTAGTGGAAATTTTACGGCGGTCTCTTCTGTGTCGGCCATTTTTCTGATGATTTTTTCGAGCGTTTTGTTGGCTGCTTCAACGGCACCGTTGGCTTGCGGTCGATAAGGGGAGGATTTATGCCTTTGGATCTTGAATTCGTCGAGCAGACGATTCACGTCCCCTTCAAAATGTGTGCCGTTGTCGGATATTATTTAGAAAGGTACTCCGTAACGATATATAATGTTGGTCCGGATGAATACGGACACCTTTCGAGCATTGAGGATTTTACAGGAAGAGGCTTCCACCCACTTCATGAAGTAATCGACGGCTACTAGGACATATTCGTGGCCATTGTATCCCTTCGGGTGAATTTGGCCTATAACGTCGATTCCCCAAGTTGAGAAGGGCCGGTGGAGTTATATAGACGTTGGGGGCACGTCTTTGATTTGGCAATGGCACTTGTCGCAATGTCGCACCCACCGAATACAATCGGTTTCAAGCGTATCTCAATAGTACCCACATTAGCCGTATAGTTTTTTGGACAGCATATGGCCATTCATGTGGGCCCTGCAGGTACCACCATGAAGTTGATCCATAATTTGCCCAGCTTTGGCCTGATCGACGCATAATAAGTTAAGACCTTGTTAATGCCTTCTATATAGGTTGCCACCGATGAGCACAAATTGTTATGCCCTTCTCCGCAGGGAGACTTTCCCTCTTTTATCTAGGCCAGGAGGATAGATTCTTTTCTAAAGCAGATTTAGGATATCAGCGTACCAGGGCTCGTGATCTATTTCAGGGGGATGCATTAATTTTGAAGCAATATGCCGGAGTGACCTTTTTCCCGACTACGAATGGCTGAACTTTAGTTTCTGCGGGAATTTGAACTAGCGATGCCAGAGTGGCCAAGGCATCGACGAATTGATTTCTATCTCGTGGCAGATAGTGGAGCAGGATAGAGTCAAATCGAGGCGGCAAGTCTTTGTTAGTTTGGCATGATAGAGCCGCACAGGATCTGGGTCCTCCATTTCCTTCGACTTGATTTATAATTAGAGGCGAGTCTCCATGACCTCGATATCTTTAAACTCTCCTTTGGAGACTTCTTCTTCTAAACGGCCGATCACGAGGCTTCATATTCCGCCGTGTTATTTGAGCACTCGAACTCCAATCTTATGGCCAGCGGAGTATGAGAGTCGGCTGGGTCTTTGAGCCAGATTCCTATGCCAAAGCCTCTTTTGTTGGCGGCCCCATCAAAGAACATTTTCCAGCTGGTGTCATGGTCAGTGATTTCCAAGACACCTTCGTCTGGGAAGTCAGGCTCAGCTACATCTTCGGCTTTTAAGGGCAGATCGGCTAAGTGGTCTGCAATCACGCTGCCTTTGATGGATTTGAGTGTGACATAAGTTATGTCAAACTCTTGAGAAGAAAGGACCTAAAGACCTCGATCTCCTTATGGATCATATCGTGGAAAAGGGTGGTGGCAGCTCTTTGATAAGTAGCCCCAACATTTTTCAGCCCAAATGGCATGACAGTGTAGAAATAAGTTCCTTAGGGAGTGGTGAATGAGGTTTTCTCTTGGTCCTCTGCTGCCATTTTAATTTGATTGTAGCCCAGCATGCCGTCGACAAAGGATCTGACTTTGTGAGCAGCAACGACGTCTACCACAATATCAATATTGGGTAGAGGGAAGTCATCTTTGGGCGATGCCTTGTTGAGGTCGCGAAAGTCTACACAGATCCGGACTTTCCCGTTGGGCTTGGGAACGGTCACTATATTGGACAGCCAGATCGGGTATTCAACCACCCGAATGAAATTGACGCGCAGCTGCTTCATGATTTCTTCTTTGACTTGTGGTGACCATTCTGGCTTAATTCGGCGGAGCTTTTGCTTGATTGGCCGAGCATCCGGATATATGGGGATTCGGTGTTCGACTATGGCTGGGTCTAGCTCAGGCATATCTTCATAGGACCAGGCAAATATATCCACTAACTCTTTGAGGAGGTCAATGAGTGCTACCCTTTCAGAGCCTTGTAGGTAGCTGCCGATTTTGATTTCTTTGATTTCATTGTCCAGCCCCAGATTGATGATGGACAAGTCTTCAGTTGCTGCTGATGAATGATGTTGTTCCTGGTGCTCAACTGACTTCACAAGCTCAAACAAATAATTTTTATCTTTTTGGTCCATTTCATTAAATGACTCATTATTATTATTATTATTATTATTATTATTATTTAATGCGTCTTTTAATGTAGGTGCAACTAAGGAATAAACAAAGACATTTAGATTACCATTAAAAGCAAACTGTACAGGGTTTATTACATTATTGAGGACCTGGGGTTTGAGATCTTCAACTTTAGAGAGTGGATCGGTAGATGACCAATCCGTAAAGCTAGGGGAAGGAATATGGATAGTATATCCAAAGCGGTCCACCAGATCTGCAGGCGTCAAAAGCGGGCCGGTCGTAGTATACCAGTTCTGCAGAGGCTTATCAGAAATAAGTTCAAACTTAGTAGGGAGCCTTTCATAATAAGTGCCTCCGTCTATCATACCCAGGAAGCTGTCTCCTAGACCGTCGTCAGAAACTCCTTTTATTGATTAGCATACTTATAACACCTTTCCTCTGACTAATTAGATTAACTTGCCCTTTTAGTCCTCCTTGGCTTGATCTGTTTCAAAAATTCTTGTGCCTGCCACCGTATTACCTCGTTATCAATGAGATCCTGTATTGCACTTCTGAATGTATAGCACTTGTCGGTAAGATGACCACTGCAACGGTGGTACTCACAATACTGGGCATGATTCTAGGTAACAGGTAATGGTTTGGGTGGTTGGTAATTATCGATGGGTTTCAGTATCGCATGGGGCCACAGTGTTTGGAATATTTCAGATCTTGGAGCAGGAAGATCGCCATAATGCCTCGGAATTACCTCTTTCCTCCCTCTTGGCTTAGGCAAATTGCCAGATTGGGATTTGGTCTAGCAACTGGGTAGGGTTTTCTCCCTCGGATAATATTGCATTAGAATTGGGTTACCTGGACCTTGGCCCAAGAGAGATTCTTTTTCTGGTATACAAATGATTTCTTTTGGAATCCTTGGGGTCGTTTGCTGAGCATAGGTATTTGTGGGATCAATAGGGAGATAATTCTTTTGGTTGTAATAGCAGGCATTTAGGTGAGGGAGGTCGGGGTTGATTTCTAGAGGATATGGATTGGGATTATGGGCACTTGAAATCATATTACTTTGGGCAATGAGATCATTATTTGGCTGGTGGCTGACACTTGGTGGCCTCCCAGAAGCTTGGAAAAGGATATTTTTTGAGGTGTCGGGACAATTTACCTCAGGGAGGCAAGAAGTATTAAGAACATATTTTGGGATTTTGTTCTTTTGGGAGAAAGCGACAAGAGTTTCTGAGAAACCTGCTAGGAGATCATTCACTACCTGATTTGTTATTCTTTCTGCATGGGCGTCCAATTCCTTCTTTAGCCAAGCCTCAAGTCCAGGAGGAGGTGTATACTCATGAATTTCTTTCTCTGGTTCCCAGCTATTTCAGTTGTTGCTAGCTTCCATCATCGCTTGTTTCTTTTTGGTATGCCATTACATTTGTACTTTACGGGCGGTTCCTTATCGATCATTCGATATCCTTTGATCGCTTTACGCACTTATTTCGTATCAACCGGCCGGTACTATCTACGCCTTTCAAATTCGGGCGGGTTTCGAGGAAAATGGGTTTGGAGGTATCAGAAGGCTGGCTGAAGGCTTTTTGGGCTTTGGAGTACAACGTGCCTTTATTAATATTTTTTATTTATTATTATTTTCCCTACAATTGACCGGATAAGCACCTGCTTTATTTTGGCGGTCTCAGGACTTTTCCTGGAACAGTTGATTATTTCTCCAGAGTATAGGACCAACGTATTCCACTTACCTTTCGACTCCCCAAGATCGGACTGATCCCAGGCGAAGGGCCTATATTCTTTTTAGGATCCATCATTCAAAATGGTCTAGGTCGAGCATCAGAGAATAATAAATCAGCCCCTGCGTATTTTTTTTATTTTGCACAAATTTTTTTTTCATCATCATTTTTTTTGACTTGCGCATTTTTATTTTATTCTCTCTCTCTTTTATTTTATTTCATTCATTTTTCTTACTACAGGGGCTGATCCACGATTGAAAAATGCAAAAAACGGTCGGTCTCTGAAGTGTCCTAAGAATCTATATGCATTCTAACAATGGCTTATGCAGGGGGTATGCTGGTCATGGTGTAGGGTAGCAGTTCGGAATATATTTACATGCATGCGCGTGTGTACGGTAGCTAAAAAGAAGTAAAATATTTCTCTTTTTCAGATATAAAACATAAAATAAAACAGATATGACCTGTCTTGCTGTTATTTGTGGATTTTCTCGACTTTTTAGTTTGAGCGCAAGCAAGCAAGCACATCACATTTAAAAAAATAGAAAAAAAAACAGAGAATCTATCTATTCATATTAATTACAGATTTGTCCTATATCCCCAAAATAAAATGGCAGAATGAATGCAAATATATACATATTTTGCGGAGTAATAATAAACAGAACAAAATACTAATACAGAGCCGAAAATGAAGCAATATTAAAAATAAAGCCCCGACCCTTTTATTGTGCTGCCCGGAATTTTATTGTAAATATATATATATATATATATATATATATATATATATATATATATATATATATATATATATATATAATTTTTTTTAAAAAAGAATATTTTTAAATATACATGTAATGCTTATCGGAGAAACTGCTATTTGCAAGATGGAGGATCATATCCACAAATATAGGTACAGATATATAGGAATGCAATATTCAAATGCATAAATTAATATAACAAGCATACTTTAGCCAGAAACAAAGAAAAAAAATTTTTATGAGTCCGGCCCTCCATTTTTATTTAAAATAAAAACGATCTCCCCAGCAGAGTCTCCACTATGGGTCGCCCAGGATGTGCTCGCGCCCCGCACGCCCTTGGATAAGGGTGCGCGTACATGCGGATGCGGGACCCCACTGCTCTCATTCCATCTTCCCTTGTTTAGGGGAAAATGAAATTAAAAGTGCGAGAGGAGTGCTGTCTAAAATAGCGCGTTTGAATATGCCTCGGTTGACTTTAGTGAATTTTTGGTCCAATATGAGAGCTTTTGGTTTTCTACATCAATTTATCCCTTGTTTAAGGGATACCAGGATGTAGGAATACATCACCCTTTCATTCTCATTCTCCTTTTTTAGGAGAAAACAGAAAAGTGCAAGAAAAGATGTTGCGAGACCCTATTATGGATTTTATAAACTAGCCTTATGGCCTATTTCGAATCACTATGAGTGCTTTGGGTTTCCTGCATCAAGTTATCCCTTGTTTAGGGGATACCAGGATATAGGAATGCATCACCCTTTCATTCCTATTCTCCATTTTTTAGGGGAAAACGGAAAAGTGCAAGAAATGAGTGTTGCGACGCCCCACTGGATCCAAAATGTTTTATAGAGTCGCCATTTTTATTTTAAGGAAGAAATAAAGGAAAACCAAAAAAGAAAAACCAGAGATTATAAAAACGGGTTCGGAGGCTAAGTTACGAGTTGGGAAGGTGCTAGGCACCCAACTCGCCCTTTCGGTCTCAAAAGCGGTTTTTGGCTAAAGTATGCTTTTTGTTATATTTATTTAGCAAATAAAGAAAGCATTAAAAGACAGGAAATAAAAGCAAATACATATGCAGCTACATTGCTTACGGACTTGCAGCCATCTCCTTACAATAGTTACAAATATATTTAAAAATATTTGGCCATTATAACGGCTCTTTTACATAGTATTTCCTAACTAAATCCGGACAGTACAACGGCTTATATTTTCTACATTGGGCTGGATTTAAAAAATAACATTTATAAAAATAACGCCCTTAAAGGCTATTACCTTTTAGAGCGGGGAGTGCTCGCTCTGTTCTTCTCAAGAGAGGGAGACTTTTTATACTGTTGCTGCTGTGGTTTGGGCAGAGTAACGACTTATTTTTGGTGGTTTTGGCCTATTTATTTGGGCAGAGTAACAGCTTATTTTTGGTGGTTTTGGTATATTTACTCGGGCAGAGTAACGACTTACTTTGTGGTTTTTGGACCGGGGAAATAGGGTGGATACCTAACTTAATGGCTAAGGATCACTTTGACCGGTTGGTTTTAGGTTTGGCGGAGTTTTGGCAGGGTTTCGAGGCTTTATAGGAGAATCACTCCCTATCTCACTTCGCTATCTATTTTCTCAGCGTAACGAGGACGCGGAGAAATTTTATCGGTGTTCTTCCTCTTCTGAAAGTGAGCCCTAAGCCTTCTATTTATATCTGAAAGAGAGGACTCATCTGGGATTCTTTTTTCTCTCTGCGTGCTCAAATTCCTTGTACACCGCGTTTTAGAAATTGCACAATGCGTTAAGTCCGGGGTGTACATTAGCAGCTTGGGCGCTGCCACAACTCTTCATTGGCGCCGCACCAAGGGGGCCTTTAGGTCGCGCTTGAGCACTATTCCAGCCTCTATTTTTCACTTTTATCCCTCGTATTTTACTGTCTTGCGCATCCTGTTTTGCCTTGTGCACTTTTAATTCCTGTAACTTGACATTTGTTAAGTTTAACAGTTTTTGATATCACATGCCATAGTTACATATCAGAGGTATGAAATTGTGGTGTCTACACCAGGATAAGGAATGAAAAGACAAAACAGCCCTTAATGAGCAACGACTACCTGATCAAGGTTACAAAAGTTACACTCAACACCCTTATAGAAAGAACAAGTATTAACTAAACACACAACAGCCCCTGAAGCTTTAAACAGCAGGTAGGAAACAATAGGAAGCATAGAAGATAAGATTCCACTTTAAACTTTAACACCTTCTTTGGGGTACAACTGATTTCCAAGAAAGAATACAAGATAAAACTATCCCTAATTGTGGTCTTCCTCGGTAAAAAGTAAAAACCCTGCTATCGCCGTCGTCCTCCATATTTGTTCTAACTCTATTTCATTCGACGACTGAAGCTTGGTCAGACGTAGAACAGAAAAACGCACAAGTTTCATTATTAGCGTTGAATTATCCTCGAAGACGTTTGTCGACTCGATCAGAGTGCACCAGTAAGTACGAGGGCAATTCTTTTTCAAGGCTAGTCCGTCAATCGGGTGATTCAACAATTTCGATAAGTTTATTTCTTTTGTATCTTCTATCTTCCATAACAACATAGTACTCTTGTTTGTTCTTTGCTTTATTCATGATTTTGCCATTGATTTGCTATGCCTTTGGTCTGCTTTGTCAATTGTTTATTTAATATATTCCATCTCTTTTCATAACCTGCTGAAGTGCACCAAAATATCAAGCCCGAATAGGTAACCCAAGAGTGTACTCCGAAATTATATTTAGAAGATTGGGCCAAGCCCGTACCCGGAAGAAGGGCCCAAGCCCAATCACATACTAAAGCCCAGTACGGAAAGATACATTTCTATAAATAGTAGGACAACATTACTATGAAAGGCCGGTCACTATTTTTCCTCTCTATTTCATTGATTATTGAGAATACACATTACAAATATTGATTATCACACCGGAGGGTTTGTGGGGACACCCCCACCCACTCACGGTGCTTTATTTTGCAGATAAAAACATGCCAGATATCCCACCGTAACGACCACCGTCGGACAATGACGCCGACGATCCCGACAACACATCACCTTCTGCACCCCGGACACGACACGACACGCACCTCAGATTATGCTCGCTCTGTCGAGCTTCATATTATTATTATTCACGTGCCCGTGCACGCCACGCTCGCGCCAGAGCCCGAGTCTCAGATTATGGTCGCATTGCCGAGCTTCATATTATTATCATTCACGTGCCCGTGCACGCCTTCCTCGCACCAGAGCTCGACCTTCAAATCATGCTCGCGCCAATGCGAAGCTTCATATTATTATTTCACGTGCCCGTGCACGCCACGCTCGCATCAGAGCTCGACCTTCAGATTATGCTTGCGCCAAGGCCCAAGCCTTAGACTATTATTCACGTGCCCATGGACGCCACGCTCGCGACAAAGCTCGAGCTTCAGATTATGCTCGCGCTAAAGCCTGAGCCTCAGATTATTATTTCTTGCATCCGAGCACACTTCACTCGCGCCTATGCCTAAGCTGCGGATTATATTTCATACATGTGCACGTCGAGCTTTACATTATGCTCCCCACTCGAGTTTACTCAGGGCTGAGCTCTACCTTGTCCTCCCGCTCGAGTCTACTCGCGGTCGAGTTGTACACCGCGCCTACCTGCGCTTATGCTCCCCACTCGAGTTTACTCGGTGAAGCTCTACCTTGTCCTCCCGCTCGAGTCTACTCGCGGTCGAGTTGTACACCGCGCCTACCTGCGCTTATGCTCCCTGCTCCAGTTTACACTCGGCATAACCTTCATATTGTGCTCCAGCTCAGCATCACAGTTACTCTCGGCACGAGCTTCTACGAGTGTTTAGCACGTTACGCTCCCCTAGCGTCCATCATGCTTTCATCAACATTTGCGGCTACACTCGGCATGAGCTTCATATTGTGCTCCAGCTCGGCATCACAGTTACTCTCGGCACGAGCTTCTACGAGTGTTTAGCACGTTACGCTCCCCTAGCGTCCATCATGCTTTCATTAGCATTTGCGGCTACACTCGGCATGAGCTTCATATTGTGCTCCAGCTCAGCATCACTACTACGCTCGACACGAGCTTCTACGAGTGTTTAGCACGTTACGCTCCCCTAGCGTCCATCATGCTTTCATCAGCATTTGCGGCTACACTCGGCATGAGCTTCATATTGTGCTCCAGCTCAGCACTCACTATGCTCGACGCGAGCTTTTATGAGTGTTTAGCACATTACGCTCCCTAGCGTCCATCATGCTTTCATCAGCATTTGCAGCTACGCTCGGCATGAGCTTCATATCGCAGTTCAAGGTCACTTTATTTGGGGTCTCTAATGCCTCATACTTATCCTCCTTGAGAGGCCAGGCTCTAATGCCTCATACCTATCCTCCTTGAGAGGCAAGGCTCTAATGCCTCATACCTATTTCCCTCCTCGGGACGCCGAGGAGAGGCCAGGCTCCTAGCGCCTCATGCATATCCTCCTTGAGAGGCCAGGCTCCTAGCGCCTCATGCATATCCTCCTTGAGAGGCCAGGCTCTAATGCCCCTAAATACCTATTGCATCCACATGAGCATTTCATACATATTTACAAGTTACTGAACACATGCATCCTCCATTCATCATTTCATAAACATAAAAACATGCTCCTATTTCCTCTCTCAGTACCTTGCGGTTCAAGGCCACTTTCTTACAGTGCCTTGCGGTTTATGGCCTTATGGCTCAATTCTCTGGAAGGTCCTCGCCACGCCGAGGATAAATCTTATTATGGTCTTATGGCTCAATTCTCTGGAAGGTCCTCGCCACGCTGATGACAAATTTTATTATGGCTTTATGCTGAAGACTACATATCTTATTTTCATGCCTATACTTGCCGGTCAAGGTCTAATTCACCAATCAAGGATCAATTATACACAAAGTTCACCCGCCAAGGCTCAAAAGTCAGCTACATAAACTCTTCTGGAATTCAAAGCAAAATCTCAAAACTCTCAGCATCACAAGAAGCAACTACAAGAAGATTATACTCCTTACCCTCGATGTTAGCCTCGAGGGATAAGGAGTAGGGGGCTACTGAAGTGCACCAAAATAACAAGCCTGAACAGGTAACCCAAGAGTGTACTCTGAAATTATATTTAGAAGATTGGGCCAAGCCCGTACCCGGAAGAAGGGCCCAAGCCCAATCACATACTAAAGCCCAGTACGGAAAGATACATTTCTATAAATAGTAGGACATCATTGCTATGAAAGGCCGGTCACTATTTTTCCTCTCTATTTCATTAATTATTGAGAATACACATTACAAATATTGATTATCACACCGGAGGGTTTGTGGGGACACCCCCACCCACTCACGGTGCTTTATTTTGCAAATAAAAACATGCCAGATATCTCACCGTGACGACCACCGTCGGACAACGGCGCCGACGATCCCGACAACACATCACCTTCGGCACCCCGGACACGACACGACAAGATCACCACAATTTTAACGTGATCACCTGCCATATATGATATATATATATATATATATATATATATATATATATATATATATATATATATATATATATATATATATATATATATATATATATATATATATATATATATCATTTATTTTTATTTTTTCATAAACCTTTTTTTTATTGTTCACAATCTATTTACAAAATATTTATTCCTATGCTATTGCTTCAAACTTATATAAGATAATAGCTCACCTCTATTACTAGCTTAGCCCTGCCTAATCATTATTGAATTTGAATTCCTCAGTCATTACAAGGCAGTTACGGAGCCGTTACCGTGACCGACCCAAATAGGTGTTGGGCAATTGGAACCGTGACCATTCGGCTGAGTGGTTATGCTCGAAAGGGTGCAAGTTGGGCTAGTTCGCTGAACTAGTTCGCTACCCTCTTGACCTCAATTATGAAAGTTGACCACCAGACACCACAACTATTCAATAACTATAAATAAAACCCCCCGATTGACAGTTGTGTTACACCAATATCCAGATTCATTAGACTGTTAGAGATCATTGTTATATTGCATAATAAATTTATTCTCCATGTCTCGGAAGTTCAAAAACACAAATTAGTTTGACATAATCAACGTTTTGAAGTGTTGCTAACGTGGATTGAAAACTCATTGCATCTTAGGGACGATTGCCGAGAACCGTGAGACAATTTCGTGCGGAGATTGTGTCTAATACAAACCTCGACTTTGAGTGTTAAGTTTGACATTTCTTCTTTATCTTATTTCTATCTATTTATATTGCATATTTTCCTACAATCTCCTCATTTTTCTAGGCCTGGTTCGGACTAGTATAATACTATTCTATTCTTACTATTGGGTACATGGAGGCCTGTTAATATTGCGCCTTACTTTGCAACATTTTCCATGCATAAATCCACCTTAGATGTATTTTCTGTCTCCCATCCGTGCTCACACCTTAGTTGAAGTTCGAAATTTCTGGTTAGGGGATAATTTCCTTGTTTTTGTGGTGGAATTAGATGAGATATGTGTGGGCTAATTTGATCATAGAGTATATTGGATAAATTGCATGCCGATACACTTTATTGAATTCTCAACCACTTAAGTACACGTCTTTTTGTTAACTGCATAAGTCCACTTTCGTTAAAATTATTCTTAAAATGCACACATCTCTTCTAATCACAACGAACTCGTCTTTCTCCTCTTCAGGTTTCTTCCCATTTCCGCTCTGTTTCTCAAATGACTACATCATTTTAACCCTTAAAGTCCATTTTCATAAAATCATTCCTGAAATTTGCCCGCATAAAAGAAATTGTTGTTGAAACTCGTAGGGATGGAGAGGAAGAGAGTGGGGAGGTTAGGTGATGAAGAACACTTATCTGTTTCACCTTGGATTCGATCAATCCACCACCCTAACTTCCCACTCTTTTCTTCTCCTTCATCGTCTTGTGTTAAGTTTGATTCAAAATAGATACATTTTGCTTCTTGTGTTGTTATGCATGTAAACTGTTCGATGAAATGTCTGAACATAAATTTGTTAATTATTGGACACCGTTTTGAATCTAGATGCATTAAATTTGAATCACGATCCATCATTTGTGAATCATCATGCATCGATTTGGATTTGTGATGCAGGGAAGATGTATCAATCAATCATTTGTTTGATTTTGTACAGGAAAGAAAAGACATGAAATTCTAGTTCATTTTACGATGCATCTAAAAAGATAACCGATGCATGAATATCATGCATCACAATTTCCAATTCATGGATCGCCAAGGGACATGAAGTCTGGTTCATTCTGCGATGCATTAAAATCGCGGATCGCCAATGGACATGAGGACTGGTTCATTTTGCAATGCATCCAATTGAAATTCTGATGCATCCAATTGGAATGATCAGTTATGTCTTTATTGTTTACGCAAACGCCTTGGGCTTAATATTTCTTTTCCCTACAACTTTCATCTATATTGAGCAGTTTCTGTATATTGTCTTTGGTTGGTATCAAGGGTTCTATTTGTATGAAATTTCTTTCTACTGCAGACAATAATAGGGTCGATCACTTCTTGGGCACTTGATCTAACTATTCAAAGACTGATTAATCCTCATGGGTGGTTTTCCTTTGATCATGATAACATTTGTGTTTGTGATTTCCATATATGTTGGTAGATACATACATACACGTACATGAAAGTTACATCAATAAACACTACTAGAAAACAGATAATTAGCGACGGAATTATTAGCAACGGAAATTTCCGTTGCTAATTAGCAACGGAAACTTTAAATTAGTGACGGAAATCCGTTTCTAAATTATTATTAGCGACGGAATTACTCCCGTCGCCAAATTCCGTCGCCAAAAAGCATCTTTTAAGAATATTCTACATATCTCCGTTGCCAATTTTTTTGGAAATGTGTGCCAACATTAGCGACGGAATTTCCGTCGCTAATATCAATATTTCCGTTTCCGATTAGCTACGGATGACTCCGTCGCTAAATTTAATAAAATAGCGACGGAATTTCCGTCGCTAAATTTATTAAATTTAGTGACGGAATTTCCGTCGCTAAATTTAGTAAATTAGCTACGGAAATTCCGTCGCTAAATTTAATAAATTAGAAACGGAATTTCCGTCTCTAAGTGTAATAAATTAGATACGGAATTTCCGTCGCTAAATTTCCGTTGCTAAATTTAATATATTAGCTACGGAATTTCCGTCGCTAAATTTCCGTCGCTAAATTAGCTACGGAATTTCCGTTGCTAAAGTTAATAAATTATATACGGAATTTCCGTCACTAAATTTCCGTCGCTAAATATAATAAAGCTACGGAATTTCCGTCGTTAACGTACTGATATATATATATATTAATCAAACAATATTGAAACACAATTAAACTACAAAGCAAAATTTATTTGGATTTGACTGTTGAACATTAATTAGTGGATTTCTATATTTCATTTGACAATATAATATCAATAATTAAATGATTAGCATCAATATAAAAATTAAAATATTCACATTACAACTTAACTTAACGTAATATAACTTAACTTAGCGTAATGTAACTTAACTTAACGTAATTTAACTTAACGTAACGTAACTTAACTTCTTAACGTAACTTAACTTAACTAACTTAACGTAACGTAACTTAACTTAACTTAACTTAAACTTAACGTAATGTAACTTAACTTAACGTAACTTAACTTAACGTAACGTAACTTAACTTAACTTTAACTTAACTTAACTTAACTTAACGTAACTTAACTTAACTTTAACTTAACTTAACTTAACGTAATGTAACTTAACTTAACTTAACGTAATGTAACTTAATATAATGTAACGTAAACTTAACGTAATGTAACTTAACTTAACATAACTTAATGCAACGTAACTTAACTTAACTTAACGTAACTTAACTTAACTTAACTTAACTTAACTTAACGTAATGTAACTTAACGTAATGTAACTTAACTTAACGTAATGTAACTTAACTTGACGTAATGTTATAATTGACTACGATGGACCATTATAACATGAAAACACGATACGCCTATTGGCGAAATGTTATAATGGAGTACGATGAACCATTATAACATGAAAGCACGCTACGCCTATTGACGAAATGGTATAATGGAGTACGATTGACCGTTATAACATGAAAACACGCTACGCCTATTGGCGAAATGGTATAATGGAGTACAATTGACCATTATAACATGAAAACACTCTACGCCTATTAGCGAAATGTTATAACGTAACTTAACGTAACTTAACTTAACTTAACGTAACTTAACTTAACTTAACTTAACTTAACTTAACTTAACTTAACTTAACTTAACGTAATGTAACTTAACGTAATGTAACTTAACTTAACACGCTACGTACGCCTATTGGCGAAATTGTATAATGAAGTACGATTGACCGTTATAACATGAAAACACACTACGCCCAGTGGCGAAATGGTATAATGGAGTACGATGAACCATTATAACATGAAAGCACGCTACGCCTATTGACGAAATGGTATAATGGAGTACGATTGACCGTTATAACATGAAAACACGCTACGCCTATTGGCGAAATGGTATAATGGAGTACAATTGACCATTATAACATGAAAACACTCTACGCCTATTAGCGAAATGTTATAACTTAACGTAACGTAAGTTAACTTAACTTAACTTAACATAATGTAACTTAACTTAACTGAACTTAACATAATGTAACTTAACTTAACGTAATGTAACTTAACTTAACATAATGTAACTTAACTTAACGTAATGTAACTTAACTTAACGTAACTTAACGTAACTTAACTTAACTTAATGTAACTTAACTTAACACGCTACGCCTATTGGCGAAATGGTATGTTTTTGCTTATTCCGTGAATAAAAAAATGTTGAAAAAATTTATTTACTCTAGAAAATAGAAAAAACTAGTTTTTTTATTTTATATATCCCAAAACTAGTTTTATATATTAATGTTATAATTCTAAAAAGTTTTTTTATTTTAATATTATAATTGTTATGAATCTAAAAAGTAAATTTTGACTAGATCATTAATGAACTGTTGTAAACTAGATTGCCCACATCAATATCATAAAGAAAATGAAGGATTTTGATGAAACTACTAATTAATTAAGGAAAATCATATTGACCAAATTTAGTACTAGTCAGTTCAGAATGACCTGGAGTAATTGTTATGGCAACATTATATCTGTAATCCTCAATAAATCCAGGGACCCAAGCATACAGATTTACAAAAAGAAATCCTAATTCTACTTGAAAAAAAGACTCCAAAACTTGGAGTCAGTTCAGAATGACCTGGAGTTTTTTTTATTTGGTTTGATGTTATTTGCTGCTTTTGTCGCCATGTGTGGAAATCGGTACAAGGGCATCATTTCCAAGATCAAGCAAGAATGGATTGTGAGCGACAGGATTTTCGGCCACTAATCTTCCCAGAGGAGATTTGGAGCCAGTGGGTAGCCCATTGGGAAAGTGATAAATCCATGAAGGTCTCCGAAACGGCGAAGAAGAATCGAGCTAGCGCCTCAGGGAGCGGGACAAAGCATACGACAGGGTCTATAAGTGTAAATGAGCATTTTCAACGAATGGTATGCACTTTTACTTTTAATTTATTTAGTTACATTTGTATTAGCTTTGCGTTACTTATTGCTTGAACATGTATAGTTGGGTAGTCATGTTGATGCTATGAAATCCATGACTTTAATTAGTATACATGGTTTATATATCTTGTTTATGTTGTGAAAATAGTTGGGTTGGGAGGTGTTAGTGTAAATAGATGTAAACTATGGGGGGTGTTAGTGTAACATTTAGTTACGATGTTATTAGCTTTGCATTACTTATTGTTTGAACATGTATAGTTGGGTAGTCATGTTGATGCTATGAAATCCATGACTTTAATTAGTATACACGGTTTATATATATTGTTTATGTTGTTAAAATAGTTGGGTTGGGAGGTGTTAGTGTAAATAGATGTAAACTATGGGGGTGTTAGTGTAACATTTAGTTACGATGTTATTAGCTTTGCATTACTTATTGTTTGAACATGTATAGTTGGGTAATCATGTTGATGCTATGAAATCCATGACTTTAATTAGTATACATGGTTTATATATCTTGTTTATGTTGTTAAAATAGTTGGGTTGGGAGGTGTTAGTGTAAATAGTGTAAACTATGGGGGTGTTAGTGTAACATTTAGTTATGATGTTATCCAGAAAATCATTACCAAAGCATAAGTATCTAAACAAGTAATACAAGAGTTGGGAGGTTGTTTGGGCAGCCTCCTAGATTGGACGTGAGTTTGGCACGGGTTTGAACATATTTTTGTGTGTGAGTTTGTTGGAATTGGGAGGTTGTTTGGGCAGCCTAACACCTGCTGTGATTAGGCGTGGGATAAAGTTGTTGCAAGGAAGTTGGTTGCTATTTGGTTAGTCATTTTTGCAAGGAGAAATTCTGTTTACAATAAACTGTTCAGGGGTGAATTTAATTCATAGTTTGGAGCAGTTTTTGAACTTGTAATCTGTCCAAATTAAGCTGGGAGTTTGGGTAGTATTTTACAAAGGAAACTTTATAATTTGAGCAGATTGTGGGAGGGTTTGTGACGGGTTGTAAGGCTGTTTTGGAGAGTTTTCGAGCACATTTTGGGACTGTTTTGGTGAAGGCGATTCACCATAGGGTCGTCCAAAAATTTTGCTTTATATATCTTGTTTATTAGTCTTTAGATGCTTTATTATTTCACTAATATAGTAATAATGATTGTAGGTTGACGCATATGGTCCCCATGTCACTCCAGCAGACGTGTTTGTAAGTACACACACAACTTCTACCTTCGGTGATGAACGTGATTGGGTCGATGAAAAGGCAGAATCCACATTTGTAAGTATAAAAATGTTTAGTGACGGTCATTCAATATGTGTTAATCATATATTGTGTTTTAATATTTTACTTGTTTATTTTGTTATTCTAGTCTGCTTATCTCGAGGTGAGGGATGCTCAAGTTGAGGCGGGTTTAGTGGAACCCAGGTGAGAATGGGCGGTTGAATGGGACCTGTTGCGTGGCTTGCCGTTGCGGTGATGGGCGAAAGAAGAGGGACAAAGAGTGTATGGGTTGGGGAATATGGGGAGAAGCTATTTCAAAGAAGAAAATCCAAGGGTTCACCGTCAACTGCACGGTCATATGTTCGTTCCAGAGATGACAGTGAAGAAGTGTTGGCGCTACGTGCTCAGCTGACTAGGACAGAAGAAGTCTTGGCAAAACAGCAACAAGAAATGGCAGAGCGGGATGCATCAATGGCAGAGATGAACGCAAAATTGAATGCGTTATTAGAGATGCAGATGCGGCACCAACCGCCCCCCTCTTAGTACCCCGTTCTGCGTCCCCCGAGAATGTAGCTAGAATTTTGTTTTGTGATGGACATGTGACATTTTAAGACTTTGTTTGTTAATGTTTTAAAACTTTATTTTATTAATGTTTATGTATTTTCGAGATGACAATTATTAATTGTTGTTTGTGTTAATTGTGATGCCTTTTTATGCAAAATGAATTTTATTTACAAATGTAATTTGTATTTTATCAGGTAAAAAATTTATTTTATTAAATTTAATATATATTTTAAAATTAATTGTACAAATTAGCAACGGAATTTCCATTTCTAAAAAAATTATTTTATTTAATTTAGTATATTTTTTAAAATTAATTGTGCAAATTAGCGACGGAATTTCCGTTTCTAAAATTAATTTATATTTACATAAAAAATATTTTTGATAATAATTAGTGACGGAAAAAATAACAATTAGCGACGGAACATTTCGTTTCTAAAATTAATCAAGTTTTTATAAAAAATATTTTTCAATAATTTAGCGACGGAATAATCCGTCGCTAAGTTTTTTAACTTACATTTTACCAAAACTTTTAGCGACGGAAATTCCGTTTCCAATTAGCGACGGAAACCATTAGAAACGGACATTAGCAACGGAATATTCCGCTGCTAATTAGCTTAATTCTTCTATTCCGCCTCTAATTAGCGACGGAAAACATGTCGCTTCTAATCGCTACCAACGATTAGCGACGGTCTAGAAACGGAATAATTCCGTCACTAATTGTTAATTAGCGACGGAAATCTTAATTAGTGACGGAAAATTTCCGTCACTAATAAGCAGTTTTCTAGTAGTGAAATCATTTGTTTGATTGTGTATAGGAAAGAAGATAATTGAGGTTCTAGTTCATTGTACGATGCATCCAATTGGATTATCGATGCATGAAAATCATGCATCACAATTTCAAATCCATGAGCTCTGATTCATTTTGTGATGCATCCAATTGAGATTTTGATGGATCGTAATTCAATTTGTGCATTGCGATGTATAAATGAAAATTTTTTGCGCGTGCCTTTGTTCATTAAGAGTATAGTCATTATTTTGCACAAAAAATATATTTTTCCGATTAATTAAAAAAAAAAGAGCATTGCAGCAATTGAAATTTATCTGAAAGGAACCGGCCTGATTATCACCCCTTTCAACATTTGTTTGGTTCAGGTTGTGTTTTGGGCCTTAAGCACGGTTTAGAATACACTTTTTAGATTGAGGGAGCGTGAGAAAAAAAATTACGATAATATTTTACGAGATATAATGGGTGGGGGTGTGGTGGAAACAGACTCGGTAATTAAGAGAGGAGCATGAGAAAAAAATATAGAGAGTTTAGACCTCCTATAAAGATATATCACATAATGTACCCTTTTCTGTATTATTAAACAATATGACTCATGAGCTCCAATTTTGAGCGTTCAAAACACAACAAAGTTTTCAAAACGCAGAGGTTTATAAACGCCGTATTGAAACGCTTTTTCTGTCGAAACCCCCATAAACGCATCGTTTGGACTTTGGAGGCCAAAACGTGCTACCAAACGAGTCCTAACTTGACTTTCTAAAACATGATTTCCCATAAATGATAGAATTCTGGAAGTATATGTTTATTATCATATGTTCTTATCATAATTAACCATCATAATTTGAAATAACTCGATCTTCTAAAATATGGTTTCAATGATCTTGTGCCATTATTTAATAAATAATTTACATAATCTATCGTTTATATATAATTATGTTGTATCTGCATTAATTTTCTATATGGATAGAAAATCATATACTTCTATCACTATCAAATAACAAAATTCAAAAACCTTTAGTATTAGTAACTCTACACAAAACGACATATAACTAGTTATGATTAAAAACATATTTTTTTGAAAAGAGTTTTACATTGGACAAAACCAAACCAAACCGAATGGTTCAGTTTGAAAATTTTGTAATCAAAGGAGGGTGGTTCGGTTTGTGGTTTTGACATAAACCAAACTAAACTGAACCACACGTACACTCCTAGGGAGGGGTAATATTAATTCAAATGATTTTGAGTTAAAGAAATAAAACCAAAATTATTAATTATCACATCTTTAAGCCCATGTATGACAAAGTTAAACCAACAACTAAAAAAATTAATTTGAAAATTAAAAAGAAAAAGAAAGAGAACCAGACTAATAAGCAACCATAAAAAACTACTTTAGTTATTCACTCTTAACATCGCAAGCCTTCTATGCTCCATCCCCAAATCTACCGTCTCCCTCAAACCACCTTTCAATTTCTACATTTCTAACAACTATTCTATACTCAACTTTCTTTCTTTTGTTATTTGATTCTTGTAACAACCAGTGTTCTAAAACTCCCCGCCTAGCTTCGTCTAGGCCCCGCCTAGGCGCTAGACCCCTCTCTACCGCCGTGATTTTCTTAGTCGTCGCCTAATCGACCAAGTCGGCGCCTACGCCAAACCTCGCTGGCCTTAATTTATTTTTGTAGCTTTGATTTTGTGGCATGCGGTGACCAGAGAAGGAAGGAGGAGCGGTAATAGTGAGGCAAAGAGGGAGGTAATGCGGGCGAACTGAAGTAATATCTTTTTTTGTTTTTAGTTCTAAACTTGACTGGTTTATTGCTTTGGGGTTGTTGAGAATTGAGATTAATGGTAGATTTGTATATCTTTGTTCATTTTACAAATATAGACAATTGTTTGATAAAATGACAAACATAAAAAAATTAAATTTGTAGTCAATGTGTTTGATCTTTGATGTAAATTATTAAAAAAATGGTAATTATGCCTTAATTCTAGGCCCCGCCTAGGCCCCGATTACGCCCCGACTAGTCCCCTAGGCGCTAGGCGCTAGTGTGCCGCCCAGCGGCCGCCTAACGATTTTTAGAACCTTGGTAACAGCTATTCGTTTATACTTCAATATAATTTTTCAATGGTCAGTCAATAAATTACAGCATTGCCCTTACATTTCGTCTATTTCATCAAATCTGTTATTTAGTGTCCAGATTAAGAGTGTGTCGATAACTAATTTGAGCATTTTTTTGGTGATGGTAAGCAACTTTTCTCTAATGTGATTGTTCAAGTGTTCATATGAAATGAATCCCAGTATTTATACTGATTTATGCATTCTAAATATTATCATTTATTTAACTACTCATGTAATCCTTTGGCTTCCAATGAATTTTAGATTCACTAACCAATAATTACAATGTAATAAATGCAGAAACAACATTCAATTAATCTTCTTTAGAATAATGAAGAGGTTTTTCATAATTCTAAATTAAAAATAAAAATATTAAGTAGTACCTATTTCCAAAGCAGATTTTGATTTTTCATGCAAACAAATCATGTTTCACTTTTAGAAAGTTCATTTTGACGGAACTTTTAAAAAATCGCACATCTTTATATATATATATATATATATATATAGATGTCGGAATTTACCCCTTTCTCTTCTCTGCCTTCGGGTTGAGTAAATCTATCGGCCCATTTCAGCTCCTTTGCAGGTAAATCTAAAAAGAATGTGTTTACATTTACATGCATGCATGCATTGTCCAAGTACAAAAGAAAACATGACTTTATCAAACTCCCTACTTTTCATCTTCTTAATTAGTACATGAAAAACAAAAGCAACTTTGATTCTTGAAAGAAAGTTCTTTTTTTTTATGTCTTTTGAAAAAACAAGAGTTCACTTTAATGATGAGTCTCGGTAGTTTTATAAGTTATAACATGGGTTTTGATGGAAAACACTAACATTAATTCAATATTTATAATAGTTACTACGTTCTTCGTTTCAGGCAAACATCCAACCGTATTATTTTGATATATTTCATTTAAAAAGTTCACTTTAAAAAATTATATCTTCATTTTTCATAATATTTACTTTATCCTCTAAATTTGATATTTTTTTATGTTTATGACCAACTCTAATACTAGTTATGTATCATTTAAATATTAGACTTTTTAAATACAAACTGCTTGGATGGAACGAATGAGAGAGTATATACTAGTAGTTGCTTAGTTTAGAAATAAAATTAAAGCTCTTTCCATGTAATAAAGGGACAACATGCATGTTTTTATTGCATGTTTTCCTCCTTAATTAATTCTTTGTTTTCCCGCTAGTAAACCATCACCATCAAGTAGAAATAACATATTTCAGGGATTTATCAGCCTCCCGAAATGAGTATTTATTTGTCTTAAATTAAGTGTTTATTTTTATGTAGATTTACTAAATCTGCAGTTTTCAAGCTATATCATGGACACTAAAAATATTATTTTATATATGATATTAAGATCATCCACAACGAGGGGCTTATACCCATCATGAGCAGCTTATGACATTGTGGGTGCCAAGATAGAAGGTTTATAGAATCAAGTGGCCGATGAGTATTTATTTGCCTTAAAATGAGTGTTTATTTTTAATTTTTTATGTAGATTTACTAAATCTGCAGTTTTCAAGCTATATCATGGACACTAAAAATATTATTTTATATATGATATTAAGATCATCCACAACGAGGGGCTTATACCCATCATGAGCAGCTTATGGCATTGTGGGTGCCAAGATAGAAGGTTTATAGAATCAAGTGGCCGATGAGTACAAACCGGTTTATAAAGTCCACCTAGATTAAACTGTCCTTTTTTTTTTTTTTTTTTTGAGTTTGACAGTTTATAATCCTTCTATGCATGACACGCTGATAAATATTTAGTAGTGAGTCGATGCTATAAAAATCTTTTATTGGCTTATCGACAGACTTACAGTAGAGAATATGTTTATAGATAAATTTTGGATAATTATAACTTTTTTCCTCATTTGAAAGTTAAATAACTAATTAATCATTATTTTCTAATTTTACCCTTAAAAAATCCTCACGTGGAGTGCACATGTTTATTTAACGGCAAAGAGCTAACATCGTTCAATGGAGGGAGACTACCAGTGTTCAAAATATGCGTTCTTTGGTCAATAGCGTGCAATTTCTTTGTACACGGATTGCTAATAGATTTTTTCAAAGTTCAGGGATTAATGGTGTAATTTACCCAAAAAATTAATTAAAAAAATATTTATATTATTAAAGAGCTCATGGTCTTACTGGTGATCCTGATCGAATTGTGTTAAACACAACTGACGGCTTAAATTGATTCGTAAGTATCTAAGTTATAAATGAACCCCTCAAAATATATACAAATTTTCCATCGATAGCTTCCTCCTCCTGATGATCCTCACCCCAAGGCCCCAAGGAATTATCCTAACCTTGTCGCATATCAAAGTGTCTACACTGATAATAGTCTTTGGTTCCAAGTGAGACCATATTATCAACTTAATTGTTTCGGTCTCGGAGACCCACCTTGCTTCTTCCCCATTTAATCAAAATCTATTCCTATGTATGTAATCTTCAAGATAACTACTACTCCTATGATCCAACACAATAAATACTTTTAAATTCTCAAATTTAAAACAATTGCCTAAATCTAGTTTGAGTTGAATCCAAACAAGGCATGGTGTGTATTCATATGTTCTCTCTTTCTCTATGTGATAAACAAACTAAAATAGGCATGTTGGTCTTCCTATTTTCTCTCTCTCTCTCTCTCTCTCATAATCAATATTTGTTTAGTGTACAATTTCCATTAAATCTCATATGTATATGACCTATAATTAAGATGGTAAAAGTGTTGTTATGGAAAGTAAGTTACACACAAGACAATATTTTTGGAACATACGAGAAAGGAATTCAAGACAATAATTTTGGGACATATGTTTAATAAAAAAACTCTACATTTATGATTTCATTGTTGTAGAGTCATTGATTATATTTTCTTGGGTGAGGCGAATAACTATTGGTTTCCATCCGTCACAAAATTATTGTCATGCTGTCTATTTTTGTTTGTTAAAAAAAGAGCCTTTTTTTAAAGTTTCTTTTAAGAACAATGCTTTTACAATTTTATCTTTACTTTTATTTATATTTTAATTATGAGTCACATATAAATGAATTTTAACGGAATCTACACACTATACATATATTAATAATTAAGTTAATTATTTTTTCTTAATCTATATGTCAAATAAAATAAGACAATAATTTTGGGATAAAGAAAATATTTAAGATTTTATTATCTGTTTAAGTTCATTGATTACGACGGTATCTAGCTAGGAATAGTTGTGATTTAAGTTATTCTCCATGGACGTTATGGTTTGGATTTTTCATCGTCCCCCTAATTAATCCTCCGGTCATACATAAATACTACACTTCAAAAACATCAAACTGAGACATGTTTAATTCAGCTTAATTTGATCAAGATATATAGGAAAAAGGTTGCAGGGGCAAGATACATAAAAGACGATGCTTGAGATAATTGGTAAATGAAGCTTGAAAGATATTAAAAATAAGACAAAGTGGTATATATATCCATTTTATTTCACTTTTTTGTTACATAACATACATACAACAAATTACAAAAGCTGCATAGTAAATTAAAAAATTCTGTAATCACAACAAATTCTAATGAGACTCGTGTGTCTCTTAATTATTAGACTTTTCACACATAGACTCTTCACCGGAACGAATGGGGCTTGATCGTTTTTCCTTCACACCTTCCGAAACATCATGCCCACTTAACGAGAAGCGACCAACTTGGACAAGATTGGAGTAAGTTCGAAAGAGTAGATGGATCCAAATAACTAATCAATCCAAGTTGGTTGAAGGAAAGACAGAGATGTTTGGATCACAGCCAAATGAAGAAAATTCAATCTGCTTCCCTTGAATGGACTTACATGATCAGAAACTCCAAAAATCTTGGAGAAGAGCAACCATGTTAGACTTGATTGAAATGTCATGAACAACGATTTTAACTGATTTGTCATAGCTTGCTCTCCGCCGTTTTCATCTTCATCGTCTTCGCCTCCTTGGTTAGCCCCAGTTGACATTCCTAAGGTGTTTGTCATAGTTGTAAGGATGGGGAGTTAGACTTGAGAGAGGAAACATTTATATAGGAAAATTAGGTGTTATTAGGTTATTTCCTTTTCAGAATAACGAATTAAGTAAGGTAAGTAGGTTGGTAAAAATTAATGTAATGAGATAGAAAATGCTAGATTAGGAGGAATACTATTCAATTCAATTAAATTCACTTTTTATAAAGTAGTCCACCCCTTTTCTTTTTCCAAAGATCCCAAAAAATGTCGAGTTCCGAAAGTCTGGTAAAAGTTTGGGTAAAACGGTTTACAAATATTTTTTGTAAGACAGATCCTTTTTAACCTAACCTACCGTATATTAATGAGTTAAGCTGTGAGTGCGGGTTCCGTCTTACGAATTAAGATTCGTAAGAAAGTTTTACCGGAAACCTACTCATTTAAGAATTCGTCTTTGGTTCAATCAAATGAAAAAACTAAAATCCAAACATCACTTCAAACATTAAGCCCAAAGTTGGAAAAAATTTATTACTACTCCCTCTGTTACTACTGACAAAGAGTCCACTATTTTATTTTGAAATATTTCACTTAAAGAGTTCAATTTCAAAAATTTAAATTTAAAAGTGTCATTTTATTACTAATGAGCTACTAAAAGTGTCATTTTATTACTAATGAGCTACTAAAAGTATCATTTTTCTTAAAAAAAGTTTGACTTTCAAACAAGAACTTTTTTGCTCGGAACGGAAGGAGTATGTTGTAGTAATTTGGTTTTTCTTTGTATGTGTAGTGAGTCAAAGTGATTGTTTTTTTTGGGGAAAAGGAGTACTATTTGACTATTTGTAAGCAGATTTTTTCATTCCCTTTTCATATTTAAGCCATTAGATTTCGGCAATCTTTCATCCATGTTAAGGAGATGAAAATGTTATGAAGATTCTAATTATCCAGTAAGTCATGAATCATGACTGAAATCATGATTGATTTTCAAGAACTTTACATAGGATATAGTGTATATATAGTGTAAAGAAAACTTTAGAGAAAAGGAAAACGTAAAGATATTGGTTTTCAGTTTTCACACAAGTGTCAATAGAAATGAAAGCTATATTTTACTTTCCCAATTCATCCTTAAAGGATGTCATAGGTTAATGTTACTTTCTAATTTCCTTACAGTCAAGATTTCTCAAGAGAGCAAAGAGCTGTTATTAAAAATAAATTCAACTACTCAAAACAAACAATTAACCTGCTTAAGGACAAAGTATCCTTTCGAGACGTCCATTGGGCAAATACACCAACGCTCGTAATAACTCTTGTAAGGTTTTGGGGCGAATGTTACGAATTACTGCACATTCAGTGTCAAAGCTCTTGATTGCTATTTCTAGTGGCAGCTTGAACACCTTTACAACCACAATCACCTTATGAAATTAAGAACCCCTTTGTAAACTGATCTGAAACTTCCATTACCGATCGAGCGAATTGTTTTTCTGGGAATCTGTTTATTGTTTTAACGAGCACTCGATGTTGTATTCTTGTAAAGTTACTGTTGGAAAATCATCAGTTTTTAATAGTACTCTTTTATTATGACTTCAACTCATCTATCTCACCTTCTGTCACATTTCCTATCCTATTGAATCTCAATTCTACATCGTCTCTTTATAAAAATAAGGTTGAGTAAAATAACAAAAAAAATTGTATGACTGAGATTTAATGGGACAAACGATGTGACATGGAGTGAGATAGACGATTTGGAGATTCACCAAATTGCCGAGTGAATGGGAATTACTCGGGTTAGCTCATCGATGGTTAGATCCAAAAAACATTTGAGATATATTTTGGTATGATTCCTATGAAACTGTTCATAAGAAGAAAAAGTTCCTTGAGATAGGGCAGTTGATAGCCAAAATTTGGCAGATAAGATAGGGCAGTTTGTAGCCAAAATTTGACATAAGTGTTCCTGGAAATTGATTGTCAACAGTTGAAATTTTTATCAGTGTTGAGATGTTGAACATTGCTGTTGGAATCGTTACCGATCAAACCGTTAGAAATATGATGTTCATGAAGGTCATTTTGAAATAAATATCATTTAGACCTAAGTGACAATTGAGAAAAGTGTGTGCATGTAAGTGGACATCTTTCATGATTTGATCGTCACATTTTGGTGTTCGGAATCCATAGTTGAAAGCAATTGAAAAGTGGCTCTGAATTGAGTTTTTGTTTCGAATCCGACATGGATGCAGACCTGGACACGTGCTATCAATTGTGCAAGGCAGATCTGTGCTTGAGGCATACAGTGTGGGCACTTTTCTATTATTTGTTCGAAGCAACTATGTGGTGGACTCAAATAAGGAAATAAAAAAAACATGTTCAATTGCGTTGGTGAATCTAGTCATGATTTGGGCCTTAAGAGAGAGCGGTTACAAGGGAGATAACTATTGGCTTTATCACTAGTAATTTCTCTATAGATAACGTGCTCATTCTAGGGTTTTTGATGGTTCTCATTTTACGGTTGTAACACATTGATATTTTTTGATCGTTGTAACACATTGATAAAATCTTATATTCCCTCAGTTAAAACATTGAATCAAGAAGAGAGATAATGAGAAATAAGGATTTAATATTATTGATTTTCTATATCTCAAAGTTACAACCAAACTTCTATATATACAAGACTATAACTGCCATTAACTAACCAGGATAAAGAAAGAAAAGACAAAACATCCATTAATGAGCAACGACTAACTGATCAAGGTTACAAAAGTTACACTTGACACCCTTATAGAAAGAACAACTATTAACTAAACACACAACAACCCTTGAAGCTTTAAACAACAGGTAGGAAACAACAGGAAGCCTAGGAGATAAGATTCAACTTTAAACTTTAACACCCCCCCTTCAAGTTGGAAGTGGAGAATAAGTTCTTAACTTGTAACTTGCACAGAAGATCTGAGAATTGACCACTTGGAAGGGCTTTAGTAAAAAGGTCAACCAATTGAGATTGAGAAGCAATATACTTGGTGGAAATGAGATTTTGCTGAACCATATTTCTGACAATGTGGCAGTCTATTTCAAGATGCTTAGTCCTTTCATGATGCATAGGATTAGCATTAATGTAGATGGCAGATTTATTGTCACAGTGAGGGGATATATGATTGGAGCATAAGATTTGGAAGTCTTTGAGCATAACCATAATCCAAGTTAGTTCACAGCAGGTGTTTGCCATGCTTCTGTATTCTACTTCAGAAGAAGATATACTTACTATGTTTTGCTTTTTTGCATGTAAACACGTTTGAGATATTATTTCAAAACGTTATTTTTATAAATTGATTAGTGTTAAAAATGATAATTCTACCATTTTATGAAAGATGTTTTACCTTTAATTTAATACATCATGCGCATAAAGGTGATTTAAGAAAAAGTGATAGGAGACAATTCGAGAAAAAAGTGATAGCACAATTCAAGAAAACGTGAGGCAAGGAAAAAGGGAAAAGGAAGCAGCTCTCAGATTTCTCTCTCACGCCAAGTAAACCCCTCTTAGTCTCTCTCCCTAACTTCGTTTCGTCATCTCCCTCCATCTCTGATTCCAGCCCTGCGGTCTACCACCATGTCCGACTGCGACCATCTTGAACTCCGTCTCCAGCCGGACCAACCCCAGCCCAAACCCAAGTCCAAATCCGACCGACCTCTCTTCTTCTTCATTGCTGCACAGACCTAGTGTCTTCTCTCTCTCAGTTCGCTCCAGCACCCCCGCCAATTCCGTCCAAGCAGCCCTTTTCTTTATTCCAAAACCCAGCACACGAGTGGGCATTTCGGGAAATTCTCAAATAGAGTTGCGTTTTCACGGTAGCGTTTTGGAAAAAGCTCCAATTTTGAGTGTTCAAAACACAACAAAGTTTTCAAAACGCGGAGGTTTATAAACGCCGTATTGAAACGTTTTTTCTATCAAAACCCCCATAAATGCATCGTTTGGACTTTGCAGGCCAAAACGTGCTACCAAACGAGCCCTAACTTGACTTTCTAAAACATGGTTTCCCATAAATGATAGATTTCTGGAAGTATATGTTTATTGTTATATGTTCATATCATAATTAACCATCATAATTTGAAATATGTCGATCTTCTAAAATATGGTTTCAATGATCTTGTGCCATTATTTAATAAATAATTGACATAATCTATCGTTTATATATAATTATGTTGTATCTGCATTAATTTTCTATATCGATAGAAAATCATATACCTAAATAAAGTTGAATAATATAAAAATTAAGAACTTTAGTATGAACTAAATAAATAAAAATTAAAGATAGTACATAACATATATTTTAAAAAAAATATTATAAATTTTAGAATATTTCTTAATAAACAACATTTGTCGTTGAACATGTACAACTATATATTACTTCTATCACTATCAAATAACAAAATTAGAAAATCTTTAGTATTAGTAACTCTACACAAAACGACATATAACTGGTCATAACTAAAAACATTTTTTTTGAAAAGAGTTTTACATTGGACAAAACCAAAACAAACCGAATGGTTCAGTTTGAAAATTTTGTAATCAAAGGAGGGTGGTTCGGTTTGTGCTTTTGGTATAAACGAAACTAAACTGAACCACGTACACTCCTAGAGAGGGGTAATACTAATTCAAGTGATTTTGAGTTAAAGAAATAAAACCAAAATTATTAATTATCACATCTTTAAGCTCATGTATGACAAAGTTAAACCAACAGCTAAAAAAATTAATTTGAAAATTAAAAAGAAAAAGAAAGAGAACCAGACTAATAAGAAACCCTAAAAAACTACTTTAGTTATTCACTCTTAACATCACAAGCCTTCTATGCTCCATCCCCAAATCTACCGTCTCCCTCAAACCACCTTTCAATTTCTACATTTCTAACAACTATTCTATACTCAACTTTCTTCATTTTGTTATTTGATGCTTGTAACAACTATTCGTTTTATACTTCAATATAATTTTACAATGGTCCGTCAATGAATTAAAGCATTGCCCTTACATTTCGTCTATTTCATCAAATCTGTCATTTAGTGTCCAGATTAAGAGTGTGTCGATAACTAATTTGAGCATTTTTTCGGGGATGGTAAGCAACTTTTCTCTAATGTGATTGTTCAAGTGTTCATATGAAATGAATCACACTATTTATACTGATTTACGAATTCTAAATATTATCATTTATTTAACTACTCATGTAATCCTTTTGCTTCCAATGAATTTTAGATTCACTAACCAATAATTACAATGTAATAAATGCAGAAACAACATTTAATTAATCTTCTTTAGAATAATGAAGAGGTTTTTCATAATTCTAAATTAAAAATAAAAATATTAAGTAGTACCTATTTCCAAAGCTGATTTTGATTTTCCATGCAAACAAATCATGTTCCATTTTTAGAAAGTTCATTTTGACGGGAATTTTTCAAAAAGAAAATTAAAAATAATAATATATATATATATATATATATATATATATATATATATATATATATATATATATATATATATATATAGATGTCCGAAATTACCCCTTTCTCTTTCTCTGCTTTCGGGTTGAGTAAATCTATTGGCCCATTTTAGCTACTTTGCAGGTAAAACTTCAAGCAAGTGCAAATTAAGATTTATCAGCCTCCCAAAATGAGTATTTATTTGTCTTAAAATGATTGTTTATTTTTTTGTAGATTTACTAAATCTGCAGTTTTCAAGCTATATCATGGACACTAAAAATATTATTTTATATATGATATTAAGATCATCCACAACGAGGGGCTTATACCCATCATGAGCAGCTTATGACATTGATTTGTGGGTTCCAAGATAGAAGGTTTATAGAATCAAGTGGCCGATGAGTACAAACCGGTTTATAAAGTCCACCAAGTAATAATCTGTCCATTTTTATTTTTTTTTGAGTTTGACAATTTATATAGTCCTTCTATGCATCCCATAAATATTTAGTAGTGAGTCGATACTATAAAAAGCTTTTATTGGCTTATCTACAGACTTACAATAGAGAATATGTTTATAGATAAATTTTGGATAATTATAACTTTTTTCCTCATTTGAAAGTTAAATAACAAATTAATCATTATTTTCTAATTTTACCCTTAAAAAAATCCTCACGTGAAGTACACTTGTTTATTTAACGGCAAAGAGCTAACATCGTTCAATGGAGGGAGACTACCAATGTTCAAAATATGCATTCTTTGGTCAATAGCGTGCAATTTCTTTGTACACGGACTGCTAATAGATTTTTTCAAAGTTTAGGAACTAATGGTGTAATTTACCCAAAAAAATTAATTAAAAAATATCTATATTATAAAAGAACTCATGGTCTAACTGGTGGTCTTGATCGAATTATGTTAAACACAACTGACGGTCTAGATTGATTCGTAAATATACAAGTTACAAATGAACCACTCAAAATATATAAAAATTTTCCATCGATAGCTTCCTCCTCCTGATTAGGGGTGGTAAAATAGGTGTTATGGATAAATAGATAATAGACTATTATCCATGGATAATAGGCTATTATCAATTTATCCATAATACCCATTTTACTACCCCTACTCCTGATCATCCTCTTCCCACGGCCCCAAGGAATTATCCTAACCTTGTCGCATATCAAAGTGTCTACACTGATAATAGTCTTGAGGTGGTCTCCTGTAAGACGGTCAAACAGATACTTATCCGTAAGACGAAGCCCCATTTAAAAATTCGCGGGTCATAATAAATAAATAATATGTTATTAAAATTCACAAAAGGCAACTAGGTGAGGTGCTTTGCAGATAGTGCATAAGGTTTATTTTTTAGCACGGTCTACGGTTCGAAACTCCTTAGCGTTGGAATTAATTTTTATTGCCAAAAATGTTTTGTTTTGCTCCGGTGTTCCTGCACTTTCAAGATTTGCCACCGTAATTCTTATGTTTTCCACGCTTTACAGTTTAAACCTTTGTCAACCCCGTTAGCATCAATTGCCTTGAGATACTTAACGGATCTTAATGGACTTTAAAGAAATACTAAATGACACGTTTAAAGCCAAACGTGACACATTGAAAAGACAAAAGTTATATATTTTAAAGTTGAAAGTGACACTATAAAGGGTAATTTATTATAATTCTTATTAAAATATAAAGTAATACTCTTAATACTAAAAAGTGACATTTTAATACTAAAAATTGACAAATTTAATACTAAAAAGTAACACTTTTAATACTAAAAATGAGAGTCATGGTGAAGAGGAATCAAATAATTAAAAGTGTCACTTTTTAGTATTAAATGTGTCACTTTTTAGTATTAAGAGTGTCAATTTTTAGTATTAAATTTGTCACTTTTTAGTATTAAGAGTGTCACTTTTTAGTATTAAGAACGTCACTTTTTAGTAATAAGAGTGTCACTTTTTAGTAATAAGAGTGTCACTTTTTAGTATTAAGAGTGTCACTTTTTAGTATTAAGATGATCTTTTTAGTATTATAAGTGTCACTTTTTAGTATTATAATAGTGTCACTTTTTAGTATTAAATGTGTCACTATTTAATATTAAGAGTGTCACTTTTTAGTATTAAGAGTGTTACTTTTTAGTATTAAGAGTGTCACTTTTTAGTAATAAGAGTATCACTTTTTATTAATAAGAGTGTCACTTTTTAGTATTAAGAGGATCACTTTTTAGTATTATAAGAGTGTCACTTTTTAGTATTAAGAGTGTCACTTTTTAGTATTAAATGTGTCACTATTTAGTATTAAGAGTGTCACTTTTTAGTATTAAATGTGTCACCTTTTAGTATTAATAGTGTTATTTTGTATTTTAATAAGAATTATAATAACTTTTTATTTATAGTGTCACATTTAATATTAAATGTGTCACTTTTTAGAATTAAGAATGTCACATTTTAGCATTAAGAGTGTCATTTTTTAGTATTATAAAAGTGTCACTTTTTAGTATTAAGAGTGTTACTTTTTAATATTATAGGAGTGTCACTTTTTAGTATTAAGAGTGTTACTTTTTAGTAATATAAGAGTGTTACTTTTTAGTAATATAAGAGTGTCACTTTTTAGTATTAAGAGCATCACTTTTTAGTATTAAGAGTGTCACTTTTTAGTATTAAAAGTGTCACTTTTTAGTATTAAATGTGTCATTTTTTAGTATTAAGAGTGTTACTTTGTATTTTAATAAAAATTATAATAAATTTTCATTTATAGTGTCACTTTTAACATTAAAATGTGTCACATTAAATGTGTCATTATAATAAATTTTCATTTATAAGTCCGTTAGGATATGTCAAGTATCACAAGCTAATTAATGGTTAACGGAGCTGACAAAGGATTAAACTGCAAGACATGAGAATTCGACGACAAACTTTTTAGTATTATAGGAGTGTCACTTTTTAGTATTAAGAGTGTTACTTTTTAGTATTATAAGAGTGTCACTTTTTAGTATTAAGAGTGTCACTTTTTAGTATTAAAAGTGTCACTTTTTAGTATTAAATGTGTCATTTTTTTAGTATTAAGAGTGTTACTTTGTATTTTAATAAAAATTATAATAAATTTTCATTTATAGTGTCACTTTTAACATTAAAATGTGTCACATTAAATGTGTGATTATAATAAATTTTCATTTATAAGTCCGTTATGATATGTCAAATATCCCAAGCCAATTGATGGCTAACGGAGCTGACAAAGGATTAAACTGCAAGACATGAGAATTCGACGACAAACATTGAAAGTGGAGGGGGTACCGTAACAAATAGACGAAATGAGCATAAAAACATAAAAAAACAGCTGGGGAGTTTCATACACATAACCCCCTCAGAACAAGTCTTTAAAGTTCACCAATGACCAACTTGGCTGACCCATTTTTCTAACTTTTAATAACAGGTTTAGTTATTAACCCGCAAATTTTTAAATAGGGCTCCGTCTTACACATTTAAGATCCGTAAGACCGTCCTATACAAGTCTTTGCCAAAAGTCTTTGGTTCCAAGTGAGACCATATCATCAACTTGTTTTGGTCTCGGAGACCCACCTTGCTTCTTCCCCATTTAATCAAAATCTATTCCTATATATGTAATCTTCAAGATAACTACTACTCCTAAGATCCAACACAATAAATACGTTCAAATTCTCAAATTTAAAACAATTCCCTAAATCTAGTTTGAGTTTAATCCAAACAAGACATGGTGTGTATTCCTATGTTCTCTCTTTCTCTATGGGAAACAAACTAAAATAGGCATGGTGTGTATTCCTATTCTCTCTCTCTCTCTCTCTCTCTCATAATTAATATTTGTTTAGGTTGCACCGTTGCAGTTTCCTTTAAATTTCATGTGTATATGACCTATAATTAAAGTTGAAAGAAAAAAATAATAATAAAATGGTAAAAGTGTTGTTATAGAAAGTAAGTTACAAACAAGACAATATTTTTGGAACATACGAGAAAGGAATTCAAGACAATAATTTTGGGACATATGTTTAATAAAAAAAACTCTACATTTATGATTTCATTGTTGTAGAGTCATTGATTATATTTTCTAGGGTGAGGCGTATAACTATTGGTTTCCATTCGTCACAAAATTATTGTCATGTTGTCTATTTTTGTTTGTTAAAAAAAGAGTCTTTTTTTTAAAGTTTCTTTTAAGAAAAAAGCTTTTACCATTTTATCTTTGTTTTTTATTTATATTTTAATTATGAGTCACATATAAATGAATTTTAACGAAATCTACACACTATACATATACTAATAATGAAGTCAATTGTTTTTTCTTAATTTGTATGTCAAATAAAATAAGACAATAATTTTGGGATAAAGAAAATATTTAAGATTTTATTATCTGTTTAAGTTCATTGATTACGATGGTATCTAGCTAGGAATAGTTGTGATTTAAGTTATTCTCCCTGGACGTTATGGTTTGGATTTTTCATCGACCCCCTAATTAATCCTCCGGTCATACATAAATACTACACTTCAAAAACATCAAACTGAGACTTGTTTAATTCAGCTTAATTTGATCAAGATATATAGGAAAAAGGTTGCAGGGGCAAGATACATAAAAGATGATGCTTGAGATAATTGGTAAATGAAGCTTGAAAGATATTAAAAATAAGCCAAAGTGGTATATATATCCATTTTATTTCACTTTTTTGTTACATTGTTGTATATGACTTGATTATGGGTAAGGAATCAGTAGGTTAGGCACACCAGAAGATGTTATCTTTAAGGTATTTAATTCCCACTATGGTGTAATGGTCTCAATGAATTTCACCTCGGATACAAAACCTCGCACTCTTATTCAAAGTTACACTCCTTTGAATAACTACGGAACAATAATCGAAGCTTTAAGCTGTTTGACTCGAAGAATAGATTTGTTAAGAAAGAAGACACAAGGAAGTAATAAACTCGGTATTTTCTATTTACATTTTTATTTTCGGAGGAGGCAACTCTATTTATAGAGTTTGTGTTGTGGTCTTGAAAGACACAACTTTTCGAAACTTGTGCCATGCTTTGCAGGCGTGTCACCAAAATTGGCACGACTCTATCTATACGTGCCCCTCCAGAGCAGTCATACTCTTTTGTAAATGACCATTCAAAGAGTCACAACCTAAACGTTTAAGGCCGGTTACTTCCTCCTCTCAATACCAGTTCGATATTAAATTAATTAATATTTAAATTAATTAATTTCTTTCTTATATATTATATATATATATATATATATATATATATATATATATATATATATATATATATATATATATATATATATATATATATATAACAATATAATACTAAAACTTTAAGCCATACTTGATATTTTTCCATAATAGATAATACTCAAAACTTTAAGTTTTATTAGTAATCCCATGTGGGATAAAGAAGATACAAGAAAACAAGAAATGAAGAACAAGACTTTATACCATGAATGAGCAGGTTTGCTTTACAAACTTAATATGGGAGATGACCAAGTATTATATGTGAATACTACTACATATAACAATCCCCCACTATTTACATATAATGACACTAAACAATTTGACTTCTTTACATAACGAATACCCATTAAGTGGGCGAGCCTTAAACTTTATGGTTGAATGTGAAACCTTTAGGGAGACATATTCTCATCATGTATGATTTCATGTTCCTTTTGATCTTGGCACCCAGTTGTTGAGCCTTGTGCTTAATCTGGTTTTCACAAGTACTCTAGGAATTTTACTGGGAGTAATCCATAAGGCGGCCTCTCTTCTTCTACTTGTATGGGTAGACTTATTGAGGAATATCCCTGGCACAAAGCTATAAGTCTATTAAGGATTTTGAATCCATCTAATCTTGTTGTGGTAATGAAAGTGCATAGGTCGGATATGAAACTTTCAAATAGTGACACCCCCTATTTTTAAGTTATGCACTTTCAAATGTATCAAAGTTTCCATTTCACCAATGTCTAATATTGAATTTCCTTTTAACTTTAAACATAAGGTGACAAATCTATGACTTGTACCTTAAGATAAAGTTGGTTTCAATTAAGACATTGTTTAGGCGACCAATAATCCCATATCTCTCTGACCTTTATAATTTATCTGATAAAGATTTTGTTAGTGGATCAGCTAACATCTGATTTGTAGGAAGATACTCAAGTGCTATCTTTCCCTTTTTTAACCATATCTCTAATATGATTATATCTCATAGCAATGTGTTTGCTATGATTTGATATTCTCTCATTCTTTGTATTGAATAACTTGATTATCACAATACAAAGTTGTGGCTCCTTTCTTAGAATCAATAAATGGTATGGTTCTTAGAAATCTTCTAAACCATATTAAATCTTTACTAGCCATTGACATGGCTATGTACTCGATTCCATAGAAGACAAAGCAACACATGTTTGTCTTTTTGAAGACCAAGCAACTATGGCTCCTCCATGGTAAATAACCAACCACTGTTGATTTGGAGTTGGTTACATCGATGCCCAATTTGCATCACTATAACATTCAAGTATAGGTGAATTACACTTGTAATGTAAACCATAGTTTATTGTGAATTTTAAGTACCTTAGTACTCTTTTTAGTTCCGTCAATGTTCTTCACTTGGATTGCTTGTAAATCTACTAAGTATGCCAATTGCACATGCAAGATCGAGGTCTTGTATGATTAACCACATACATTATGCTTCCAATTATCTTGGCATATTCTCCTTGATTTACGGCCTCGCCTTTATTTGGAACTAACTTCATATGAGGGTCAATAGGACTTTTACTTATTTTGCAATCAAAATAATTAAACTTCTTTAATATTTCCTCAATGTAATGTGATTGAGTTAATATGTAAGTTTTGTCCTTTTGATCACCTTAACCCCAAAATGACATCTACGGACCTAAGTCCTTCATGTCAAACACTTGCTTTAAATAGTTCTTTGTTTCATTAATACAATTAATATCAGAACCAAATATTAGCAAGTCATCAACATATAAAGTTATAACAACTTTATAATTAAGAGTAACTTTAGTAAAAACACAACTTTCTACATTACTACTCTTAAAACCAAACTTTCGAATTTCTTGCTTAAACTTCTTGTACCATTGAATTGGTGCTTGTTTAAGTCCATATAGAATTTCTTTAATTTACATACTTTATGTTCTTCTCCTTTAGAGATATAACCCTCGGGTTGTTGTATGTAAATCTCTTCATCTAAATCTCCATTTAAGAATCTTTGTTTAACATCCATTTGATGAACCTCTAGTCCATAGGCGGATGCTATAGCAAACATAGTTCTAATTGATGTAAACTTAGTGACCGGTGAAAATGTTTGAAATAGTCAATTTCTTCTTTTGACTATAACCTTTGGCTACTAATCTTGCCTTGTACTCAATAGTACCATCAGTTTTGAGTTTCTTTTTCAAAACCCACTTGCAGCCAATAGGTTTAGTATTAGGAGGAGGATTGACTAGAGTCCATGTTTCATTATCAAGTATAGATTTGATTTCATCATCCATGGCTCTTTTCCACAAGTCTGAATCGACATAGACATAGCTTCTTGAAAAGTTTTAGGATCCTCTTCTAACATATATGTAAACATGTCAGGACCAAGGTTCTTTTCAATTCTTTGTCTTTTGCTTCTCCTTAACTCAACTATTTCATCATTTTCATTGTTGTCTAAATTTCCATCATTAGTAATGGCATCACCATTATCATGTGAACTTGATGCATTTTCTACTTCAAGTTCTTTTGACAATTCATGGTTTATATCTACCTTGTCTACACTTTTTATGTTCAAATGTTCATAAAAAATAGCAGCGTAACTTCAAACACACGATTGTCATTAATTCTCATAAATCTATATGCTTTGCTTATTGAAGAATAACCAATAAATATAGATTTCACATCTTTGCTCCCAAGTTTATTTCTTTTCAAAGTTGCATCTAAAACATATGCAACACAACCCATACCTTTAAATGTGAAATATTAGGCTTACGCCCATTAAATAATTCGTATGGAGTTTTCATATGTTTATTCACAATTCTTACAAATGTAAACGAACTTAATAGTGCCTCTCCCAATAGCTCATTGGTAATTTTGAATTTATAATCATGGCACTAACCATCTCCATTAAGGATCGATTTTTCCTCTCGGCTACTCCATTTTGTGGTGGAGTATTAGGTCTTGAAGATTCCCTAACAATTCCATTTTGTTGACAAATGAAATCATCTCATTTGGGAAATATTCACCACCTCTATCCGATCTTAATCGTTTTATCCTTAGATTGGTTTGATTTTCAACTTCGGCTTTGAAAATTTTAAACTTGTCAAAAGCTTCATCTTTTGTTCTAAGTAAATACACATATGCAAACTTAGAAAAATCATCAATGAAGCGTAATAAAATAACGTTTTCCACCTCTTGTCAAAATATCTTTGTTGTCACAAATATCGGTATGAATTAATTCAAGTAACCTAGTTGATCTTACTACACTTTTAAAAGATGTTTTAGTCAACTTAGATTGAGCGCAACATTCACAATTATTCATAGAATAAATAGTCGAAGATTTAGGAATATACTCATATTTAATCATACGACTCATTGCATTCATACCAATATGTCCTAATCTAGAATGCCAAAAATCATGCTTTTCAACATTAAAATTAGAATCAACAAAGTAAGAAGAACTGGTAATTTTATTATCAATGCTCAATAAATACATTTGGTCTTTAATGTAGCCCTTTCCAACAAACGTCCCATTTTTAGTGATATTCACTTGTTGGCGCGAAAGGTTACCTTAAAGCCATTTTAAATCAATTTAGGAGCGGATACAAGATTCTTCCTCATAGAGGAATATGGTACACATTTTTCAAAGTAAGAGTCTTTCCCAAGTGAGGGGAGAATAATGGTCCCTATGCCCAAGACCTCGCTTGTAGAAGCATTTCCCATATAAGCTGCTTTTGGCTCTTTTACTTCTTCATATGTTTTGAACAAGCTTCGATTGGGAGTTACATGACATGTAGCCCCTGAATCAATCCACCAAGTCGACATTGTTGACTAGGCAGATTGAAAGCATGCTAATGAAGTTGCTCTCAACTACATTTGCTTGTTCATCTTTCTGTTGCCCTGCGGTAATAATAGCGGTTCTTAGCCAAGTGGTTTGTTTTTCACAAACATAACAAGAACTCTTCGCTTTTCTTAGCTTTACCCTTTCCATCATTTTTAAAGTTGTTTTCGTTTGAACTTTCCTTGGTTTCCCTTGGAAGTTCGGCAACATTTTTATTTTCCACATAGTTTACACCATCAATCTTCTCGAAAATTGAGCCATCACGTTTGAGACTTTCGGTCTCAATTTGGATGCCTTGAAGAAGTTCATCTAAAGAGATGGCCTTCTTCTTATGCTTCAATTTCTTTTGGTAATCTTTCCAAGAAGGTGGAAGTTTACCAATGATGGTTGAAACTTGGAATGTCTCGAAAATGGGTTCACCGCATCGGCACATTCGATGGCTATGTCATTGAGTTCATTAACTTGATCAATGACGAGGCCTCGAGTCTACCATCTTGTATTCAACAAATTTATTGACCAAAAAGATTTATTACCAGCATCTTCATTGACGTACCTTCGTTTGATTGCAGACCAAACATCGGGCGGTCTTGTGTATTTGGAACACATTGAACAACGTGTTGTTCAATGCTTGGAAATGAATCGGCAAATGAAGTCATCCGACTTCCATTTCTTCACTTTTCAGCGGCCTCGGTTTTACGTGCCTCGGTTGCTTTATCATTTTCATCTTCCTTTGGACAAGGATCACATAGCACGTAGAATACCTTTGCAATGGTGAGAAGGTATTCCATCTTCAAACTCCAACGCTTGTAGTTCAGGTCCATTTAGCCTCTCTAACTTATCTCGCCGGGTAATTGTCCTTCATCAAAAGGACTCCATCTATACGAAAATTAAATACCTTAAAACTGTTGTATATGACTTGATTGTGGGTAAGGAATCGATGAGGTTAGGCACACCAAAAGATGTTATCTTTAAGGTATTTAATTCGTCCCACTATGGTGTAATGGTCTCAACGAATTTCACCTCCGGGATACAAAACCTACGCACTCTTATTCAAAGTTACACTCCGAATAACTGGAACAATAATCGAAGCTTTAACGGTTTGACTCGAAGAATAGATTTGTTAAGAAGAAAGACACAAGGAAGTAATAAACTCGATATTTTTCTATTTCTGTTTTTATTTTCGGAGGAGGCAACTCTATTTATAGAGTTTGTGTTGTGGTCTTGAAAAGACACAACTTTTCAGCCAGTGCCATGCTTTGCAGGCGTGTCACCAAAATTGGCTGACAGCTCCGCTCACGATGCCCCTCCCGAGCAGTCATACTCTTTTTGTAAATGACCATTCAAAGAGTCACAACCCTAACGTTTAAGCGGAAGGCGGTTACTTCTCCCTCCTAATACCAGTTCGGTATTAAGATTAATTAATATTTAAATTAATTAATTTCTTTCTTTATTTTTATTATATATTATTTATATATATATATATATATATATATATATATATATATATATATATATATAACAATATAATACTCAAAACTTTCAAGCCATACTTGATGTTTTCCTAATAGATAATACTCAAAACTTTAAGTTTTATTAGTAATCCCATGTGGGATAAAGAAGATACAAGAAAACAAGAAATGAAGAACAAGACTTTATACCATGAATGAGCGGTTGCTTTACAAACTCAATATGGGAGATGACCAAGTATTATATGTGAATACTACTACATATAACAA
>CM028380.1:103092431-103186336 GCA_013146195.2 Codonopsis lanceolata | reverse complement strand
GAAAAGAAAGAAGAAACCGAACAAAGTAGTAAATGATCTAGTGAAGACCCAATTACGAGGAATAGGCACCGATTAGCTTGGTAGTAGGAATGCCTAGGATGAAAGGTAGGATTCCTAATTGAGGGAAAAACTTATAGGAGCAAGTTTGGGGATTTAGGATTGAGGGAGAGTCGGGAGCGTGATCGCTTGTGTAAGAGGAGAGAAAGGAACAAAGGTACCGGATTGAGTTCAGATTCCTTCTGCCTCAGAGAAGATCACTGCCAATGTCCTCCTCCTAGGTTGCCTCTCTTCAGAACTTCATTCTCTTGCACATCACCGGTCAAACCGCTTCAGTCTGGCCGACTGGCCGATCGAGCTCGGAATGACTGATGGCTGAATTCTTGTTGGTCGAACACTGTTTCAGCAACTTCAAATTTTGTCGACCATCATCAACCTGGTCGACCGATGACACAAACAGAAGCTTGAGTCCTTGTCCTTCTTGGTCTCCCCGCTTGACCGAATGGGTGGTGCTTCCCGACCAAATCGCTTGAAATACTTGCTCGCTTGATATCAAAGAACATACTTTTGACCTCGACAGTTCAAGGTCACCAACGCTGATGAGTAGGTGCCGAAATAGTGAATGGACCGAAGAAACCGATTTATGATCGTGATGAGGAGCCTGATTTCCGGGCTTGCCATGTTCTCCCCTGTATTTGGCAATGTTGACTTTAATACACTCCACCAAAATAGCTCCCCGCCATTTCACGCTTACAATCCCTTCCATTAGAAACATTTGAGCTTCAGTGATCTTGTCATGGCCCCTTGATTTGATTATGAGGCACTTGTCCAACACCGTGGCTGGGGAGCAAAACGATGCTTGTGCCCTGCCGAAGGCAAGCTCACTGAACTTCACCCTCATGGTAAGCCACCCCGCCGCTGAGTTTCATCGTGGATAGTATAGTAGTGGAACCATCGCCATAAAGATTTGGGAAGGCTGGAGATGGTTTCCGAGTCAAACACAACAGGACGCCCGATATTGGATGAAGAGAAAGGATCGACCGGGTTTTCATTCATTCCCATGAAAAACTCTTCGCTTAATCGGGCAACCAAGGTTCGATGTTGGGAGATAGTAGAGGCATTAACCCATTTGCGTAGTAGATGAATCGCCTCAAGCCCAAGGGTTCTTCATTAGAGAAATGATGTCTAAGACATCCAACTCGCTGTGTTCAAGCCATTTCCGAAATAACAAATGATAGGTTAAGAAAACAGATGAAAAAGAGAGAGAAAGAAGAAGTAAAAATGGGAAATACTGAAATTTGGTTGTGGTTTGAGAGTAGAAAGAGCTTTTGAGAAGAAGAAGTTTTTAGAAAGAGAAGGATTTTAGAGAGAGAAAGGTAAGTGAAAAGTGAGAGTGAGTGTGTTTTTAAAGAGAAATCGATAGGTACCTGACGCTATAAGAGATAGTGGGTTTTAAAAGAAGATATGGAGTGTAGTGATAAAGTACACGTAATTTTGGTTTTGTGATAAAATAGCAATTTATGACGAGAGTCATTATCACAATGATGAGCCGCTTTTGTGAAAACACGCCATTTCAACCGCCGAGTTGGTGGATAAGGAAAGGTCATTTGGCTTTTCAAGAAAGCTTCATGAAGTTCCAAGGAAAAATAAATGGCGGAAATAAATGAGAATTTTCAATAAATTAGATTAAGTCTTAGCCGAGATACGATCGCCTTTGACTTAAGGCTCGTGAGATACCTGACAAGGATCGTTAATCACCGTGTTATCACCGATAAATATATAGATATGTCACCGAACAATTGTCACTAATAAGTGTCACTGTGAATGTTTGTCACCACTAGTCGACATTTTTTATAGTATGATTCAACAAGGAATGAAGAGAATTTTTGTCACCGAAGGTTGTCACCGTGAAGTTTTGTTGCTTGAACTTCATGTGTCGCCTACGGCCGACAAGATTTTCACTATACCACCGCCGACCATATAACATCACCGAGATAATTTGTCGCCTAGAGTCGTATTGACCGACAAACCAAATGTATCCCCGCAGTTTAGACAAACCAAAGATATCCATCTATGACATGATAAGCATTCCTAATTCTCCTCTTAAGAATTCAAATATGTCATATTTTAAGGCTTTTGTAAAATGTCGCCTAATTGAAATTCAAGAGGAACATATTCTAGCCGAACATTTCCTTTTCAACATGATCTTTCAAAAAATGATATCTCGATGTCTATGTGTTTGGTTTTAGAATGCATGACAGATTTTTAGAAACCGATATAGCGTAAGTATTATCACAATAAATAGGACAGTTCCCATAGGCATTTCATAATCCAATAGTCGCTGTTTCATCCAAAGAATCAGAACAACAAATTTTCCAAGAAGAATATATTCAGCTTCAAGAGTGAAGTGGAAACCAAGCTTGCTTTTTGCATGCCCATGATATCCCTGCTTCCAGGAACCGACATGTTCCATCGGTACTTTTTCTATTAACTCGCAAGCCGCAAGGTCAAGATCTCAATATCCAATCAAATTAAAAGAAGAGTCTCGATACCAAATCCAAATTTTTCAAGATCAATCAAATATCTAATGATTCTTTTGCCGCAATCATATGAGATTCCTTAGATTAGCTTGAAAACGAGCACATATACACACAACAAACATGATATCCGGTCATAGCGCTAAATAAAGAAGAGATCCAACTATACCTCCGTACTCGCTGTATTAATCGGCTTACCCTTTTCATCGCGACTAGATGACATTCAACTCCCATCGAGTGTTTCCGAATTGGCTTCTCAAGATTGTATTTTTGATCGCCTCTAGTGTATTTAGATTGATGGATAAAAACTCCTTCCTCGCTTGCTTGATTTGCAAACCTAAGAAGTAAGTTAGTTCTCCCATCATACTCATCTCAAATTTTCCTTTCATAAGATGCTCAAATCTCTTGCACAAAATTTCATTAGTAGATCCAAAAATAATATCATCAACATAAATTTGAACTAGTAAAATATTACCTTTGTGCTTCAAAGAGAAAAGAGTAGTATCGATTTTACCTCTTTGAAATCCTTTTTCCATAAGGAATTTGGATGTGGTTTCATACCATGCTCTTGGGCTTGCTTAAGACCATAAAGAGCCTTTCTTAGTTTATAAACATGGTCCTTTTTTTAAGATCAATGAAACCAGAGGTTGCTCAACAAATACTTGTTCTTGTAGATCTCCATTCAAGAATGCACTTTTACATCCATTTGATATACTTTGAAGTCCTTGAAGGTTGCATAGGCAAGAAATAATCTAATGGCTTCAAGTCTTGCCACAGAGCAAAAGTTTGATCATAGTCAACCCTCCTCCCTCGTCTATATCCTCGGGCTACTAACCTTGCTTTATTTCTTGTAACATTTCCATCTTCATCCAACTTGTTTCGAACACCCATTTAGTTCCAATGACTTGTTGATCCGTGGTCTAGGCACAAGTTCCCAAACTTTACATCTTTCAAACCGATTCACTTCTGCATGGCCTCAATCCACCGAGGGTCTTCCAAAGCTTCATCAATCTTTTGGGTTCAATGGAAGAGACAAAGGCATGTGAATCAAGAGTTTTTCTGAGCTACTTCGGTTCTTAGGCCAAAGAAGGATCTCCAATGATATTTGAAACGGATGATGTCTAGCTTCCCTAATTTCTTTGGAAGATCCGCAAGAGGTTCGCTTTGTAAAGATGGAGATGGATGAATGTCACTTGGTCAATAGCTTCAAACTATGTGTCACCGACCGATCTATTGTTACATTAGGATTGTCACCGGCCGAAGGTTGTCATTGTCGAGTTCATTCTAATATCCTAGTTTCCGCAGAGGAGTTGAAGATGGAGGATTATTTTGAATTGAATCAGATCAAGCTCGCCTCAAATATTTCAAAATTGTTAGTAACATCGTGAGTCTTATAAGACTCAAATAAACTTGATTCATCAAAAGTAACATGCATAGATTCAACAATTACTTGAGTTTTTCTATTATAGACTCTATAAGCTTTACTATGCTTAGCATAACCAACAAAAATACCTTCATCACTTTTTCATCAAATTTACCTCGTAATCACCACCATTGTAATGAATGAAGCATTTGCACCCAAAGATCTTAAAGAAAGCAATGTTAGGGGTTCTACCTCTCCATATTTCATAAGGAGTCTTACCATGAAACTTGTTTATGAGAGATCTATTTTGAGTAAAGCATGTCAGTGTTGATGCCTTCCTCCAAAAAATATTTTGGCAATTTTGCTTCGCTATCATTGTTTTACCCCGCTTCAATCGTAGTCCTGTTCTTCCTTTCGCCTATACCATTTTGCCGAGGTGTTCTAATCGCCAAAAGTTATGATCAATTCCATGATCATCACAAGATGTGTCCATCCCAAGATTTTTGAATTTCAGTACCATTGTCGATCTAACACTTATAATCTCACATTCTTTTGAGTTTGAAGATTTCATCAGAAGTGAGAATGCTATAAGTTTCATCCTTGATTGCATCATTTCAACCCATGTGTATCCGAATAATCATCTACAACAACCAAAGTATACATGTTTCCTCCTAGACTTGTCTTGTTACAGGCCAAATAAATCCATATGTAGAAGTTCAAGAATTTTTGGTGAAAGACATGGTTTTGGTTTGAAAGAGGTTTTTGTTATTTTTCCCAAAATACAAGCATCACATTTTTGTCAAGAGGAAAATTTATGGATGGCGCACTTTTACCAAATCTCCTTTGAAAGTTTTGAAAGATACTTAAAGTTCAAGTGTGAAAGTCTTTGTGCCAAAGCCATGAATTTTTGGAAATATTATTTGCTACCAAACAAATTTGAGTATTGTTATTTAAAGAAAGTAAATCTATAGCAAAAACATTTCTTTTCTTGAACCAAGGAGCAAAATTTCATTTGTGATGCTATTTTTGATAAAACAAGGTGGAGGAGAAAGAACAGCCATACCTTTATCACAGCATTGTGAGATACTTAAAAGATTGTGTTTCAAACCTTGTACCAAAGAGACATTTTCAATTATTATAGATCCTCCGATAATGGATCCATAGCCAATAGTTTTTCCTTTCGAGTTGTCTCCAAAATTACGTAAGGTCCTTTTGTCGCAGTAATGTTAGTAAGGAGTTCACCGATCCACCATGTGTCCGAGCATCCATCGCCTAATATCCATATGTCGCTTGAATGATCATCCGCCATTAAGCATACCTAAAATATGAATATTTACATCATGGTACCCTTTATACTTTGGGTCCAAAGGGTTAGTTTTCTTAGGTATCCAAACTTGCCCGAAATTAGGCTTCTTAGTTCACAAGAGGTTTAAATCTATATAAGCATTCATGTGATCCGATGACCAAAAGTAGATCAAATATTACACTTGTGATAACCAGTTTATCACTATTTGAGGTGAATTCTTTGATTCTTTATGGTTCGCTTAGAGTCTTAAGAAGAACAAAATTTATTGGCTTTGAACTTGTCGGGCTTACCTTTCTTCGAATCCTCTCTTTTGTCGCCTAGGCGACATTTGTCGCTTGGTCGACATTTGTCGCTTATTGAAAGTTAGCACCGATTTAGAGGCTTTCAGACGAAGACCGACAGCTGTCATTGTTTAGCTATCCTTTTGTTAATGTACCTCTTGGCTTGATTCATCTTTCGGGATAAGTGAATGGCACATTATAAGCGATCCCTTGTTCTTTTGTAGAATCTTAGGTTCACCTTTTTACTGCTTGATCTCACGCCTTCATCATCCTTTGAGTATCCAAGACCATATTGGTCTTTATGATTTTTCTCGTTGATCGATGATGGTTTCTACAATGCAGTTTTGACTTTGAGTAAGTATCAACAACATTGGTCAGTCGAAGATTTCTTTCCACAAGGTCAGCAATCTGGGCATCTGAGATTTTTGCTTGAATCTCATATTTTTCATTGAGACTTTTAAGTTGCAGCAATTCTTTTTGCTGAACTTTGTAAAGCTCATTGATTTTTTGAAGCTCACAGTTTTCTTTAGAAATTCTTTTAAAATCACCAGATAAAGAAACATGAATTCTTTTAAGTGTTTCAAATTTGGAATACATTTCTTGCATTTGTTCCAGTAAATCATCAACACTTGAGTCAGTAATCTTCTCCTCCTGCCTTTTTGAATCATGACTTACTTTAGCAGTCCTTGGAGAAGTTGACTTGACTTTCTTTTTCGGGCCGACTTATGATTCCTTGTCCATAAAATCCATTTCCTATTTTCTTAACCACAAAGCCGATCGGGTTTGATGACCTTGGTCGGCTTTGGAGTTTGTAATAGGTGAGCTTGTCAGCTCATTTTCAGACTCTTTTGAATATTTTGGACTTGGAAACTCATTATCTGAATCATATATAGTTGATTCTGCAACAAGACACATATTTGCTTCTTGCTCAAAATCAGCAGATTCATCTTCAGAATCTGTTTCAATCCAAGTTGCAAGAGTTTGATCTTCAGCAACTAAGCCCTTTTGTTTTTCAAAATTTCTGGGAGCTCTTTTGTAATACTCATTTTTTGTAAAAGGACAATTTGAAGCAAAGTGACCAAAGCTTTCTACGCTTAAACAGCTTTTTCTTTCTCAACCTTGTCTTCATTTGTTTTGAAGTAAGGCTTTTGAAAGTTTGAAGTAGATGGTTTTTGGAAGCTTGAAGAAGGTTTTTGAGGGTTTGATGAAGACTTTTGAAAATTTGCTGAGGGTTTTTGAAAGTTCCTTTTAAAAGATTTAAACTTTCTAAATTGTCTAGCAAAAGCAGCAAATTCATCTTCATCAAAGTCATCATCTGACAGTGATGTAGAAGTTTTTGAAGTTTCTTCTTCAGCTTGAAGAGATATACCTTTTAAAAATTTTTTCAATTTCTTGAGTTTTGAGAACTTCTTTTTCATAAATTTTTAGACTTGCGACAAGACTACGTATATGAGTTTTGTTCAAGTCTCTAGCTTCCTTAATGGCAGTGACTTTAACATGCCATCTACTTCCCAAACTACTAAGAAAGCGCATATTTAAATCTTTCATACTATAAACTTTACCAAGAGAAGAACATATGTTACTTACCTCGAGAAATCACATAGGCATTCTTTAAAGATTCTTTTGGATCCTTCTTGAATGCATCAAACTCTTGTATGCAATCATAAAGTTTGTTGTCCTTGGTGTTTTGATCTCCTTCTACATACTCTACAAGAGCATCCCAAATTTCCTTGGCGCTATACTACGATCATATATATCCGCTTGTAGTTTTCATCGTACAACGACTTGACAGATATTGCATGTACTACGGCATCCAAATTCATCAAGATTTTGTCTTCCCTCATCCATTCTGATTGAGGTTTGAGAACATATTCTTCTTCTTCAGGAGAAAGAGGGTTTACAGTATCATCATCTGCAGCAGAAGATTTACCAACTTTAGTATTAATTTTCATAGGTTATATAGGGCCACCTCTTACACATTCCATCAATCGTTTATCTATGTTGTTCATATATCTTGTAATTCTTTCCTTCCAAATATCAAAGTGATCTTCATCAAAAATGGGTACTTGAGTCACATTGTTTGATTGAAAAGCTTTTAGAGTTGCCATGATCGAGCTTTCAAGCTGTTAGGCTTGGAAAATAGTTTTTCAAAAAGCAGGGCTCTGATACCAATTGTAAGTCCAGATGGCAACAATTAAGGCTAGGAGGGGGGTGAATAGCATTTAAAAACTTTGAGGGTTGATTTGTAAAACTTTAAAGGATTGGCAATGAAAACTTAGTTTTATCACCGAGGAATTGGTCACCGGCCGACACCTTTGTAAATCCTTAAGCTGATAAATGTTGGTCAGCTGGCTGACACAACTATTTTTCAAAAGAAGTTCTTTTTAATGTTGATCACTGAAAATATAGATGAAATTGAAATACAAATTAACTGAACAATTAAGGAAACAATTGTTGTTAACTGACTGACACTTAATTAGTTGAAAAACTTCTTAAGTGAAGAGTCAGTTTGCAAGGATTTAAGAAGCGACTGACAAATCAGTTGAAGTGGTTCACAGATAAACTGCTATGTCCACTACCAAGTTGGCCAGACTTGGATTTTTGAAGTGCACTAATTTTATTAAAAATCTATTTGATCTCTAATGGATCAGTGTACAACAAAAGACCGGTGTATGGGGAGAATGATTGAGAAACAATCAAACTCGTGAGACAAACTGACTGATTTCTAAATATTTTGAAATGAATCACTCAGTGTTTGCCTAAACAATAACTAGAGGGAAATATTCAATGAAAAGAATCTAGCTAAAGTTTTTAAGAAGACAAAGTCACAGAGAAATTTCTTGAAAGAATGTAGGCTTTTGACTTCGTAAAATTGTGATTCTTCAATAATGCTTCCGGTGGTATTTATAGATAGTCTTCAAGAGTAACCCGTTAGGAACACATTTTGAATTTGAAAATGTGTTTGCGATGCAAGATCTCAAAAGATCCTGTGAAATATTATCTAGCAGATATCTACCAAAAACACAAAGTAGGAAAGTGTCACAAGTATATGATTAATCAAATAAGGAAAGGTAAACTGACACTTAAACATTAAGGTCAGCTGAAGTGAATAGCTGACTAAATAATTTCGGGCTGACCAAAGATTACTTGAATTTCTTGGCTGACAATCAAGTGGAATGATTTTAAGCAAATCTAATTAAGTGCAAGATTCAACAAATAATATGCAATCCTTATTTCTCATTATCTCTCTTCTTGATTCAATGTTTTAACATGGTATCAGAGCTAGTGAATCAATTAGGTTCCTGGATTATCACTACCCCTTATCATTCTTGCCAGAAGAAGCCACCAATTCTTCAGGTTTGATTCTTCCCTCTTCTATTTCTTGGTTAATCTTGTTTCTCATGTCCATCTTTCTTCTTCCATCTCTCCATCATGTATGAAACCCCTCCATCCGTTATTGAAATCACCAATAAATCCCAAACTCCCATCAATAACACCCAAAGTTCCACCGGTAATTTCGTTGATTTCTATGACTTCTCTAAATCTATCTTCTAGTTACCCTCAAATCACCCTCTTTTCCTTCATCCTCAAGACCATCCAGGAATGACCATTGTTTCTGACCCTCTTACTGACTGCAATTTTTCTCAATGGAAACTTGCTATTACTATAGCCTTAACTACCAAGAATAAAATTGGCATGATCAATGGAACTTTCAAGAATTCTCAGCCATAATCTAAATTCATTATTGCTTGGGATAGATGCAACTCCATGGTCCTTTCCTGGTTGCTCAACTATGTGTCTCCTGAAATTAGGTAAAGTATTGTCTACTTCCCTACTTCTTGTGAAATATGGGAAGATCTTTCTACTAGATACTCCCAAAGTGACACACCCAAACTTTACCAAATCACGAAAACTATAGCCTTGTGGACCCAAGGAGCCCTTTCTATTAATGCCTACTTCACCAAATTTCGTGGGCTTTGGGATAAATTGTAAAGTTTACTTCCCCTTCCAAATTGTATTTGTGATTGTTCCTATGGTGCATCCAAACTCCGTGAAGATTATGACCACACTTACAAAATCACTTAATTCCTCATGGGTTTGTCAGACTCCTACACAAATGTGAGAGGCCAGATATTAAGAATGATTCCTTTGCCCTCCTTATCCAAAACAGTTTCTATGCTTATCCAAGAAGAATGCCAAAGGCAATGTGGTAAACATCTTGGCCAACAAGATTTTTCAACACCCTTGTTTGGAAAGTCCAACAACATCAACAGTGCAACAGATTCAACAACAACAATGGTGCCAACATATTCAACAAACCTAGACAAAACTCTGCCAAGAACACTCAACTGAGCACCAACACTTCAAAAGGGAAATTATTTTTTTATTTTTACCATGGAGACTCACACCCTAAACACTGGTGCTTATTTATGTTGGTGTATGCCCTAGAGGCAAATATATTTCTCCATGTATCATTATTTATTGATGTATTTATTTATTATGTATTGTTTGTTTATTTATAGTAATGTATCATAAATCCCTTAGAATAAATATGTTATTCTTAAATATCTCTGGTCGAGTATTATTATTAATAAGGACATTAATAATACATGGAGACTAGTATGTGTTGAGACTCATGTAGTTGCTATCAGTCTACACATGGGTGTGTGTTAGGTGTAACAACGTACTGGATTGACCCGCATGAGAATGCTACGTGGATCGTTACGTGAGTGTCATAAGCGATTCTCATAGTGACAAATGTGTTCGTTGTCCTTCGACTTGAAGTCGTTATATACCCTAGATGAGGAGTTGTATATTTTGATACCGATAAACATCATTCTGTAACAAGGTGATTATAAAATCGGATATTGGATATGCCACAAATCATGCTGAGGGATATGAACGATGTAGATAGAATTTGTCCCTCCTGCATAACATGAGTATAATATTTATGGGTCCCTTGATGAGTGAGACTTAAGTAAATGTATGCCCGTGCTCAAATAAATCAATATGAAATATTTAGTTTATTTGTTTATTATAGAAGTCTACTCGAAGATCAAGAAACCAAGATTAAACTATAACAAGGATGACACGTCCCACGCCTTGGGTTTAATCAAATATTTGGACAAAGGGAAAAGAACTATTTTGGTCACAATCAGTTATTTGTAATCACTGATAATTCCTATTACTTGGGTAGCAATGATGTATTGCTAGATGCCGCTCATTGTTTATAATTAATTATATATTTGATATAGTAATTAATTATTGCCAACGTAATTTAGGAACCTATTGGGTCACACACTAAGAATGAGTTAGATTGGAATTTATTTGAGTCATTAATTGGATTAGTGGGCTTAAATAAAATAAAGTAAAATTGACCAAAACATAGTCCTAGTCTAACTAGGACTATGTGGCCAGCCACACTCCCTTTTCATTTAAATATGAGTTCTTTTGATGGTCAAAATGCAATCAACAAAAGGAAAGAAAAGAAATTTAGGGTTTGGTGAAACACAATTCATAGGGAGAAAAATTAAGGAAGTGTTTCCTACTTTGATTCAACAATTGTTTAGCACATAATTTTTGGATTAATCCTATCCAATTCATTCGTGTGGATACCATAGAGGAGTCGTGCAAATCGTTTGTTGCGGTAATCGTGATTCAAACGTGATTCTATTGAAGATTGATCGTTCAAATATTCAGGTATGTATCATAAATCTAATTTATATTAATTCGCATGGATCTTGGGATGAGTTTTTGAAATTAAAGTTTTGTTATTCCACCTTGTTAATTTCAATTAAATCCCAACACTTTATTAATGGCGTCCCTGACTGGCACCCTTTATTTGGCACTAAACCTGATTTGTCTAGGCATCTAAGAACAAAGAAAAGGTTAAACCTACCATCTCCACAAACTCTCCTTATGTAAAGGAGAACCCTAATATCAATGGTCAATTCACTAATGAACAAGTTACTCAACTTATGTCCATGATAAACCCCAAGGCAAACTGCATTGGGACTGATTCTCCTCTTGACAACATTGATGTTCACATTGCAGGTAATCTCTTTCCCACTCTTAAACATGCTAATCCCTTCTGCTTATCTAATTACATGTGCAATTTAAATGACTGGATTATTGACACAGGAGCTTCTGATCACCTAACCAACTCTTTCTCCATCTTTATAAACCCCATCCTCATTCAATCTTCTATTCATTTACCTAATGGAAAGAGCTCTATGATCATTCACAAAGGCACTGTTAAAATGAAATCACCTTATACAATATCTACTTTGTTCCTTAATTCAAATTCAATCTTCTTTCTGACAATAAGTTCACTAAAGATACTAAGTGTAATCTAACTTTCTCTGCTATGTTCAGGACCCTGCCAAAAGATCAACCAAGGTGATTGGTAAACTGGCTGAAGGATTATATAAATTTGAACCTTGTCCATCTCATAAAGAAATCAACACTGAAAAACTCAATGTTGTTCACTCTTTCTTTAGCACAGATAAAAATGTTGTTGCTCAATCTGTAAATCATGATTTCTATCATAGTTCCTCTCATACTAATCCTATGTACTTATGGCACAAAAGGCTTGTCCATTCTTCTCTTCAATCTATGAAATATATTGATTCTGTGTTAAAGTTTAAAACACCTTTTGAAACTCTTTATGGAATTCCCCCAAACTAAAATAACCTAAAAACTCTTGGTTGCCTTTGCTATGCTTCTTCCTTAACTCTCAATAGAGACAAATTTATGCCTAGATCTCACAAATGTCTCTTTCTTGGTTATGCTGCTACTAAAAAGGCTTACAAATGCTTCAATTTGATCACTCAAAAAGCTTCCTTCATTAGAGATGTTGTTTTCTGTGAAGATGTTTTTCCCTTCAATCTTAACAACTGCACTAAATCCACAAATCATAATATGTTTCCCACTACTGATCTTTCTATCTTCATTGACAATGACATCTTTCATCCCCTACTTTAGTTGAAAACACTCAGACTGTTAATAATGATCCTGGCAGCCATAACAATGAACCTATCAATGATAACACCACTACTGAAATCAATCTTAACATTCCCACTACCAGCAGACCTATAAGAAAGATCGAAATCTATTCCTGCAAAGTATAAAGACTATACAAGTCTGCCCTCTCATCTTCAAACTCACAATGTAGGGAATGTTAAAGGTACATCTCCTTATCCTTTTGCTAAATTATGTAACTTTAGTCAAATTTCCTCTGAATACATGAAATTCTCGTGCAATATTTCCACTGTCAGTAAACCTCAAACTTATGAGCAGGCTGCTAAAGACCCTTTATGGAATCAGGCTATGCAAGATGAACTAAAAGCCCTGGAAGCCACCAAGACTTGGACTGTGGATTACCTGCCTGAGATGAAACACAAAGTGGGATCAAAATGGATTTTTCAGAATCAAATACAATCCTGATGGAAGTGTTGACAAATACAAAGCTAGACTTGTTGCTAAAGGATTTACTCAGGTGGAGGGAAATGATTACTTTGAAACCTTTGCACTAGTTGCAAAAATGACTTATGTCAAAATCCTTCTCTCCATTGCTGCCTCAAAGGACTGGGATATCACTCACACGGGTGTCGCTAAAGCTTTTCTACATGGAGATCTCAATGAAGAAATCTACATGGATTTACCACTTGAATATAGCCACAATCTGTCAAAGGAAAAAGGACATGTTGCCTGCAAACTCCATAAATCTCTTTATGGCCTCAAACAAGCACCAAGGCAGTGGTTTGAGAAATTCTCTAAAACCATTATCCAATTTGGCTTTATTCAATCATCCAATGATCATACTCTTTTCACCATGAATTCTGATGGCAATTTCACTGTCATTTATGTCTATGTTGATGACTTACTCATCACAGGTACAGACAAGTCTCTAATTACCAAAGTAAAAGAGTATCTTCATTCCAAATTCCATGTAAGGACTTAGGTGAGCTCAAATATTTCCTGGGTCTTGAAATTGCAAGAAATTCCACAAGAAGATGTCTTCATCAGAGGAAGTATACTGTGGACATCATCAAAGATTCTGGTCTATTAGATGCCAAGCCCAAAGCCACTCCTATTGAACAGCATCATAAACTTGGCACTAACCCTGGTACTCCTTTTCACAATCCAGTTCCCTACAGAAGACTTATAGGAAGATTAATATATCTTACTATAACTAGACATGATAGTGCTTATGGAGTTCATATCTTAAGTCACTTCATAGCAAACCTTACTACTGAACAATGGAAACCAGGGCTAAGACTTGTCAAATATCTTAAAGGAACTCCAAGGCAAGGTCTTTTCTATCCGGTAGCTAACAGTCTTACTCTTATTACATTCTGTGACTCAGATTGGGCTTCATGCCCTATTACCAGAAAGTCTGTATCTGGATTATGTGTTTTCCTTGGCAATGCTCTCATCTCATGGAAAAGTAAAAAGCAAAACATAGTAAGTGCTCGTTTGTTGCAGCTTATTTGGAGTGACTTTTGGCTTTTGGCGTTTGAAAAGTCATGTTTAAAGTGTTTGTTTCAGCTCATAAGTCAAAAGCCAATAATTAAGGTACAACACCATTTATGCATTGAAAAGCCAAAAGCCAAAAAGCCAAAATTTTAAGCTTTTTTGGTTTTGTTTTAATCATGAAGACAACTATTCATTAATAAATATTTGATTATCCTCATTTCATCATTTTATGAAATATACATAAAAATATGAATACTAATTTTCAAGTTTTTTTTAACAAATAATTATAACGACTCATAAGCAGCTTTTCAACAGCTGTAACAAACAGTCTATCATGTAATCAGCCAAAAGTCATTCAGCCACCAGCTTAAGCTATCAGCCATAAGTCATAAGTCATCAGCCACAACAAACGAGCCCTAAGTATATCTTTTTCTGAAGTAGAATACAGAAGCATGACAAACACCTGCTGTGAACTAACTTGGATTATGGCTATGCTCAAAGACTTCCAAATCTTATGCTCCAATCATATACCCCCTCACTGTGACAATAAATCTGCCATCTACATTGATGCTAATCCTATGTATCATGAAAGGACTAAGCATATTAAAATAGACTGCCACATTGTCAGAAATATGGTTTAGCAAAATCTCATTTCCACCAAGTATATTGCTTCTCAATCTCAATTGGCTGACCTTTTTACTAAAGCCTTTCCAAGTGGTCAATTCTTAGATCTTCTGTGCAAGTTACAAGTTAGGAACTTATTCTCCACTTCCAACTTGAGGGGGGTGTTAAAGTTTAAAGCTAAATCGTATCTCCTAGGCTTCCTGTTGTTTCCTACTTGTTGTTTAAAGCTTCAAGGGTTGTTGTGTGTTTAGTTAATAGTTGTTCTTTCTATAAGGGTGTCGAGTGTAACTTTTGTAACCTTGATCAGTTAGCCGTTGCTCATTAATGGATATTTTGTCTTTAATTTCTTTCTTTATCCTGGTTAGTTAATGGCAGTTATAGTCTTTTATATATAGAAGTTAGGTTGTAACTTTGAGATATAGAAAATCAATAATATTAAATCCTTATTTCTCATTATCTCTCTTCTTGATTCAATGTTTTAACTGAGGGAATATAAGATTTTATCAATGTGTTACAACCGTAAAATGTGAATCATCAACAACCCTAGAATGAACACGTTATTTATAGAGAAATTACTAGTGATAAAGCCGTAGTTATCTCCCTTGTAACCGCTTTCTCTTAAGGCCCAAATCATGACTAGATTCACCAACGCAATTGAACATGTTTTTTTATTTCCTTATTTGAGTCCACCACATAGTTGCTTCGAACAAATAATAGAAAGTGCCCACACTGTATGCCTCGAGCACAGATTTGCCTTGCACAATTGATAGCACGTGTCCATGTCTGCATCCATGTCGGATTCGAAACAAAAACTCAATTCAGAGCCACTTTTCAATTGCTTTCAACTATGGATTCTGAACACCAAATGGTGACGATCAAAACATGAAAGATGTCCACTTACATGCACACACTTTTCTCAATTGTCACTTAGGTCTAAATGATATTTATTTCAAAATGACCTTCATGAACATCATATTTCCAACAGTTTGATGGGTAACAATTCCAGCAGCAATGTTCAACATCTCAACACTGATAACAATTTCAACTGTTGACAATCAATTTTTAGGAACACTTATGTCAAATTTTGGCTACCAACTGCCCTATCTCATCTGCCAAATTTTGGCTATCAATTGCCCTATCTCAAGGAACTTTTTCTTCTTATGAACAGTTTCATAGGAATCATACCAAAATATATCTCAAATGTTTTTTGGATCTAACCATCAATGAGCTAACCGGAGTAATTCCCATTCACTCGGCAATTTGGTGAATCTCTAAATCATCTATCCCACTCCATGTCACATCGTCTGTCCCATTAAATCTCAGTCATACACTTTTTTTGTTATTTTACTCAACCTTATGTTTATAAGGAGACAATGTAGAATTGAGATTCAATAGGATAGGAAATATGACAGAAGGTGAAATAGATGAGTTGAAGTCACAATAAAATAGTACGATTAAAAACTGAAGATTTACCAATAGTAACTTTACAAGAATACAACATGGAGTGCTTGTTAAAACAACGGACAGATTCCCAGAAAAACAATTCGCTCGATCGGTAGTGGAAGTTTCAGATCAGTTTACAAAGGGGTTCTTAATTTCATAAGGTGATTGTGGTTGTAAAGGTGTTCAAGCTGCCACTAGAAATAGCAATCAAGAGCTTAGACACTGAATGTGCGGTAATTCGTAACATTCGCCCAGGAACACTTATGTCAAATTTATTGTTTTGATTAGGTTGAATTTATTTTTAATAACAGCTCTTTGCTCTCTTGAGAAATCTTGACTGTAAGGAAATTAGAAAGTAACATTAACCTATGTATGACATCCTTTAAGGATGAATTGGGAAAGTAAAATATAGCTTTCATTTCTATTGGCACGTGTGTGAAAACTGAAAACCAATATCTTTACGTTTTCCTTTTCTCTAAAGTTTTCTTTACACTATATATACACTATATCCTATGTAAAGTTCTTGAAAATCAATCTTCATAACATTTTCATCTCCTTAACATGGATGAAAGATTGCCGAAATCTAATGGCTTAAATATGGAAAGGGAATGAAAAAATCTGCTTACAAATAGTCAAATAGTACTCCTTTTCCCCAAAAAACAATCACTTTGACTCGCTACACATACAAAGAAAAACCAAATTACTACAACATACTCCCTCCGTTTTGAGTAAAGAGTTCTCGTTTGAAAGTCAAACTTTTTTAAGAAAAATGACACTTTTAGTAACTCATTAGTAATAAAATAACACTTTTAAGTTTAAAATTTTAAAATTGAACTCTTTAAGTGAAACATTTCAAAATAAAATAGTGGACTCTTTGTCGGTAGTAACAGAGGGAGTAGTAATAAATTTTTTCCAACTTTGGGCTTAATGTTTGAAGTGATGTTTGGATTTTAGTTTTTTCATTTGATTGAACCAAAGACGAATTCTTAAATGAGTAGGTCTCCGGTAAAACTTACTTACGAATTTTAATTCGTAGGACGGAACCCGCACTCACATCTTAATTCATCAACATACAGTGGATTAGGTTAAAAAAGATCTGTGTTACAAAAAATATCTATAAATCATTTTACCCAAATTTTTGTCAAACTTTTGGAACTCAGACACTTTTTTGGGATCTTTGGAAAAAGAAAAGGGGTGGACTACTTTATAAAAAGTGAATTTAATTGAATTGAATAGTATTCCTCCTAATCTAGCATTTTCTATCTCATTACATTAATTTTTACCAACCTACTTACCTTACTTAATTCGTTATTCTGAAAAGGAAATAACCTAATAACACCTAATTTTCCTATATAAATGTTTCCTCTCTCAAGTCTAACTCCCCATCCTTACAACTATGACAAACACCTTAGGAATGTCAACTGGGGCTAACCAAGGAGGCGAAGACGATGAAGATGAAAAGCGGCGGAGAGCAAGCTATGACAAATCAGTTAAGATCGTTGTTCATGACATTTCAATCAAGGCTTACATGGTTGCTCCGGGAAACTCTGCATCATTTTCATCTCCAACATTTTTGGAGTTTCTGATCTCGTAAGTCCATTCAGGGGAAGCAGATTGAATTTTCTTCAATTGGCTGTGATCCAAACATCTCTGTCTTTCCTTCAACCAACTTGGATTGACTAGTTATTTGGATCCATCTACTCTTTCGAACTTACTCCAATCTTGTCCAAGTTGGTCGCTTCTCGTTAAGTGGGCATGATGTTTCGGAAGGTGTGAAGGAAAAACGATCAAGCCCCATTCGTTCCGGTGAAGAGTCTATGTATGAAAAGTCTAATAATTAAGAGACACGAGTCTCATTAGAATTTGTTGTAAAATTTACTATGCTGCTTTTGTAATTTGTTGTATGTATGTTTTGTAACAAAAAAGTGAAATAAAATGGATATATGTACCACTTTGGCTTATTTTATTGTCAATTCCTCATGTTTATAATATTTTTCAAGCTTCATTTACCAATTATCTCAAGCATCGTCTTTTATGTATCTTGCCCCTGCAACCTTTTAATTTCCTATATATCTTGATCAAATTAAGCTGAATTAAACAAGTCTCAGTTTGATGGTTTTGAAGTGTAGTATTTATGTATGAGCGGAGGATTAATTAGGGGGACGATGAAAAATCCAAACCATAACGTCCAGGGAGAATAACTTAAATCACAACTATTCCTAGCTAGATACCGTCTGTAATCAATGAACTTAAACAGATAATAAAATCTTAAATATTTTCTTTATCCCAAAATTATTGTCTTATTTTATTTGACATACAGATTAAGAAAAAATAACTGACTTAATTATTAATATATGTATAGTGTGTAGATTCCGTTAAAATTCATTTATATGTGACTCATAATTAAAATATAAATAAAAAGTAAAGATAAAATTGTAAAAGCATTGTTCTTAAAAGAAACTTTAAAAAAAGACTCTTTTTTTAACAAACAAAAATAAACTGCATGACAATAATTTTGTGACGGATGGAAACCAATAGTTATACGCCTCACCCAAGAAAATATAATCAATGACTCTACAACAATGAAATCATAAATGTAGAGTTTTTTAATTAAACATATGTCCCAAAATTATTGTCATGAATTCTTTTCTCGTATATTCCAAAAATATTATCTTGTTTGTAACTTACTTTCTATAACAACACTTTTACCATTTTATCATTATTTTTTTCTTTCGATTTTAATTATAGGTCATATACACAAGAAATTTAAAGAAAACTGCAAACTAAACAAATATTAATTATGAGAGAGAGAGAGAGAGAAAATAGGAATACACACCATGCCTATTTTAGTTTGTTTATCACATAGAGAAAGAGAGAACATAGGAATACACACCATGCCTTGTTTGGATTCAACTCAAACTAGATTTAGGCAATTGTTTTAAATTTGAGAATTTAAAAGTATTTATTGTGTTGGATCATAGGAGTAGTAGTTATCTTGAAGATTACATACATAGGAATAGATTTTGATTAAATGGGGAAGAAGCAAGGTGGGTCTCCGAGACCAAAACAAGTTGATATGGTCTCACTTGGAACCAAAGACTATTATCAATGTAGACACTTTGATATGAGACAAGGTTAGGATAATTCCTTGGGGCCGGGGGGAGAGGATCATCACGAGGAGGAAGCTATCGATGGAAAATTTGTATATATTTTGAGTGGATCATTTGTAACTTGCATACTTACGAATCAATCTAGACCGTCAGTTGTGGTTAGCACAATTCGATTAACACCACCAGTTAGACCATGAGCTCTTTTATAATATAAATATTTTTTAATTAATTTTTTTGGATAAATTACACCATTAGTTCCTAAACTTTGAAAAAATCTATTAACAATCCGTGTACAAAGAAATTGCACGCTATTAACCAAAGAATGCATATTTTGAACACTGGTAGTCTCCCTCCATTGAACAATGTTAGCTCTTTGCCGTTAAATTAACATGTGCACTCCACGTGAGGATTTTTTTAAGGGTAAAATTAGAAAATAATGATTAATTTGTTATTTAACTTTCAAATGAGGAAAAAAGTTATAATTATCCAAAATTTATCTATAAACATATTCTCTACTATAAGTATGTAGATAAGCCAATAAAAGTTTTTTATAGTATCGACTCACTACTAAATATTTATCAACCATGCATAGAAGGACTATATAAATTGTCAAACTCAAAAAAAAAAAAAAAAAAAAAAGAAAAGAAAAAAAGGACAGATTATGAACCAGTTTGTACTCATCGGCCACTTGATTCTATAAACCTTCTATCTTGGCACCCACAATGTCATAAGCTGCTCATGATGGGTATAAACCCCTCGTTGTGGATGATCTTAATATCATATATATAATAATATTTTTAGTGTCCATGATATAGCTTGAAAACTACAGATTTAGTAAATCTACATAAAAATAAACACTCATGACAAATAAATACTCATTTCGGGAGGCTAATAAATCTTAATTTGCACTTGCTTGAAGTTTTACCTGCAAAGCAGCTGAAAGGGACCAATAGATTTACTCAACCCGAAAGCAGAGAAAGAGAAAGGGGTAAATTCGGACATCTATATATATATATATATATATATATATATATATATATATATTTTTTTTTTTTTTTTTTTTTTTTGAAAAATTCCGTCAAAATGAACTTTCTAAAAATGGAACATGATTTGTTTGCATGGAAAATCAAAATCAGCTTTGGAAATAGGTACTACTTAATATTTTTATTTTTAATTTAGAATTATGAAAAACCTCTTCATTATTCTAAAGAAGATTAATTGAATGTTGTTTCTGCATTTATTACATTGTAATTATTGGTTAGTGAATCTAAAATTCATTGGAAGCAAAAGGATTACATGAGTAGTTAAATAAATGATAATATTTAGAATTCATAAATCAGTATAAATAGTGTGATTCATTTCATATGAACACTTGAACAATCACATTAGAGAAAAGTTGCTTACCATCACCGAAAAAATGCTCAAATTAGTTATCGACACACTCTTAATCTGGACACTAAATGACAGATTTGATGAAATAGACGAAATGTAAGGGCAATGCTTTAATTCATTGACGGACCATTGTAAAATTATATTGAAGTATAAAACGAATAGTTGTTACAAGCATCAAATAACAAAATGAAGAAAGTTGAGTATAGAATAGTTGTTAGAAATGTAGAAATTGAAAGGTGGTTTGAGGGAGACGGTAGATTTGGGGATGGAGCATAGAAGGCTTGTGATGTTAAGAGTGAATAACTAAAGTAGTTTTTTAGGGTTTCTTATTAGTCTGGTTCTCTTTCTTTTTCTTTTTAATTTTCAAATTAATTTTTTTAGCTGTTGGTTTAACTTTGTCATACATGGGCTTAAAGATGTGATAATTAATAATTTTGGTTTTATTTCTTTAACTCAAAATCACTTGAATTAGTATTACCCCTCTTTTGGAGTGTACGTGGTTCAGTTTAGTTTCGTTTATACCAAAAGCACAAACCGAACCACCCTCCTTTGATTACAAAATTTTCAAACTGAACCATTCGGTTTGTTTTGGTTTTGTCCAATGTAAAACTCTTTTAAAAAAAATATATGTTTTTAGTTATGATCAGTTATATGTCGTTTTGTGTAAAGTTACTAATACTAAAGATTTTCGAATTTTGTTATTTGATAGTGATAGAAGTAATATATAGTTGTACATGTTCAACGACAAATGTTGTTTATTAAGAAATATTCTAAAATTTATAATAATTTTTTTAAAATATATGTGATGTACTATCTTTAATTTTTATTTATTTAGTTCATACTAAAGTTCTTAATTTTTATATTATTCAACTTTATTTAAGTATATGATTTTCTATCGATATAGAAAATTAATGCAGATACAACATAATTATATATAAACGATAGATTATGCCAATTATTTATTAAAACCATATTTTAGAAGATCGAGCTATTTCAAATTATGATGGTTAATTATGATATGAACATATAACAATAAACATATACTTCCAGAAATCTATCATTTATGGGAAACCATGTTTTAGAAAGTCAAGTTAGGGCTCGTTTGGTAGCACGTTTTGGCCTGCAAAGTCCAAACGATGCGTTTATGGGGGTTTTGACAGAAAAACATTTCAATACGGCGTTTATAAACCTCCGTGTTTTGAAAACTTTGTTGTGTTTTGAACACTCAAAATTGGAGCTTTTTCCAAAACGCTACCGTGAAAACGCAACTCTATTTGAGAATTTCCCGAAATGCCCACTCGTGTGCTGGGTTTTGGAATAAAGAAAAGGGCTGCTTGGACGGAATTGGCGAGGGTGCTGGAGCGAACTGAGAGAGGTCGGTCGGATTTGGACTTAGGTTTGGGCTGGGGTTGGTCCGGCTGGAGACGGAGTTCAAGATGGTCGCAGTCGGACATGGTGGTAGACCGCAGGGCTGGAATCAGAGATGGAGGGAGATGACGAAACGAAGCTAGGGAGAGAGACTAAGAGGGGTTTACTTGGCGTGAGAGAGAAATCTGAGAGCTGCTTCCTTTTCCCTTTTTCCTTGCCTCACGTTTTCTTGAATTGTGCTATCACTTTTTTCTTGAATTGCCTCCTATCACTTTTTCTTAAATTACCTTTATGCGCATGATGTATTAAATTAAAGGTAAAACATCTTTCATAAAATGGTAGAATTGTCATTTTTAACACTAATCAATTTATAAAAATAACGTTTTGAAATAATATCTCAAACTCGTTTACAGGCAAAAAAGCAAAACATAGTAAGTATATCTTCTTCTGAAGTAGAATACAGAAGCATGGCAAACACCAAGCATGGCAAACACCTGCTGTGAACTAACTTGGATTATGGCTATGCTCAAAGACTTCCAAATCTTATGCTCCAATCATATACCCCCTCAATGTGACAATAAATCTGCCATCTACATTAATGCTAATCCTATGTATCATGAAAGGACTAAGCATCTTGAAATAGACTGCCACATTGTCAGAAATATGGTTCAGCAAAATCTCATTTCCACCAAGTATATTGCTTCTCAATCTCAATTGGCTGACCTTTTTACTAAAGCCCTTCCAAGTGGTCAATTCTCAGATCTTCTGTGCAAGTTACAAGTTAAGAACTTATTCTCCACTTCCAACTTGAAGGGAGGGTGTTAAAGTTTAAAGTTGAATCTTATCTCCTAGGCTTCCTGTTGTTTCCTACCTGTTGTTTAAAGCTTCAAGGGCTGTTGTGTGTTTAGTTAATATTTGTTCTTTCTATAAGGGTGTCAAGTGTAACTTTTGTAACCTTGATCAGTTAGTCGTTGCTCATTAATGGTTGTTTTGTCTTTTCTTTATTTATCTTGGTTAGTTAATGGCAGTTATAGTCTTGTATATATAGAAGTTTGGTTGTAACTTTGAGATATAGAAAATCAATAATATTAAATCCTTATTTCTCATTATCTCTCTTCTTGATTCAATGTTTTAACTGAGGGAATATAAGATTTTATCAATGTGTTACAACGATCAAAAAATATCAATGTGTTACAACCGTAAAATGAGAACCATCAAAAACCCTAGAATGAGCACGTTATCTATAGAGAAATTACTAGTGATAAAGCCAATAGTTATCTCCCTTGTAACCGCTCTCTCTTAAGGCCCAAATCATGACTAGATTCACCAACGCAATTGAACATGTTTTTTTTTTAATTTCCTTATTTGAGTCCACCACATAGTTGCTTCGAACAAATAATAGAAAGTGCCCACACTGTATGCCTCGAGCACAGATCTGCCTTGCACAATTGATAGCACGTGTCCAGGTCTGCATCCATGTCGGATTCGAAACAAAAACTCAATTCAGAGCCACTTTTCAATTGCTTTCAACTATGGATTCCGAACACCAAAAGGTGACGATCAAAACATGAAAGATGTCCACTTACATGCACACACTTTTCTCAATTGTCACTTAGGTCTAAATGATATTTATTTCAAAATGACCTTCATGAACATCATATTTCCAACAGTTTGATCGGTAACGATTCCAACACGACAATGTTCAACATCTCAACACTGATAAAAATTTCAACTGTTGACAATCAATTTTCAGGAACACTTATGTCAAATTTTGGCTACAAACTGCCCTATCTCATCTGCCAAATTTTGGCTATCAACTGCCCTATCTCAAGGAACTTTTTCTTCTTATGAACAGTTTCATAGGAATCATACCAAAATATATCTCAAATGTTTTTTGGATCTAACCATCGATGAGCTAACCGGAGTAATTACCATTCACTCGGCAATTTGGTGAATCTCCAAATCGTCTATCTCACTCCATGTCACATTGTTTGTCCCATTAAATCTCAGTCATACAATTTTTTTTATTATTTTACTCAACCTTATTTTTATAAAGAGACGATGTAGAATTGAAATTCAATAGGATAGGAAATGTGACAGAAGGTGAGATAGATGAGTTGAAGTGATAATAAAAGAGTACTATTAAAAACTGATGATTTACCAATAGTAACTTTACAAGAATACAACATGGAGTGCTTGTTAAAACAACAGACAGATTCCCAGAAAAACAATTCGCTCGATCGGTATTCATAAGGTGATTGTGGTTGTAAAGGTGTTCAAGCTGCCACTAGAAATAGCAATCAAGATCTTTGACGCTGAATGTGAAGTAATTCGTAACATTCGCCCTAAAAACCTTACAAGAGTTATTACGAGCGTTGGTGGTATTTACCCAATGGACGTCTCGAAAGGATACTTTGTCCTTAAGCAGGTTAATTGTTTGTTTTGAGTAGTTGAATTTATTTTTAATAACAACTCTTTGCTCTCTTGAGAAATCTCGACTGTAAGGAAATTAGAAAGTAACATTAACCTATGTATGACATCCTTTAAGGATGAATTGGGAAAGTAAAATATAGCTTTCATTTCTATTGGCACGTGTGTGAAAACTGAAAACCAATATCTTTACGTTTTCCTTTTCTCTAAAGTTTTCTTTACACTATATATACACTATATCCTATGTAAAGTTCTTGATTTCAGTCATGATTCATGACTTACTGGATAATTACAATCTTCATAACATTTTCATCTCCTTAACATGAATGAAAGATTGCCAAAATCTAATGGCTTAAATATGAAAAGGGAATGAAAAATCTGCTTACAAATAGTCAAATAGTACTCCTTTTCCCCAAAAAACAATCACTTTGACTCACTACACATACAAAGAAAAACCAAATTACCACGACATACTCCCTCCGTTTCGAGCAAAAAGTTCTCGTTTTAAAGTCAAACTTTTTTAAGAAAAATGACACTTTTAGTAGCTCATTAGTAATAAAATGACACATTTAAGTTTAAATTTTTGAAATTGAATTCTTTAAGTCAAACATTTCAAAATAAAATAGTGGACTCTTTATCGGTAGTAATAGAGGGAGTAATAATAAATTTTTTCCAACTTAGGGCTTAATGTTTGAAGTGATGTTTGGATTTTAGTTTTTTCATTTGATTGAACCAAAGACGAATTCTTAAATGAGTAGGTCTCCGGTAAAACTTTCTTACGAATCTTAATTTGTAAGGCAGAACCCGCACTCACATCTTAACTCATTAATATACGGTAGATTATGTTAAAAAGGATCTGTTTTACAAAAAATATTTGTAAACCGTTTTACCCAAACTTTTACCAGACTTTCGGAACTCGACACTTTTTTGGGATCTTTGGAAAAAGAAAAGGGGTGGACTACTTTATAAAAAGTGAATTTAATTGAATTGAATAGTATTCCTCCTAATCTAGCATTTTCTATCTCATTACATTAATTTTTACCAACCTACTTACCTTACTTAATTCGTTATTCTGAAAAGGAAATAACCTAATAACACCTAATTTTCCTATATAAATGTTTCCTCTCTCAAGTCTAACTCCCCATCCTTACAACTATGACAAACACCTTAGGAATGTCAACTGGGGCTAACCAAGGAGGCGAAGACGATGAAGATGAAAAACGGCGGAGAGCAAGCTATGACAAATGAGTTAAAATCGTTGTTCATGACATTTCAATCAAGGCTAACATGGTTGCTCTTCTCCAAGATTTTTGGAGTTTCTGATCATGTAAGTCCATTCAAGGGAAGCAGATTGAATGTTCTTCAATTGGCTGTGATCCAAACATCTCTGTCTTTCCTTCAACCAACTTGGATTGACTAGTTATTTGGATCCATCTACTCTTTCGAACTTACTCCAATCTTGTCCAAGTTGGTCGCTTCTCGTTAAGTGGGCATGATGTTTCGGAAGGTGTGAAGGAAAAACGATCAAGCCCCATTCTTTCGGTGAAAATTTGAAAAGTCTAATAATTAAGAGACACGCGTTCTCATTAGAATTTGTTGTAATTACGAATTTAATTTACTATGACTTTTGTAATTTGTTGTATTATGTTATGTAACAAAAAGTGAAATAAAATGGATATTATACCACTTTGGCTTATTTTTAATATCTTTCAAGTTCATTTATTATCTCAAGCATCGTCTTTTATGTACTTGCCCCTATTTCCTATATATCTTGATCAATTAAGTGAATTAAACAAGTTTTTGATGTTTTTGAAGTGTAGTATTTAATATTTATGTATGACCGGAGGATTAATAGGGGGAATGAAAAATCCAAACCATAACGGGAGAATAACTAAATCACAACTATTCCTAGCTAGATACCGTTTCAATGAACTTAAACAGATAATAAAATTTAAATATTTTCTTTATCCCAAAATTATTATCTTATTTTATTTGACATACGTTAAAAAAATAATTGACTTATTATTAATATTGTATAGTGTGTAGATTCTTAAAATTCTTTATATGATCATTTTGATTTAGTTAATATATATATATATATACACACACACACACACTAAACCAAACAAAATTTGATTGTTGGAGGACATTATTTCTTTCAAATCTTATTTTTATTTTTATTCTTAATGATTGTAATTTTATATAATTGTATTTTATTAGGTTATTATCTAATTTTGATGTTAATTCAAAAATCTTATTTTTATTCTTATTCTTAATGATGGTTAAGTTCATTAAAAGATTCCAATCCTTCTTCGGTTTGAAATTTTTGGAACCAATAGAGAGCGGTTCGATTCATAGTTTTTGTTTAAACCGAACCACTTACACCCCTAACTTCAACATCCTACCCTGCTTTACCGATCTTAACCATCAAGCATTCAAGTTGAGATTGTTGATCAGTGCGTTTGAGAAGACATAAATATATACTTAAAAAAGCACTAAAATGCATCAAGAAAGCACCAGTGGTCTAGTGGTAGAATAGTACCCTGCCACGGTACAGACCCGGGTTCGATTCCCGGCTGGTGCATTGAACAAGCTATGAAGAGAAATTGCACCGTATTGTGATGCTTGGGTCTTCACAAAGAGTCTGATATTTCGGACGATAAGTGTGCTTCTGAGCTTTGACTTTTTTCGATATTTAGAATTTCTGAAAATTGTTTTTGGTTAGCAAAATAAAGTATAAGAAATTTCAATCCTTTTGATTCTCTCAGTTTACTGATGCTTGATCATGACTATGTTAACAATGTACTTCCTTTGCTACATGTCCTTGGATAGACTACCCATTGCTTTCTGAGCCTCAGGTTTGATATAATTTTTTTTACAATAGTACGAACATAAAACATGATACGCGTTACCCATGAAGCTAGGAGGAAGTCATCTATCGTGAAATCATATCAAACATGTCGAACATGCATAAAACCAACTTATGAATTTACTGCAGAGGCTGAGAGTAGCACTCGTTCTTGCTAGTCTTGGTTTCACAAGCAAAACTTATATCTGTCTCGTTGGGTCTGGGTCTGGATCTAGGTCCGGGTCCCGTATATACGGGGGACAGTCAAGGATAAATCCCTTGACTAGCCTCTATCCCAATTTGGTCACCAAAGAAGATCTCTTCACCCCACTGAACTTGCGCCATTCAGGAATTTTTCTTCTCAGGTAGAACGTGCTTTCGTCTTCGAATAACTTCACACAATAGCTCGTTTCACTTCTTGAAAGCACTAACGAACTCGAATGAGTCAGATTTACGACCACAATCTCTATTGACAATTGCATTTAGTTTCACTCTCTTACAATGACAAGGGAAGTTCTTTTTGGATGCAGCTGGCAGCTCTGGACTTCATTGCCTGTGCAACTGCAGATGTATTTTCAATAACGGACGCTGGGAGCCAATTGTCATCACTGGTCTCAGGCTTTCGAACTTAGTATGGTGGTGGACATGCTCCAACCTTAACCCTAGTAAGAGGAGACTTACAGATATTTTTTTGGAGAACAATACCAAAGGATGGTATAGTTTCGAGGATCGAGTAAAAAAGATGAACAAGGAAAGTCAGAAAGTGCGGACGAGGGGTTATGGTCGAAGCATTTATCAACAGCCAAGGTGCCCAGATTGCATGTGTAAGACTTGGTACTAGTTTCTTGAAATAATCATTCCTTTAGGTTTGCAGAATTCAAATTTTGGTAGAAGCCACTGTGAATCACTCTTGTACATAGATGCCAATGTCAATAATATATAGGGACCATGAAGAGCTCTGGCAGTGTACTCCCTGAAGTACTCAGGTATCGACAAGCCCAAGTAGAAAGAAACACCAACAACAAACAGGTTCCTCATCGAGTTCATGTTTGTGAACTGCAAGAACAATAACCCCACAGAAGCTGGAAAAAGTAAATGATTATCAAAAAATGGTGAAGTGAACTCAGGCTGATCCGATACTAAAACCAAAATTTTAAATACTCACCAACAATACCAAACAAAACACAGTATACAGCAGCAAAACTTGGGAACGGTATTGAGGCAAACAGCACTCCAAATTTCCCTGTGCATATGGAAACTATCAAGTCAAGTAGAAAGTGAATCAGAGATTCAGAATTGAGTCTAAAGAAATCTTATTTTATTTACTTACCCAAAATTGCAAAAAAGATCATAAAACCAGCTGATATTTGAATCACTCTTCAGCTACCAACACGAGTGCTTCCAAGAAGTCCTACGTTTTCACTGTTGTTTGCAGGTGTAGTTAACTTAATGGCCGTTTCCAAAGCAAGCGAAAATTTCAGAGCAATGGAATAATAGTTCTTACACAGAAACAGTAGAGCCAGTAACTGTTCCAAAAAGTCCTTCCAAAAGGACCCCAATTCCCTATATGATCGAATACCAGATTAAAGTATTTTAAACTAAGCACCAAATTTATGTTCTTATTTTCTAATACTATTGTTAAACTTGTGAAATCTGCGGACCTGCCATCCAATACCACGGCTGAGAACATGAGCTGGTGGTGATGTAGCACTTGCTAGCCGAGCTGCCACCTTATATGCTCCTGTTGACTGCAACACAATCACTTTAATTATATGACAATAATGAATAGAATAATTTTTTATCTACTAATTTTCTTGAACTCTGTACCTCAATCAAGGAGACAAATACGGCAGCCATCATCCCAAAAGCATGACCAGCATCAAAAGTAGGTGCATGTGGGTATGGGATTTTTATCCTGCGTTGCAATTACTTGAAAAATTAACAAGAGTTCATTACACACACACACTAACAAAGAGAGTATGAGATAATGCTGGTTCGTTTATTGAAATAAGTAGTAGTGGTACCAACAACCATGGTGCAGAAGAAACGAGGTTGGCTTTGTCAGTGCGGCAGTGCATTTGAGTTTCATCCGGACGATGTTTACATGCACCACTGGCTGTCAGGAGGTGCATATGCCCAAATCACTGAGATTGTTAGAATAAGAGCAAATCGCTCCAGCATTAGAATATTTTAACCCATTTTAAGAATATTTTACATTTGATCACAAAACAAAACAAAAAAAGTGCGGGAGAGAGAAGAACAACATTAGCTGAACTTAGTGCTAATGTACAAACTCTACAATGATGTAAGGGCTCTTATTTGGATGGCAACAGAATGTTGTAAGAACATTTAGATGAAGACTAAATGCTAATTAACGAATCAAAAGAAATAGCAGCAGCACCTGGGAGAATGCAATGAAAAAGATGAGCATGGGAACTCCAATCTCCACGACCGTCCAACCTGTTTGAATGGTTTAATGAATCAACTACATTTTAAGAAGAAACTAAAACGTCCATCTTGACACTATTAAAATTGTAAACATACCACGGGGAATCCTCTACCAAACAGACCAAAGCCTACCAATGAAATTTACACAACCATTCCAACTGGGCTGAAGAACCTGAAATTCAAAATGGAACTGAGCAGTTATTTTTCCCCTATATCAGGAGAATGATAAATTTTATATGAAATGAAATTGCATCTGGAACAAATAGCCCAAAGCTGACTATAACCCAAAATGATTTGCACGCTCGATGCGACAATGAGAGCCCCTTGTATCGCTCTCATGGTATTGAGAAATCTCTAAAAGTGGAAATAGAACCATCGTTTTATGCAGTAATTGACAAATACAATAACTTTTTATTCTGCCAAATCATTCGAAGATACCAATTTGAGTTAAACATTTTTTATTTTATTTTATTTTGATAAAAAATTGAGTTCAAACATAACATGATCTTAACTCTTTCTTGAGGAAAACAAAGACCATGTATCGTTGTTTCATCAACAAGGTATATTCCTTTTCAATCAAAGAGCACATGTTTGAAAAGTCTAATAACTAAGGGATATACAAGTATCCAGGGAGTTGGTCATTATTACAAGAAAGCTTGATCATGCCCGAGATGGTTATGACACAATTACATAGTTTACAGATCCATACAATCCATGAGCAAGTAAATAGAAAATATAAAGCAAATGGAAAAGTTGTAATAGTTACCACATGAGGGTCATAGATTCGAGCCAATGAAGGGTCATGAATGATTGAAATAATTGGTACCATGAACGCCCAAGATCCTCCAATCACAGTAGGCAATCGAGTTCCAAACAGTGTTTGTAAGAATGTATTAATTCGTCCAACAAAAAGTAGTCTGAACAACGCTCACCTTATCACCCTACCACAATGAAATACAAAGTCATGTCAACCTTTAAAATTCCTATCTCATTCGCTCAAAAAGTACTACTTAACTTTAGTTTTTTGGGATGTTCGATTCAAAGAGGTATATGATTCCCTTGAATTTCAACTTTACCCTCCTATACGAAATTAGCAAGTTGAAAAGAAAAAAAATTGTGACAAAAATAGTAGCCCTTACTACCTTTATCCCTTATGAAAAATCGGAACACTTGAAACCAGAGAATTTAGGTCACATGTAGCACATTTAAGGTAATCAAACATTTTTTTCCAAAACTTCATTTTCTGCAAATGAAAAATCCAAGAATATACAGAATTCCCTAACTTAACATAGTAAATTAGATTTGTCCTAGATTGACGGAATCCCATGAAGATGAGTAAAACATTTAGCAGCAGATCCATACTTGAACGTTAATTTATACAACGGTTATTTTGTGAATGGTTATGTTTTTCATACCAAAACTTATGGGGAGTCAAAATTAACGTGGAATAGCGGTGTGACTCTTAAAGGAAATCTTGAGTATTACGGTGTCTTGAAATAAGTACTCGAGTTGGAGTATTTGGGTGGAAACAATGTTGTCCTGTTTAATTGTGAGTGGCGAGATGTTGTGCGAGGTGTTAAGAAGCATGCGATATTTGACCTCGTCGATGTAAAGGACTCGTCCAGACACGTCGGCAACGACGTCTTCATCTTAGCATCTCAAGCACAACAGGTATACATGACACCCTACCCTCGTCGGCGATCTGATCAGTTAAGCGGATGGTGGGCTAGCTGTCTGGAAGACTAAGGCTAGAAGCATGATTGATGAACATACAACTACAGAGTCGACATTAGAAACACCCTATCAAGAGGATGAAATGCCAATACTACCTAACGTTTCATCAGCTAATCATCCATTGGATGAGGCCACTCATATTCCTCAAAATGTTGATGAACCTGCAGAGGAGGATTTCTTACCAGTGAATTTGCCACCTCCTCCGCCTCGTTCAGGTCATCTCGCGCACATTGATATAGATGAATCAGAAGAAGAGGAAGAGGAAGAGGAAAAGGAAGAGGAAGAGCTAGGAACCAGAGTTTGATTCATCAGAGTCCGAAGAAGATGATGAAGAAGAACTTGAGTTTTGTAGTAATTCAGAGTCCGGTGATGATGAGGATGAGGAAGAAGATTCATAATAGTTTTAAATCTCAAAATATGTACTTAACAATAATCATACTCTTATAATTTATGTATTAGTTATTCGACAAGTTAACTATATTGTGATTGCTTTAGATCTTTAAAGCTTTAAATTTATGTGTCCGAGCATTGTAAGAAGATTTGTTAATGTATTGTTTTTTATTGCTTAAGTTTTATATTTTTATTGTATTTAGAGATGAGTTCGTCTAGACCTTCAAGAGCGGGTAAGAAGGTCCGTCGTTTATTTGGCATGTTGATCGGGACGCAACAACCGTCCGATGCATTGATATGATGGTGGTGCAGCGTCCGGTGGAGACGGGCATCCAGCCTCCTCCTCCGGAACAGGTACCACGGATACTAATCGTTATCATGCCAATGGGAGGACATATGTCTATTTATCTCCCATTTACAATCAGTAAGTACTATTATTTACTTTGATATAATTTGTTTTTTTTATATCAAATTCATTAACATTTAAGTTAATTCCTTATTGTATAAATATACTTGGCAGGTTTGTAGGTGCATACCTTACGCCGGGCAATTGGATTGGGGAGTATTGGCGGCGTCGAGTACTCCGTGAGTTTTGGCCCTCGTATACAAAGGTGCCCGACGAGGAGAAGGAAAATATTTGGGAGGCCTTCAAGGTAATGTCTTAATATTTTTAATTTTCATTAAATGTTAGTTTGTAATGAAAATGTTATAATTCTATTTTTATATTGTAGTTGAAATATACGTGGACAGACGACTTTGAGGAGGTTTGTGATAAAAAAGTTTTCAAAAACAATGTAGGAAATTATATACGGATCATATAGGTAACACATTTATCTATCCTTGACTTAATATTATAATGTTGTAATTATATGTTTATGAGATGACTAAATTTTTAATATGTAACACATTTATCTATCCCTAGCTTAATTTTATAATGTTTATCATTATATGTTAATGAGATGATTATATTTTTAATAGGTAACACAAAAAAAGTATGTTGGAAGAATCGTGCAACTCCCGTGAGACCGACATGGATGACCGAGGAGGTGTTTGCTGAGTTTTGCACTCACTGGGGGTCGGAGAAGGCCGCTGCAATCTCCAATCAGGCTGTGGCAAATAGGTTGAGCACGTCGGGGAGTGGCACGAAGCATACGATGGGGACAATAAATGTGGCTGAGCATCATATGCGTATGGTACGTATACTAGTGTAAATTTAGTGTATTCATGTTTAAATATCGATTTATGGACGTTTGTTAGCTGGGTAGCCAAGTTGATGCTATGAAATCAGTTTAATTGACTTCGAAACCAAATATGGTGTGTTCAAGGAAATGCCATGAAACTATGTTATTTGGTTTAACTAAAGTAATTATAATTGATTGTAGGAAAGGGAATATGGCGATGTAAGTTTTCTTGATGTGTTTGTTAGTACACATACTAGACCCGGTACCTCTGTCGATGACCCTCCGCAGTGGGTTGATGATAGATCAGCATCGGCATTTGTAAGTAATCTTTAATTGAAATACCTTCTTTTGAATATGTAAATTTATTTATGTATATTATATTGTGTATAAGATAATATTTGTTTGTTTTATTGGCAGTCTGGATATAGGTCGAGGGTATTGGAGGAAGATGCTGACCCTACCCAGCCCCCTACCCAGCCCATTCCTTTTATTCCTGGGGTTTGGAGAGATTTGACCCTTGATGGACGAACAAAGAAGGGAGATAGAGTGTTCGGAATGGGGGATCATGGGTTGCAATGCGCATCGTCGGCACGTCGCTCGTTTGATATTAGGCCCAACCCTCAGCAGCTTTCTAGGGTAGAGATTTTAGAAGCACGATTGGCTGAGGAGCAACGTTTAGCTATGGAATATCGGGAACAAAACGAGCGACGATATGCAGTTCTTATGGCGACAGTGCAAAGCATGGCACAACACATGCCGCATGGGTATTCCAACACTCCTTCCAGTAGTACCGGGTCCCCATTTCCCATAAATACCTTCCAAGATCAGCCCCCCCTCCCCCATTTTGATTATTGGTAGTGTTTGAAGTTAATTGAAACATTGATATTGTTTGATTTTGTATGTATATATTTGGTACTTTGATGTTAATAACATTTAGAGTTTGATGTATTTAAATTGGTTTTATATTATTGTTTAGTTTGTATGTTTAGTTTTGTATTAATTGGTATATTATCAGGTACACAAATTATAATGGTTGTGTTTTTTTGTACTTTTTTTTTTAATTTTTTTCATTATTAGCGACGGAAAATTCCGTCGCTGAAATTGAAATTTAATTTTTTAAAAATCCTTTAGCGACGGAAAATTCCGTCGCTGAAATTGAAATTAATTTTTTTTTTAAATCCTTTAGCGACGGAAAATTCCGTCGCTGAAATTGAAATTTAATTTTAAAAATCCTTTAGCGACGGACATTTCCGTCGCTGAAATTGATATTTAATTTTTTTTTTAAATCCTTTAGCGACAAAAAATTCTGTCGCTGAAATTGAGATTTAATTTTTTAAAAAAACCTTTAGCGACGGAAAATTCCGTCGCTGAAATTGATCTTTAATTTCTTAAAAAAGCCTTTAGCGACGGAAATTTCCGTCGCTAAAGGTTGAATTTCAGCGACGGAAAATTCCGTCGCTAAAAATCAACCTTTAGCGACGAAAATTTCCGTCGCTGAAAGTGACCTTTAGCGACGGAAATTGTTTCGTCAGACATCTGCGACGCCTGATCAGCGACGAAAATTTTCCGTCGCTGAGTATCCACTAGCGACGGAATTAGGCCTTTAGCGACGAAAATTTCCGTCACTAAAGGTGATTTTTCTAGTAGTGACTAAATCCACAAATCATAATATGTTTCCCACTACTGATCTTTCTATCTTCATTGACAATGACATCTTTCATCCCCTACTTTAGTTGAAAACACTCAGACTGTTAATAATGATCCTGACAGCCTTAACAATGAACCTATCAATGATAACACCACTACTGAAATCAATCTTAACATTCCCACTACTAGCAGACCTATAAGAAAGAAATCTATTCCTGCAAAGTATAAAGACTATACAGGTCTGCCCTCTCATCTTCAAACTCACAATGTAGGGAATGTTAAAGGTACAACTCCTTATCCTTTTGCTAAATTATGTAACTTTAGTCAAATTTCCTCTGAATACATGAAATTCTCGTGCAATATTTCCACTGTCAGTAAACCTCAAACTTATGAACAGGCTGCTAAAGACCCTTTATGGAATCAGGCTATGCAAGATGAACTAAAAGCCCTGGAAGCCACCAAGACTTGGACTGTGGATTACCTGCATGAGACGAAACACAAAGTGGGATCAAAATGGATTTTCAAAATCAAATACAATCCTGATTGAAGTGTAGACAAATACAAAGCTAGACTTGTTGCTAAAGTATTTACTCAGGTAGAGGGAAATGATTACTTTGAAACCTTTGCACTAGTTGCAAAAATGACTTCTGTCAAAATCCTTCTCTCCATTGCTGCGTCAAAGGACTGGGATATCACTCACATGGGTGTCGCTAAAGATTTTTTACATGGAGATCTCAATGAAGAAATCTATATGGATTTACCACTTGGATATAGCCACAATCTGTCAAAGGAAAAAGGACCTGTTGCCTACAAACTCCATAAATCTCTTTATGGGCTCAAACAAGCACCAAGGCAGTGCTTTGAGAAATTCTCTAGAACCATTATCCAATTTGGCTTTATTCAATCATCCAATGATCATACTCTTTTCACCATGAATTCTGGTGGCAATTTCACTGCTATTAATGTCTATGTTGATGACTTACTCATCACAGGTACAGACAAGTCTCTAATTACCAAAGTAAAAGAGTATCTTCATTCCAAATTCCATGTAAGGACTTAAGTGAGCTCAAATATTTCCTGGGTCTTGAAATTGCTAGAAATTCCACAAGAAGATGTCTTCATCAGAGGAAGTATATTGTGGACATCATCAAGGATTCTGGTCTATTAGATGCTAAGCCCAAAGCCCAAACTCATAATGTAGGGAATGTTAAAGGTACATCTCCTTATCCTTTTGCTAAATTATGTAACTTTAGTCAAATTTCCTTTGAATACGTGAAATTCTCGTGTAATATTTCCACTGTCAGTAAACCACTACAAGAAAAAACACTATTTGTGACCCACCTTTTTTGGAAGGGTTAAAAAACCGTCCCAAATACTGTTATTTGGCAAGGTAAAAATAACCGTGCCAAATACCAAGTAATTGGCAACTTGTGTGCTAGCCTTCCCAAATACCAATTATTTGGCACACTTATGTACTAGCCTTCCCAAATACCAAGTATTTGGCACACTTGTGTACTAGCCGTCCCAAATACCAAGTATGGCACTACTGATGTTTTGAGATTGGAATGGTTGATACACTAAAGTCTCAATTATAAATTAAGATAATACCCTTTGTATCCCAAAAAATTTCCACCAAAAATTTCCCCCTCAACTTTTAGGTGTCGTTTGTTAGTCAGGATTAAGACCAGATATGATAATAAACCAAGTTATCTGGTGTTTGGTACGTAATAAGTGGTCGGGACTAATAACACGAGTTATCCGGATAAAGTCATTATCCCCCTCACTATTAATACCAACGGGGAGGGTGGTATTATTAGCGCCCTCACTAAAAAAAATTTGGATTAACATTTATAATCTCAAAACTACTCTCGATATACAAGTAAGGATTAATAGCGAGGGCACTAATAGCACTGAGATTAATAATACTGCTTATCCTTGTCTGACTACCAAACAAGCCCTTAGTTTCCATCCCACCTATACAAAGCTAAAGCTCTCTATGTATCTGACTCAAACCCTCAGAATTCAAATTTTAGCCTTCGCCTTCAGCAGTTCGGCCGTCGGTGACTTCGGCCCTTCGTTTAGCTTGCTAGTAGTTACTTCCTTGGTTCTCCCTCAAAGTCACATTCTCGTCTCTCAAACTCTCACTCCATCTTTCAAGTCTCAATCTTTGATTCTCTGACTCTCTTCCATCGCCTCGACGCCTTCACATGCCACTTCTCCGGGTCTCCCTCAATTGCTCCAACTTCATAGTCGAAAACCCTCGATTTGACTTTGATTCAGCTTTAGAACCTTCAATTAATGTAGAATTATCTATTATTTTTAACTATGAAAATTAATTTATAGGTAAATATACTTTTTTAAATACAAAATAAATTTTGGTAATATATCCATATAAAATTGGCTACTAAACTAAATTCATAGATAAATATTAACCTTGAGTAACAAAAGAGATCTAGTTTGTCAGCAATTGAAATTAAAGTTTAAAGCGCCAACGTTTTCGCGCTTTCATTTTTGGTCGAAAAGTTTGGAATGCCCAATTTATCAATTGGGGGGCGGGAGGGGTTCAGTAAAGAAATAACAGAGCAGCATTCATTTGGTAAATCTTAGGGTCTGCTGCTCCTTGGGACGATGATGCGTCTACTATATTCATCGGCTTAGAAGGTTCTCTCTTTCTTGCTTTCACATAATTTCTTTTTCTCCTTTCTTCTATAGTACATTTAACAAGCTAAGCGAAGCCCTAAATCTCTCTCAGTTTTTTCTAGGGTTCCAAATAGGAGCCTTCTCCATTATCAAAGAACCATGTGTAATCCCCCACAAGCTTCTCTCCATGATTATGCTTTAATTTGTGTTTTGTTTGTGAAATCTAATATCAAGTCTCCATATTTTATATAAATTGATTGATTGATCAATTAAGTGGTGGTAACTACAGCAAGATTGTGGTACATGAGCTGGGAAGCAAAGGAAGAAGAAGGATTTCAATGTGTCCATGCTTTGTGTGTCCGTTAATTCTACCACAAGCACCTCAGTCAAATCTACTTTCACACATACCACCATGGTAGTTCTTATTTCTTTCTTTTCATTTTATAGTATTTTCCAGTTATTTCTTTAAAGTTATATTTGTTTCTAATATATGCATTTAAGCCTAAGTATTTTTTTTTCATTTTATACATCTGCTTATATGCATGTAGTATTTGTAGCATAATAGTTTTATTATTTTGTATTTCTTGTTCTTTAGAATGGGTAGATCATTGCAGTAGCTTATTGGGGCCCGTGAATGAAGAGTAGCATGATTTGAGATACAAAGCTTTTGACTAATCATTTTTGTGGTTCTCATATAAGTAGGGAACAGGAAGATGTTAATAAATGTTGAGTGGTAAAGATTTACGGGACATTTGGTAACTGCTGCTATTTTTTTTTTTTGGAATGCTTCATACTTGTACACGGTGGACACGAATCATTAAGCTTCTTATTTGTATATGATGTCAATTGTTTACTTGTCAACATCAGATTTGGTTGTTAGCAACAAAATTGTAGTTATAATTTTAGTGCTACAAACTTAAAAGATCGAAAAGCTGCAATACTCACATCTACAGTCCTCTTAAGGTATCATAGTTGGCCTTGCCTATGAAGCAAGTATTGATATATTTGACTGGAAACATAAGCCAGTGCCTAAAATCGTTTCGAAGGTTTGAACTTTAAACCGTGGAACACAAGAAGAGATCAATCTAGGTTTGAACTTTGAATAATGTTTAGGATTGCGAATGAAATTGTCAATGTAATGCTTTAGAAAAAAGACAAGAGTAGGAAAATATTTATTGTGTTCGATCATTCAATGAAAACCTATAAGAACACTAAGAGGAGGACACTACCAAGTACCAACAAAGGTAGAGCTTTAGCTAATGACGTCAATTTTTTCAAGCATCTCAAAGACTACAGTGCATAAGTCCTTGCCAGTTATTCATACTAATCAAAAAAGAAAAAAATCTTTACCTCATCATATTCATAATCTTGGTCATCGAAATCGTTTTTGCAAAAGAGTTCCTTCTCCAATCTCGGTCCCTCCTATATGATCTAGAAAACAGAGGAAAACATACGCTCATACGCACCAATGGTTACAAGAAGACTATAGTGACAAGATAATTTTGAAATCTAGGAGAAAATAAGTACTAGAATTACTATTTTTATAGAAATGTACCAGCTACACTCTTTGTTTCCTCATCTAATTGTTCCACACGATAACATTGACGACACCCATGTTCATCTTCTTTTTATTCTTTGTAAGGTCTAACGGAAATGGGTGAAACTTTAAGTATCTTACTTACAAGTGCCATCAGGTAGTTTTCTTGTTCTTGCCTTTTAATTGACACATTTTTTTGTCCTGCTGCAGCCTACTTTTTAAGGCATCCCTGATTTGTTACTTTTACTTGTCCAACAGGCTCAGAAGACAATGGTCAAAAAGCTTACATACATCAATGAAATACAGGTACACTTATTTTTTACCTTTTTCTTTGTGCGCCACTGAGAAATATGAGTTTGTGATATCTAAAATGAAGTTGGAAATTTTGACAGTGTACTGTTTTGGAGGTCAAGGTTATAGAAGTCTTAGAATATTTACTGTTGTGTAAGTCTTCTATATGAAGGCAATTAGTTTGCAGAGGAGTTTACATAGGACTATCTTTCATTGCCTAGGCTGTAACACATGTCTTGTACCTTGTTCAGTTGGTATATATATTGAAAATACTGAACCAAGAGACTCATCAGTTCTCTTTTTCTTGTTCCTGTCTAGTGTCCCTTTTTTTGTTCTGCTGCAATTCTTTCACGGTATCAGAGAGGGTCAATCAGGATCTCGCCTAATCTGCTTCTGTTACTTCTTTATCAAAAATTTATCCTTTTTCAACATTGCCTCCGTCACTTTAAAATAAAACTTGCATTTAATTAATTGCATTTATATGGTGTTCATGTACTTAATGGTTTGTTTGAGCATGTTTAAGTGTGGATTAATTAACTAAATTAATGTTCAATTTATAGTTATATGGTGGTCTTGGTTTGACGGATTTAAGTGTTAAAGCCTTGAAGTTAGAATTTGAAATCATTTTAACTCTTAATGTGCTGTTTGGACACCTGTTACTAGAAGTGTCATAACTTTCTGTAGAATTAGCGGAATCGCATTCCGTTTGTTTTGTTAGAAAGATAACTCTTAGAGATTTCCAATGGTACCTTATTTGTAATTTTTGGCCTCATGAATCAGTACCAGATTTAATAGGTAGTTGGCATAATTCTGCTAAGTTCTTGGACAGCCTTGAGTTTTAGCAATATTTGCCATAGGTTTTGACCTATCAAATGATCTTCGTTTAGGTCCATTTCTTTCCCTAATTCAACCTTGGTATACCTAATTTATGTTTGGATTGAACCCTTGTGAAAATAGGTTGATTTGGAGAGAGTTTGGAGCTCGTTTTGGAAGCCAAAAACTGTGACTGTTCGGAAGTTGTTTCTGGACACCTGTTACTGTTTTGACCATAACTTGGGCTAGAGATACTGAAATATTGATCTGTAAATTGGAATATAAAGTAGACTCATAGACCTTTCCATCCATACCTTATTTGCATTTTTCGACATTGTGGTATAGTTTTGGCATTGGTTTGAAATGGACAGTACTGCCGCCTCGTTTCTGGACTGAATATCTACACCACTGTATTTTCGTGTCTTGGATAGCCCAATAAGCTTTATAGTGATGAAAACTGTATTGCAATCTCATGCTTAGTTGCAAGTAATCTAGTTTGAGATATTGACATTGGTGGTACAATTGTACATACACCAATTTTAACAGTTGAACAAATGATTTTTCTACTTTCCCATTAATTTTTTCATTGGCTGTTCAGAGAAATTAAGGAGAGGATCGTGAAAACCAAAGATGAAAAGAAGGCAAAGAGGAAGAAGTATTGTCCAAGTGCCAGTCTTGGCAAAGGTAACATGCCTAAGGCCCCTAATGTATTGTCCAAGTCTCATACAATCAAGTTATGCAATTGTAATATTAATATATAACTCATTTTACATATTGTAGGGAAAACAAAGTACAGAGGCATGCTCAAAGTTGTGCTAGTGAAGAGTAATCATTTCTTCACGTAGTTCGTTGTCTCGCCAATTTAGACATGTATATAGATCGCTTATGTATATTTAATTAATGTTATGGATGTATGTGAGATGATATTCATAAGTTATTCATGATAACAATATTTTTTATCATAATGTGAATGCAATTTGTTTTCCCTTGATTTATTGTATGGTGATATTCATATTGATTTATTATATATGTATATGGTACACTTGAGGAAATATTGTTACTTTGTTATACATTAGGGAAAAAAATAAATGGTGGGTATAATCATAAAATATGGTAGTGGTATGAAATACATTTGAGAAGCTAGGAAAGTAGTGCAAATACTTTTTAAGTGTGCCAAATGTATTTGGGAGGTGAAAACAAACTGTGCCAAATACTATTTGGGAAGGCAGGACCAACCGTACCAAATATTATTTGGGAGGGCAGAACTAACCGTGCCAAATACTATTTGGGAGGGCAGAACCAACCGTGCCAAGTACTATTTGGGAGGGCAGCACAACCGTGCCAAATACCTATTTGGGTCGGGTAGCTACAAACCGTCCCAAATGCATGTCAAATGGCACACACATGCTCAACCGTCGTTTTTTCCGTGCCAAATACTATTTGGGATGGTTTCGGGACGGTTTGGTAGTATTTGGCACCCTCGTATTTGGGAGGGAGCCAAAACCGTCCCAAAACCGTGCCAAATACCTTTTGGGACGGTTTTGACAGTATTTGGGACGGTTTTTTGCCTTCTCAAATACACCTTTTCTTTGTAGTGAACCTCAAACTTATAAACAGGCTGCTAAAGACCCTTTATGGAATCAGGCTATGCAAGATGAACTAAAAGCCGTAGAAGCCACCAAGACTTGGACTGTGGATTACCTGCCTGAGATGAAACACAAAGTGGGATCAAAATGGATTTTCAGAATCAAATACAATCCTGATGGAAGTGTTGACAAATACAAAGCTAGATTTGTTGCTAAAGGATTTACTCAGGTGGAGGGAAATGATTACTTTGAAACCTTTGCACTAGTTGCAAAAATGACTTATGTCAAAATCCTTCTCTCCATTGCTGCCTCAAAGGACTGGGATATCACTCACACGGGTGTCGCTAAAGCTTTTCTACATGGAGATCTCAATGAAGAAATCTACATGGATTTACCACCTGAATATAGCCACAATCTGTCAAAGGAAAAAGGACCTGTTGCCTGTAAACTCCATAAATCTCTTTATGGCCTCAAACAAGCACCAAGGCAGTGGTTTGAGAAATTATCTAAAACCATTATCCAATTTGGCTTTATTCAATCATCCAATGATCATACTCTTTTCACCATGAATTCTGATGGCAATTTCACTGCCATTTATGTCTATGTTGATGACTTACTCATCACATGTACAGACAAGTCTCTAATTACCAAAGTAAAAGAGTATCTTCATTCCAAATTCCATGTAAGGACTTAGGTGAGCTCAAATATTTCCTGGGTCTTGAAATTGCAACAAATTCCACAAGAAGATGTCTTCATCAGAGGAAGTATACTGTGGACATCATCAAAGATTCTGGTCTATTAGATGCCAAGCCCAAAGCCACTCCTATTGAACAGCATCATAAACTTGGCACTAACCCTGGTACTCCTTTTCACAATCCAGTTCCCTACAGAAGACTTATAGGAAGATTAATATATCTTACTATAACTAGACATGATATTGCTTATGGAGTTCATATCTTAAGTCAGTTCATAGCAAACCTTACTACTGAACAATGGAAACCAGGGCTAAGACTTGTCAAATATCTTAAAGGAACTCCAAGGCAAGGTCTTTTCTATCTAGTAGCTAACAGTCTTACTCTGACTACGTTCTGTGACTCAGATTGGGCTTCATGCCCTATTACCAGAAAGTATGTATCTGGATTATGTGTTTTCCTTGGCAATGCTCTCATCTCATGGAAAAGTAAAAAGCAAAACATAGTAAGTATATCTTCTTCTGAAGTAGAATACAGAAGCATGGCAAACACCTGCTGTGAACTAACTTGGATTATGGCTATGCTCAAAGACTTCCAAATCTTATGCTCCAATCATATACCCCCTCACTATGACAATAAATCTGCCATCTACATTGATGCTAATCTTATGTATCATGAAAGGACTAAGCATATTAAAATAGATTGCCACATTGTCAGAAATATGGTTCAGCAAAATCTCATTTCCACCAAGTATATTCCTTCTCAATCTCAATTGGCTGACCTTTTTACTAAAGCCCTTCCAAGTGGTCAATTCTTAGATCTTCTGTGCAAGTTACAAGTTAAGAACTTATTCTCCACTTCCAACTTGAGGGGGGGGTGTTAAAGTTTAAAGCTAAATCTTATCTCCTAGGCTTCCTGTTGTTTCCTACCTGTTGTTTAAAGCTTCAAGGGTTGTTGTGTGTTTAGTTAATAGTTGTTCTTTCTATAAGGGTGTCGAGTGTAACTTTTGTAACCTTGATCAGTTAGCCGTTGCTCATTAATGGATGTTTTGTCTTTTCTTTCTTTATCCTGGTTAGTTAATGGCAGTTATAGTCTTGTATATATAGAAGTTAGGTTGTAACTTTGAGATATAGAAAATCAATAATATTAAATCCTTATTCCTCATTATCTCTCTTCTTGATTCAATGTTTTAACTGAGGGAATATAAGATTTTATCAATGTGTTACAACCGTAAAATGTGAACCATCAAAAACCCTAGAATGAACACGTTATCTATAGAGAAATTACTAGTGATAAAGCCAGTAGTTATCTCCCTTGTAACCGCTCTCTCTTAAGGCCCAAATCATGACTAGATTCACCAACGCAATTGAACATGTTTTTTTATTTCCTTATTTGAGTCCACCACATAGTTGCTTCGAACAAATAATAGAAAGTGCCCACACTATATGCCTCGAGCACAGATTTGCCTTGCACAATTGATAGCACGTGACCATGTCTGCATCCATGTCGGATTCGAAACAAAAACTCAATTCAAAACCACTTTTCAATTGCTTTCAACTATGGATTCCGAACACCAAATGGTGACGATCAAAACATGAAAGATGTCCACTTACATGCACAGACTTTTCTCAATTGTCACTTAGGTCTAAATGATATTTATTTCAAAATGACCTTCATGAACATCATATTTCCAACAGTTTGATGGGTAACAATTCCAGCAGCAATGTTCAACATCTCAACACTGATAACAATTTCAGCTGTTGACAATCAATTTTCAGGAACACTTATGTCAAATTTCGGCTACCAACTGCCCTATCTCATCTGCCAAATTTTGGCTATCAACTGCCCTATCACAAGGAACTTTTTCTTCTTATGAACAGTTTCATAGGAATCATACCAAAATATATCTCAAATGTTTTTTGGATCTAACCATCGATGAGCTAACCGGAGTAATTCCCATTCACTCGGCAATTTGGTTAATGTCCAATCGTCTATCCCACTCCATGTCACATCGTCTGTCCCATTAAATCTCAGTCATACATTTTTAAATTTCAGTTCAGTAGTGGAAGTTTCAGATCAGTTTTCAAAGGGGTTCTTAATTTCATAAGGTGATTGTGGTTGTAAAGGTGTTCAAGCTGCCACTAGAAATAGCAATCAAGAGCTTTGACAATGAATGTGCGATAATTCGTAACATTCGCGTTGGTGTATTTGCCCAATGGACGTCTCGAAAGGATACTTTGTCCTTAAGCAGGTTAATTGTTTGTTTTGAGTAGTTGAATTTATTTTTAACTAGTTTTACACCCGTGCGTTAAACGCACGTGTACATATCTATTTTAATTAAATTATATTCAAACAAAATGAAGATTGTAAACAAAATTTAAAAATAAAGAAAAAACATGATGAAGGAAACAAATTATATCGGTATAATTAGGTCTGACAATTAAAACCTAAAACCCGTTAACCCACCCAGCCTGGCTTGAAAATTGCTTGGCTTAACCCGACCCTCTTTTTTTTTTTTCGGTCGAAACATGTTATCTATTTCGACCCAAAAAAAATAACAGGTCGGGCATATTACCCATATTTTTACTGTGTAAGTGTAGGTTTATTGGCGGAAAATATTGTTTAAAACGGGTCGACCTGTTACTCATTCTGACCCGTTTTATTTTGGATTATAATGGGACACGATCCGTTTCGACCCAATCATCAGCGTATAATTGATATCATTTAATTCATTATTTTTATAATTGTTTAAGCTATTTTCTCGTTTATAATTTTCTAGAGTTTAATAATTGATATTTTTGGTTATTAAAATTTAGGATCTTAATTAGTATAAATAGTAATTCAGATGTATACTGTTCTCTATATAACATATATATTTATTAAATATTTATAACTTGTAGTTGTTATCTACCACTATGATTTAATCATACACATTCAAATGGTTTACCAATAAGTTATAATTAATTGTGGTTATTTGCAAAAATACATTTTGTTTTGATATTATAATTTCGGATACGATGAAAGAGACAGAAAAGTTTCAAATACAAACAACTGAAACAAGTCATATATGAAGATTTACATAGCAAACGTTTTTAATAATTAATTGTAGTTATATTTTATTTTGTAATCACATGTATTCAATGAACATAATTTTTATAGCACATTTGTTCTTATTACAATATTATTTGTTCATTTTAATTAATTAGTAAATTAAGTATGCACTAAAAGAGATTTGTATTTACAGATTTTTAATGTTTGACTACTCCTATTAAATACTACTACATAGAAACTTGGTATTTTCTACCACATATACATATTTACACATTTTCAAAACATCTTGAGAGTTGTGTAATCAATTAATCAGATTTTTGTTATCAATGCATGTTAACTACTATATAATAATACTCAAAAATGACTTTTCATTTTTAGCAAGTGCATTTTGGCGGGATCTTACCTCTTTTAGACTACCTAGCTTTTATATATATATAAATAACAGCTCTTTGCTCTCTTGAGAAATCTTGACTGTAAGGAAATTAGAAAGTAAGATTAACCTATGTATGACAGCCTTTAAGGATGAATTGGGAAAGTAAAATATAGCTTTCATTTCTATTGGCACTGAACGTGTGTGAAAACTGAAAGCCAATATCTTTACGTTTTCCTTTTCTCTAAAGTTTTCTTTACACTATATATACACTATATCCTATGTAAAGTTCTTGATTTCAGTCATTATTCATGACTTACTGGATAATTAGAATCTTCATAACATTTTCATCTCCTTAACATGGATGAAAGATTGCCGAAATCTAATGGCTTAAATATGAAAAGGGAATGAAAAAATCTGCTTACAAATAGTCAAATAGTATTCCTTTTCCCCAAAAAAACAATCACTTTGACTCACTACACATACAAAGAAAAACCAAATTAGTACAACATACTCCTTCCGTTCCGAGCAAAAAAGTTCTCGTTTGAAAGTCAATTTTTTTTAAAGAAAAATGACACTTTTAGTAGCTCATTAGTAATAAAATGACACTTTTAAATTTAAATTTTTGAAATTGAACTCTTTAAGTGAAACATTTCAAAATAAAATAGTGGACTCTTTGTCGATAGTAACAGAGGGAGTAGTAATAATTTTTTTCCTACTTTGGGCTTAATGTTTGAAGTGATGTTTGGATTTTAGTTTTTTCATTTGATTGAACCAAAGACGAATTCTTAAATGAGTAGGTTTCCGGTAAAACTTTCTTACGAATCTTAATTCGTAAGATGGAACCCGCACTCACAGCTTAACTCATTAATATACGGTAGGTTAGGTTAAAAAGGATCTGTTTTACAAAAAATATTTGTAAACCGTTTTACCCAAACTTTTACCAGACTTTCGGAACTCGACACTTTTTTGGGATCTTTGGAAAAAGAAAAGGGGTGGACTACTTTATAAAAAGTGAATTTAATTGAATTGAATAGTATTCCTCCTTATCTAGCATTTTCTATCTCATTACATTAATTTTTACCAACCTACTTACCTTACTTAATTCGTTATTCTGAAAAGGAAATAACCTAATAACACCTAATTTTCCTATATAAATGTTTCCTCTCTCAAGTCTAACTCCCCATCCTTACAACTATGACAAACACCTTAGGAATGTCAACCGGGGCTAACCAAGGAGGCGAAGACGATGAAGATGAAAAGTGGCGGAGAGCAAGCTATGACAAATCAGTTAAAATCGTTGTTCATGACATTTCAATCAAGGCTAACATGGTTGCTCTTCTCCAAGATTTTTGGAGTTTCTGATCATGTAAGTCCATTCAAGGGAAGCAGATTGAATGTTCTTCATTTGGCTGTGATCCAAACATCTCTGTCTTTCCTTCAACCAACATGGATTGACTAGTTATTTGGATCCATCTACTCTTTCGAACTTACTCCAATCTTGTCCAAGTTGGTCGCTTCTCGTTAAGTGGGCATGATGTTTCGGAAGGTGTGAAGGAAAACGATCAAGCCCCTACTGGTGAAGAGTCTGTGTGAAGAAGTCTATGTGTGAAAAGTCTAATAATTAAGAGACACACGAGTCTCATTAGAATTTGTTGTAAAATTTACTATGCAGCTTTTGTAATTTGTTGTATGTATGTTTTGTAACAAAAAAGTGAAATAAAATGGATATATGTACCACTTTGGCTTATTTTATTGTCAATTCCTCATGTTTATAATATTTTTCAAGCTTCATTTACCAATTATCTCAAGCATCGTCTTTTATGTATCTTGCCACTGCAACCTTTTAATTTCCTATATATCTTGATCAAATTAAGCTGAATTAAACAAGTCTCAGTTTGATGTTTTTGAAGTGTAGTATTTAATATTTATGTATGACTGGAGGATTAATTAGGGGGACGATGAAAAATCCAACTATTCCTAGCTAGATACCGTCGTTATCAATGAACTTAAACAGATAATAAAATTTTAAATATTTTCTTTATCCTAAAATTATTGTCTTATTTTATTTGACATACAGATTAAGAAAAAATAATTGACTTAATTATTAATATATGTATAGTGTGTAGATTCCGTTAAAATTCATTTATATGTGACTCATTTTGATTTAGTCATAATATATATATATATATATATATACACACACACACTAAACCAAACAAAATTTGATTGTTGGAGGACTATTATTTCTTTCATTAATTGTGTTTATTTTGGAACTTGTATTGTAATCTTTATGATAATTGTATTTTATTAGGTTATTATCTAATTTTGATGTTAATTCCAGATTAAAATCTTATTTTTATTCTTATTCTTAATGATGGTTAAGTTCATTAAAAGAAATTTATATAAACTACAAAACCGAGTTGTTCGATTCCAATCCTTCTTCGGTTTGAAATTTTTGGAACCAATAGAGAGCGGTTCGATTCATAGTTTTTGTTTAAATCGAACCACTTACACCCCTAACTTCAACATCCTACCCTGCTTTACCGATCTTAACCATCAAGCATTCAAGTTGAGATTGTTGATCAGTGCGTTTGAGAAGACATAAATATATACTTAAAAAAGCACTAAAATGCATCAAGAAAGCACCAGTGGTCTAGTGGTAGAATAGTACCCTGCCACGGTACAGACCCGGGTTCGATTCCCGGCTGGTGCATTTTATAAGCTATGAAGAGAAATTGCACCGTATTGTGATGCTTGGGTCTTCACAAAGAGTCTGAAGTTTCGGACGATAAGTGTGCTTCTGAGCTTTGACTTTTTGATAATTAGAATTTCTGGAAATTGTTTTTGGTTAGCAAAATAACGTATAAGAAATTTCAATCCTTTTGATTCTCTCAGTTTACTGATGCTGATATACCAAAAGAAGCAAACCTCATGACTATGTTAACACAGTACTTCCTTTGCTAAGGGATAGAGTTGTTCATGTCCTTGGATTTGGAAACCGACTCGGCTTAATTTGACCCATTGCCTTTCTGAGCCTCAGGTTTGATATAATGTTTTTTTACAATAGTACGAACATAAAACATGATACACATTACCCATGAAGCTAAGAGGAAGTCATCTATCGTGAAATCATATCAAACATTGTCGAACATGCATAAAACCAACTTATGAATTTACTGCAGAGGCTGAGAGTAGCACTCGTTCTTGCTAGTCTTGGTTTCACAAGCAAAACTTATATCTGTCTCGTTGGGTCTGGGTCTGGATCTAGGTCCGGGTCCCGTATATACGGGGGACAGTCAAGGATAAATCCCTTGACTAGCCTCTATCCCAATTTGGTCACCAAAGAAGATCTCTTCACCCCACTGAACTTGCGCCATTCAGGAATTTTTCTTCTCAGGTAGAACGTGCTTTCGTCTTCGAATAACTTCACACAATAGCTCGTTTCACTTCTTGAAAGCACTAACGAACTCGAATGAGTCAGATTTACGACCACAATCTCTATTGACAATTGCATTTAGTTTCACTCTCTTACAATGACAAGGGAAGTTCTTTTTGGATGCAGCTGGCAGCTCTGGACTTCATTGCCTGTGCAACTGCAGATGTATTTTCAATAACGGACGCTGGGAGCCAATTGTCATCACTGGTCTCAGGCTTTCGAACTTAGTATGGTGGTGGACATGCTCCAACCTTAACCCTAGTAAGAGGAGACTTACAGATATTTTTTTGGAGAACAATACCAAAGGATGGTATAGTTTCGAGGATCGAGTAAAAAAGATGAACAAGGAAGGTCAGAAAGTGCGGACGAGGGGTTATGGTCGAAGCATTTATCGACAGCCAAGGTGCCCAGATTGCATGTGTAAGACTTGGTACTAGTTTCTTGAAATAATCATTCCTTTAGGTTTGCAGAATTCAAATTTTGGTAGAAGCCACTGTGAATCACTCTTGTACATAGATGCCAATGTCAATAATATATAGGGACCATGAAGAGCTCTGGCAGTGTACTCCCTGAAGTACTCAGGTATCGACAAGCCCAAGTAGAAAGAAACACCAACAACAAACAGGTTCCTCATCGAGTTCATGTTTGTGAACTGCAAGAACAATAACCCCACAGAAGCTGGAAAAAGTAAATGATTATCAAAAAATGGTGAAGTGAACTCAGGCTGATCCGATACTAAAACCAAAATTTTAAATACTCACCAACAATACCAAACAAAACACAGTATACAGCAGCAAAACTTGGGAACGGTATTGAGGCAAACAGCGCTCCAAATTTCCCTGTGCATATGGAAACTATCAAGTCAAGTAGAAAGTGAATCAGAGATTCAGAATTGAGTCTAAAGAAATCTTATTTTATTTACTTACCCAAAATTGCAAAGAAGATCATAAAACCAGCTGATATTTGAATCACTCTTCAGCTACCAACACGAGTGCTTCCAAGAAGTCCTACGTTTTCACTGTTGTTTGCAGGTGTAGTTAACTTAATGGCCGTTTCCAAAGCAAGCGAAAATTTCAGAGCAATGGAATAATAGTTCTTACACAGAAACAGTAGAGCCAGTAACTGTTCCAAAAAGTCCTTCCAAAAGGACCCCAATTCCCTATATGATCGAATACCAGATTAAAGTATTTTAAACTAAGCACCAAATTTATGTTCTTATTTTCTAATACTATTGTTAAACTTGTGAAATCTGCGGACCTGCCATCCAATACCACGGCTGAGAACATGAGCTGGTGGTGATGTAGCACTTGCTAGCCGAGCTGCCACCTTATATGCTCCTGTTGACTGCAACACAATCACTTTAATTATATGACAATAATGAATAGAATAATTTTTTATCTACTAATTTTCTTGAACTCTGTACCTCAATCAAGGAGACAAATACGGCAGCCATCATCCCAAAAGCATGACCAGCATCAAAAGTAGGTGCATGTGGGTATGGGATTTTTATCCTGCGTTGCAATTACTTGAAAAATTAACAAGAGTTCATTACACACACACACTAACAAAGAGAGTATGAGATAATGCTGGTTCGTTTATTGAAATAAGTAGTAGTGGTACCAACAACCATGGTGCAGAAGAAATGAGGTTGGCTTTGTCAGTGCGGCAGTGCATTTGAGTTTCATCCGGACGATGTTTATATGCACCACTGGCTGTCAGGAGGTGCATATGCCCAAATCACTGAGATTGTTAGAATAAGAGCAAATCGCTCCAGCACTGGCAGTTGTTTCCCCTGAAATTGTTTCAAGTACTGTACACCAAAAATTGAACAGAATAAAGAAATTAGGCAAGGAACTCTAGTTACTTTTCTTCACAATACTACTAGATATACTCCATAATACTACTGAATCTAGGAACAAATTCTAACCCATTTTAAGAATATTTTACATTTGATCACAAAACAAAACAAAAAAAGTGCGGGAGAGAGAAGAACAACATTAGCTGAACTTAGTGCTAATGTACAAACTCTACAATGATGTAAGGGCTCTTATTTGGATGGCAACAGAATGTTGTAAGAACATTTAGATGTAGACTAAATGCTAATTAACGAATCAAAAGAAATAGCAGCAGCACCTGGGAGAATGCAATGAAAAAGATGAGCATAGGAACTCCAATCTCCACGACCGTCCAACCTGTTTGAATGGTTTAATGAATCAACTACATTTTAGGAAGAAACTAAAACGTCCATCTTGACACTAATAAAATTGTAAACATACCACGGGGAATCCTCTACCAAACAGACCAAAGCCTACCAATGAAATTTACACAACCATTCCAACTGGGCTGAAGAACCTGAAATTCAAAATGGAACTGAGCAGTTATTTTTCCCCTATATCAGGAGAATGATAAATTTTATATGAAATGAAATTGCATCTGGAACAAATAGCCCAAAGCTGACTATAACCCAAAATGATTTGCACGCTCGATGCGACAATGAGAGCCCCTTGTATCGCTCTCATGGTATTGAGAAATCTCTAAAAGTGGAAATAGAACCATCGTTTTATGCAGTAATTGACAAATACAATAACTTTTTATTCTGCCAAATCATTCGAAGATACCAATTTGAGTTAAACATTTTTTATTTTATTTTATTTTGATAAGAAATTGAGTTCAAACATAACATGATCTTAACTCTTTCTTGAGGAAAACAAAGACCATGTATCGTTGTTTCATCAACAAGGTATATTCCTTTTCAATCAAAGAGCACATGTTTGAAAAGTCTAATAACTAAGGGATATACAAGTATCCAGGGAGTTGGTCATTATTACAAGAAAGCTTGATCATGCCCGAGATGGTTATGACACAATTACATAGTTTACAGATCCATACAATCCATGAGCAAGTAAATAGAAAATAAAAAGGAAATGGAAAAGTTGTAATAGTTACCACATGAGGGTCATAGATTCGAGCCAATGAAGGGTCATGAATGATTGAAATAATTGGTACCATGAATGCCCAAGATCCTCCAATCACAGTAGGCAATCGAGTTCCAAACAGTGTTTGTAAGAATGTATTAATTGTCGTAGTCTGAACAACGCTCACCTTATCACCCTACCACAATGAAATACAAAGTCATGTCAACCTTTAAAATTCCTATCTCATTCGCTCAAAAAGTACTACTTAACTTCAGTTTTTTGGGATGTTCGATTCAAAGAGGTATATGATTCCCTGAATTTCAACTACCACAATGAAATACCCTCCTATACAACCTTTAAAATTCCTATCTCATTCGAAATTAGCAAGTTGAAAAGAAAAAAAATTGTGACAAAAATAGTAGCCCTTACTACCTTTATCCCTTATGAAAAAGAGGTATATGATTCGGAACACTTGAAACCAGAGAATTTAGGTCACATACCTTTATCCCTTATGTAGCACATTTAAGGTAATCAAACATTTTTTTCCAAAACTTCATTTTCTGCAAATGAAAAATCCAAGAATATACAGAATTCCCTAACTTAACATAGTAAATTAGATTTGTCCTAGATTGACAGAATCCCATGAAGATGAGTAAAAGTGGGTGTATCAATAAATGGCTTATGTCAGTTCCACCCATTAAAGGAACAAGAAATGTAGGAATCATCACAGCAGTCCCTAATGCCAAGATGTAGTGTTGGAATCCCAGAGCTATTGACTCCCCTGTTTCAAGAGAAAAAAATTAAATTAGATAGGAAAAACAATCAAAAAAATTTGTTAATTGTTACTTAATCTGATGAAATTGCAATATTAATCGCCTATTCCGTATACCATAAAAAGGAATGATCGAGTTCGAGATTAGAGATTGAACAGAGAAAATTAGGAAATGGGAATACAAATAAACATACCCCAAGAAGGATTTGAGTCAATACAGTACACTCTAAGCCCTGAAGTTGGTCCATTGGAGAATGGCTTATGTCTTCGGGTTTTGAAGCTTCTGCCATTTTTCAAACAAATTCACTCAAATCTTCTTCTAGCTTCTTCTTCTTGTTCTTGCCACTCGAATTCGAAGGGGGTATCTAGTGAGTGAGTGAGTGAGTGGATGAAAGAATCACCACTCGCTAAATCTGGGAAATGAATCAATCAAGGTGATAAGAAAGAGCCGAGAAAACCCAAAAAAAAAAAAGAAAGCTGAAAGAAGAATCAAAGATTTTGAAAAGCTAAAAGCGAAAGTTGATGTGTGTGTGTGAGAGAAGAGAGAGAAGAGCGCACTTGTGGCTGCCCACTCTCCAAAGTCTTTTGCTGGTGTGTGTGTATGTGTGTAGAGGGAGGGACTAACGATTTTTGAAGTGGTTTCCGTTAACTTTGGCTGGCGTTCCCGAATTGCCCTTTTTGAGAAACTGCCAAACCAGATGTGACCGTTAGTCCCCCTTTGTAATTTATGTTTCGTACTTTTGTGCTTTTTTTTACTTACTTATTTGTTTTATTTACTAATCTAAACTTATTTTTTAGAATTTTTTTTTCAACATAAGATTTCTTTAACTATTAGTTTCAAAATTCATGGCAAATGTCAGTAAATTAGTAGAAAAGTTTTAATTGGGGAGTTCTTGCTCTTGAAAATTTTAGGGGTATATTGACAAGAGAGCGTAATCTTTTGATAGCAATCTAATATGTGTCAGTATACAATTGACTATTTTTAAATTAACGATTCAATCATATTGTATACGATTCGTTCATCTTAGTCCTCACTATATACTGTAAAATTGTATATGCTCCTTATAGATTACTTTTTTGTTACAAAATGCCGTGCCCCAGCAATACATTGAAGCTACTTAGCAAGCACCTAAAAGCTGGGTCCTTAATTGTCACCATTTATCTGGTCCACCCACATTCTTAATCAAGGCTATCTGCATGTCTTTCCTATTTGCCTTTTGTCCGTACATTCCAACTCCTAATCATACTATTTTTAGCTCCAATCAGAGAAATCGTACATAGCTTAGTTTCCATTGACCACCAGGAGCTTGTCTTTTCGTGTACGTTATGCTGATGTGATTGATCACGTACACAACTCCTTCATTAATACAGTAAAAGTTTCTACTTAAATTTCCAAAACAGTACCATTTTGATATATAGTTTAATGAGCAATGCCATTTATAATCTTCTTCAATTCGAGCCACAGATGTTATTGCAAGTGAAGTGGAAAGGAACAAATTCTTTAATTTCTAAGCCTTAATTGGTTGTTAATTTCCATCTTTCTTTCATATAAGTCTTATATTCGGTAACTTGATCGCTTGTTGGATTCATTCCTCTTGTTGGCTCTGGCCTTCACCTTCGGATGTCTGGCAAAATTATCTCCTCCATGTACTAATGGGAAACCCGTGCATGCGCCTATTGCAATCTCGGAAATCGCCAGCCTGTCTAATATTGATGTAGGGCCAGCTCTCTGGGGATCCCCTCTAGACAGTCTAATATGTGGCATCCCCACAAAGATCCTTCTCAAATATTGCCCTAGCCTAGCTGCATGCCAGTAATGCAGTATGGATAAATATATGCGATAAGGTAACAGTAGGTGCAGTGATACATTATATATGGTTTGTCTTTCATTTGTTTCTTTACACTATATATATATAACTAGGGGAAGAAAGATTTGTTAAGCTAGCTGGGGATTAATCAACTTCATGGTCCAACCTGTTTCGAGGCTTTACTTTTTCTTCTAGAGCAAGTCTTTCAAGAACTTCCCATTTTTCCCGCTCCCCCTCAATTCATCCTACTTCTCTAACATTAGCTACAACGCTCAGAGACACTTCAAAAATGAATTAAGTCAGAAAAGATAAATGTAGACGGACTACTATCTGACAGAGACTAAATAGAATGAGTGTTGATAGATAAATAGCAGTCCTGCTACTGCTACTGTGTTGCATTCAATATGTGGGCAAACATATCTAACAACCAGAGACACACACTCAAAGCATGAAAAAGATATCAATCTATATAATATATTAAGCCAGAGGACCTTATTGGACTTATGGACTCATCTGCATTGGCTACTCGGACTCTATATCCTTTAACTTCTCTGCACAAACCACACACTTATTTCTCTCTTTTATGTTTCTCATCCAAAATATTATTTTGCACAATAAATGTATTTATTTTGAAAAATGCACACACAGTATGTGACAGACTACAACTTGGAATGGTACTAATCAAATGAGTGTAGTAGATAAATAGCAATTATGTCCATATCATTTAACAACACAACTAGAGTTATTACAAGCAAACAAATGAACGTGAAATAGCCTTCGTATTGAGAAAGCTTACTGTCTTCATTTCCTCCATTAACTTTGATTCTTTTTCAGCTCCCAGAAAACAAACTGCAGCAAATGACAAAGAAAACTGGAAATATAGAAGGCTTTTCTATCAAAAAAATATATATAGAAGAAGGCTTTAGTAAGATAATCTTTAGTAGTAAATCATAATGGTATAGAATCGTGTTAGGTATCGAATAGATTGATGGATGGACAGAAATAAATACACACAAAATAGCCCCTGTATTGAGAAAGCTTTCTGTCTTCCACCATTAAGTTTGATTCTTTTTCAGCTCCAGAAAATGAACTGCAGCAAATAACAAAGAAAACTGCTAAAATAAAAGATTTCTGTAAATTAATCTTTGATAGTGCATCCTAATGGGGTTAGACACATATTAGGTATTAGATAGATTGATGGATGGAGAGAGAGAGAGACTATCAATGAATGATTTACACAATAATGAGAGATGAATATCACAGGTCCTTTATGCTTTGCTCTTACGTAACCCACATTAACTTCTGCTGCACCTGTTTCTAAACGTAATACAGAGGTCTTATGCTTGTAATGGCTAACAAGAAAAGTTTCATCAATACATCCAACACAAATGCAATTTATGATATTTCATATGTTCACTAAGAATAGATAGAAATCTTGATGTCTAAAATAAGCTTAAATAGAGATTTCTCAAAATAGAAACCTCCTGAATACTTCAAAACCCAGTCTAGAAATCCTTTATGTACACAGTCACAGAGTTCTACTCACAATTTATAGCAGAAGATGGATCATAGAATCCATGACTTCTCTACGTTGGAATTTCACACCTTCAAGCAGAAAAAACGTTAACATTCACAATAAGGTGCACCAGCTATACTTTCTTGACAAAACAATTCTCAGCCTAACATGAGATCTCTTTTTTTTGATAAGTGACTAACACGAGATCTCTTTTTTTTTTTTTTTGATAAGTGACTAACATGAGATCTCTTTAGATGTCCTCATATAAGAAGTATGTAAGAAGTCGAAGTAACTAATCCCTCCCATGCATTTATGGCAGGAAAAACAAATCCATTAAAAGTTATGACGGGGAAAAACACTATTCAGTTAATAAATAGATCAAAGTTACATGTCAAATTCTAATTACAAAAGCAAACTCACTCGGTAAAACTGTAAAAGGGGTTCGTGTGATGGATAGAAATGACCTGCAAGTTTGTTGAATCACAATTTTTTTGACCAGTAAAAGAGCCTAAATATCTAATAGCAAACCTATCCACAAAATCTACAAATGGATTGCCACCCTGGGTAACCGCTTCATTACACCAAAAGAATAACATCTGTATAAAACAGACCTTTGAGCCTTTAACACTCTTCTCTTCATTGTCAAAAACTAGGCAGTTTCTCTCCAGCGATATAATCCAACACACAGCCCCCGGAACCACTTTCCAAAAATAATGTTTCCTTTTGTGCTTGAATAAGGACCAACTCAGCAATAACTCCATCAATTTAGGCATAACCCATGATATCTGGACCAGATTCAGCACATAATCCCATAGCATCCTCGCAACAGGGCAGTGAAGAAGGATATGATTGAAAGTTTCTTCTTTCCCCTTGCACATGAAACACCAATTACGTAGATTTTCTTCCTTTTACGCAGATTATCTCCAGTTAGAATAGGCTTCATTGGCAGCTTCCCACATAAAGAAACTCACCCTAGTAGAGGTCTTCAACTTCCAAATGCTCTGCCAAGGGAAAAGCCTATTGGTATTCGTGAGCTTCTGGTATAAGGATTTAACCGAGAAGCACGACTTCTTCTCCCCTTTCCACACACAAGAGTATCCTCCCCATTACCAGTCACCTTTTGATTATAAATAACCTCAAAGAACTCCCCAAAAGTATCCAATTCCCAGTCCTGCGGATTTCTTCTGAAAGCTGGGCTCCAGGTGACTGTTCCTCCCACAATTTGAAACACAGACCCCACCATCTCCTCCTTGTTCACTGCTATGTTATACAATGACGGAAAGACCCTTCACAGCCCTCTATCGCTGCACCAAATACCTCTCCAGAAGCTGATCGACTCTCCATTTCCCACCTCAAAGGAGATAAACTGCTTCACCAAATCCCATCTATTCCTTACACCTTTCCACAACCACAACAACCGTGATATAACAACAATATCAACCAAATTTTGTAACGTAAGTATTGCTGATGTCTTTTTGCACCACTGACAAGTTAAGAACACTAAAATCTTGGCATTGTATAAAATCATAGAGTTCCTTCTCTGCCCCTTAAAATGGAGACAATTTGACCAATTCATGAGTGAGGTAAAGCTGACGAAGACCAACACCAATGCTAACAGGATGTACCAAACTCATTAAATAATGTAGATTGCCCTAAACCCTGATGAATTCAAAGAGGAACATTATTCAGTTCAGCCAAAGCTTCAATTCGAAGTTGGCTTGCTTTTTGACTCAAGGGTCAACTTTCCAGATTTTTCCAACTAAGCCTTTTTGGTCGCCAAGTCATATCCTCATACATGTGTGTGTGTGTGCTTGTAGTTGCATACTTTGATAATTAACTAGAAATGAAGATTATTGAAACATATTAATCAAGTATATTTCAATATATTTTTGATGTGTGATGCATCTTTCTCTTGGTGTGAGGTTTAAGGATCCTTAGGTGAGATTATATCTAACTGGGAAAGTTGGGATATTCAGTTGACACTTGGAATAAGAGTCCAAGATTCTGCAAAAATCCTTCAAGAAATTAATAATTGGAACAACAGAAAACCGCTATCAAACTCTGCCTAATCTCAAAACTTGCTTGTTACGTTAAGTAACACTAGTGAAGACTACCCCAATACCATAAGAGGAACATTATCATCCTAATTAAAATAACACCAAAACTATAGAAGCCACATTAAGAAAAGAATGACTTCTTGCACACATTTGAAACATAATCATCATATCCTAAAATAACTTCTTAAAATCAACACAACCCAACACAATCAGTAAACAAAAATTACAAACAACAGGAAAACAAGGAACAACGAATACATGTGGTTACACCATAGAAGACAAACTGTTCACTGCTATGAACAAAGGCTCTTAAAAGGTGAAAGTAACAATTACCAATTATTTACCCCAGAAAGTCAGGTTCTCTAAAAAATCCGATGTTCGATTTTTATATAATTTGATTACTACAGTCTCAACCTTAGCAAAAAAATATTACTCCCTCCGCCCCAAAATTATTGTCTTCCTTTCCTTTTTTGTCCGTCACAAAAAAGTTGTCTGGTTTGAGAGTTTCTTTGTTGAGACAACATTTTTACCATTTAACCCTTACTTTTTCTTCATTCTTTAACCATGGGCCACATGCACATGGGCTTTAGAGAAAACTACACACCATACCGATATTAATAAGCAAATCAATTATTTTTTCATAATCTGTGTCGGGTGCCGGGTCAAATAGGATAATAATTTTAAAACGGAGGGAGTAAATATTAAATTTAATCAATTCCTCTTCAAGAATCCACCGTACATTATCAAGACTGTAAATTATCTGGTAGAGAAGAGATTGTGGCTTCTTGATTGACAACATAAAAAAACACATCGCTAGACATTACAAAACATCTGATAGTTGTAGAGGGTCCACCTCTTTGTGTGGGGGGGGGCCTATTTGCACCCCCTCAATCTCTAAGCATCCTATTTTTTCCCTTACCATCTAAATATACCCCCCCATCACTGCCTCCTCCCTCCCTCCGGTGAACCATCCCCTCTCATTCTCCCTCCTCATGTGACCCATCTCCCTCCCTTCTACCTCTGCTTATTTTTTTTATTCAATCTGGTATTCGAGAATAGCCAAAGGGGATCCTCTTTTCTTTTCTTTTTCCAATCTTCCTCCCTTCACTGCACCGAAACTCCATTAATAAATCACACACTCAAATGTTGTTAGATCGATCATGGCCGGACAACACTTGAGTGTGTGATTTATCAATGGAGTTTTGATAGAGAGAAGGGAGGAAGATTGGGAAGAAAACAAAGGAAGAAGTGTGGGAGTGATGGGAAGGAGGGAGGAAGAAGGGAAAGAAAAAAAAAACAGAGGAGGAGGATGGTTAGTGGAGGGAGGAAAGAAAACAAAGGAAAAAGGGAGGGAATGATGGGAAGGGAGGAAGAAGGGTAAGAAAACGAAAAACAAATGAGGTGGATGGTTCACGGGAGGCAGGGAGGAAAGAAAAAAGGGGGATGATTCACAGGAGGGAGGAGGCAGTGATGGGAATGGGTGTATTTAGATGGAGATGAGTAAAATAGGAAGTTTAGGAGTGCGTGGGTGCAAATAGGACCCCTCCCTCCTTTTTATAATAATAATAGTGGAGGTGAGGGGGCACACAAATGTCAAAATACACAGTGAGGCCTCACTAAGTATAATTGTAAAGCTATCGAATGCTATATTACATTTCCTAACAGAAAGAAGACCTTAAGAACCAAATGCGGTTTTGAGCTAGTCTCTCAACATAAATAAATCATACATACCAAGTATTTTCTATCATGCCAACTAAGGTCATATGAGTGTACTCTTTCAAACGACACTCGTTACTTCAGAAGTGATTAAACTATATTTACTTCAGACTGGCTTCTTCACAACATAATCTACGTTGTTTTAAACTTACTTATTTGGTGAAATACAATATCATGCATATCATGCACCAATGCTGATCACTCTAACCTAAAGAAACAAGAAAAGAACCAAGATACGGATATAAAAATTACTGAATCAGATATAGAATATGATTCTAAAAGGTAATATCCAAGCAATTGTTCAACAAGAGTTTACAACAAATGAATAAACAGGGCACAGAACTACCAAACCTGAGTAGGCACTTAGAGTCCAATAAGAAATAACAGCTCGGTAGCAATTCCAAGCAGTGCCATTACCGCTGCTATCTCGCCAACTGCAATCATCATGCAATTAAACATGACATGATTGTTAGGTTGAATCTACTTCCTTAGGGCCAATATTGGGGAAAATAAAACCCACGTCGGCTACACTTTACTTTTTTACAATCTTCTCCTCAAATATTAGATTGAATTTACTGGGTTGAGAGGTGAGGCGACTGAGGCGAACTCCTTTGATAACTATGGATACTAGTGACTTGTCAAATCAACTCTTTTGGGGGGATGGATGGAGTAAAAGACAGCAAATATCAACATATTTAACATTGACACTGCCCTCACTTGTGGGTTTTATGATATCTTAATCTCCCAAAAGCAAGAATCCAACAAACCGTAAAAACTTAGATTCGAATAACTGACATCAAATATCAATAGATTAACAGAATGGCTGCTCTCACATCTAAGCTCCAAGTGTCATTATTATGCCCTGCTATTTCCCAAAAAGGAGAAACCAACAAACTAACCTATCACATTACTTGACCCTCAACGTACCAAACACCTTCTCGGCTACGCTTATAGGGCAAACAAGTTTTACCAAAACGGTAGGCAAGTTACTACTAGCCTGTCACAGCAATACATACTGAAGAGATTATTCTCTGAGGAAACCGTTAAACCTTTAGATCACGATGACAATAACCAAAACCTTTATTACAACTAAAGGCAAGATTCCGTATCACCCTCGACAAATCTGAATCAGCAACTGCAGAAAACTCCCAAGTAAATCAAGACTAAAAATGGGGGGGAGAGAGAGAGAGAGCAAAAATGCAGAAGCTTATCAATCACTACACTTATCAAAAAAAAAAAAAATCACTAAAGCCCATGTATCCTGAAAACCTTCTAAACAAAAACCAGAAACCGACAAGCTAGCCATCATGGCACTCAATTTTCAACCTAACACCTACAGTGATAGCACAAACTCCTTAACCAGAATGGTGGCATCTTACAATTAAGAAGTAGCAATTGCATATGCCAAGTTACCAAATGAACACATTGGACATTCTTCTTCTAACCCTATCATGACATTTTACAATGCAAATATTTACCTCTATATAAACAAATATCATTCAACAATTCAAACCAAATCTCATAACTAAACGACCTCCATTAAAGACACGCTAAAGCAGACAATATACTAATCCTTCAAGCCCACAACATTGATCATTTTCCATCAACACATTTACAGTGCAATCATCTTTCTAGATGATGTACTATGATCCCCTTCCACTTAACTATTTCTTAACGAACATCGAAACATGTTAAACCACAGCTAAGTAACCATGTAGTCTCCAACAGAAAATAATAATACTCCCTCCATCCCAAAATAATTGTCTTGTTGGACCCGGCACACGGATTAAGAAAAAACAATTGACTTGATTATTAATATTGGTAAAGTGTATAGTTTCCATAATTAAAGTAGAAAGAAAAAATAAGGGTGAAATGATAAAAGTGTTGTCCTAAAAAAAAAACTTTTAAACAAGACATTTTTTTTCGAGGGACGAAAATGAAAAGAAGGACAATAATTTTGGGACGGAGGGAGTAAAAGACAAGCATCAACATTTATAATGCCGCCGCCGATTCCGTCACCTTTAAACTCCACGTGTTGGTTTTATGATGTACTATCTCCAAAAATAGAGATACAACAAACACATATCACAATTACCAGAACAATTTAGATTCAAATAACTAACATCAAATATCAATAGATTAACAGAACGGCTGGTTTTGCATCCAAACCACACGTGTAACATTAATGCTATATTATTTCCCGAAAAGGAGAAACCAACAAACTAGCCTATCACAGTAGTTGACTCTCAACGTACCAAAGACCTTCTCTCCTACACTTCTAGAATATACAAATATTACCAAAAACGACGGCGAGCTACTACTAGCCTGCCACAGCAATATAACCTGAAAGCATTAAACCTTTGAGATCACACAACAATAATGCAAAACCTTTATTCTAGCTAACAGCAAGACTCTTTATCACCCTCCACAAATCCGAACCAATAACTACGGAAAACTCCCAAAACTACTTTAACTACCATTAATGCTATAATATTTCCGAAACCAACAAACTAGCCTATCACAGTAGTTGACTCTCAACGTACCAAAGACCTTCTCTCCTACACTTCTAGAATATAAAAATATTACCAAAAACGACGGCGAGCTACTACTAGCCTGCCACAGCAATATAACCTGAAAGCATTAAACCTTTGAGATCACGCAACAATAATGCAAAACCTTTATTCTAGCTAACAGCAAGACTCTTTATCACCCTCCACAAATCCGAACCAATAACTGCGGAAAACTCCCAAAACTATTTTAACTTACGGGAGAGAGAGAGAGAGAGTGATCAACTCGATTGTCAATCTAACATCTTATCTACACCCATAGCCCAAACTTCTTTACTAGAATGGAGGAATCTAACAAATAAGAAGTTGCATGCAGCTGTATATTGCCAAATTATCATCCGAACACGTTATACATTCTTCTTCGGACTAACCTCCTCGATCATTTTCCATCATGACATTTACAATGCAAGTATTGATCTTTATATAAACATATATCATTGTTGACAATTCAAACCAAATTCTCATAACTGTCGACCTCCATAAAAACACGCTAGAGCAGATAACTTACTAATCATTTAAGCCCACGTATCCAGAAACATTCTAAACATTTTATATTTTTGAAAAATAACACCCACATAAAACTTCATATGTGGGTGAAACATTAACATTTTGAGAATTACTCTGAATGATAAGAATAAATAGACAAATAAGCTAACCAATTTTAAACTCGCACATCAAAATGTACCGAATATTCAAGACCAAAATATAACTGCCAGAGAAACAACAATGAACCAAGAAACATAATTAGAAAAACATCAACAGGCATGCTATTTACCACATTATACAAAAAAAATGGCTGAAAAAAAGTTTTAAAGGATTAGAAATTGTTATATGCATTAATCCAACCCCAATTACCGCAAGACTTTCATTCTTTGGGTAACATTCATTTGATAATAATGCAAATGATGAGAATGATACTGGTTAATCGATCATGACTATTAATTAGTTGTTTGCCTCAGCAAATGATAAGAATGAATAGACAGATATGTTAAAACCATTGTTGCATCACTCAAAACTCGCACTTTGCTGAGGCAAACAACTAATTAATAATCATGATCCATTAACCAGTATCCATCACAACTGCCAAAGACAATTTACATATCACATTACAAAACAGCATGGCCGAAAAATTTGATGAATAGAAACACAATATCACTAGTGCAAATAAACTAAGGCAATAAATAAAACAAAAGAAAGATAGGGCAACCGCAGAACTAATAAAAAAACAATTTCCTACTGACTGAAAAAGTAATATTTGTTTTATTAAACTTTTAAGGGGTTGGCATTATATTACAAAGGAAAGCCCCCACGTTTGTTAATTTCATTCACTCACACAATAACCGCACATAGCTTGTTAGGATTCAACAGAGTCCCATTCGCATTGATCGAAGAAAACCCAATATACATCCTTTGACAATAAACTCTCATCAAATGCCTCCTAAACCACCAACGCCCAGTTCTGAATCTAACCAAAGCAAGCAGCCTAACCCCAAATCCCACCGACCCACGTGCTCTATCCATCAAGATCGCCCCGACGACGTCGTTCGGCACAATGGCGTCAGTTACAGTCATGTTGACTCGGAGTTTGGTCTCGCTAGCTTTGGTTTGGGTGAAGGGTGGTAATTGAATTTCGGAGAAGAGGATGCCGTCGTAGACTAAGGCGGCTTCGAAATGGTCGTACGAGATGGTGAGCTTTTTATTAGGGTTCGTGACGAGGATCGAGATATCCCACGTGGCGGAGAGGGAAGATGGGGAGGTGGCGTTGAGCGAGGAAATGGAGGCGGACGTGAGGTGGAATTCGGGGAGGCGAGGGCGGAGGAGTAGCCAGAAGAGGAGGAAGGAGGCCATCATTATTAGGATGACGGTGAGGAAAGCGAAAACGAGTCGGTGGAATAATGGAGTCGGCTGGTGGTCGAGGTAGTAAGGGTCGGTGGTGTAGAAAGTGGCGACGGCGCTGACGCGGGCAGTTGGTGGTGGGGGTATGCTGGGGTATCCGATGACGATGTGGTTGGGTGGAGCAGGGTAACCGGTCACTGTTTTGTTACGATCGGTGTTGTCAGCTGTGGCGGCACCTGAGGCTGTGGCGGAAGCGGCGGCCATATCAAAAACTGAGGGAAGTCGACAGGAGTGGAGATAGTTTTGTTGGGTTCGGAAATGCGATTTTATTTATTTTAGTATTTGTAGTATTTTTTATATCGAGTATACCTGGGATGAAGCGAAGATGACGTGTCAAATGTATGCCACGTGTATGGCTTGGGACGAGAGGCCTCGGACAGTAAAGTAGAATCATACGGGTCCGTTTTATCGATAATTATATCGTGGGCATTGCAGCAATTCCCTACTCAGATGACTGTATTTGTCTTCGTTGTCGTAACACGATGTTAGGTCGGGTCGGGCATCTAAAGTTTCGGAACGTGTTTCTTTTGGCTTTTTGGGATATCTTCGTACCTTTTTTTTTTTTTGGGAAATGATATTACCGAGTTTATAATGCTCTTACGTACTTCAAGATTATATACTTTATGATTAAAAAATAGAGTTGGTTCACTTAACTGTAAAACGGTGTTATGGATCTTAATTGGTTAAATATTTAAAAATTGTAACACCACCTCTCAACTTTTGAGCATCACTTCTCATATTTTATAAATGAAAAGTGTCACGTTTTGACCTTAAATATGTTATTTTTACTTTTAAATATGTTATTTTTACATTTAAATATATCATTTTTATCTTTAAATATGTCATTTTTTATCTTTAAACATGTCACTTTTATCTTTAAATGTGTCACTTTAGGATTATAGCAAAAACATGTATAAGATGATCTTAAGAATCTTAATCCGTAAGACTGGTCTATCCATATTAAAGTTAAATTGATGAAATCTCAACCCAACCCTCATTTTATGGAAATTACAGCGTCATCCCTTGTATTTATATATAAAGAGTGTCACTTTTTAGCATATGCATCACTTTTGATCCTAAAACTAAAAGTGTCACTTTGAATTTAATAAAAATCATCTTTTTTTCCCTTAAAAAATGTCACTTTTGGCCTTTAATTTTTCACGTTTGGTCTTAAATATGTCACTTTTGTTTTAAAAAACTGTCACTTTGTATATAAATGAAACCGTCACTTTTGGCGATAAAGTGTCACTTTATAGCATTAAAAGTGACATCTATATTATAAAACATCTTGAAAACACATGTGCAATTGAGTAGAGATAAAGAGCGGTTGAGATCAATTCATTTACCGATATCCTACGGTCCCAATTTCGTCTAGATTTCACATATGCGAAGGTAGTTGTGCAACCTCTCTCCAACTCCCTCACTTCTCTCATCTCCAACTTCCCCTCTTTTCCCATCTTTTCTTTTTAATTTTTATTTTCTTTTATTTGTTTAATAATGAACAAATTCTTTATGACCCTGATTTGACTATTCAAAGCACACCATTAAAATTCTAAATATACAACTCAATTGACATGTCAACTCAATTGTAAAATTAGGGAGGAAATCCTCTCCAATCCCCTACCGACCCTATTTCTGAAAAAAGCAAAGGTTTTATCTGGTAGGAAAGGGGAGTATAGTGTACTGTCTCACTAATCCCCTATCTGTCTAAAATTACAATAAGGTACAAAATTCCAAAATACCCAAAGATCGACACGCTTAAAAATCTACACCCAGTGTATGTTATTATGGACTTGAAATGGCAGCAGTTTTGATGCCTCGAAGGCGTCATCAAAACTATTGAGTTATTGTAATAATTTATGTCTCGAAGGCGGCATCAAAACTGTTGAGTTATTGTAATAATTTTGGACGACTAAATTAGATTCTCATGACTCTTAAGAAAAATAGTTATTTTTTATGTTGTCTTATTTACAAAGTTAAGAAAAATACCAAAATTTTAAATTGAAAAATAGTCAATTTAAATCAATAGAAGTGACAATAATAATTTAAATTGAGTGTATAAAACATTCTTCCGATTTTTAAAAATATCTAAAACACAATTTATTGAGTTTTTCTTTAAGTGGTTTGGGTTTTAAAATGAGTATTAGCTTTTTTGGAAATTTTTTGGTTTAACTAAGAATATGTATAATCATTAATTGGGAATTCTTCCAATTTTTTATGTTATTAAGACTACTCTAAAAGATAAACTGTTTTTATTTTATTTTAAAAAAAATAGAATAAGTAATAATATGTATAATTACTAATTTGGAATTCTTCCGATTTTTTACGTTGTTAATAATATGTATAAAATATAAAATACACTTTTCATTAAACATATAGTCACTTTTTTATACCAACATAAAAAAGAGATATTAATTGTTTAGTTTCTATCTTCCACAGTAAATCTATAATATAAAACATGTTACGTGGTTAAAAAAAAAGTTAAAAAAATAATATCATTGGTGTATGTGTTAAAAAATAGTTTATATTTTAACGAAAGATTATTAATTGTATAAGGGCAAAGCTGGTTGTCCTCCTCAAATTTGTAATTTTATTTCTATTAATAAAATTTAACAAGATATCGCCTCTGTTTATATTTTAATTTTTTTTCTCCACCGTTGAATGATCATAATGTTTTAATTGATTATCGAGAGGTCTTCATTTTCAATTTGTTATTTTAGACTTTTTTGAAACATGATTAAAACATATATTGATTTATTTAAATATTGATACCCTCCAAGATCGACATCCTCCTTACTAAACAAGACAAAGACTAGTATTTTAATATTAAATATGTCACTTTTAACCATAAAAGTGTCAATTTGTATTTTAAAATATAATTACAAAAAAGGATTAATATATATTGTGATTCTTGAAAATTTGCAAAAAAATTAGTTTGGTTCTCGAGTTTTAAAACATATTCACGTGATCCATTAATTCGTTTTTTTTAATCAATTTTCCCCTTCTATCATTACTGTTACATTTTTCATTTATTTTTTATAATATAACTAAATTACTACTAACAAGTTTCTTAAGCTGATTTTTTTAAAAGTGCAAAATATAGGGTTGGTTGTTAGTTTTAAAAAAAGGGAAATTTAGGGAATCGAGGAAAAAAATTATGGTAAAATGGGTACAGAGGTGTTGGGTCCCAAGATGGTTTGATTCATCAAAGAATCAGAGTTACTCCAATGCAGATCTGGTCAGAAAAGTAACTACGTAAATGGAAATGGACAAAGGTGGTGTTTCCTCGCCAGAAAAGTAACTACGTAAATAGAAATGAACAAAGTAAGGCAAACGTCGGGATTAATGCAACTGGAAAGTGCAGATCCGGCTAAAACAGAGGAGGCGGTCGCCGGAGCCAGCAGTAACGAAGAGATCGGCGAATGTTGGTGACCTTAAGACGTGATCTAACCAGGTTGAGATGGGACAGATGACGAATTTGAGTAGAGGTAAGTTGATTGATTGGAAGGAAAAGGTGGGTGAGGCACCGGCGGTGAGGAGGAACGGCGACAACGTTGTTTTGTTGTTTGGTACGGAGAGGCTGGGTCCTTGCCCATTAATGGTACCCAAACAGATCCGCATGTCTCGACCATTGTTCGGAGCCGTCGACGTTTACACAGGGTCGGTGTTCTCCCTGTCACCGTCTCTGAGGGCCGTCGACGACTCTGCCACGAAAGGTCTCCGGCGATTGCTCCGACTAGAGTGAAAAAAACAAAACCCACCCCGGGTTTAGATCCGGATCTTATGCTCGAATCTTCTGTTTCGCTTCCACTCAATTTTCAATAGATTGCAAACTTTCTGTGGTATATGTTCAAAATGGAGAGCAATTGCATCTCGAAGTTAAGGCCAAATGAAAGCTGAAAGCGGACCGCCGACAGCTATTTTTTTTGTTTTTATTTTACTTTTGTCTTACTTGGTATGGGAAATATGAAGAATGGTTAAAATTAGATCAAAAACAACGGAGGAGATAAAGCCAATTCTTTCAAATTTTTGGAAATAACAAAGGATCTTAACAAAGCTTAATTAAGCATAAAGGTGAATTGAGAGCTTCTTAAGCTCCCGAGATTAACAATCCAAAATCTGCCACCTGCCTCTTCCTCCCTCTTTTCCACATGCTTTATTATTTACTTTTCCTCCATTTGCTTTTTTCATCAATTTTCAGCCATAAAAAATATTTTTTTAAATATTTTTTTCTTGTATTAAAGTAAACATTTTTACCTACAAATAAAGACTTGGTTTGTTCCATTTGGATATCATAAAAAATTTCTATGAATTTTTCAAATTTCTAGCTATTTTTCTATAAAAATTTTAAATTATTTGAGATAAAGATGATGGGGTATATAAAAGTATTGGAGTTTGTGTATTGTTGAAAGAATATTTTTATTGGGGAGCTTAATGGTATTTTTGTAATAAAATAGAAAAAAATGGAGCTTAAGCTCCCCAAATAAGGAGCTTTGTTGTTCATGCTCTTAGGGTTTGAGTGTTTGACTATAAGTACACCCGTCAAAGTGGGCTTACGGGACAGGTTTGTCCATGAGTCTAGAAAGCTCGCTATAAAATGGGCTTACGGGGCGGGTTTGCCCGCGAACTTGACGGTCCCTAAAACCCTTGGCCCAGTTCATCTTGCATAGAGTCACGAGCAAAACGGGCATGCCCGCTAAAAATGATGCAAGACCTTTCCAATATAGTTGTTTAGAACTGGTATAGCAACGAAAGAAGCACACTACTGGTAGTTGTTTTTTTAATTTTATTTTATGTCATAAAATCATACTTTATACCATGAATGAAATCACCGAATATTACAAATCCAAAACCATTAAAATCAAATCCTAAGTAAGAAAAATACAAACTCATTACAAAATACGAATTACAAGTTTAAATCTAAAATCAGAAGAAAATCAAAACAAACTACGAAGAAAGAGAGGGAGAGAGCGATGGTTGATTTTTAAGATTAAGACGATGTCGAACCAAGGTTGGTGAGGTGAGAGAGAGGCGACGATGGAGAAGAGGCTGAGAGGCGGCTGACTGTGAGACGATACGAGAGACGGAGAGGCTGAGAGAGACAGAGTCACAGAGATAAAGACTTATGGTTTTGGTGTATGAGTTTATAATGCGGCTGGGAGTAGTTGTTGAATGGTGATCCTAAGAGATAAGATGATTATATTTTTTATATCAAGCCCAATGGGCAATGATCCTAATCAGTAACAATATAAACTATATTGGAGGCCCAAAATCAAACGTATAAATTGTTACTCAAAGGGATGGACATCCCGTCCCCGCCCCGCACCGCCCAAGCCCGCACCCGTACGGTCTTTTGCCTGTTAGGTCCGCTCCCAAACGATCCTCCATTTCATTGGCTCAACCTGCCCCTTTTAGGTGGCGGGGCGGGCATGCCCACGGGCTTTAGCCCAATTTGACAGCTCTAACTGTCAGCTAAGAAAGGAAGGTGGATTGGGGGAAGTAATTAGTAGTACAAGTAATCAAGTATGAAGGAAGTGAAAAAGAAGATTGGAAGAAGTGAAAAATGCGAGGGGGGGATGGAATGGTGTTCCAGTTGTGCTCTGCTGGTGAGGCTATTGTTGATGATGAAGGTGTGGTGCATGTGTGTAAAAAATAAATCTGTATGATAAAATTATTGAATTGACAATAATTTAAATTATTGAATTGACAACTAACCCCTTCTATTTTGCACTTCTTAAAAAAGTCTGCTAAGAAATTTGCTAGTAAGAGTAATTTACTTATATTGTAAAAAAGTGAACGGAGAATGTAACGGTAACAGTGGTAGAGAGAAATTGATCCAAAAAAAAAAAAAAAAGAGAATTAAGGGACCACATGAATATGTTTTAAAACTCAAGGGTCAAACTAATCTTTTTTGCAAATGTCTAGGTACCAAAATATATATTAATTCTGCAAAAAAAAAAAAAAAAACATAGCTAATTTCATGTTTTGCAAAATTAACCACGTGTATTGATTTTCACCCTATTGAACAACAATCTATTTTTATTATTTTTTTGTAATTAAAACTTTCCGTCAAAGAGGTGTTAAATTCTTAAACGAAAAGTTGTGTTGGATGCCATCAAGGCAGCTGACGTGGATACAAGCGGGAACCACGACTTATTTCCCTTTAAATATGTCATTTTTATCGATTTTATAATGCTCTTTCGTACTTCAAGATTATATATTGTATGTTAAAAAATATAGTTGGTTCACTTAACTGTAAAACGGTGTTACGGATCTTAATTGGTTAAATATTTAAAAATTGTAACACCACTTCTCAACTTTTGAGCATCACTTCTCATATTTTATAAATGAAAAGTGTCACGTTTTGACCTTAAATATGTCATTTTTACTTTTAAATATGTTATTTTTACATTTAAATATATCACTTTTACCTTTAAATATGTCATTTTTATCTTTAAACATGTCACTTTTATCTTTAAATGTGTCACTTTAGGATTATAACAAAAACTTATGTAAGACGGTCTTATGAATTTTAATCCGTAAGACTGGTCTATCCATGTTAAAGTTAAATTGATGAAATCTCAACCCAACCCTCATTTTATGAAAATTACAGTGTCACCCCTTGCATTTATATATGAAGAGTGTCATTTTTTAGCATATGTATCACTTTTGATCCTAAAACTAAAAGTGTCACTTTGAATTTAATAAAAATTATCTTTTTTCTCTTAAAAAGAGTCACTTTTGACCTTCAATTTATCACGTTTGGTCTTAAATATGTCACTTTTGTTTTAAAAACTGTCACTTTGCATATAAATGAAACCGTCATTTTTGACGATAAAGTGTCACTTTATATCATTAAAAGTGACATATTTTAGTATTAAATACGTCACTTTTAGCCATAAAAATGTCAATTTGCATTTTAAAATATAATTACAAAAAAGGATTAATATATATTGTGATCCCTGAAAATTTGCAAAAAAATTAATTTAGTTATCGAGTTTTAAAACATATTCACGTGGTCCATTAATTTCTTTTTTTAATCAATTTTCCCCTCTTATCATTATTGTTACATTTTTCGTTCATTTTTTTATAATATGACTAAATTATCCTTACTAACAAGTTTCTTATGACTGACTTTTTAAGAAGTGCAAAATATAAGGGGTTAGTTGGTAGTTTTAAAAAAAGGGAAATTTAGGGAATCGAGGAAAAAAATTATGGTAAAATGGGTACAGAGGTGTTGCGTCCCAAGATTGTTTGATTCATCAAAGAATCAGAGTTGCTCCAATGCAGATCTGGTCAGAAAAGTAACTACGTAAATGGAAATGGACAGAGGTGGTGTTTCCTCGCCAGAAAAGTAACTACGTAAATAGAAATGGACAAAGTAGGGCAAACGTCGGGATTAATGGCAACTGGAAAGTGCAGATCCGGCTAAAACAGAGGAGGCGGTCGCCGGAGCCAGCAGTAACGAAGAGATCGGCGAATGTTGGTGACCTTAAGACGAGATCTAACTAGGTTGAGATGGGACAGGTGACGATTTTGAGGAGAGGTGAGTTGATTGATTGGAAGGAAAAGGTGGGTGAGGCTGAGGCACCAGCGGTGAGGAGGAACGGCGACGACGTTGTTTTGTTGTTTGGTACGGAGAGGCTGGGTCCTTGCCCATTAATGGAACCCAAACAGATCCGCATGTCTCGACCGTTGTTCGGAGCCGTCGACGTGTACACAGGGTCGGTGTTCTCCCTGTCACCGTCTCTGAGGGTTGTCCCTCTACCTTCCTTTTTCAACCGAAAGTCAAGTCCCAACACCGTCGACGACTCTGCCACGAAAGGTCTCCGGCGATTGCTCCGACTAGAGTGAAAAAAACAAAACCCACCCCGGGTTTAGATCCGGATGTTATGCTCGAATCTTCTGTTTCGCTTCCACTCAATTTTCAATAGATTGCAAACTTTGTGGTATTTGTTAGGGGTGTAAATCGTAACCACCGAACCATGGAATCGAACCGAACCGAACCAAACCAGTCGGTTTGGTTTCGGTTTCAAAAATTGAAAAACCATGCGGTTCGGTTCGGTTTACGGTTTTTGGTATCAAACCAAACCACCCTATATTTTTTTATTTTTTTATTATACAATATATATTATATTACATTTATTAACTATTTTGAACCTTTAATTATTATACATATATACACGGATAATAAATCAAACAAAATCTTGATTGTTGGAGAACTATTATTTTTTCCATTGTTTGTGTTTATATTAAAATTTGTATTGTTTTATTTATGATAATTTGTTGTTAGTAGGTTATTTCCTAATTTTGATGTTAGTTCCAAATTAAAATCTTATTTTTATTGTTATTTTCAATGTTGGTTAATTTCATTAAAAATAATTTATATAAACCACAAAACCGAACCAAACCAAACCAAACCGAGTGGTTTGGTTCGGTTCAGTTTCAAGTCTTACTCGGTTCGGTTCGGTTTGAGATTTTTGGAACTACTAGGAGGCGGTTCGGTTTGTGGTTTTGGCATAAACCAAACTAAACCGAACCACTTACACCCCTAGTATTTGTTCAAAATGGAGAGCAATTGCATCTCGAAGTTAAGGCCAAATGAAAGCTGGAAAGCGGACCGCCGACTGCTATTTTTTTTGTTTTTATTTTACTTTTGTCTTACTATGAAGAATGGTTAAAATTAGGGTTTGACTATAAGTAGACCTCTCAAAATGGGCTTACGGGGCAGATTTGTCCGTGAGCTTAAAAGCTCGTTATAAAACGAGCTTGTGGGGCGGATTTGCCCGCAAATTTGACGGTCCCTAAAACCCTTGGGTCAGTTCACCCTGCATAGGGCCACGGACAAAACGGGCATGCCCGCTAAAAATGATGCAGGACCTTTCCAATATAGTTGTTTAGAACTGGTATAGCAACAAAAGAAGCACACTACTGGTAGCTGTTTTTTTAATTTTATTTTATGTCACAAAATCATACTTTATACCATAAATGAAATCATCGAATATTACAAATTTAAAACTATTAAAATCAAATCCTAAATAAGAAAAATACAAACCCATTACAAAATACGAATTACAAGTTTAAATCTAAAATCAGAAGAAAATCAAAACAAACTACAAAGAAAGAGAAGGAGAGAGCGACGGTTGATTTTTAAGACTGAGACAATGTCGAATCGATGTCGGTGAGGTGAGAGAGAGGCAACGATGGAGAAGAGGCTGAGAGGCGGCTGACTGTGAGACGATACGGGAGACGGAGAGGTTGAGAGAGACAGAGTCACATAGATAAAGACTTATGGTTTTGGTGTATGAGTGTATAATGCGGCTGGGAGTAGTTGTTGAATGGTGAGAGACTAAGAGATAAGATGATTAGATTTTTTTATATCAAGCCCAATGGGCAATGATCCTAATCAGTAACAATATAAACTATATTGGAGGCCTAAAATCAAACGTATAAATTGTTACTCAAGGTAACGGACAGCCCATCCCCGCCCCGCATCGCCCAAGCCCGCATCCGTACGGTCTTTTACCTGTTAGGCTCGCTCCCAAACGGTCCTCCCTTTCATTAGCTCAACCTGCCCTTTTTAGGTGGCATGCCCACGGGCTTTAGCTCAATTTGACAGATCTAACTGTCAGCTAAGAAAGGAAGGTGGATTGGGGGAAGTAATTAGTAGTACAAGTAATCAAATGTGAAGGAAGTGAAAAAGAAGATTGGAAGAAGTGAAAAATGCGAGGGGGGGATGGAATGGTGTTCCAGTTGTGCTCTGCTGGTGAGGCTATTGTTAATGATGAAGGTGTGGTGCATGTGTGTAAAAAATAAATATGTATGATAAAATTATTGAATTGACAATAATTTAAATTATTGAATTGACAACTAACCTCTTCTATTTTGCACTTCTTAAAAAGTCTGCTAAGAAATTTGCTAGTAAGGGTAATTTACTTATATTGTAAAAAAGTGAACGGAAAATGTAACGATAACGGTGGGAGAGGGAAATTGATCCAAAAAAAAGAGAGAGAGAATTAAGGGACCACATGAATATGTTTTAAAACTCAAGGGCCAAACTAATCTTTTTTGCAAATGTCTAGGTACCAAAATATATATTAATTCTGTAAAAAAAAAAACCTAGCTAATTTCTCATTTTGCAAAATTAACCACGTGTATTGATTTTCACCATATTGAACAACAACATATTTTTATTTTTGTAATTAAAACCTTCCGTCAAAGAGGTGTTAAATTCTTAAACGAAAAGCTGTGTTGGCTGCCATCAAGGCAGCTGACGTGGATACATGCGGGAACCACGACTTATTTCCCACGTTTTCGATTGGAAATAAAGCATTGTAAATTATTTTGTTTTGCAAAATGAGCCTTGGACCAAACCAGATTTTATTTCTCGCTTTTTCGATTACGAATAAACCTTGTACATTATTTTGTCATGCAAAATGAACCTTAGACCAAACCAGATTTTATTTCTCGCCTTTTTGCTTGCAAATAAAACATTGTACATTGTTTTGTTTTGCAAAATGAACCTTGCACCAAACCAGATTCTATTTCTCGCGTTTTCGATTGCAAATAAAACTTTGTACATTGTTTTGTTTTGCAAAATGAACCTTGGACCAAACCATTTCATCCAAAACAAATTTCATCACATTCTCTAATATTTGATAACAATCCATTCCATTATATCTATTATTTATTTTACGATGAACACAATTTGTTGCCATTGTGGAAAAATGGCTATCATGCGAAGATTATGGACCGATCAAAATCTAGGAAGAAGGTTCTTGGGTTGTGAAATATATGGGGTAAGTTATTGATTTTTTTTTAATTTTAATTTCTAGAAAATTAATTTTATTCACTTGTTTTATTTTTCTGTTCTTGCAGCTAGAAGGGGAGGGGGGTTGTCGATTTTTCCTCTGGCTTGATCCTCTTCTTAAGGCAGATGAAGTGAAAACTAAAAAAAGCAACAAATGCATGTAGCTTTGTTTCGTGTTATCATTCGTGTTCAACATTCTCTTCATTTTAATCATAATTGGACATGAATAAGTTAATGGAGTATGGAAGTATTAACAAAATAGCCGAGGTTAATTTTGTGGTGTTGTACACTTTGTTGTTAGGTATGTGTTAAAATGGAAACTTATTAAATCACTAATGTATTCTCTATTGGAAATAAATGAAATGTTTTTATTTGATGTAAGCAATCCTCATATATATCATCAACCAAACTGCTACAATAAACACAAACAAGTCAAATTTGTTTATATTACACAAAGACAATAAAGCATGAACCAACTACATAATATGAACCAACTGCTTAAATATTGTGATAACAAACACAAATTTAATCCAACTGTTTAGACAATGTGTAACGAATGCAATTTGAAAATCAACCAAACTGCTATCATAACACTTCTAAGCATACACTTTTTTCCCCAAAAAATGACTCAATCATTCAAAAAATCAAACATCATCAACTTGTTGTCCATACTTGATAGAGGTAGATTGTTATCACTTCAAAAAATAAAAGACCAAGTCATCAACAAAATAAATTCAAACAAACTTATTATCAATCAATACTCAATGTAATGATTTGATATCAAAAAATCATCCCACAAACAAAGTTCAAACAATAGACTAACAACCATTTGAGATCCAAAAATCATATACAAACAGAGTTTGAGATCAAAGAAGCATACCCATAAAAGGTCACTTTGTCATATTTGCTAAGTAGCAGCCCAGTATTCAATGCGCAAAATATACAAACAGATGACTGCAAAACACAGAAAATGTCACTTTGTCATATACAAACTATGTTTAAGGTTAAAGCCATGTATTATACCCACACTTCACTCCAAACCACGAAATATTTGGTCCAAGGTTCATTTTGCAAAACAAAACAATGTATAAGGTTTTTTTGGCAAACGAAAATGCGGGAAATAAAATCTGGTTTGGTCAAAGTTCATTTTGCAAAACAAAATAATGAACAAGGTTTTATTTGCAATAAAAAAACGCGGGAAATAAAATTTGGTTTGGTCCAAGGTTCATTTTGCAAAACAAAATAGTGTACAATGTTTTATTTGCAATTGAAAACGCGGAAAATAGGTCGTGGTTCCCGCCCATGTCCATGTCAGCTGCCTTGTTGGCAGCCAACTTAGGTTTCCGTTTAAGAATTTAACACATCTTTGCAAAATGAAAATAGGTGGAGATTCAATAGGGTGAAAATTAATACCCATGGTTAATTTGTAAAACGTAAAATAGGCCAGCTTTTTTGGCAATTATCTCCCATTTTAATGAAAATTAATAATTTTTGTTGCCCTTGACAGTGTCACTTTTGACATTAAAATGTGTCACGTTTGCTTTTAAGTGTGTCATGTTTACCTTCAAATTTATCACTTAGCGTTTCATCAAATTACACAAGGATCTGTCAAGCATCGCAATGCAAATAAGGCTAATGGAGGGTTAACGGAGCTGACAGAGGATGAAATTGCAAGGTTTTAGAGGAAGAAGATTCGGCAGCAAATGTTAGAACAACAAGGGCACCGAAGCAAAATTAAAAAGATTTTGCCAGCGCATTAATGAATATTTTCGTTAATTGCTCCGGTGCCCTCATTGTTCCAGATCGTGCGTCACTGTCCTTACTCTTTTCAAACTTTGCTTCCAAAGTCCCTTTATGCCCAGACTTTGCATTTTAGTTCTAAATCAACTTAAAACTTTAATCAACTTTATTTGTAATGCATAATATCACTTTGTGATCAAAAGTGACACATTTAAAGGGAAAAAATAACACTTTTAAGGGAAAAAAATGACATTTTGTAAGTAAAAAAATGTAATAGTTTTCATTAAAATACAAAACAACACTTCCGGGTTAAAAGTGATACTTTTAATGCTTTAGTGACACATTTAATATTAAAAAGTGACACTTTTAAAGACAACAATGATGGGGTTTTTTTAAATGCAAAGTAACACTTCTAGGGCCAAAAGTGACACACTTAATACTGAAAATTGACATTTTTAAAACTAAAAAGTAACACTCTTCATTTATAAACGTAAGAGTGACGCTGCAATTTCCAGAAGCCGAGGGATTGCGCTGAGATTTATGAATCTTCATTTAGCACGGATAGGTCTTTCTTGTGGATTAAGATTCGTAAGACCGTCATACATGAGACCTATTCTAGGATTATATTCTCTCTGTTCCAAAATAGAGTAGGTCACCTGTAATACGATGTTACGGATCTTAATCAGTAAAACGTATCTATTCATACTAAATGGGTAAAATATTCAAAAATTGTAGCACCACTGCTCAACTTTTGGAAATTACATCGTCACTCCTCATATTTTATAAATGAAAAGTGTCACGTTTTGACTTTAAAAGTGTTTCTTTTGCCTTTAAATATGTTATTTTTGCTTTTTAATGTGTCACTTTTAGTCTCCCAATGTGCAAGTCATCTATACATATATAAAAGGAGAGGAACAAGATTTGAAAAGTTCTGCCAAAAGTGACTTTCCAAATTTAGAAACACTTCTAATTTAGTATATACGCCACTTTTTACATTGAAAATTGAAAATATAAAATGCCATTATTATGGTTGATTGGATAAATGATTCCAAAACCTCTTCACATTCATATTTAGTATATTAAGAAAAAATATGCATAGTAGAAACATTAGAGATAACAAAACCAAGTTTTTTTGTCAATTTCTTTGCATCAATATACAGGCTAGGAAAAATAAATATGGAATAAAACAACGATTTTAAAACTAAATCATACACACACACTTTCAAGTAAAACTAATTCACAGATAATCAATTAATAATAATACCAAGATCTGACAATTTTTTCTCTATTTCATGATAACCAAAGTTATTATTGTAAAAAAAATCTATAAATCGAGATATGACAAATTTTTCGAGACAGCTAGTTACATGTAAAAAAAAATGGAAACCCTATAATTTCTGATTTTTTTTTTAGTTTCTTATACATATTAAAAATTCAAATATAAAAAAGTGATGATGATGAAATTAATCAACATTCAGATCGAATTTGTTTGTTAGTTGAACTAAATCACAAATTAAAATTAATAAACAAGTTTTGAAGTTAAACAGAGTTTTTAAAATATTTTTGGAAACATGAACATACCAATAAGTTTCCGGTAAATCGGTGGTCATAGCTTCCGTTCTTTATGTGGTAACCTTGAGGTTCGTCATCGCTGCAAAAAATGCGTAATTGTTTTTTACAATGTGTGGTGAAACTATGGTAAACGTGTTTTCTTTTCGTTTATATATATCAACTAAAACAACATGATTTTATGAGTGTTTATTGGGTCGCGGTCCACAATTTATCCATAGCACGGTTTAAACCAAATTTTTCGATATCTATCCATCGATCGTTTGAATTTTTTGGTTCATTTTCCTTGACCCAACTCCTACATTTTATTTTCCTTGGTTATATACTATTTTAATTATTTTTTCTTTATGTCTGATTTTTAAATTGAACCATAATACTTGAATTATTTTGTAAAAATTACCAATTTTGAAAAGTGTAGTTTTTAAGGTTTTATGACAAAACATGTTAGTACATCACAAACAATTTGCCCTTTGTCTGATATTATATGCGCTGTCAAATTTTTTTAACATTAATATAACTTTTATTTATATATATTTATTTGTATATATTTTAATATCATTTTTTAATATGGAAAAAAATCAGTGAATTTAAATTTTGTTCAGACTCCAGAGTAGAGAATGAGAGAAAGTGAACCTCGATCAATTCCATTGTTTAGAATTAGAATTGTGGGCTTCAATGTAAATTTTATTATTTATATCCATGTAGACACCCCCAATTTCGTACCCCTGGTATGTAACTCTGGCATGCGATATCAAAACCTGTTAAAACTTAACAAATGTCAAGTTACATGGCTTAAAAATGCAAAAGATAAAGCAGGATGCGCAAAACAGTAAAATGCAGGGGCTAGAAGTGGCAAAAAATGGCTGAAAATGAAAAGTTGGCGCTGCCTAAAGAAGGTCTTGGCGCGGCGCCCAATATGGGTTATGGCAGCGCCAACTTCTGCTATAGTGGCATCCCAAACTGCTACATGAATGCTACAGTTCGCGCAATGTATCATTTTTCCGGCCTCCTGTACAAGGAAATGAAACGTAAAGAGAGGAATTGTAATTCCCTCGATATCCCTCTCTCAACCTATAAATAGAGGCCCCGGGGTTCGCTTTCAACACACCGATAATTCCCCAAAAGCTCTCAGTGTTGTTGTTACGCTGCGAGATTTGTAAGCGATCGAGCGATAGTGAGCGTCTCCTCCTATAAAGCCTCGAAACCCTGCCAAAACTCCTCCAAAAGCAAATCCAACCGGTCAAAGTTATCCCTAGCCCCCAGTTAGGTATCCACATTATTTTCCTGGTCCAAAAATCTCAGAAAGAGTTGTTGCTCTGCCCGAGTAAAAAGGTCAAATCATCCAGAAACAAGCCCTTGTTCTGCCCGATTTCCGCCAGCAAGCAACAAAAAAGCAAGCGATTGCTCGCCTGCTTTGACGGGACGCAACAACAACAGCGATTACTGCCCGAACGCGGCAACGCAACAAAGCAAAAAAAGACTCCCTCTCTCGAGAAGGACAGAGCGAGCACACCACGCTCTAAAAGGTGAGCCTTTAAGGGCGTTTATTTATAAAAAGCTATTTTCCATCCGGCCCAATGTAAAAATATAAGCCGTTGTGCTGCCCGGATTATTTTAGAAAATAGCATTTAAAAGAGCCATTATTATGGCCAAATATTTTTAAACGTATTTGTAATTATTGGAAGGAGGCGGCTGCAAGTCCATAAATATTGTAAATATGGATGTATTTGTAGGTAGTTAATGCTTTATTTATTTGCTAAATAAATATAACAAAAAGAATACTTTAGCCAAAAACCGCTTTTGAGACCGAAAGGACGAGTTGGGTGCCTAGCACATTCTCAACTCGTAACTTAGCCTCCGAACCCGTTTTTGCAATCTCTGGTTTTTTTTCTTTATTTCTTCCTTAAAATAAAGATGACGACTCTATTAAAACATTTTGGATCGCAGTGGGGCATCACAACATTCCTTTCTTGCACTTTTCTGTTTTCCCCTAAAAAATGGAGAATGAGAATGAAAGGATGATGTGTTCCTATATCCTGGTATCCCCTAAAAAGGGATAACTTGATATAGAAAACCCAAAGCACTCATAGTGATCTGAAATAGGCCATAAGGCAATTTTCATAAAGTCTGTAGTGGAACCTGCAACATCCTTTCTTACACTTTTCATTTTATCATACACAAGGGACGATGTGAATAAAAGGGTGATGCTTTCCTGTATCATGTTATCCCCTAAAAAAGGGATAACCTGACACAGAAAACACATAGCTCCCATAACGGAACAAAAAATTCACTAAAGTGACCGAGGCGTATTCAACGCGCTTTTGACAACACCCTTTCCGCATTTTTAATTTCGTCTTCCCATAAACAAGGGATGATGGAATGGAAAGCGCGATGTCTGCATCCACACGCCGCATTCCCCTAACCAAGGGAGCGCGGGGCGCGGGCTGCAATCCGGGGCACCCACAGTGGCGACTATACTGGGGAGATCATTTTTATTTTAAATAAAAATGGATGGCTAGCTATACTCATAAAAAAATTTGTTTTTCTTTTGTTTCTGGCTAAAGTATACTTGTTATATTTTTCTAAGCATTTGAATATTGCATTCCTATACATCCGTATCTATATTTGTGGATATGATCCTCCATCTTGCAGCAGTTTCGTTCCAGTAACTGTTACATGTATATTTAAAAATATGTATTTTTCGCAAAAAAAAAATCAAATCAAAAAAATATAAATGCAATAAATTTTCGGGCAGCACAACAAAAAGGGCTGGGGCTTTATTTTTATTATCGCCCTATTTTATTATTACTTTATTTTATGCCTTATATTATTATTCCGTTCTGCTTTATTTTTTGTATTTTCGCAAAATTTGTACATTCATCCTGTCATTTTATTTTGGGGATTAGGACAAATTTGTAATTAGTAGGAATAGATAGATTCCCCACTTTTCTTTATATTTCTTGATGTTATTGCTCATTTGTTTGCTTGCTCGCGCTCAAACTAAAAAAAAAGCCGAGAAAATCCACAAATAACAACAAGACATGCCATATCTGTTGTATTTTTTGTTTTATATCTGGAAAAAAAAATTTAATGTTTTTTAAATGCCGCACACACGCGCACGCATGTAAACATATTCTAAATTGCTACCCTACACCATGGCCAGCCTACCCCTGCATAAGCCATCGTTAGAATGCATATAGATTTTCAGGACACTTCAAAGACCGACCGGTTTTTGCATCTTTGAATTGTGGGTCAGTCCCTGTAAAAAAAGAAAATGATGAAAAAAAATGTGCAAGTCAAAAAAATGAGGGTAAAAAAATGAAAAAGAAATGCGCAAGTAATAAATAAATAAATAAATATATATATATATATATATATATATATAGACACACACACACACAGGAGCTAATTAATTGTTCTCTGATGCTTGACATAAACCATTTTGAATGGTGGATCCCGGAAAGAGTATAGGTCCTTCGCCTGGGATAAATCTGATCTTGGGGAGTCGAAAGACAGGTGGAATACGAGGGTCCTATACTCTGGAGAAAGAATCCACTATTCCAGGAATAGTCCTGAGACTGTCAAAACAAAGCAGGTGCTTGTCCGGTCACTTGTAGGAAAAATGAATAATAATAAAAAAATTAATAAAGGCACGCTGTACTCCAAGCCCAAAAAGCCTTCAGCCAGCCTTCTGATACCTCCAAACCCCATTTTCCTTAGAAACCTGGCCCGAATTTGGAAAGGCATAGATAATACTCGCCGGTTGATACGGGATACAGGTGCAAAAATCAGATCAGAAAGTATCAAAAACATATCAGAAAAGGGCAGTAACAGTTCAGAGGCGCAGATCCGAGCAAAATGGCCGCTAAAAATAAACAAGCTATGACTGAGGCTAGCAACAATTGGAACAACTGGGAACCAGAAAAAAAATCTTGAGTATGCACCTCCTCCTGGACTTGAAATCTGGCTAAAGAAAGAATTGGATACCCATGCAGAAAGAATAACAAGTCAGGTGATTAGTGATCTTTTAGTAGGTTTCTCAGAAACTCTGGCTGCCCTCTCTTAAAAGATCAAAATCCCGAAATATGTTCCTAATACTTCTCACCTTCCTGAAGCAACTTATCCCGATACCTCGGAAAATATCATCTTCCAAGCTTCTGGAAAACCACCAAATGCTAGTCATCAACCAAATATTAATCACATGGCCCAAGGTAATATAATTTCAAATGCTCATAATTCAAATCCATATCCTCAGGAAATCAACCCCGATCTCCCTCACCTAAATGCCTGCCACCATAACCAAAAGAATTATCTTCCTCTCGATCCCTCAAATACTTATTCTCAGCAATTGACCCCAGGGATTCCAAAAGAAATAATTTGTGTACCAGAAAAGGAACCTCTCTTAAACCAGGGTCCAGGCAGCCCAATCCCAGTGCAGTATTATCCAAGAGAGAAAACTCCACCCAGCTATTTGATAAAATCTCAACCTGGTAATCCGCCCAGGCCAAGAGGAAGGAAAGAAATAATCCCAAGGCATTACGATGATCTACCTGCCCCAAGGTCTGAAATATTCCAAACACTATGGGCCCATGAGTTACTTAAGCCCATTTTTAATTATCAACCACCTAATCCATTGCCTATGACATGGAATCATGCCCAGCATTGTGAGTACCACCGTTGTAGTGGTCATCTTACCGATAAGTGTTACTCACTCAGAAACGCAATTTAGGATCTTATCGACAACGAAGTAATTACGATGGCAGGCACAAGAATCTTTGAAACAAATCAAACAAAGGAAGCCTAAAGGGCAAATGAACCTATTTAGACAGAATAAAGATGTTGTAAATATGCCCATCAATAACAGGAGTTTCTAATGAAAGCCTGGAGGATAGTTTCTTGGGTATGATAGATGGAGGCACTGATTATGAAAAGCTCCCTGCTGAGTTTGAGCCTATTATTGATAAGCCTCTGCAGAACTGGTATACTACGACCGGTCTGCTCTTGACAACCGCAGATCTGGTGGACCGCTTCGGATATACTATTCCCCTTCCTTTCCCTAGCTTTACGGATTGGTCATCTACCGATCCGCTCCCTAAAGTTGAGGATCTCATACCCCATGTCCTCAATAATGTAAATAACCCTGTACAGTTTGCTATTAATGATAATCTTAATGTTTTTCCTTAGTTGCACCTACATTAAAAGACACATTAAATAATTATAATAATGAGTCATTTGATGAAATGGACCCAAAAGATAAAAATTATTTGCTTGAGCTTGTAAAGTCAGTCGAGCACCAGGAAAAGCATCATTCATCAGCTGCAAGTGAAGACTTGTCCACTATCAATCTGGGGCTGAACAATGAAATCAAAGAAATCAAAATAGGCAGCTACCTGCAAGGCCCTGAAAGAGTAGCACTCATTGATCTCCTCAAAGAGTTTGTGGACATATTTGCATGGTCCTATGAAGATATGCCCGGGCTAGACCCAGCCATAGTCGAACACTGGATCCCCATATATCCGGATGCTCGGCCAATCAAGCAAAAGCTTCGCCGGATCAAACCGGAATGGTCACTACAAGTGAAAGAATAAATCATGAAGCAGCTACACGTCAAATTCATTCGGGTGGTAGAATATCCGATCTGGCTGTCCAATATAGTGACCGTTCCCAAGCCTAACGGGAAGGTCCGGATCTACGTAGATTTTCGCGACCTCAATAAGGCGTCGCCCAAAGATGACTTCCCTCTACCCAATATTGATATTGTGGTAGACGCCGTCGTTGCTCATAAAGTCAAATCTTTCGTCGACGGTATGCTGGGCTACAATCAGATCAAAATGGCAGTAGAAGACTAGGAGAAAACCTCATTCACTACTCCCTGGGGGACCTACTGCTACAATGTCATATCATTTGGGCTAAAAAATGCCGAGGCTACTTACCAAAGGACTGCCACCACCCTCTTCCACGACATGATTCATAAAGAAGTTGAGGTCTATGTTGATGACATGATCGTGAACTTTAGCGACGCCAACGGTGCTCATATCAAAGACCTTCAAAAATTCTTCGAAAGGTTAAGAAAGCACCAAATGAAGCTTAACCCCACCAAATGCACATTTGGGGTTACCAAAGGCAAAGTCCTAGGATTCATGGTGACTGAGCAGGGCATCGAGATCGAGCCGGCCAAAATTAAAGCCATCATAGAAATGTCGCGGCCAAAAACTCCAACCGAAGTCAAAGGCTTCCTGGGTCGATTGCAGTATATCAGTCGTTTCATCAGACAACTGACATCTATATGTGAGCCCCTCTTAAAACTCCTAAAGAAAAAAATACTTACCAAGTCTGGGACAAGAAGTGCCAGCTAGCCTTCGAAAAAATAAAAAACTACCTTACCAATCCACCTGTGCTAGCTCCCCCCCCCCATACACATAAACCGCTCCTCCTATATTTAACCATCATAGACACGTCAGTAGGGGCTATGCTCGCCCAAGAAAAAGAAAATTCCTACATTGAAAATGTCATATACTTCATAAGTAGGAAACTGCAAGGAAGCGAGCTAAATTACTCAGCATTAGAGAAAAGCTGCACCGGCCTAGTCTGGGCAACGCAAAGGCTCAAGACCTATATGCAAGGATGATCCATCAAGCTCATCTCCAGGATGGATCCTATAAAATACATCTTCGGCAAGCCATCACTATCTAGCCGACTGGCTAAGTGGTCATTTCTTCTCAACGAGTTTGACATAACTTATGTCACGCTCAAATCTATCAAAGGTAGTGTAATTGCAGACCATTTAGCCGATTTGCCCTTAAAAGCAGAAGATGCAGCTGAGCCTAGCTTTCCAGACGAAGGTGTCCTGGAAATTACTAACCATGACACCAGCTGGCAAATGTTCTTTGACGGAGCCGCAAATAAAAGAGGCTTTGGTATAGGAATCTTGCTAATTGACCCAGCAGATTCCCACACTCCATTGGCTATAAGGTTGGAGTTCGAGTGCTCAAATAATACAGCTGAATACGAAGCCTGTATTGCTAGCCTAGAAGAAGCTCTCCAAAAAGGGGCCAAAGACCTGGAAGTCTATAGGGACTCCGCCCTAATCATAAACCAAGTCGAAGGGAAGTGGAAGACCCAAGATCCCCGGCTGCAGCTCTATCATGCCAAGTTAACAGCACTTGCCGCTAAATTTGATTCTATCTCGTTCCATTATTTGCCGCGAGATAGAAATCAATTTGTCGATGCCTTGGCCACTCTGGCATCGTTGGTCCAAATTCCCGCAGAAACCCAAGTCCAGCCATTTGTAGTTGGGAAAAAGGTCACTCCGGCATACTGCTTTAAAATCAATGCAGCCCCTGAAACAGATCACGAGCCCTGGTACTCTGATATCCTCAATCTGCTTCAGAAAGGGATCTATCCTCCCAGCTTAGACAAAAGAGGGAAAGTCTCCCTGCGGAGATGGGCATCACAATTCGTGCTTAGCAGCAGCAGCCTATACAAGAGGCATTATCAAGGCCTTAATCTATTATGCGTCGATCAAGCAAAGGCTGAGCAAATCATGGATCAGCTTCATGGTGGTACCTGCGGGCCCCACATGAATGGCCATATGTTATCCAAGAAAGTTATCCGGTAGGGGTACTATTGGAGTACGCTTAAAACCGATTGTATTCGGTGGGTACGTCATTGCGACAAGTGCCGGCGTTTCGTAAATCTGCAGCACGTGCCCCCGCACATCTTATATAACTCCACAGCCCCCTGGCCCTTTTCAACGCGGGGAATCGACGTCATAGGCCAAATTCACCCGAAGGGATCCAATGGCCACGAGTATGTTCTGGTGGCTGTTGACTACTTCACGAAGTGGGTGGAAGCCTCTTCCTATAAAGTTCTAAATGCCCGAAAAGTGTCCGAATTCATCCGGACTAGCATTATATATCGATACGGAGTGCCTTTCGAAATAATTTTTGACAACGACACGCATTTTGAAGGGGACGTGAATCGTCTGCTCGACGAGTTCAAAATCCAAAGGCATAAATCCTCCCCCTACCGGCCGCAAGCCAATGGTGCCGTTGAAACATCCAACAAAACACTGGAAAATATTATCAGAAAAATGGTTGACACAGGAAGAAACTGGCCGGAAAAATTGCCGCTAGCCCTCTGGGGCTATCGCACTTCAGTCCGCACCCCCACTGGGGCTACCCCTTACTCTCTAGCATATGGCATGGAGGCAGTGCTGCCCATAGAAGTTGAAATTTCGTCATTAAGAGTAATGATGGAATCTGACATATCAGAAATTGATTGGGTCAAAGGCGATACGAAGAATTAACCCTAATCGACGAACGACGCTTGCTAGCCCTAGAACACACCCGAACATATCAAAGGTGGATAGCCCGAGCCTTTAATAAAAAAGTTAAAGGCCGCGACATCCAAGTCGGGGATCTCGTGCTTCGAGAAAAACCTCCTAGTTATGTTGATACTAGGGGATAGTGGAAATCTCCTTGGATGGGACCTTATGTTGTTAAAGAAATCCGGTCAGGAGGGGCAGTACTCCTTACGAACCAAGAAGGAGAAGATCTTGTTCAACCCTTCAACCTTGACAAGCTCAAAAAGTATTATGCTTGAGCCGATCTATCTGGCAATTGCTTCCCTCTCCAGCTCGCTAGGTTGAAAATCCGAAAGGGCGGCCTAGGCAAAAATTAGAGCATAAAAAAAACAAAAACAATAAAAATGGAGAAATAAGGGCTCGCTAGGTTGAAAACCCGAAAGGGCGGCCTAGGCAAAAGTTAGAGCATTAAAAAAATGATGAAAAATCAGGAGAAAAGGGAGGGAATGCACTTTCTGAATCCTCAGCATCCGACCTCCGGTCTTCAGCCTGCAGAGTCTCGACTGGCAAAAGAAAAAAAAACCACGGCAAAAGCTCGCATTAAAATACCAAAATATAATATAAGGTCCTAAGGTGCAACTTAGGAATAACTGCTTAAGATATTTAGATTATGCATTTATTGCCTGTACATATCTATTATCTTGCTACCTCTACCCCCTTGTTTCCCCCAATTATCCTTCATTTGCAGCTTAGCCCCGAAGTGGTCCATCAGTGCCTGCGGCGTCCGCCCAGCCTAGGCCCATATACTCCTTCTCTGAGGCACAGAAGAGGCTCCAATCTTACCAGTGTGAGAACCCCCAGAAGTGTCCTCGTCCTCATCATCAGCATCGCCATTGTCCTAAGCAGCCGGACGACTTAGGCTCCGATCGCTCACTGCTGGTTCTGTTTGATCGCGAGAAATGGAAGAAAACGCAGGGGCTATGAGAATAGCCTTATACCAATTATAAACCTTGCAGCAATTATATGTTCGAGCACAGGAGGAGGCGGTTGCCTCTTCCTCCCCGCAGATTATCAGAAAAGTCCGCTCGAGTCCGAAGGTGTATTTTTCTAAAAAAATCTGTTTCTGAAATACAGCGTGCCATTACCCCTAGATATTGGTATAGCTTTATTTTGTGCATGAGTATTGAGTCTGCATTTACTTTCTTGCATCATATAAAATTATATTGCATTGCATAATAAATATATGTACAGATTTTGGCAAAAAAAAAAAAAAAGAAAAGCTAATAAGTACAGGTATCTAAAAGCTAATGGGCACGGGAAGACTAGCTTCTATCCAGATTGCCTCCCATAACTCGAGGGCCCTGTCTGCCGCCAGCCCTATATACTCGTCCTCTGCCCGAGCACGGCTCGATTCGGCATCCACATCATCATCTTCATCATCATCATCATCATCATCTCGACGCATGGTCTGCTGCACCGCATCGCTCCCTCGGCAGGAGAACTCGTCCACAAGCTTTTGATAAAGCTTGTTGATACTGAAAAATCCCCGAAGCAGCTTCTTGTAAGTGGACACATTCACCTGAAAGAAAAAGTGAGACAAGAAAAAAAAGATATATTAGTCTAAAAAATGAAATAAAAAAATATATGCATGATGAAAAAAAAATGCAAAAATGAAATGTGTCTACCGAGCGAGCCTGTTCCGGGACCCGGCACTCCTCAGAAATGACCGCATCGGGAAGGACTTCCTCCACCATCCTGCCGCCTCGATGATATCTAAAGGTGGAAAAAGCATCATCAGGACCAGTGAACTCCAGATGCTCGTCAAGTGATTGGATAATAGGCCTCGGCCTAGAAGAAGCATCTGAGGCACGCATGGCTGCCGCATGAACTGGAGGGGGAGGATAAATGCATAGGCAAACAAAGTTTCTTCTCGAATCTTATTTCTCGTACGAACTCCTGTATTGAGATCACTAATGATTTGAGAAATGGGATGATCTCTTGCTTCATTAACGCTTGGAGGAAGATCACTTACGTGGATTCTTCCCTTAAGAATTCTGGAGTTGATTGAGAAGGAGATTCACCAAATGTTCGAAGAAATAGATTCTTCAAAACTTTCATTTTACTCGGTGAGCAAGAAGGATGAGAGATCTCAGTAAAGGTGCTTGGGGTAAAACAGAAGAGATGGGTTCAGAGTCAACAGATGAGTTGTTATCGGTATCGGTAGAGATCTCTCTCTACCGGAAGAGGTTACCGATATTGGTGGGATTCAGCTGTCGCTTTTCGATAAGGGGTAGAAGTTGATGCTTGTATTTGTACTGCCTCATCATTATCAAAATCATTAGCAACATTCTGAGCCATTCTAGGCTCTAACAAGTCATATTCATCAAAAGAAACATGCACGATTCTAAGATTTTTTAAGTTAGATTTATCGAAAATGCGAAATGCTTTTGAATGTTTGGAATACCCAGAAAAAATTCCTTCGTCCTCGATTTTGCATCAAATTTTCCTCTATATTCTTTTCCATTATAAAGAATAAAACATTTGTGAAGATTTTAAGAAATCCAATGTTTGGGGATCTTCCTCCATATTTCATATGGAGTTTTATTATGAAACTTGTTTACGAGTGGATCTATTCTGGTAAAACAAGCGTTGTTAGCCTTACGCCTGTAAATATTTCGGAAGTTTAGCTTCGCCAAAGGCATTGTTCTAGCCGCTTCAATCGTTGTTCAATTCTTCCGCTTCAGCTACACCATTTTGTTGAGGAGTACGGCGACGAGAAGTTGTGGCCGATCCCATGGTCATCACATATTTTTCTACACCATTGTTTTTGAATTCGGTGCTTGTTTGATCTTATGTCACAAATGTCTTCAAGCTTTTGAGTTTGAAGTCTTCTAAAAAGTGCAGTGACTAGATCATACGTTTCATCTTTAGATGTCATAGTTTCAATCCAAGTGAATCTAGAGTAGTCATCAACTACTACAAGTGTGTACTTGTCTCGAAATACTTGGGTTGTAGTAATAGGTCCAAAGAGATCCATATGCGAGAAGTTGAAGAGGTCTGCTTTGTTGATAAAACAGATTTTCTTTTGAAGGAAGACTTGGAAAGTTTTCCTAGTTGGCAAGCTTTACAACTTTTGTCATGATCGGCAGACAAGTAGGTAGACCTTTGACAAGCCCATTTTTGGAGAGCTTGGAGAGGTGCTTGAAGTTGAGGTGATCGAGACGTTTGTGCCATAGCCACCGTGTATCACGAACATTGTTGGCTACTAGACACAGTGTTTGAGAATCTCCCTAGAAGATTTAAGTCCACGACATAGACGCTTCCTTGTCTATTGCCTGGCCAAGATTGTAGAACACGATTCACCTGCCTTTGATGAGGCCCGGTTGGAATTGAATTGGCATAGAAGTCCTTTGTCCTTGCACTGTGATATGCTCGGAAGATTGTGCTTTAAACCACTTACTAGAGAAACTTTGTTGATGGAGAGACTTCCTCTAGTAATTGAGCCATATCCAATTGTCTTTCCTCTTGCATTGTCTCCGAAAATAATCAGGTCCTTTTGCTTCACCTATATACAGAAGAAGACTGCTTCCTCAGCCATGTGTCTTGAATACCACCGCCTAGGTACCGATGTCTTTGTTTTCTCGATTCTATAGCCATGAAGCATTCCTCGTAAAAGAGTTAAAAGCAAAACAAGGTACCCTTTATATGGGTCCTAAGGATTAGCAACCTTTTGCAACCCATACCTTGACCTTGAGAGAACTAGGTCTCTCGGATCTTGGTGTGAACCTTAGCGGGCATTCTCGGTGCCGATGGCCTAAGCAATGGCAAGAATGACATAAATGGAAAGTCCATAGAGAACTGTTAGAGTCTTCAACCGAAGAGTGCTTATGATCATTCCTTTTCTTGACATTCATTTTCGGTTCGACTTGCTTGTTGACGGTAGACTTAATTGGTTTCTTTCGACTCTTCCTAGGTAGGTTACCAACGACTTAGCTTTAGCTTTTGTTGAATACCTTTTCAGGAGGATTCGTAGAATACCTTTAAGTTTACCTTCAACAGTAAAGGAAAGCTTTGCTCGCTTTCATAGACAAACTTGATAGTTACTGGTAGGGTTTAGTAGGTCTACCGGCCGCCAGACTTTGCCTTGGCATAGTTGCCGGTAGACTTCACTTTCTACCGTTACCTTCTCGTTTCTCATTTGAATCATTCATTTTCGCTTTTCCTTTCTCGAGCTTTAGGGTAAACATAAGGGACACTTGAGTAACCAAGGCCTTGTTTCCCTATATTTCCAAATGTACTGCTTTAGAGAAAGATATATCATTTGCAGCTTTGAGGATTCTCCTTTCTCTTTGACGTAAGAGTTTGTCGGAAGAGACACATCCGAATATCCTATGCCTGCTTTTATCATTGCTAGATTTTTGGCTTGTAAGGATTTCTTCAAATGCATCCTTGGAACTATTCCAGAGTCAATTGTCTTTTGCAAGGCAATTTTCTCTAGGTCTAGTCCTTTGATGTGCTCACCGACAATCAATTTTGTCATGAAGAAATTTGTTTTCTTCCTTCGCTTTGATACTCTCTTGTTGACAGCCTATTGAGAGTTTGAATCTCACCCCATCAAAGATTTCTGGTGTGAGTTTCTCAGCTTCTTGGCCGCTTTAACATAGGCTATTCTAAAGGAATTAAATTCTTCAAGCATATCCCGATTATCCTTGAGAAGTTCTTCCATCGAAGCTATCACTTTGTTGGTTTCATTTTTGTCCAAAGGACTTGGTGAAACTACAACTTCATTTTCGAGTCATAGGTAGGACATGAATCATGAGCTATTAAGCATATGTTAGCTTGCTCACAATCCTCTTCCTCCTCTTCTCGAATCGGTTTCAAACCATGTAGCAACATGTTTATCTTCTATGTCTTCACCAACATACCTTTTTGTTTTTGAAATTTTCTAAACGAGGGTTTTCGGTATGCTTCAAATTTTGGCTTAGGACATTTTGAGGCAAAATGACGTGTTTTCTACGCTTATAACACACAAGCTCTTCCTTAGATGAGCTTTCACCAATCTTCCCGAAAGGTTGTTGGTGAGTGTTCTTCCTTCCATATTTTGCAAATTTTTGAAAACGCTTTAACAAACATAGCAAATTGTTCATCGGATAAAAAATCATTTTCACCGGAAGAAGTAGAAGGTTTGTTTTCAACAATGATTTCTTCTTGGACCATGGTGCAAGGACACAGCTCGAACTGCTTTGTCTTGCTCTAGAGCTTGATTAACTTCAAGTTCATAAACCTTTAAACTTGCGTAGAGACTACGAAGAGTCATCTCGCTTTAAGTTCTTAGATTCTTTCATAGTCGTGGTCTTCACATGCCATAAGCTACCTAGAGAGCCTAGAAACCTCATGTTCATTTCCTTTTGTCATAATGCGTTTTACCAAGAGAAAAGCAACTATTTATTACCTCACTTTGAATCGATCGTATGCTTGTCTCAAGGTTTCCTTAGGATCCTTTTGAAAGAATCAAACTGCTGGATGTATGTATATTTTCTGTTGTCTCTTGTGTCTTGGTCTCCTTCCAAGTATTCTACAAGAGCTTCCCACATCTCTTTTCGCAGCTTGTACATCGAATCACTTGCTGGTATGTGCTTGTGTCTAGAGAGCCGGTGATTATATTGATTGCTTTGTCATCAAGTTCAACCAGCCTTTCTATCGCCCTCCTGTCCATTCTCGATTCTTCTTTAGGAACTTCGAGGGTTCCCAGATGGAGGCTAGAAGATTTGCCTTCATTGGTACATGTTGACCTGCACCGACACATTTCCATAACTTGTTGTCAATAGAGTTCATGAATCTCATTACTTTATCCTTCCATACATCAAAATGACCTTCGTCCAATATTGGGACGTGGTTAGCATTAGATGTAGGCAAAGATATAGTGTGTTTGTGCCATTATGTCGCATCTCTCAAGAGTTTAATCTTGAAAAACTTGTTTTCGAAGAGTAAGGCTCGATACCATGTGGGTCCCAATGAGCACAATAATAAGCTAGAAGGGGGTTGAATAGCTTATTAACACTTTAAAACTTTTAAGTAAGTTCCTTGAAAGTTACTTGCAATCTATGAAAAGAATCAAGTAATGCGGAAGACCTTCAAGAGAATTGTTCCTGTCCGCCGATAAGGACTACCTGAGACCTTTACGCATTACTTAAGTTCACAATAAATGGATAATTTAATCAATGAAACTAAGCGCTCAATAAATAGACACAAGGAAATACACAAGTAGGAAATTTTGGGATGGTTCACACAAGTATTTTGAGTTCACACTATAATGAGTGCTACGCCCACCACCAAGGCGCTAACCTTGATTTAAATTGTGCACTATGTTTTCCACTTAGATCAATTACAAAGAATATCCCTAATGGATCGTGTACAAAATATTGACTTGTGTTTAGTCTCAGGAATTAAATATCTCAGAATACAAGATATTTAATCGTCGCAAGTGTATATAGTTAATGGAAGTAAACAACAAGAAGAATAAAACAATAAATGTTGAAGAGCAAATTCTTGTTGTTGATTTAGGACTTCTAGATCCGTTGAGGATCTATTGAATGCACCGAAATAAAGACTTGAGTTGTGTAGATTCAGAGCAATTCTTTAAGTGTTCGATTGATTTTGTACATTGCTTGTCCTTGTTCCAGCTTTCAATGGCAGTAAAGATTTAAAGCGTATGCACTTCAAAGATCCGTTGAGAAGACGTAAGACTTCAACAATTTATTCATAAATGCATTAAATGCATGGGGTCACATCCAGGAATTTCTGCCTTCACATATATCTAGAGCGTATAATCATTTCGAGATCTTCAAAAAAGGTGGGCGATTTGTGTCGATTCAGAGATGAAGCAAAGTGACGTACCTCTGCATCAAGCTCAGACAAAAGTCTTCCCGCTGCTGAAAGCTTGCTACGGCTTGACATGTCGTGAAAGACTTGGATTAATTCAAATAATAGTGGAATAAGTTTGAATTAATCCAGCCAGACACGCAGCGCATCATACCGAGGTCTCACCGATCTAAGTTGAAAGTCTTCCTTTGAAGCCGAGAAAGGTCTCTCTCCCGAACCCGAAAAGTCCAACAAAAATTATACAAGGCAAAGTTCTATATTATTGCCACGCTAATCGACACGCTACCGATTAGCCAATCAAGTATAAAACTAATGTAATGTACCGATCGATATAAATTTAACATAAGAATCAACAT
>CM028380.1:102939013-103092331 GCA_013146195.2 Codonopsis lanceolata | reverse complement strand
AAATCTTAAATTCTTCAAGATTTCCTTAACCACTTCGCGATGTTGACCATGGTAGGATAATGCCATATATTCCCCACGGACTTGGTTTACAACTAGTTGTGAATCCGAGTACAACTGTGGCGACTTCTACGCCCATGTTAATGCGAGCTCAAGACCCGGCGATCATCGCTTCATACTCGGCAGCGTTGTTTGAGGCGGGGAATTTGAACGAAGTGCTAGCTCAAACTACGTGATTTAGTCGGGAGCTATGAGAAGGATGCCAACTCCGCTCGACTTTGCTTTGCCCCATCCACGTAGAGATCCCAGATGGGCTAGTCGGGGTTGCGGCCAATGTTCTTGCTCGGGCTCTTGGTGCTTGGCCTCGGGATCCTCATTTGGGTGAAGCTTGTTTCGACCAAGAAATCGGCTAATGCTTGAGCTTTGATTGCTCGTTGAGCAAGTAGTCTATATGGAACTCGTGAGCTCGATTGACCGAGTTAAGCGATGCACGATGTGTCGGGTTTGTGTAGGACTTTAGCGCAGGTGTGTGCGTATACTATGATTACATGTGAGAAAAATAAGCCCTTAATTTTCGAGGCGGTATGACAAGCGAGTAAGCTAATTTCTCTACATTAAAATAACGACCCTCAGCGGGGTGAGGGCCTTGGATACATAGTACACATGCTTTTGAATATCTAGTTCCTCCCTAACTAAAACAGCGGCCACGCCTGCGTAAAAGTGGCTGCTAGATACTATATAAAGGCTCAGAGACACGAGGCTGGCGAGGAGGCGCCAAGGTATTCCACGAGGCGCTCGAGGGCCTTGGCACAATCACGCATTCCACTCGAAACCCTTGTTGCCACAGAACCTTGAAGAAAGGAGGCATTTTTCGGCTAACCAGAGATGAAGCGCCTAAGGCAATGACCCGCATTTAACTAATCTTGGATATGTTTGATGCGGTAGGGGCTGCTCCATGTCGAGTAGGGCTTGTATCTTCTCCGAGTTAGCCTCTATGTCGCGCTGGTTGACCATGAACCTGAGACATTTTCCTGCTCGGACCTCGAAGGCGCACTTGCTCTCTGTTCACTTCATGTCATGTGTTCTAGATTGGCAAACATTTCTGCCAGGTCAAGAGTATGGTCGCGGCCCTTTGTTTTGATGACCATGTCATCAATGTAGGCCTTCATGTTTCTGCCGATCTGAGAGCCGAAGACTTTGTTGACCATTCGCTGGTAAGTGGCTCCTCGTGATTCTTCAACCCGGGGCATCATTTTGTAACGAGAGGCCCCTGTAATTTGCCGCCCGAAAGGTCGTTTTCGCCTTGTCTTGCTCATTCATTCTGACCTGGTGATACCCAGAGTATGCATCCAGAAAACTGAGCATTTCGAACACCGGCTATGGAGTCGACGAGCACATCTATGCGAGGCAATGGGTAGCAGTCTTTCAGACATGCTTTGTTGAGGCTCGTGAAGTCCACACACATCCGCCACTTGTCGTTGGCCTTTTGACCATTACCACATTTTCCGCCTGCCAAGTCGTGCCCGTATTGATCTCCTCGATAATGTGCGCCTTCGAGCTTTCGACCTTGCTTTGATAGCAAGATTTTTCTGCGACACGGCCTTGGCCGTTGCTGGACAGGCCGAAAAGTGGGATCAACATTTAGGTCGTGGCGGGCAATATTCTCGCTGATACCTTGCATGTCCTCGACTGTCCAGGCGAACACATCCAGGTTGTTTCTTACCAGCTCAATCAATCTTTCCCGAGCTTCAAGAGGCATGGCCTTCCCGATTTTGATTTTCTGCTCGGGGTAGACTGGATTGATAACTACCTCTTCCAACTCACCCTCCGGTTGAATATCGGGCTCGTCCCGGACTTGCAGAGTGTCCATCTCAATGTCTTGTGATTCTGGGTGCTTAGCCTTGTGCCTGGAGGGCCCTGGTGCCGGGGCTTGTTCGGGAACCTCTATTTCCATTTGCTTCGCCGCTTCAGAAGTCTCCCCGAGTTCGATGTTATTAATGGGGACAGAGGCTGAAGTGGTTTCAGTGGAAGTCATTGCAGTCTGATCGGGAAGGTCCACGATCACTTTGGGAACCGCTGCTGTCTGGTCGGGTATGTCTACGATCAGTTTCTGTTTCTTCCGCTGAGTTTCCCGGACATACTCCCACATTGCCCGAGGTTTACTGTTGAGGATCCCCACTCCGTTCTCTGTATAGAACTTGGCTTTTTGGTGGGGAATGGAGGTGACCATCTGAAATTTGGCCACTGCTGGAGCGCCTAAAATACAATTATATGTTGATTTTAGGTCGATCACTAAAAATGTGATCATCTCTATCAAAGTTTAGGCCCCATCACCCATGAATACCTCCATCTCGATCGTGCCTTTGACACTCACTTGGTGATTGGTGAACCCCTCCAGCTTTCCCAGATGCGGCTTGAGGCGGGCATCTGGCAGTTCTAGTCCCTTGAAGCAAGAGTAGTACATTATGTCTCTACATGCTCCAATATCGAGTAGGACCCTGTGGACTTGCCAATCGTTCACCAGACAGGAAATAACCAGGGGCTGCTCGGATGCCAAGGGGGTGCTTGCCAACTCACTGTGGGTAAAACAGATGCTTTGCTCGCCTGCCCGCTGTATCGCTGGCGTGTTGACAGCCTTGGACAAGGAATAGATGTGTTTCCCGAGCTGTGTGTTGGACGGGAGCTCCTCTTGAATCATGTTTATCACCCCTCGAATCTGAGGGGCCTGGCCACCTCTTTCTCTTGGGGGTCTTCCCTAGCCATTATTGGCATTGTTCCCTGCACCCTGATCCCTTTTAAAGTGGTCCAGCTTGCCCGCATTGATCAACTTTTGAATTTCCCTTTTCAACACAAAGCATTCTTCGGTGGTGTGGCCGTTACCATGGTGGTAATCACAGTACTTTGTGTTGTCTCAGGTATGAGCGAGCTCGTGATCGAGGGGGTAAGGGACAAGCAGCGCGTCCCCTACCTGGAATAAGATTTCTTCCCGCGTAGTGTTTAGCAGGGTGAACTGAGCTTCCGTGAATCTTTGCCCGGGAGTGGTTGTTTTCTTCCTGTCTCTGCTCGAGCATTGGTTGCCCTCCGGGCTCTGGTCAGCTTGCGTGGCCGAGCTGCCCTGAGCCTTGTCCTTATTCTTGGCCTCGTCGGCCTTGACGCTCTCAGTCGAGCAGAAAAGATGTGAACTTGCTAGCAGCTCTGCTTTGGAAGCCCCCGGGTTCATTGTTAGCATTGTTTTTAGTGGCCCTGCCCTCATGTTGTTGAGGTAGCAAAAAGTAATCTCAGGGTCACTGGTCGCGGTCACCTGATCGAGCATTTCCTTGAATCTCTTCAAGTAACTGCTGTATGATTCGTTATCACCCTGCTTGATCTTGGCGAGGTCAAAACGGTTCTTGGGGGTCGGGCCTGCATTGTCGAATTCCTCTAAGAATTTTTCTCCGAGCATTGCCCAGCTACCGATCGATCCCTGGGGAACTCTGCCCAACCAGGCCTGTGTTTTTCCCTGAAGAGCTCCTTCGAATGCCCGCATCTTCAAGGCCTCAATATCAGTGACCATCCGAATCTGCGCTTCGAATGATCGGAGCCAGTCGCTTGCCCACGTTTTCCCGAAATATTTGTCAAACTGCGGGAAGATGATCCCTTGCGCGGGTGGCGCATTTTCAATTTCTGAAGTAAATGGGTTGCCCTCCAGCGGCTTGGTGGCTCCATAGCCGGGCTTGGCCACGGCTAAATTAGCCATTTGTTGGGCCATATCTCTTTTCATGGCCTCCATTATCTCGGACAGCCGCCTCTCCGCGTCCACTATGAGTCTCGAAGAGTGGGCGGGGTCTGAATGGCCACCGCGCACACGCGGGCAAAAGGTAGGCTCGTAAGAGGATCCGACCTCCTGTGTTACACAAGTTTTGTATTTTGGCCGTTGCGCATCTGCCTCTACGCACTCACGGGCCCTACGGCGGCCATGGCTCTCCTCCCGAGCATGGTGCTCTTGTCGATGACGGTGCCTATGGGAGAGATTTTGATGGCTGTATCTACTCTCAGCCTGGTCATCTGCTTGTTTTACTGCCTCCACTCTTTCATACGGTACGTGAACGACGGAGGGGATCCATCTGCTCGGAGCAGGCAGCTGTTGGGAGGCATGGTCATCGCCAACAGGTGCCGGGTGGTTGAGAGCGGGCAACACCATGTCTGCAACTGGCACCGGGGCATGGCCCAAGGCGAGCAGCTGCTGGTTGAGTGCATACATCTTGTTGTAGTACTCCGCCTGAATTTGCAGAGCAGCAGCTTGTTGATCGGGGTTTTGTCTGGATAGACTCACGTGGCTGTCCTGACCATTCTCCCGTTGGCGATTGAGCTGCATCTTGAGGTCTTGGGAGCGTGCATCGCGCCTCTCATTTATAACCAATCTAGCATCGCGCTGGCTTGGACGACTTTGACTGGCATGTTGGGAGATCTGCTCCTCCACATATGGCACCTGATTGCGTGCTGCCCAGCCCACCTTTGGTTTCTAGTTTGTACTCCGTGGTGCCTTGGGGGGGTTATTGTTCACGGGTGGATGCCGTTGGTCATTGACGGTGGCATGGTGCTTGCTACCCTTTCCAGCCATTGCAACAAAGAGAAATTGAGAATTTTTACCGGAAAAATTTAGAGAGAAGTATTGAAGCTTCGTTTCTCGGCAACGGAACTAAATTGATGTGGCAAAATCACAGCTTGGGCCGTCCTTGAGTTGGGAAGGATATCTGGTCTTGGAGTCACCTTCCTTGAGCCTGTTAAGATCACAAGAAAACCTGAGTGGAAGTGCAAGACAGGGCCTCGCGAAACCTCTCCGGCGTGCGAGTAAGTCTCGTGTGTAAGCTTGAAGGCAAATCGATAGAGTATCGAGGCTCAAGAAAGTGTGTGTACGTTGTTAAGGATTACGGAGAGGTATTTATAGGCCCCCAAGGTGGTTGAATCCGTCTAGGATTCAGTTTCCGTAGTTACCAAATCAATCAATGAGAGAATCACTTGATTTTAAGCATGATAGGCGGCTGGCCGCGTAAATGTAGGAGCAGATAAGGCAAGTATCCTGCTCAAGTATGGAAACCTTTGAATTGTCTTTGAGAGCAAGCTTCCGGTACTTCCTGCTTGGTATGTACTCGGGCGAGCAGGGCTCTGCCCGGGTATTCAATTTGCACTGTTTCCGAACTTGATATAGATCCAAGGGACGGCCCCTGGTCGGGCGGGCAAGGCCAATGCTCGACCATGTTTGGACGAGACGACTCAGGTTTCTCTGCTAAATATGCGTGTGATGTTCGGGCATGGCCCCTGGTCGGACAAGCAAGGCCTATGCCCGATCAGGTTTGAACGAGAATTACACTGCTCGCTGCTTGATACTTATACTACTTTGTTTGCTGGACCTGTGGCCCCCATATGTATTGTGCTCGTGACTGGCACGTGAGGATAACTTGTGCCTTACTCGTGACTCGGCTTGAACCAGGCATATCAGATTCCATTGAAATAAATCCTTAAGATTATTGTAAAAGATTTAGGAATTTGACAAATAATGAAACAAATTTATGCTAACACAAAATTAAAGACAGTTTTGAAAATAATTTTGACAGAAACGAAAAAAGAAGACTTCCTGCGACGTGCAACAATTGCACTGTCCTTAAGGATTTATTTTCTATCCTCCAGGATTCAATGGATTATGAAAGGCATTATGAAAGGCAATTTAACTTCTTAATAACCCAACAGAAAGAGCTATGATATTACGAGCTAGAGCTTGTAATATTATTACAAGCTTGAGTGTTAGTGTTGTTAGATCAAATCTACTAAAATTTTTACACCGTTAGATCAAATAGGGTATTTTCTAAATAAAGATATAGATATTTCAAATCACCACACTTAATATCACAAGCACTACAATTAATATCACAAGCTCAATATTAATATCATCAATAATATTTATCCAACAGAAAAAGGTTTTAAAACCATACTAACGCCAAGCTAATTGAGATGAAGGAAAAAGAAAGATTTTTATTTTCCTCCTTTTATAATGCTAAGATCAACAGATCTTATCTTAGCTAAAAAAAAATGGGAGAAAATTAGCAGATATAACTCAAATCAAATATAATAAAATAAAAGTTTGAACTTAATTTTATCCAATTATATTATATTAGTATATTAGGATATCAGTAATATATTTGAACTCAAAATCTCGTTTGTGAACACAGCAGATGACTTGGTCCTTATGTAATATTGGTAGACTAAATCATATTGGTAAATGATTTAAAAAGCAAAAGCAGCTTAAGCCTAGTTATATAGAGACAAAGTCTTCAAACAACCTCTTCCTAATAATGTTGGATTGGTTATAGATAAGTAGGAAGACCAAGTCTTCAATCTTCCACTCTCTACCGATGTGGGAAGGGTTATTTCTCATTGAAACACTTTGTCAAGGTCATTTCATCCAATACTAGAGGGTAACAGAGGGGAGTTAATGGGAAGGGGTGATAATGTGCTATCAGGAGGATGGGTTAGGCTAGTTGGGGTGTAGCCAAGGAAATGTAGAGAAACAGATGGGTATTTATTTCATTTCCAGAAGCTTCTTTGGTAGTTGATGAGATGGATTTCGTGCCGGAGATTTGTGACTTATAGAGGATGGGAAATCGTTACCTATTTTTTCCTATTTTTCATTTTGATGTAATATATATATATTTTTTCTTTTTTCTATTTCATTTTTCTTATTTTATATTTCAATTCACATTTTTTTTCTTTTCGCCTTTCTGTTTCAATTTTTTATTTTATACGTTGATTTAATTTCTAGTGCTTTCAAATTTTATATCTGTTTTTCATCGATTTTTTCTACATTTCTTTAAAAAATCACGCTTCTATCCCTTTTTTATTTTCCGATTTCATTTTTTATAATTATAATAATTTAAAAAATTGGTGTTGGTGAAATTTTGGGCTTGGGTATAAAATATGAACTGCTTGACCCAATAGGCCCAACATATAAGTCACGTGACCGACACGTCTCATTAGTCATGGGCTGAACACGTGCACTCTAGGTTCCAAATCACATTGAGGAGCAGACAGCGACCAGAGATGTATTGCGAGTTGGGGGCTTATAATAATTAAAAAAAATTTGGTGTTGGTGAAATTTTGGGTCTGGGTATAAAATAGTTACTTAAAAGAGAACTAACTTAAATAGAAAACGTTTAAAGAGGAAAATAAAATAAATATAAACCAAATAAAAAACTTAATAATTAATGACCAATGTGATTCAATTTATTTTTTGGATTAACTTCATAATTATTTGTATCACAATGAAAAATGTTTTTTAATGAAATTTAGCAAAAAATGATAACAAAGAAATTGATTGAAATTAGAAATGAACTAGAGAATAAATTAAAGTATAAAATAAAAAATTGATACAGGAAGGGAATAGAAAAAAAATGTGACAGAAGAGAGAGGAGCAAAAAAAAAATTAGCCTGGCTCTAAAAAAATAATCCAACTCAGCTTTCTAATCTAACATAGAATCCCACTTACTATGTATTAAGGGCATTTTAGTCTTTTTATGTAATTTTTAACGTTCAAATTGACCTCCGTCACATGAGGGACTACCTGAAGGCTAAAAGTTGAGTGTGAGGACCATATAAAATGTATAAAAAAATTAAACTAAATCAATTTAAAATATTAGCTTTGACCAAATTATATATTAAACTGAAAAGTAAATACTTCATACTAAGAAAGTCTTCAACGTACACAAGTACTAAAAATCATGATTAAGCTACGGAAGTCCTTTTAATAAGGTCAACACTGTTGTTGAAAACCCATAGAACAAACAAAATTAAAGAGAAAAAAAGAAGAGCACATAATAGCATCTCATGCACTCCAACGAACAGGAAACATCGTCCACCACTTTTTAAAAATATAAAACCTGGCACACTACGAACAAAACTAACACGATAAATTCCTTATCTCTCTCCTCATTCACCCACTGAAAAAAATATCCACTAATGGCTTCTTCACCTTCTCTCCTTTCCTTCCTCATCTCTCTCTTCTCTCTCTTCACCATTTCTCTTTCTTCCCTTGACAGTTCTTCCACCCCCATCAGACTCTCTCTCTCCCCATTATTCCCCAAACCTTCAAACACAAATCCATGGCAAAGGCTCAACCATCTCGCTTCTGCTTCTCTAGCTAGGGCCCACAACCTCAAAAACCCAGCCCAAAACTCAACTAACCTCCCTCTCTTCCCTCAAAGATATGGAGGTTACTCCCTTTCTCTCAGCATTGGTTCTCCCCCACAAACTCTATCCTTTATTATGGACACTGGTAGTAGCCTTGTTTGGTTCCCATGCACTCGTCGATATCGATGTTCCGAATGTCCGCAAAATATTACCACTTTCATTCCAAACTTATCTTCTTCTTCCATGATTGTTGACTGCAAGAACAAGAAATGCGGGTGGATTTACGGGTCGGATGACTTGGTCCAGTGCAACAATGACGAGATTTGTCCTCCTTACTTTATTGAGTACGGGTCCGGGTCAACTTCCGGGTTACTCCTATCTGACACACTCAATTTTCCTGAGAAAAATGTGACTGATTTCCTTGTTGGATGCTCTCAGTATTCCTCCCGAACACCATCCGGCATTGTCGGGTTCGGGCGAGGACAGAGTTCTTTGCCCGTCCAAATGGGTGTCAAGAAATTCTCCTACTGTTTAGTGTCTCACCGTTTTGATGATGCCCCGGTAAGCAGCGACCTTGTTTTGGTAACCGCGTCGGATTCGGGTCGTAAGAGTGGCAAGTCCGGAGGTACAATCAGCTACACTCCGCTTAGGAAGAATCTATTGACTTCCAACCCATCATTTCAGGAGCATTATTACGTAACTCTTCGGAAAATCACGGTTGGCAGCAAACCCGTGAAGGTTCCGTACAGTTTTCTGGTACCCGGAGCTGACGGCAACGGTGGCACCATAGTCGATTCGGGCACCACTTTTACATACATCGATAGCGAAGCATTCGAACCGGTGGCACAAGAGTTTGAAAAGCAAATGCTACAATATAACCGAACCATTGAGGTGGAAAACGAGTCGGGTTTACGGCCGTGTTTCAATACATCTGGCCACGAAACCGTGTTTTTTCCCGATTTGGTTTTCCATTTTAAAGGCGGGGCTAAAATGGCCCTGCCTTTAGCAGATTTCTTTTCGTTTTACAAAACGAGTGTCGTGTGCTTAACACTGATATCAAATCATAGGAACATGTCGTCAGAGGCAAAGTTGGGTCCTTCAATTATTCTTGGAAATTACCAACAACAGAATTTTTACATGGAGTATGATTTAGAAAATGAAAGGCTTGGTTTCCGGGAACAAACTTGCAACTGAGAAGTGAAAAATTCCACCGTGATTCGTGGGATATTATGATGTTGGTACGAGGAAATTGAAGTAACTTCAAGTGGACTAGGTGGGCGTTTAATTATTTGCTGTGGTCCATGTCTGTTTAATATTTTATCTTTCTAACAATAAGTATTGCAAAGTATTTCGATTATGGTTATTCGATAGCCAATTGGTTGTTTGGGATTTGACTTTTATGTCTTACAAGATCTTTTCTCAACTTTTTTGTATAATATAGATGTTTTATGTTGTGGGAGTGCTATGTAATTAACGTCGTTAATTTTTTGGCCTCCGACAATGTTGCCTATAACATGACGTTAATGTGAGACTTTATCATAGTATGGGGTGAGAAGTATAAATCAATATATGCTTAAATTTTTTTAAAGGTGGAATCAATGTACAATATTCAAATGAAAAAAAAAAAATTAGCCGTAAAACACTAAAATTTGTGACTCATCATATATAAAAAGAATCTCAAATATTTTTGGTTATGATGACATACATGGTACTCTAACTTAATGTCTTTCTAAATATGTTCAATACTGATTATCTCTTACGATATTGAGCGTGTTAGAAATTTGTAACTAATAAGAGTAAAACGAGACATAAAAAAGAATATTAATAGCTGTCCGACAACTTGATGGTTCCATTACAAATTACAAGCTGTCATTAACCCTTTTGATTTAGTGCAATGCTTCTAGCGTTTTATTTTTCAGTAATTATTCACATAACACCATCTAGAACACAAAGCAAAGAATATTAATCGGATCCCTTAATTGTTAGTTAAGTTTGTTTTTTATTGCATTTGCCGTTATTGACGTACTTAATTTGACAGCATGACCCTGAAATAGACAAGTATTTGTTAATGACTTACATAATAAAAACTAAACATTTTACATGGATTCCAAACTATTAGGAATATAAATCACACTTCCTTCGGCATGATTGTGTTTCCTTAAATTATTTAGTAATCATTTTCAAGATTTCAATAATCCACTTCTATTTCAAATATCATTCTGCCAATACCAAACTCTATCAATTAATTAAATGGAATCAATTCCGTGGAATCGATTTTATTCCCAAGTACCAATCAAGGCCTAAATGATGCTCCATTCCTTTTTCTTAAAATTGCCTCTTTTTTTATTCGACACACAAATTAAAAAAAATACATAATTCACTATATTATAAATATTACGATAATGTGTGATTTTTAAGGATAACATGTGAAAATGAGGTCCTTTAATTAAACAGAGAAAATACTTACCATTTGAAATTAAGTAACATTGATACTTAATACAGCACCTATAAAATACATAATACACCACTTTTAAAAAAAACTGGACCAAATTACCCTTTTCCATTAATATATAACTATCTTGCATAAGGAATATGCTTTATTTCCAAATTACTTTAAAAAACAAACCAGTTACTTTCTAACAAATTGGCATCTCTTGATTATTGATGAATGAGTGAAGGAGACGCTTGGAAGGCATGTGATGAATGAAACCAAAACAAAACGAATCACCCGCATGCCTTTGTCAATGTCATGGTCATGGGTTTCTGGTTTCGGTTGTAAATGGAAAATATGCCTTTGTTAATTACTCTACAGTCTACACCCACTATGGTTTTACTTTTATCTTTGGTATTGTTAGGTTAGGTTGTTATTTTTTCGTTTGTTGTTTTCTTCCTTTAGTTTTGTCCAAACTTATAGTGATTCGTTAAAACATTGACGTCGATTCAACGATTCTAATAAATATCGATACTTATATAACAAAAAGTGTCTTTTAAGACGTCCGATTGAGTTTTTATACGTAATTTTATATGACGTTTTATTTGATATTATGTAAATTTGGGCATCCTATCTAAAGGGATAGCAAAAGATTAATAAGGTTTTATACACAAAATGTCGTTAAATTTTACGACACTTCATTATTTATTGACAATTTCCTGACCGATTGTAAGAATTGTTGAATATTTCCCGACATATGCACGATGCATTGAAATAAAAAAAAATTGCATGATGCGTTGAATAGTTATCAATTCCTATGAGACAATATCAAAAAAAATTCCAATACTTTAAATTGGTAAAGCATTGTAAAGTTCGACATTAAAAGAAAATGCCGTCAATTTTCCGATAAATATGTTAATTATCGTTTATTTCCGACAAATAAATGGAAGCGTAGGGAATTGTCAACAATTATTTCAAACATTCAGAAAAAAAAAAAGTGTCAGCAGAATTGAATTTTCTTTTGTTTAGTGTATTTAGCAAATGCCTACTTAAAAAGCATCATATTATCATAGTGGTTTAATGAGATGCTTCTTAAAAGGGGTCCTATAAACCTTTATGGAAATAGGGTCCAAGAATTATATACATATTATATTAGGTATTATATTAATAGGACCCTATAAAAAGACATCTTATTAGTCACACCCTTAATAGGTCCAAATAATGAAATGTCTACTTGAAAGGTGTTCTATTAGCCCTTGTGGGTAATAAGACCCTTAGAGTCATGTGTCCTATTAGAAATCACAGTAAGAGAACCTTGCAGGTTAGGCGTCCGTTTAGGCATTTTTATAGGATGCCATTGGAGGGCATACTACGTATCTTTCATTTGAATCTATAGCAACATTGATACTTGATTTTAATCTAAACTGAAACTACAACTAGATTATGTAGTTCTTTGATCTTGTAATATTTGACGATTATATTTTTGTTGGTTAACTCTTCCTTAGAAATCGGATGAGTTGTATATGAACTTGATGTGGCAATTAGCTTGGGTCGTCCGTGTGTTGGGTATGATATCTGGGCTTGAATCTGCTTCCTTGAACCTGACTGAGAACAGAGAAAACCTGAGTGGAAGTGCAAGGCAGGGCCTCGCGAAACCCCTCCGGTGTGAGAGTAAGTATCTAATCTGAGTATGAAAACAATTCGACAGAGTGCCAAGGCTCAAGAAAGTGTATGCGTACCTTGTTAAGGCTTGTGGAAGAGTATTTATAGGCCCCATTGTGATTGAATCCGGCTAGGATTCGGTTTCCTTAGTTACCTTGCTCAACAAGGAGAGAATCCCTTGATTTTAGGCGTGATACGCGGTTGACCGCGAGATAGTAGGAATAGATAAGACAAGTGTCCTGCCCACATTTGGTAACCTTTGACTTATATTAGAGGACAAGTTTCTGGTGTTTCCTGCTCGATATGGACCCGAGCGGGCAAGGCTCTGCTCGATAGCTTGGTGTATACTGACTTGAGGTGAATACAGGTCCGGGGCATGGCCCCTGGTCAGGCAGGCAAGGCCGGTGCTCGACCAGGTTTGGATAGGATGATTCTGGTTCTTTTTTTGATGAAAGAGATCCCTGAGCATGGCCCCTGGCCGGGCAGACAGGGCATGTGCCCGCCCAGCTTCGACTGGGACCCGGCTGCTCGCTGTTTAATGTCTGGATTTATTTGTCCGTTGGGTTAACTGGGCCCTTCGTTAGATAGGCATGTGCCCGACACGTGGTGGATGCTCGTGCTCTGCTCGTGACCCGGTTTGGGCCGGGCATATCAAAACTTATTAGGCATTGTTCGCTCACTTTTTTTTCCCCTCCAGGTCATAAGCAGATTTGGATCTTTTGGGCTCGGGTAGGTAGTGTCATGGGAAACTCAAGAAGAAACAATTTTAATAGCACTTGAAGTTTTCAAGTTTTGGTTTTATTTGTGGATTTCAATTTGTATTGTGAATTGTGGACTTGCTTATGTTTTGAGAATTGTAATAGACAGTTAAGGTTTGGTTTTTATTTGGTAGGACAGATTTAATGTGTTACCTTATGACGATTAAGATAATTCATGGTTTAACATTTAGTAACGGTGATGTAGCCGAATTATAGGATCGCAGTGACGGTACCGAGTTTGGGACGTTACAATCCTTGTCTCTTATCCCTTATACTTTGGACTATATAAGTGAGGTTTAGGCTAACTCATTACTAGTTTATAAGCCTAATACACACACACATCAGTCTCACGGACTGTCTATATGTGGCCTAATCTAGAGAGTCCAGATCTCCTATACCATTTGTGTATATCATTGATGTACCATTTTTCATCTCAACCATTACATCTCAATCATTGCATCTTAACCAATGGTTGAGATGAAAAGTGGTACATCAGTGGTACACATAAGTGGTACATGAGATCTGGACTCTATAGTATTGATTAGGTCGAAGAGTAATGCATGGAGAAGTCAAATTCTATATACACACAAATTAATGCCAATTTGAGATAGGATAAAAGTTTTTTACTTTTTTTATATGCATTCAAAATGTAAATATTCAAAATATAAAGACCAAATTGTAAATAAAAAAATTATGAGCACAACAAAAATACTTCCCATAAACCAATCGAAGGCAAAAAAATCACAAAAAGTCGACTTTAACTTTGCTGGGCTAGGGTTCAACTTAAGTTCACAAATGGCTAGGGTTCACTTCGACTTCGACGGCAACAGTTGGGTGCGAATGAGAATAGTAGAAAAATAAGGGATATTGATTAAGCATATGTATCCCAATTTGGACACCCGTATGGCTGAACCCGTGTCGAAAGTTTTGAAAAATGAAAATTCGACCTTGTATCTATTTGGGATTATATTTGCCGTATTCGTACCATGTTCATGTCAGACACATATCCGATACATAATAGGTTTGGGATGTCCGTGCAACATAGGTGAATTTTAGCAACATATATAATCATACTCCTTCCGTCGTAATAATATAACATTTTGGATGGATGGATGGAATATATACTTAGGATCTAGAAAAATATTTCAGCGAAATCACAAATTTTAACTATTACATTCGTCCCAAAATTATTATCTGGTTTGACTCGACACACGTATTAAGGAAAAATAATAGACTTGATTATTAATATTTGTTTGATATGTAGTTTCTCTTAAAGTCAACATGTATGTTATTTATAATTAAAGTATATGGAAAAGTAAGAATAAAGTGGTAAATATAATGTTTTAAAAAAAGAAAATTTCAAACAATAAAATAATTTTGGGACAGTCAAAGAAAAACAATAATTTTGGAACAGATGAAGTATTACATAAAAAGTGTAGAAATTACAATTTTGAGAAGAGTCACTATCCAAAACGACGATGTTTTTATTAGATAATTTTGTTAAAAAAATTAGAGTGGGTCCGTTGCCCCTTACCGTACAGGGTAATTCGCCCCAACTTAGGATAATACTCATCCGTTTCGGAAAAAGAGAGTAACATATTAGTTTTTTTTTTTTTTTGAATATTTCACATTACGAGCCCACTTTCAAAATAATATGTTTATCATCTACACAATATTTCAACTAAAATATATTAGTAATGCTATTTTTTTTGTAATTATAGCCAACTTTAATGCTCCTTACATATCTTTCATAATTAAAATTTTTAAATATAAACTATTTTGGTGGAACGGTGGGAGTATATAAAAACAAGTACTCCTATATTTAAGTTTAACATTCTTACTTTGGATATTTTTCATTACGGGAAATAAAATAAAACTCCTTTCGTTCGAGATAAAGAGTCTTCGTTTGAAAGTTAAACTTTTAAAGAAAATGACACTTTTAGTAATCTATTAGTAGTAAAATAACAATTTTACACATTAATTTTTAAAAACAGATTCTTTAAGTGATACATTTTAAAATGAAACTAGTACTCTTGTCCGTGCCGATGGCACGACATCAGTTTGACAATTTATCAATAAATGAAGTAAATATTGTAGATATGAACTACTAAAAATATTATTTTCTTAAAAAAAATTGACTTTCAAACGGTTCTCTTTGCCCGAAACGGAGGGATTAGTTAATAATTTGTATACGAAATTGTGGACCGGACAAAAATTAAATTACTTAAGTTAATTACGATAACAGTTCAAAAGAAAAAAAAATATTTCAAATTACAAAACTTACGTTTTTTTAAAGAAATTAAATTGATTAAGTTAAACAATTTAAAAGAAAAAAATACAAATACAAATTTTCGCAACCATAAAACTGTAAAACTGTAAAGTATTAACTGTAAAATTGTAATATCTCAGTAAAAGAGTAATTAATTTTCACAAATAATTGTAAAACCGTAAAATATTAAAACATAAAACTGTAAAACAATAAACTTTGATAACATAAAACTATAAAACTGTCATTCGCACATGTGAGAGCTGAGGGAAATAGTAAATCCTTATCCCTTTTTATTCCAAGTCAATTGTAAGTGTGCGAGAATGAGCTCTATTGTATTATAGACTAGATCTCTGTGCCCGTGCCTATGACACGATGCCAATATATATGATTTCATCAATTGAAACCCTAACATCTAAATAGAAGGTGCGCTTTAAAAAAAAAAATGTTACAGTTGAGGGGAACATTACTTCAAGTTGTAGTTGAGGGCGTTATTCGAACTCGACTCATAGTTGAGGGGGGTTATTTGTAAGGAGTTATATGTAAATGACTTATAAACGTTTGATTTTGAAGTGAAATCAATTGAGCTCTATTGTGAGATTATATTAATGTAAGGTTGATATTTTATAAGGGGTAATGGTTTAGAAGATTAATCTCAGGGTGTAACTGCTCATAATATTAATTGTAGGGGGTGACTTTGTAACAGAGTGAAAGAAAATAGAGAATTAAAAGTGGATAACTACTCTCACACATGTGAATGTGAGAGTGAATCTCAACCATTAAATTTTTTAAGATAATTTAATCTCAACCTCTAAATAGCTTTAGTCAATTGCACATGTGTGAGAATGAGCTCTATTAATATAGATGGTGCATCATGGAGGGAGTAATCTATATTACAATACAACTTGGATTGCACATGTGCAATTGATAAATGCTAATAAGGGGTCGAGATCAATTCATTTATCGAGATCCTACGGTCTCAATTTCATCTAGATTTCACATGTGCGAAGGGCGGTTGAGCAACCCCTACACATCCCTTCTCACATGTTCTCTCCACCTCTTCTCTAGGAATCGGTATAATTCCAACTGATATTGTTGTCCTATTTAAGAATAATTATTTAAGAATAAAAATAATTATTTACAAAGTTAAAAAAATACTAAAATTTTAAATTGAAAAATAGTCAATTTAAATCAATAGAAGTGATAATAATAATTTAAATCGAGTGTATAAAACATTCTTCCGATTTTTAATGTTGTTAAAAAGGGTGGATTCATCTTTTTTTGTTTAACCATTTTTTTAAAAATGTCTAAAACACAATTTATTGAGTTTTTCTTTAGGTGGTTTGGGTTTTAAAATGAGTATTATCTTTTTTGGAAATTTTTTAGTTTAACTAAGAATATGTATAACCATTAAGACCACTCTAAAAGATAAACTGTTTTTATTTTATTTTTTAAAAATAAGAATAAGTAATAATTTGGAATTCTTCCGATTTTTTACGTTCTTAATAATATGTGTAAAATATAAAATACACTTTTCATTAAATAAAACATGTTACGCAGTTAAAATTTTTTTTTAAAAATTAATACCCTTGGTGTACGTGTTAAAAAAAGTTTATATTTTAACGAAAGATTATTAATTGTATAAGGGCAAAGCTGGTTGTACTCCTCAAAATCTAACAAGGTATAACCTCTGTTTCCTTAAAAAAAATTACAAATAAATAAAATCTATCAAGGTACCGCATCTGTTTTTTTAAATAAAATTACAAATAAATATTTTAATTTTTTTCTCCACTGTTGACATCCTCCTCTACTTGTGTCGTGCCATAGCTATAGGCACATGTACAAAGACTAGTTAATATTTAATAACCATCTAGGCGTTGGAAGATTTATTTAAAGAAGGAAGAGAAGCTAAACTGAAAGGGACCATTAATTGTTCTCATTCTTTAAAAAGAAGTGTTATTTGGCAGAAAAAAGAGCGTGCGTAGGCCCAAACAAGAAACAGAAATGTATATAACTGCCACACTCATGCGTAAAAAGCACTCACGCAACCACTACTCGTACTAGTAGCGCGCACACACATCACAAACATTCCTCCACCCTCATTTCTCTCTCCCTCCCTTCGTGAACCAAATTAAAAATTCTCAATCGGAAAAAAAGGCAGCATACATTACCGACGAGACGACGGAGTTGATTAAACAATGGGGGTGATGAATTTGCCCGTAATGGAAACCCTAAACGAGAGGGCGAAATCCATGACTGAAGCTCTCCATAAAAGCCAGAGCATCACCGACAATATGGTATCCATTCTCGGTTCCTTCGATCACCGCCTCTCCGCTCTCGAAACAGCCATGCGTCCAACTCAGGTCCTCTCTCTCTCATCCATTCTCTGCCTGTGTGTGTTTGAATTGTAAATATACGTGCTCCGGAGATCTATTGGTTCGTTCGTTAATAATTATTTATGTGTTTTCGTGGCGTGGTTAATTAGATAAGAACGCATTCGATACGGAGGGCGCATGAGAACATTGACAAGACACTCAAAGCAGCTGAGGTCATCTTAGGTCAATTTGATCTTTCTCGTCAGGTTTGTTCCTTCATAATCATTAGTTTTACATGTATCATATTTATACGCATTAGTTTATTGAGGTGCGGGGTGGTATTTGGGGTAGATTTTCCATTTGCGTAATGCAAGTTCAGTTTATGCTCTTCATTACTTTGGCAATGGACATTTGGCACGGTTATATATTAGGGCGCTGATTATTCACAAACTTGTCTGGAGATTACCAGCAGAAACTGTTACGAATGCATTTGTTCATACACGGAGCCAAAATCTCTTAAGCTATTTTGGGAATGGTAAAGCCTACATTGTTTTTCTATTTCTATAATATTTCATTTTTAAATTAAAGTTTTCAGAAAGATTTAATTGTACGTATAAAAGTAAATATGCTACAAGTCCTGCCTTTATTTCATGGAATGGAAGCTTTCTCCAACAGTGGTTTTACAGGTATCTATGAAACAAAACAAGTTGCACTCAGTTATTGTTTTCATAGACAGTGGCTGGGAATAGGATCATGAGTGTATTTAGTTTTATAGTTGTGTTAGCCAGATACTTTGCTTAATTAGTGTTTTGGGAAGTTCTGAATACATACCAGAGCTGTAGGCATGCTGAAGTATGAACATCACAAGCAACATCAATAATTCCTTAAGGGAAATCTATTTAGTACACCTGGAGTTAGGTTGATATTTGTAGTCTAATCACTATGAGAAGAGATGCATAGTAGATTTTAATATCTTTTTCTAGTTTGCACAACAGGTTGTTAGGATAGAGTTTCATCAACCATTTGCTGACTCTTTTATACATGTCAAATTTCTGGGGTCAGTTATGGATTAGCAGATGTCATACATTTTACGTGCTCAGCTTTAGAACAATTTCTTTGAGCCTATTTTGATTACCCAAAAATAGCTATTTGTTCACGGATTTTGTCAGTTCAGAATGTACAAGTTCAAAGTAGTCCATAAACTTACCTTTTCTTTTTGTCAATTGAAAAATAAAACAGAAACATAAAATCTATTGATACAAGAGAATGAGGATAAGAAGTCCACCTTACAGAAAAGCAGGAAAACAAGAAAGAGATTCATAAAACAGCAAAACTAAACAGGAGTGTTAAGGCAGCAAATCCCTTTAATCCCTTCAAATATCAAAGATAGCCTCCTCCTATGCACCGATAATCACTGCCCTACTGGAAGACCACTTTTTGCCGCAGTATTATACAGAGGGGAACCTGATCTTGCCATTTTCGGATTTTGTAATTCATTATTGCAGCAAGTTCTTCTTCATGATCCCTTTCGAGTTTGAACATATGGAAGATAAATCATACTATTTTGGGAGAAGGGTGGGGGGTGGCGGGTAGGTGTGTGACAACCCGACCTGGATTCCAACACGGAATCCCGAGGCTGTGCCGCTAAACCGACTAAACAAGATCCAACAAGAAGTAAAGCCATAACGGCGATACAAAATAACAACAAATTGCTGAAGCGAAATGAAATATAATATAAGAAGAGACTCGAGTTAACAAGCTCACACAACCAAAGAGATAGTAAATCTCTTGGCTTAAAAATTAGAACCGCGTAGCGCAACATTAAACACGCGCAACAAAAACAACTGTGGAACAAAGAGGAATATAAACCAAGTCATCGGTGACACTACATGCCAGAACCCAACAACTACAACGTTAACGGCCACAACATGTCGGACAACCACAATTAAATATCACGAGCTAAAAACATGCTCGGGAACAAAACCGGAATAATACTTCTAAATAGAAACACAACATGACATAACTTGTTGGCTCCAAAAATAATACAACTAAAATTACCCAAACACATACCCAAGGTCAAACCAAAATTAAGTGCGATCAAAGTACCAAAGGTGATACGTTAACGATACGCGAATCGTAAAATCAAACTTATGACGACGACTATACTTTGAACGTCGTGACCACATGTAAACTTTCTAAACATGATAATAAGGATATAAAATATATTAAAGCAAGTACACGAAGACCTAGGATATCTCAAAGGCCGTAACCCTAAACAATAATTAAGGAAGATAACACTCTACCGAGTCGAGTTTCCAACAACGCCAAGTTACTCATTGTAACTCCAACAATTCTAGGGCATTGGCAATGGTCCAATCAACCCAAAGACATGAAAACTCATACACGAAGTCAACCATTCAAGAAAGTCAAACTCGCAAAGTTTCAGGGTCTTACAAGGTGGTTCAATTATAAAGGTTCTCAAGCCATATCATGCCTAGTTGTGACGCATGCCTGCGACATCTACTCATTGTTTGGACGTCCAAGGAGTCACATAATAAATTTTACTAGTTTTATGCTCATATATCAGTTGCACAATAATGATATTTCATTTTTATTATTAGAAATTAAACTTGCAATAATACATCTGTGACCTAATAATCGTTCATGATATTTTATTAATAGTTCGCTGGCTGTCATGTTTTGAGTAGGATAGATATGTTAAATTGCAGGGATTTTATTATAATTTTCTGGAAGTTATATAAATCCAATTTAGCATGCCTTGGATGATTCATTTCACCATAGCTACTTAATAAATAACATCCACCATTATATGTATGCAAATCTGTTATTTCGAAACATGCTTTTTACTGTTCTCATTCGTGTCTTAATTTAAATTTTTAGGCTGAGGCAAAAATTTTGAGGGGACCGCATGAGGATCTGGAAAGTTATCTGGAAGCAGTTGATCAGCTGAGAAGGATTGTTCGCTTTTTCAGTACTAATAAAAACCTTAAGAGTAGTGTTGGCGTGATTAGCCATGCTACTAATTTACTTTTAAAGGCTACTCTAAAGCTAGAAGAAGAGTTTCGGCAGCTCTTAACCTTATACAGGTTTATTTTCCTTTGATATCAAGTACTATCCCGTAATTTGTTTGACTTGTTTTATCATGATATTGCCAACTTTATTTGTTAGTTAGATGCACACACTCTCTGTCTCCGTCTCTCTCCCCCTTGTGTGTAGATTTACCTTAAGAAAGTAGGAACATTCCTAGGAAGTAGGAAGATCTCCTCCATTCCATTTTTGTATAGATTAATAATTATAATTAAGAATTTTTAAAGTTGTAATTATGCTTACTTATTTAACTTCTTCTCAAGAATCTTTGTAGCCTCCTTTTCCGTGCTATAAACCCTTTACCCAGATCTTGAAGTGCTGTTACAAAGACAAGGCTGGTGATAAACTAGGCAATCCGTATTTCACAAATTATGGACCTTGTGCTTTAGATAATGGATGGTAACCGATGCCTGATATTTCTATTTTCCAATGTGGATAAATCTTGTTGAGGTGTACTATTTTTCAGACATCCTTAAAAGTAAAGATGACCTATTTTTCTTGGGTTGGAGGGAGTAATACAAAAGGGAAACTTAAAAACCTCTAGAGCTTTTTCGTAGGTGGTTGAGATGTGAACACTTATCTTTTACCCACACGATATCCACATAAAAGGTCTACTTTTCAGGATAAATTGCTTTAGCAATCGTCAATGAATAAGCTCAGTAAAAGGTTTTATTTGCGGTATACCTCAAATTTGGAACTATAATCTTCATCTTCAATCTCGTAAACATTTATTATGCAGTACTCATATATTCAAATTCTTCAATAAATAGTTTTGTTTTTTTCGATGTTTGTCAGCCACCAGTTCCTAATATAAGGTCCATATTTCTTCATTCACTTGCATAGTTCTAGCTGTCTGCTAGCTTTTATTTACCCATTTCTTAGCATAAAAGTTGAGATCTCCTCTGTGGGACGTCTGTTGAATGAAACTTTGAGTGCTAGGTAGCTTTTCAAAATTTCCAGCTTTTCCATGATTATATAATGACTGTTGAAACTGTTTTCTGCACATTTCTTCCACCTATATATTTGTAATGGGTACTTCTTCATGCTGGGTTTTAGTTTGTGATGTGTCGTTGGACCATGGATAAGTTAATCAGACTGGTTAGTGACTTTATATTGCTTGAAGACTATAAGTACGAAGACTCTAGGTATAGATGACTTAAGAATGACGTACATCTTATTTGTGTCTCAGTAAACCTGTGGAACCTGATCGCCTTTTTGACTGTTTACCCCAAAATTTACGACCATCGTCAGGATCACCTGGCCAGGGTGAAGCTGGTGGCAGGAAACTTTCGTCAGAGCACCAAAATAAAAGTTTAGAAACTGTTGTTTACCACCCTCCAACTCTCATTCCACCTAGAATTGTGCCATTGTTGCATGATTTAGCTCAACAAATGTTTCAAGCTGGCCAGCAACAACAACTCTTCAACATTTACAGGTATGAATCTCTATTTTACTGTTGATAGTTCCTTGCTATTCTATTGATTCTGGTGCATGATTAGCCTTGCTTCCACATCTATTAGGGTGCAAGTGAGACAAAGCACTCATAAACTTATCTCAGCTCTCGCTTCTTCGTAATAAATGAGCTAAACAACTTTTAGGCTCTCTAGATAAGTGAGCTGAGTTTGACAGTTTGGCTTGTCTTGTTTCTGAATATATTTACAAATAAAGACTAATTATACAAAATATCTCATCAAGTTTGATAAAATTTGAATTATATCATTTAGATATTTACCCTTTATGCACATAGTGCAATTTTTTTCTTCATATTAGCTATAGCTGATTTCATCAGTCCAGGCTAACTTTAAGATGGTTTTATGTTACTGCTTTTCACAACCTTGGATTCTTTTTATTCTTCTCTGCTCTTCCAATTCTTCCAGCTCAAATAAAAAGGTTCAGAGCTTGAAATATCTGTGGTACTCTGTACTTATCAGATACATTATGAACTTTCACTTCCATTCATGAAGGACACAGAATTATGTTTAGTAACTTATGAATTAATGGATTCTCCAAACATGATTGTGTATCAATCCTGGATATTTATCGGGGACTGGCAGCATTTCAAATAGTTGAGCTAGGATCCACATGGTGTTGGTGAGGAAGAAATCCCTGTTACAGATGAAGGAATCACTACTTGAAGTACGTGGCTTCTCAAAAAACGTGGGGCTATTTACATGTTCTTCCAGCAAGCACTCTCATACTGTACCTCAGCTCTACACGACTCAAATCACCTCGCCCTTTTTTTCCATCTTTAGGGTCAGCTACAAATCCTTTTTTGGCTTTAGCATCCCTTTTTCTGCATTGGAGGTAAATAACAACTAAAGAAAGTTGTTACAACAAGTATCCTTGACATATTAGACTACAATGTTTACCCTTAGTAGCTGCTTTGTAGGAGTAACATTTAGAATAGGTTAATAAGACATGGGAGAAGTTTGAGTGGGTCCTACGTGGTGCAAGAGAAAATATTCACATTAAATATAAAAGATGTATTTCGGTTTATATATAATTTTTTGACTTCTACATTTTTAGGTAGACTCCACTTAATTCTAGCAAGTTTAAGTCCAAGCTACAATGGGTGCATTCAGATACATGTTAGTTTTTTTGTTTCTTTCTTCTTAATTTTGTAATGATTGAAGCAAAAAGTAAGAGAGAGATAGATGGAGAAACCAATGAGTGAGAAAATGAAAAGTAAGAAAAAGACCACGGAAAAAATAAAACTAAAAATCGATCCAAACGCACCCATTATTGGGTTACACTAAGCTTTTAAAGGTTGTGACTTGTTCCCAAGTCTTCCATGGCCTATAAATATGTGAGTCTCTTGTAGCTGCAAAATAAGTTTTTTTGCATAACAAAATTCGAGAGCTCTCTTCTCATCTTTATACGAGAGTTGTCTAATCATCCTGGTCGAACTTGAGGTTTCTTTCTCTTGGGTGTTGTGTGTCGGGCTCACCTTGAATTTTTCTCTATATTCTGCTATCCTTGCTGGTATGAGAGTCTTGCCTAACCTACTCTGTAACAAACTGCATGGATAACGGAAACCAGGCCGACACTAATATTCGATATTGAATATTAGTAAGCAAGTTTAATGCCAGAAGCAACCAGATGGTGTTCTGTTTACACAAACTTAACGATTTAGTAATCGTTATTTATATTTCTCGTTGATTGATAATGCTCGAGTATTACCATGGTTCCTTCATTTTAACAATGGAGAAAATCGTTGTGTATATTTCTCATTTAAGTGATTGTGCTAGAGTATTGCCTGGGTCCCTTCATTTTAATAATGGAAGAAGATTGTATGGATTTGGGATATACAGAATAGGAGAATGGTTTAGTGCCTCTCGATGATTGTAATAACAGAACATGAAAATAGCTCTAATGCACTTGATATGATGTGTAATCTTTAATGTTCTTATGTTAAGTGATTATTTAACTGACCATTTAATTTCTTCTTTTGCTTTGTAATGACTTTCTTCATTAGAGAAAAAGACAGTACTTCTGAATGCACAAACTTGCACTTTTTCCTTTTCCTGTCCATAATTAATTAAGGTTGATCTTGACTGTACCTTGGTTAGGACCGGGCACTATTGTCATCAATCTTTGTGGGATAATTTTCTTTTTTATTCAGGGAAATCCGTGCTAATTCTATTGAACAGAGCCTAAGAAAGTTAGGAGTAGAAAAACTTGGTAAAGATGATGTTCAAAGGATGCAGTGGGAGGTTTTGGAGGCTAAGATTGGGAATTGGATTCATTTTATGCGGATTGCGGTAAGGACTTACCTATACTTTTGTATGATCTATATCACCCTCCCAGTCCCTCCTTCGATCCCTGCACTAACCCTTTGTCTTTTTTTATAAAACAGGTGAAACTGCTATTTGCTGCGGAAAAGAAAGTATGTGATCAAATTTTCGAAGGAATGGAGTCTCTAAGGGATCAGTGCTATGCAGATGCAACTACAAACAGCGTAGCTGTGCTCCTAAGTTTTGGAGAGGCTATTGCCAAAAGCAAGAGGTCCCCTGAAAAATTATTTGTGCTTCTTGACATGTATGAGATTATGAGGGAAATTCAACCAGAGGTATGAACTTTAACATTTTCACTGTGAACACCTTATGCCATGCCTGTAATAACAATATGCCTCCTGAAAAATTACCTGCTCTTTGATTGATCCATCTGACTTGCATTGGTTTATGACAGCAAATTTGTCATGGCCAGTTACACCTGCGGCTGTTTTTTTGATAAGTAGATGTATATATTAATAGAAGAAAAGCTACCATGAAGATGATCAGGTGCTGTAACATTGCGTTCATTTGTGCTATACTAGATTGTACGTCCTTAAAACATCAATTCCTCTCGCTTCAAATAACCCAAAAAGTGCACAAAGTCTCCCTCTTTGCTTCAGAGTTGGGTTAATCCATGCTCTTCTAGTATTTTGAAGCAGTGGTGCAGTTTCTTCTGTCTCCGCCATTATTCATGAGTGAAGCAAGAAAGCACCAATAGAACTTAAGCCTAAAGTGTTCAATGAACATTGTAGTAAATTAGATATGAAACACAGTGACAAAGTGTATACATAGATCATTTAAATTAATGAACAGGAATCCTAGTGAGTTCAACCATGCAAAATAATACTCCCTCTGTCCCCAAATTATTGTCCAACTTTCTTTTTTCGTCCGTCCCAAAATAATTGTCTTGTTTCAAACTTTCCTTTTTAGGACAACACTTTTACCGCTTTACCCTTACTTTTTCATCTTATTTTAATTATGGGCCACATATATATGGGCCTTAAAGTAAACTACACATCAAACTAAAATTTATAATCCAGTCAAATGTATTTTCTTAAACCATACACCAAGTCAACCCAGACGATAATTTTGGGACGGAGGGAGTAGTAACTGTGAAAATTCACGTGTCCAAAATTTTAAAGAATGTCAGAAAAATATTTTGATGAGTTGTTAAAAGCATAAAGGAAGCGTGATAGAGGATCAAAACATCATTAAGGAAACTAGAGATATTATATTATGAGGTTGAATCAGTGAGTTTTAGAAGAAGATTGCACTGAGGAAGATAAGAATAGGGATGATTTTAGGACCCAATGTAATTCCTAGTGAGGTTTAGGAGCGCATTCCCAGTGACGTTAAGAAGCGCCTAGAGATTTTGAAGTCTCTTGGTTAGCATAGTTGTTTATTATGTCCAGAATGTTTCAACGAAGAGATTATAGTACCGATTAACAAATTAACGGAGATATCCAGTTATAAATTATCAGTTGACAAAACTTAGGAAGAGAGTTGTTAAAAACCTAGTGGGAGATGAAACACAGATATCTGAGAATTAATTTGAGTTTATGCAAGGGAGGTCAACTGAGGAAGCCATCTACTTATTCAAGAACTTGATGGAAATATATAGGGCAAATTACAACATTAGTCCCTGAACTTTACAAAAGTCCACGAGTGGTCTCTGTACAAAGCAAATGCACGCCACTAACCAAAGTATGCATTTTTCGAACACCAATAGTCCTTGGATGTGACGCTGTTGGCTCAAGCACCGTTGAGTGAACATGTGCTGCTCACGTGATTTTTAGTGAGGGCAAACATGTCTTTTCCACCTTTTCCTTCTTCAACCTTAACCCCCCAACACACTTGGATTCAGAAACCACCCAGAACGATGGCAATTGCATTCCCTCATTTTGTCGCTTCCGAAAAGGACGCCGCTCTAATGGTCTCCTCCCCGTCCTCCTCCTCCCGCCCTCCCGTTATCCTCACCCAAGACGACCTCAAAAAATAGCCGCTAACAAAGCCGTTGAATTCGGCATGTCCTTGGCCTCGGCACAGGCTCTACCGCTAAACACACCGTCGACCGCATTGGCAAGCTCCTCTGTGAAGGTAAACTCACCAACATTGTAGGAATACCCACCTCAAAGAAAACCCATGAGCAAGCCCTCTCATTACAAATTCCTTTGTCCGATCTCGACACCCTTTTTTTCTAACCGTAAACCTTAAATTGGATCTTCTTATGGCTATCCCTTTTCCTCTTTATCATCTATATTCTGTATTCACAGACGGACGAAATCAAGTAGATGTGCTTGCATGTCTTTATGGAGTGACCGAGATTCAAGCTGGGGAAATGATGGAACGTTTCTTTTTAATTTTAAAAATCTAGTTTAGAAAAGAGAAAGAAAAAAGAAAATAAATAAGTTCTTCGTTATACGGTTTATCCAAAAGAAAGTGGTAAATATCTCTCATTACTAATTTACCCTTAAAAAAAAATCCTCACGTGGAGTGCACATATTCATTTAACGGCGTTCAAAATATGCATTCTTTGGTCAGTAGCGTGCAATTGCTTTGTACAGGGACTGTTAGTGGACTTTTGCAAAATTCAGGGACCAATGGTGTAATTTTCCCAAATATATAAGAAGGAATGAAAGCTTATGGATTTCAAGAACTCAGATAAGGTGTGTGATCAAGTGCCCAAAGTGATAATCTAGTAGGCATAAATGAAGAAATGATTATGAGTTAAAGATATAGTGACTCGACCAAGAATGGACATGTACCATGGAGATGATGGAGATATGATTAATAGATAGAACTACAAACCCTTGTTTGGTATAAAGGGGATCTGGCTAACTCCAAACCCTTGTTTGGTATAAGCCCCAGACATAACATATAGGTTCTTGGCTGCTCCAATTTGGCACAGAATAAGTTCTTTAGAATTCCAGCTTTTAGGTGGAATTTATCTGAACCAAATAAGCAGCACGCTAAGTTGAGCACAAAAGAATTTAAAAAAAAAAAGAAAAAAATAGTAAAAGATAAGGACGAGCAACACATGAAAATCTATTGTCCATCCCTCCACAATGTTGACTTACTTCCTCTCTCCATACCAAACTTCTCTATCATCTCTGTCACTTCTCTTCACACTCTTTCTGATCTTGAAATGTCCGCTGCATTGCTAAATCTTAGTTTGCAGGATTTGGTGATTTAAGGCCTGGTTTTTAATATGTAGTCACATCTATGTAGAGACTAGAACATGTGTATCCGATTGCACAATAGAATTTTCCTTACGTGGAACTTACACTACTCCTCTAGTCCTCTTTGCTTGTTTATTTTTTATTTTTATGTGGAGTCTTTTTTGACAGTTCAATACAATTTTTGGAAGTAAATATTGTACTGAAATGCGAGAAGCTGCTTCAGTTTTGTCAAAGCGTCTAGCACAGACAGCCCAAGAGACCTTCGGTGATTTTGAAGAAGCTGTTGAGAAAGATGCCACAAAAACTGCTGTTCTCGATGGAACTGTGCATCCTCTGACTAGTTATGTTATTAATTACGTGAAGTTCTTATTTGAGTAAGTTTATATCTTAACTTGGCCTTTTCGTACATGTTCCTTTCTTTTGAGGGTTACAGATGGCATCTTGAAGAAAAACTTCCAATAATTGATTTAACTAATGAGTTTGGTCTAAGAATTCTTTTGACGTATAATTACCTCTTCTTGCGAAAGAGTAGTGGAGGGATATTGAACACTACTATGATGCATTTATTCGACCATGTACTTCTATTAGGTTAATTTGTGCGTCAGTTTTATACCCCCCAGCAATCTTAATCTCAGTCGATTTTCATGCTCTGCTAAGTTGTTCTTGCCTGGATCGTACTGTTTGCCTAGCATATATTTGAACTTAAATCTTCAAGATCCCTTTTGATCTATTTTCCATGTTAAATTCCTCAGTAGATTTGCATTCAGTTATGAGCACAGTCTTTATTCCGTAGTTCATGCCCGTTCTTGGGCACTAATCTTTATTTTTTGCAGCTACCAATCGACGTTGAAGCAACTTTTCCGAGAATTTGATGAAAGTGATGCAGCAGATGACCAGTTGGCAACGGTAACAACAAGGATTATGCAGGCTCTTCAGAGTAACTTAGATGGGAAATCTAAACAGTATAAGGATCCTTCTTTGACTCAGTTGTTCATGATGAACAACATTCACTATATTGTTAGATCAGTGCGGAGGTATGCTATACATTTAGCTTTTTAGTGAAAATTTAGGTATTCTTTGTAAGGAGAGCAACATATAATGCCTTCTATTATAGGTCAGAGGCAAAGGATTTGTTAGGCGATGACTGGGTGCAAATACACCGAAGGGTTGTGCAGACGCATGCAAATCAGTATAAGAGGATTTCTTGGTCCAAGGTTCTGTACACTTAACATGCTTAAGAACTTATTTTCTTTGCTGGTGGTTATTTTTAACTTTAATTATCCATCATAACTGTAGCTGGTGAAGTGTATTGTTCTCTTAAAAAAAATTATGCATCTTTTTCTTGTTCCTTCTTTATCTATTCAATTTTTGGGCATGTTTTCTGCATGCTTTGCTTTTCTTGTTGCTTGTTAGCTTGCGATTGAGCTAAATGGTGTTACTGGTGTATCGCCCAAGCTCAAATTTCATTTTCATTTTATATCTCAATCAATAAGGTGAAGAAAAAGACATAACTGTTACTCCCTCAGTCTCATGTATATTGGCTGCTGGACAAAAGCTCACATTTGTAGAATTCCTCACAAATGCATCCACATCAATTTGTCTCATATCTAAAATTCCATTCTACCCTTTAGTAGATTTCCATTTGTGCACATGAAGAAGATTTAATTTATTGGTTAGGGGTATGATGAGAAATTAGTTAATTAATGTGTGTTGGGTTTCTAAGTGGTCAAAAACTTTGAGACATCCAAACATACAAAGCTGGCCAATATATGTGAGACTAAGGGAGTAAATGTTGGAATTAAGCCTCCAGACCTTGGATGAAAATCCGGAAGTATCCCTAATGTACTACTAGATAGTTGTAGATAAAAGGTGAGAAGAATAAATGGGGGCTGTGCAAGGAGGAAAATCACTATCATCACAGTGATCTGTTTCCTGTGCATGACTGATATTTCAAAGTTTGGTTAAGGTTTTGGAGTTAGTGCACATTTCTTAAAGCATCTTCTAGAGAGTCCCACTTTCATAATTTGTAAATTTTATTTATGAATATATATGCACAAGAATCGATTTTTGAAGAAGAACAAGCCGTGTTCTTGCGGTGTTTATTCAACGTCCAAAATCTGCTTCTATTGATTACAAAGATGTCTTATAAAGGCTACAAAATAAACCCTAATCTATTAATGAAAACCCTAACTAATTAGGAAATAAATAAAACTGAATAAATAAAAGAAACTACAACTAAAACCCCTAAAATACAAAAAACGGGATTAATATAAATAGCCTAATTAACTAAATCCTCGAGCCTCACGGACTGATGTTGCCGTCCCTTTTGGAGCCTAAGTGGCTGAGCCCTTATTCTCTTTCTTCCACTTGACTAACTCAACTAACACTCTTCCTTCATCAAGCCTTTCCCCACCATAGCTTAGGTTGCAGCCCAATCCCATGTTCCAGCCCAAACCCTTGCACCAAATATGTCCAACCCTTTTAGGATCGAGCCATGTGATCGTGTCCTTCTTGAGCTTCCTTAACCTGTCTTGAGTCCACATGTTAACCAGCCCTATTCTGCCTCGGTCCTCCTTACAAACCCGTGACACATAAAAGCCCCAAGCAGCCCCAAGTCCGATGGCCTCCCATGCATGAACGTGTTCCCTAAGTCCAGTCCAATCTCCTTTGGAACCATACCAGCCCGTACCTTCCTTTACGATCAGTTCCAGCCCCGTAATGATGCCCCATCTAGTTTCCTATGTCCTAGAAATGTTCAGCCCTTGTGTCTTCATTGGGATGTCTCCCCATCTAGGAATAATGGTATCCCAATATGCTTCACCATGTCCCATGATGGCCCATAAAACAGCCCCTAAAAGACATGACCTAGGTGGTATGCCATGTCCTAAACACTTGACTTCCCACTTGGCATCTCTCCTCCATTCTCCCGTATCATTCACATTCATGACATTTACTTGGTACTCTTGTTTTTGGTCATGTTTGCCTATCATTGTTCAATATCTAAAAGTGAAGACCCTATACATCCTTCCAGATCATTATGAAAGTTTAGCATCCGTAAACATATATGTGAAAAAGGAACAACTAGCCTAAAGGGTAGCGTACTACTGCGTAATTTAATATTGACTTGCATACTTTATTTTCGACAAATAACGTAGTGTACTCTTCGTCTTTGATTAGGGAATAGAAATGGACGCCGTTAGTGAAAACTTAATTGAATGTCTCAAGAGCCTTCCCTCAAGTTTGGGTTTAGGGTTTAGAATTCAGGGTTTAGGATTTTAGTGTTTAGGGCTTTATGGTTAGGGTTTAGTGTTTATGGTAAGGATTTAAGGTTCATAATCAGGGTTACATTGGATTTGTTTTGAGAAATACTTTTAGAACATCAAAACCCTCCGTTAGTTTTTCACCAACGGCATCCAACTTTTTCTCTGAATCGGAAATCAAAACATAAGTACGCTACCTTATTTGTCGAAAACCAAGTATGCTAGTCAATGTGTAAATTTTTTTGAAAGTATGCTAGGCAGCCTTCCAAGTTGTTAACTTCAGAAAAAATGAGTATATATATTCACACAAATTATTAAACTCGTTCTACTGAAAGAGTCCTACTTACTATTTTGGGATGTTTCACTTGGGCTCTTGTTTGAAAATTTGAGCTATTATATATTTTGACTTTCTAAGTTGTACCCTTATTACATTAGATTTAATAAGAACCGTAGTTGTGGACTTGAATAAATTTCTGGGTATTTTTGAAACTTTTTGTAATCCTTACAGCGTTTTGACTTTCGCCGGTGGACTCTGACTAGTGGAAAGAGAATGTGAACTAAGCTGTATAAAAGTTAGAGCCATGTTGTATTTATAGCCAAACTTCTTATATTATAAAACCACTTGAAAGAAAAAAACTGTCCAGCACATGAGTCATGACTGGACAACCTAGTTGGTTCTGAATCCGACTGACTGAGATTCTTGCTTGTGAAACATGTACTGCACTCCTAATCTCTTTACCTTGAAATTCCAGTACCATTTGGTCTGAGGTTTGATACATTTTGTGACATTATTGTTTTCCCCTCTTTCAACATGTTTGAGTTAGACCACTAACAGTGTAGAGAATTCAAGATGCTCCTTGTATATTTTTCCTGGTTTTGGGACTGAGCAGTGTTATCAGACTAGTAGAAGAAACGCATTATGCTCACTTGTTCTATGGTATTATTGTGCAGTATATGAGAACGATGCCAGCAAAGTAGATATTTTTTCAAGTAGGATGCAGGTATAGCGAATAGCATTAGTAATTAAGGAATAAGGATTCTTATATGTGAGATTGAGGTATCTATTGCAAATATTATACATTTCTCTTCTATCTATGTGTCTTATCATTTCCTGGCTTATCTGCCAAGAATTTTCTTGACTCTCTTTTCGTTATGTTGTAAATGCTTTGGGTATCTGAAACACGATGTGAGAGACTAACATTATGGTCTCTAGAGACGGTGCTTAGAAGTCTCCCTTTGCGTATGTTCCCATGGCATTGACAAGAAAATCTAGTCAACATGTAGTCAACTGTTTCATAATTTAGCCTGACTAGTAAGTTGGATTTCTGAAATTTATTTAAATTGGCAGTAATATAAGATATTGGATCTTAATAATTTAATTATGTCTGTCTGTGTTTGTGTCCGTGTTCATCTTTACGTTTTTTATTAGATTCTCAACCTCACCCTTACATTTAAGGCAAAAGAAACTTTTTGATCTTCCACATGTCTAGTTAGTGATTAGTGTCTAGTAAGCGTGAGATAAAACTTCCTAAAGAAAACTAGAGAAAATCTTTAACGATTAAAAGAAGCCCAATTATATGGGATGTGGGCATAACAGGTCAGAATTGTTAAATTAAAATTTTGTGTTGTTTATTAAGTACATTCCCTATTCCTCCTTTTCTTCACTACCTATTTCTTTTCAAGAACTGAGTGAGCCTGAATTATTTTAGAAACAGGGTACTGGTATTTGGTATATGTTCTTTTAAGTAAATCTGTAAATGATCTTGGTGCTTTCTTATTTATTACACATGACTTTTTACATCTCACTTGATTGCATTTGATGATCTCGAAAAAAGAACCAGTTGGTTATAAAATAAGATTAATAATATACTTGTTTCTTTTTAGTGATTTTTTTTTCTCATGATCTGGATGTTAATCTAACAAAGTGAAGGTTATCAAATATCTAGCTAACTAGTTACATTAAAGCCATTAATAAGGAATGTCACCCTTTGATTCATGGTAATACTAATTAGTCATCCATATGGCATTTAAGTAATCATTCTATATCAAGAATTAACAATGTACTACATCAGTACATTGTTCTTCAACTTTTGCTGAACTCTATTCTCATTTAATATTACTACACAAGTAGGAATTCTAACTACTGGTTCGCTTGGCTGAATATTCTTGTACCTCTGTTTCCTTAATGCCATGTATTTAGAGATGCTCTTAAATTGGAATGAAAGACATTTTAATATCACAATACAGAAGCATGATGACACCTTTTAATTTTTAATTTTTAATTTTAAATTTCTGCAGATTCTGCAGTGTCTTTCAATTCAGGGCCTTTCTTCCTCAGGGAGTGGTTCATTTGCGGAGGGAGGTAGTAGCAATAGCGGAGTGTCAAGGGCAATGGTGAAAGACAGGTTCAAGACCTTTAACATTCAGTTTGAGGAGCTTCATCAAAGGCAGTCTCAATGGACAGTCCCTGATAGTGAGTTGCGCGAGTCTTTGAGGCTGGCTGTCGCTGAAGTCCTTTTGCCTGCCTATAGATCTTTCCTTAAACGCTTTGGGTATTGCTTAAAACAGCCTTAAACTACTTTCTCTTCTAATTGTTTTTACTTTTTGGAATTGAGCCTCTTCCCCTTTTTACTTTCTTGGTAACGTGATTGTCCATCTCTTATGATGCATGCAGGCCTTTAATCGAGGGTGGAAAAAATCCATCGAAGTACATCAGGTTCCAGCCGGAGGATCTTGAACGAATGTTGGCAGAGTTTTTTGAAGGAAAGACTTGGAACGAGCCAAAGCGGTAGAATGTCTCAACCAAGGTACAGTGAGCATCATCTCGATTTTGTACTTCGTTCTTGGTACAGTGGAATGAACAGGTGGTGGACGGTGCATTACTTTCCTTTTGTAAATTTGTTGAGGCAATCCAGTAAACATGCTAATAAGATGCTTCATTAGCAATCCAGCGCAAAAGCTCTCTCTCCCTCTCTGCATGCAAGCGCACCTGCCATGAAGAAGTGAACTGAGTCAGATGACTCAGATCTTTGAAAGGTAAAAGTACGTAAATAATGAAAAGAGTGAAACCACAAAGAATAACCAAATTATAAAAATTATGCCTAATATGGTACTCTTTAACATATATCTGCTCCAGCTTAACGGGAGACAAGATCTTCAATTTGTTTTTGCCCAAATGGTTTTTGAGAAATATTTCCGAATTATTAGTTTTAATAAATCCTTAATTTGCATGTAGTGAAGCATCAGAAGTTATTTTTTGTCGTGTGTCAATTTTTTGAACGAGGTAGGAAAATTCGTACTTTCGGAATTCAAATTTGAACTATTAGAGGCATGCAATTTTGTTTGTGCATTTTGGCCTTAGAATTTGAAATTTCAGCAAGATTAGCTTTTCGATTGAGCTATCTAAACCCCAATTCTAATTCAAAAATATACTAAGAACACCTACAACGGAAATTTTCCACGGGATCAAAGGGAAGTCTTCTCCAACAATGAAGACAATATTTAGATAGGATATTTATTGTTCGAGTATCAGATCCAAATACTCAAACTTTCCTTGAATCAAGGAGAGTTCGGCCGGCTCTCTCTCTCTCTCTCTCTCTCTCTCTCTCTCTCTCCAAATAAGGAGTGGTTCCGTTAATTATTTTCCTTTTCTTTAATTTTTTGGCCTTCTTGTAATTTAAAAAAAATATATTTTTAAGTACTCCTTTAGTTTCGGACAAAGAGTTCACTATTCCTTTTTGAGATGTTTCACATAAAGAGTTTACTTTCAAAAAATAAGGTATAAAAGTGTTATTTTATTATTAATAAGTTACTAAAAGTGTCATTTTCTTTAAAAAATTATGTGATTATCGGGTCGGTCTCATGTGGAGAAAATATAATCACAAAAGTTTATTATATTTGTTTTAAACTGTTAACGTATATTTTTTTGAGGAAAAATAACGAAGATACCCTTAATGAAGGAAAGGCGTGCGGACAAAGCCTCAACTCAAATTTGGGCATCGCAATGAAAAATATTGGGCATCGCTCAAAATTTTGGGTGTCGTTCAAAATTTTGGTCAGATCTGGAAACTAAGCATCATAGTATCAAAACATTGGGCATTGCTCAATACATTGCCCAAATTACAGGTACCTCTACATCTTCTTGGAGCATTTTAAGCGCGTCTAAAATGGTAGGTAATGACGCGCACATCATAGACAACAATGTTCATATCAAAGCCATTGCAAGTGATTTTTTCGCAATCTAAATAGATAAAATTGACGTCAGAATGAATAATTAAACACTGCCATCAAATATCAACAACGGTGGGCATCGAAATGAACAAATTTGACGTCGGAATGAATAAATTGAATACTGCCCCTAAATCTGTGTGTAAAAATTGAGCATCTGAAAACATTCACCATTCTCCACAGACTGCGCTAAAAGTGGCTAAGGAATCGAGTATTCCCATTCGAAACAATGGACGTAGGCAACCCGTGTAAATGGTAAATCTCACGGAAGAACAATTATGCAACATTGACAGCATCTGTAGTCTTATTGCAGGGAATGAAGTGGACCATCTTGGAGAAACGATCCACGACCACAAAAAATAAAGTCATTACCCCGCTATGTTCGGGGCAGGCCCAACACAAAGTCCATGCTAACGTTCACCCAAGTAGGGGTGTAAATCGGAACCACCGAACCAAACCAAACCAAACCAGTCGGTTTGGTTCGGTTTTGGTCGAAGACGGTTCGGTTTCGGTTTCAAGAATTGGAAAACCACGCGGTTCGGTTCGGTTCACGGTTTTTGGTATTGAACCAAACCGAACCAAACCGAACCAAACCACCCTATATATTTTTATTTATTTATTATATAATATATATTATATTACATATATTAACGATTTTGAACCTTTGATTTATTCATTATATATATATATATATATATATATATATATATATATATATATATATATATATATATATATATATATATATATATATATATATATAGATGGACACTAAACCAAACAAAATCTTGATTATTGGAGAACTATTATTTTTCCATTGTTTATGTTTATTTTAGAATTTGTATTGTTTTATTTATGATAATTTGTTGTTAGTAAATTATTTCCTAATTTTGATGTTAATTCCAAATTAAAATATTATTTTTATTGTTATTTTAAATGTTGGTTAATTTCATTAAAAATAATTTATATAAATCACAAAACCGAACCAAACCAAACCAAACCGAGTGGTTCGGTTCGGTTCGGTTCGGTTCGGTTTGGTTCCAAGTCTTACTCGGTTCGGTTCGGTTTGAGATTTTTGGAACCACTAGGAGGCGGTTCGGTTTGTGGTTTTGGCATAAACCAAACCAAACCGAACCACTTACACCCCTACACCCAAGGATGAGAAGGGACTGGAAGAGGCATATACAAACCGGCATTGGTGGCAACCCCTTTGGAAACTTGACAGATTCGACAACGCTGCACATAGCGCTCAACTTCTCTGCGCATACCGGCCAGAAATAAGATGCTTAGGCTAGCTGTAATGTCCTATCCCTGCCGACGTGACCCTCACCATGGAGTTCCTGAATTATCTTCAACCGCAGACTACACTCAGGAATGCAAAGCTGATTGCCCTTGAATAAGAACCCATCCTGTAGTAAGAATTCAGATTGGCGACCCTCTTTAATGTGTTGAAGCACTGTCATGAAGTACGGATCAGCAGCGAGTAATTCACGGAAGGAGTCAAATCCTGGCTCTTCAACCCTCATGGTAACCAGAAAGTTGCTTCTGTGACTCAAAGCATCTGCGACACGATTAGTGACCCCTGCCTTGTGCTTAACAACAAATGTGAATTTTTCCAGGTAGGCAACCCACTGTGCATGTCGTGGAGAGACCTTATCCTGTCGATGGAGGTGTCTCAAGGAGTCATGATCAGTGTACAGGACGAATTCTCGATGGAACAAGTAATGCCTCCGATGTTTGATAGCTTGTACCAATGCGTAGAACTCGACATCATAAGTGCTGTAGCGAGTCTTAGCGCCTGATAATTTCTCATTGAAGTATGCTACTGGTCTGCCATGCTGACCTAACACCGCTCCAATCCCAACCTTTGAAGCATCAACGTGTAGCTCAAAAGGTTGTGCGAAATCTGGCAACACTAGAATGGGTGCCGTGGTGAGGCGTTCCTTAATTAGTTGAAATGTCGCCTCTGCTTCATCTATCCACTGAAACTTACTGCCCTTCATGTTTTCAGTCACCAGGCCCATAATACTACTAAAGTGGGGAATAAAACACATGTAGAAGGAGGCCAGGCCATGGAAACTTCATCAATCGAACTCGGTGATGGGAAGCCATAAACACATACTTCTTCGTTCTTTGCATAAAAGCTTTGTTCTCAGAACCCGAAACCATAGAACTTCCAAAGCAAGTGTTCTTCGGGGTTCTTTGCGAAGTGTTCTTCGGGGTTCTTCTTATATCGAGGATGTCATCGAAGTAAACCACTACGAATTTACCAATGAAGGGTCGCAGCAACTAGTTCATCACTCGCATGAAGGTGCTCGGGGCACTAGACAATCCGAAGGGCATTACAAGCCATTCGTACAACCCCTCTCGAGTCTTAAATGCTATTTTTCATTCGTCCCCACGCCGAACTCGAATATGGTAATACTCGCTCTTCAAATCTAGTTTTGTAAAGATAATAGCCCCGCCGATCTGATCTAGTAAGTCATCCAGCCTCGGAATCGGGAATCGGTACCTGACAGTAATCTTGTTGATGGCCCTATTGTCCACACACATACGCCATGTTCCATCTTTTTTTGGCGTCAACAAGGCAGGTACAACACACGGACTCATACTCTCCGTAATCTGCCCCTTAGCCAACAACTCTTCAACCTGTCTCCGTAACTCTTCATGCTCACTAGGGCTCATCCTGTAGTGAGGCCTATTAGGTAGTGCCGCTACGGGAACCAAGTCTATATGGTGTTGTATGTCACAGAGGGGTGGGAGTCCCTTAGGTAGATCATTTGGGAAGACACTAGAGAATTCCGCTAGCAAGGGAAACACAAGCTCCGGGATTGGTATTGGGTCAACCACTTCTTTTCCAAACAACACAAACACCGTCTCACTTCCATGTAACTCTTCATTAAACTGGGCTAGTGACAATAAGCTCTTACTCGTACCGATCGAAACGGGTTTCATGTCTATTGGCTTACTGGGTATGAGTGTAATTTTGGTCCCATCTGCTACAAAGCTATAAGTATTGGCCCAACCATCATGAACCACCCTTTTATCAAATTGCCAGGGTCGTCCCAACAACAAATGACATGCATCCATAGCTACTACATCACACCATACATCATCCCTATATTTTGATCCAATAGAAAAAGAAACAAGGGCGCGTTCAGAAACAGTTACCTCTCCTCCTTTCTTGAGCCAGGTCAGCTTGTAGGGTTTGGGATGCTTCTCTGTCTTCATATTCGCCTGGTGAAGCTATGTTCCAGCCTTCGAGTCAATCACGAAATGACAGACTTTGCCCAGAATGGTACACATTGACTGGAAAATATTGCTACGTAACCAGTCATCTTCAGAAGTCCCCCTAGGTGTCAAGTACGATCTCCATACTACTAATGCGACCCCTACGTAACCCGCGACAACCTCTTCATCTTCCTGAGGTGCATCAAATATCGGGTTGTTTGTGATTACGACACTGTCGTCTTCCTGCTCTTCCTCAATTTCAGTAAATAGTTCTCTTTTGCCAGTTTTTTTGCACTCTGATTGCCTATGCCCTATTTCTCCACATGCAAAACACTGCCTATTTCTCCAGTATTGCTATGCAAAACACTTCATAGTATTGCTATTTGCCCTACGCGGCGATTACCTACAACGTCCGGTATTTCCCCGCCAAAACTGGTGGTATTTCACTTGGTATTTCCCATGAAAACTCACACGCCGCGCCTGTTTTTCAATCACCAAAGCCCTCTGATGCGCTACCGACACTATTCCGGGGTCTAACATGTTAAGAGTATCCTGAATCGGAGCCATCAACCCTCCAATGTATCGTGCCACCAATTGTTCTTCTGTTTCCTGAACATCATTCCTAGCCGCCAATTGCCATTGATAAATCGATTTGATAGTCTGATAAGAGCCCAATAACGTAGCCTATTTTTCCAAAGGCAATTTGTTGCCACTTTAAAGCCACCGCCGTCTCGGCACTACTTAAACAATCAATGAATTCAAAGAGCCACGCTCTGAATTCGTCCTTTGCCGTGAAATTCGGAATGCCCTCATAGAACTACTCACGATCATCCTCCCCATCAGTGCCGCCTCCTACCCAATCTTCATGCCTGTTTTGATTTTACTGTTCCGGTGTTCCCCCCTCCTATTCAGGTTTCCCATCATCTCTGTCATCCTCTCGGTTAAAACCATCATCATGTGCTCCATCTTTGCATCCACCATTTGTCCAATCCGTTGTTCTAGTTGAGCCTCATCAGCACGCTCATAAACTTCTTCCACACGTTGCTGCCGCGCATTACGTTTGCCGACCATGCCGAAAGGGTCGATTCGGCTCTGATACCAACTAATGTAGCGGAAGTAACTAAAAGTAACCGATAAATATCAAGGCTATTGAGATCGCACACGACTACCAGCGATGATCTTCTAAATCCTGTTGAGGTTCGCAAACCTACCATGATCTAGGCATCAATTCATGTTGATTCAATGAATGCCGGAATTGGGAAAAATAACTTGTTCATAAAACGGCAAAAACTGTCTCTCAAAACAACCCTAAAAGTGTTTAAATATGTCTAAAACCCTAAAAGCAATAAATAGTTGAAATTACAAAAAACCCGAAAACTGACAAAAAACTTCAATGGCCCATAACACTGTCTAAACGACGTTTTTTGGCCTTAAAAATGCTTGTCACCAGGTAAAACTCAATGAGTTTTGTTCGTCTTTTCGAGAGCTTCGTTTTGATATGTAGCGGGTCCCGTAACTCCACCCGAGCCAAAAGTTATGCCTTTTTCCGCACGTCCGGTCCAAACGGTCGAGATAATCAAGCGAGACTGCGTGCATAAATTATGTACATTCATATATGTATGTGCATATATAATATGTGTATTTGCCTATATATTCCTATATGCATTCATGTGTACAGATATGTATCTATGACATAGGTTGACCAAATTTTTCAGTCTGGTTGGCCACATCCAGAATTCCAAGGGATGTTATAGTACACCACTCTGCTTCCACCCTATATGACTAGCTAAACCTACAGTGTACCAGTTTGTTAAGCCTACAAAAGATTCAAGCCTAAAGTAAATGTAGTGTTATAAAATATATTGTTCAGCAACAGGGATGAGTAAAATATCTTGGAATCAAATTTACATGCAAGTAAGTTCACATTCATCTCTGGATAACAACAGTCAATAGGGAGCACATCAATTCATACTTATACAAAAAAAAAAAAACTCTATTGAGGCAAGTACAAATCACTTACAGGACACCGAAGATTAACTGTTACATAAATGAAGAGAAATTGAGGAAGAAGGTAGTATGTTACCAGCTCAACAACCTGTTTGGATGCACCACACTAAGGAATTTCCACTCGTCACTAGGATCAGCAAGAATCATCAGGATTTTTTAGCTTAAATTCAATTGTTTTATAGTGGAAGTTGAAAATTACTATATGAAAATGGCAAAATATCTGTAAGTACATATCAGTCGGGTAATTCTTACAGAAAACCAGTAAAGTTACTTTACTTCTTAATAGATTCATTCAACCCATTCAGAAATTTGATTCAGCATTCAACACTTAACACTTGAATGGAGTAGATTTTTATTCAAGGGTAATTCAGCACTTGACTTCCTTGGCAGTCAGCCCTCTTTGCCTGGATCAACTGATCTAGCAAGGGGGATGCATTGACTACTGAGCAAGGTAAGTACTTCTATCCCTCAGCTCATACTACCATGATTACATCTCAGAAGATAATACTCGGGAAGCAATGTCAGTGCCTTACCACAATGGTTATTTACAGTCAATGCGCATACTAATAGCAGCACATGGCATAAGTATTAAGATAAAACAACTCAGCCAAACCCCCAGCATTTCCAGTTATAAACACAGTAAGATCACTTCAATGAACAAGTGCAGGTCCATATGTGAAATGCCCAACTCAATAAGACCATAAAAACAAGCAAAAAAGAACCAAATTGGGATTTCATCTTAACACCATAAGACTCATCTTAATCTTCTCTCGTACAGTTGAATACAAGGAATATAAATTGGGATTTAATCCTCAAGTTTCACATGAAATTTAAGTTTAATTGGTTGCGTATAGTGGGAGAGTCACTGCTACAAATCTAAATAATACAGAAGCAACCTTGATATGAGAGTTAATTAAATACCACTAAGATCGATAGTGCCACAGTCTGCACAACCTCCATTAAGTAGATGATTATGAAATTAGAAGCTACGTTGCAATCATTGCCCAATCAGCCATAGTTTGATGCACTAGAACAAGTTGATTCATGCAGCGCACAAAAGAGAAAAGCAAATGTGAACAGCAGAGGGAAAAAAGAACTGATTTTTTTCTCACAAAAGGTTCAAACGAGAAAATGAAATAAAGCTACTGCATAAGGAATAATCCCAAGAAAATCTCTCTCTCGTTAAACTTTTAACGGAAGTCCAAAAGGAAGACCACTATCTGCATTGGTCCTACGGGTCAAGAACCACTAATGAAAGGTAAGAGAAGTGCGCATTAACTTTAGCGTGTCGTGCCTATAAATACAACTGTATAGCTTCTCCTTTGTGACAGAAAGAAATGGAGGTTATGTTTATGACTTTCCTGATGATGATGCTGCTAAGTTTGCCATCAGAATCCCAAGGAGGACTGAAAACATGTTTTTATTCATCATGTCCTAGAGCTAAGGCTATAGTGAGGTCTACTATTGAAGCACACATCCAGGCAGATCCTACAATTGCTGTTGGCTTGTTGACGCTTCATTTTCATGACTGCTATGTTCAGGTACTCGTTAAGATTTTTCTCTCTCTCTCTCTCTCTCTCTCTCTCTCTCTCTCTCTCTCGGTGTGTTGTTTGGCATGAATGAATGCATAATTTGAACAAGTGATCTGATGTAAGGTTGTGATGGTTCAATTTTGATTTCGGGGGCTTCTTCTGAGAGAACTGCTTTGCAAAACCTTGGCTTGAGAGGATTTGAAGTGATCGATGACGCAAAAAACCAACTAGAGTCTCTGTGTCCTGGTGTCGTCTCTAGTGCTGATATTCTTGCATTGGCTGCCCGTGATTCAGTTGACCTGGTAACTGATCACCTCTCTCTCTTCCTCTAGAAAATAGACACACACATATGATCAAGAGATGTATTATTTATATTTTATATGAGGGCATGATATATTGACATACTCCGTATTATAGAGTGATGCTCCAAGTTGGGGAGTGCCAATTGGAAGAAGAGATGGTAGAATCTCTCGGGCATCTGAGGCCACAGGCCTACCCTCTCCTTTAAGGGTCTTCTCAGTGTCCTGTATTAGCACGTCTAAAAGATGAGAGCACCCACTATTTTCCACCGGACTAAGAAAGAGGGGAAGAAGACATTGAATAAGTCTTGAAACTTATGCGTCATTGAAAGAAAGAATAGGCTTAAAGCACAAACTAGACGTAATTGCGTTGAGAGTGGAGGAGGAAATAGAGAGTTGCAACAGCGAACGAGGTGGAGAAGGTTTAGGGCTTCTAACGCTCTCTCTATCTTCAATTTACTGTCTTTGTTGGATGGGGGAAATTAGACTATACCGAGGGAAATTAGACACTACAACGAGGGAAATCATCCCGCCTTTTTTAACAGGGCTATAACAACGTTTAAATAAAACATTGTTAAATAAAATAAATTCCATTTATAAATTGTAGGGTCATAAAATATCACAACGTTTAAACAAAAACATTGTAACTAAAAGACAACGTTTTTTTTTTAATGAAAAAGTTGTGAAAAGCGTAAAAAAAAATACAAGAATTGACCGAAACCATGATGGTAGCAATCTTTGTTTATGACTTTATGTTGAGTGTTGTTTACAGGAAGAATATAATCACATCAGTAAACCAGTTGGCTCACTCAAAGCATGGATCCTTTATTCCACATTTTAAATATTGATAAATGGGCAGGTGGAAAATAGTAATCGATACACTAAAGCAAGAAAAGAAAAGGTTAAAAACCTTATCGAAAGCTGGACTGCAATAGCAACAACAGATTCAGGACAGTTATTTAAAAGCATGCTACTATCTATTAGCTTATAGATTTTCAATAATAATTTGCAAAATGTTTAAATCTCAATTTGGTCACCCTACTTTCGACCAAAAGTCATTAAGCTCACTCTACTTTTTTTTCCTCAATTTAATCACTCTACTTGGTTTCGGCATTCAATAAGGTCACTTGAGTCATTTTTGTCCGTTATGTTGGATGGAAATCATTGAAAAGACCAAAATACCCTTATTAAGTTGAAGGGTTTTAGTCTCAATATTAAAAGTTAAGGGTTCAAACGAAAAAATAAATCTCTACATCAATAATCCCCAAACAGTGTCGGCATCTCCATTCTCAAACCAAGTGATGCGCTCTCAGTGGGATTGAGCAAGCCTGTCCCGCCTGGTAACCCAAACATGGGCGAAATTATAGAAAGCCTGACCTAGAAGCCCGCCACCATTAACAAACGACTAAGTCATCGAGACGAGGAAGAACCACTCAGTGTCGGTGACTTCTTCATCGACAGCGTCGCTTTCCAGAACTTGCGATCCGAAAATTAACGAATCGAGCTCACGAAGGACCTTCTTCCGGTGCTCTTGTTCGGCAATCGAAGCTGCCGTGGTCGGATTTATGCGCTTGTCCTTATTTTCTTCGCCTTTATAGTACCCATCACCCCATCCTAACAACGACGAGCCCGTGTAATCGACGACAGAGGATTGCCAGAAAATCGCGTAAGTCCAGCTCTACCTCGCGTCTTTGATTAAGGCTTGAAGGCGTTGTTGGAGGTTTTCTTGATTGAAAGGCTGGGATTGAATTAGGGTTTTGGTAGGGTCGGTTGAGATTAAGGCTTGAAGGCGTTGTTGGAGGCTTTCTTGATTGAAAGGCTGGGATTGAATTAGGGTTTTGGTAGGGTCGGTTGAGGTTGAAGCGGAGGATGAAGATGGAGGAACCAGAGCGGAGTCGGCGTTAGGTTAGCCCAAAACGACGACGTCATGTCGGAGCTCATGAATGCTTCCATCATTGATGCGTTTTCATCCGCCGACCAGAGATTCATCGTTGGTGGTAGCCTGTAATCCGTCATTCCATAAACCGGGTATTGGATCAGCAGGTGAGAAGGAGGCGGAGGTGGGGAGAGAGAAAAGAGGCGGCTGGTCGGGAGAGAGAGGGGATAGATGAGGGGAGGGGTGGGGTGGATGATAAGAGGACAGATAATTTTGTGTGAAATTTGGATGAAATTTGGATGGGTTCCACGGAGGCTATCCGATTTAATCGAGGCGTTTAATTGTCTTATAACTGGAAGGGTATTTTTGGATTTTCAAAAAAAATTTAATGTTTCCAACAAAATAATTGGACGGAGTGATGAATTTGATATTTATATCTAAGTAGAGTGATTAAATTGAGGAAAAAAAAAGTAGAGTGAGCTTAATAACTTTTGGCGGAAAGTAGGGTGACCAAATTGAGATTTAAACCTTTGCAAAAATGGAGATGATGGTACCAGAGACAACTTATGTCACACTAAAGTCAGTGTCTTACCTTTAATACATAATCAGTAGCAACATGAGATGATGTTTTTCATTTGTCTTTGGTAGTGAAACATTGATATAGGTGTTTTGGCGGCTGCACTGGTTGTCGAGCTATCCTTGGCGGTTTTTGACATACCTAGAGACAGATTTGAAGTAATTCTAGGGTTTATGGGATTCTGCACATTGTTTAGCCTGCCTGAATCTAAGTGTACGACACTTTGTGGGGCAGTTTGCAAGGAAGTATGGTAACTATGGGCCACCTGATGGGCTGGATAATGTAAAGTTGGTACTTGAGAATATTCAGACTTCTGTTGATCCTGAAAGCTTCCAAAAGTCAGGTTTATATCCGAAGCATTCTGATAGTTTGGTTGCAAGGGACTAGCTTGGTAACTTTGGAAACTTCGATTCCCGTGTTTCCAGTAACCATATTCAACATCATTGGTTACTGCACTAGGCTGAGATAAATTCATGAAGGATTAAGACTATATCAAAAGGCATCGTGCTTAATCAGTAATAACTCCACCAAGCTAACAGATAGAGAAGAATAACATTACAAGTCCATTGCACCATTAATTACCAATTGGTGCATATAAACTAGAGGAACATTAGTACTTCATTGATATCAAAGATACAAGAAGGGGATGAGCAGAAACAGTTGCATGATACAATACTACTACATGAGCAATGAAATTTCAAACATGTCCAAAACATCCTGCAAGGCACCTAGCAAATTCATGATTTATGTTTAATGTGACATACTGAGAACATTACTAACTCAGAGCACCAGGACTTCCTGCTTTTGATTTAACCACTGCCTTTTCAACTCAACCACTGCCTTTCCAACTCAACTACTATCTTCTCTCGACCCTTGCCTTTTAAATTCGTGAAGTAGACCCAAAAAATGTAAATAAATGTTGAAGAACTGTGGAAGTACTACGAAATTACATGAAGTTTAGTTGGATTGCAACTTTACTCCTAGAACTTTTTTTCTTGTTAAGAACTTTACTCCTTGAACTATCTAAACAGTATTCACAAAATGAAATTATCCAGGTTAAAAGGATTCTGCTACAGGCGTTTGCAAATCAATAATAGAGTAAACTTGATGTTACTTGATTCGATATTAGCAGCAAAGCTAAAAGCACGACAGAAAGTGAAAAGGTTCTTGAGCTGCCGATGTTCAGTTTTTCAAGCATATCTACTGCTACTCACAACTTCTCTACATCTAATAAGCCTGAAGAGGGTGGTTTCGTACCTATTTACAAGGTAAGTAATTCCAATAAACATTATAAAGCTTTTAAATTCACAATGGCGCTGAAGGTTGTGAGGGCATTAGTCAAAGAATCTCCTAATTTGCCAAATCTTTCTCAACATAAGCTAACACACAAGTCCTTTATGCGCAAGATCAAAGTTCTGATAGCTAGATGTTTATTTTCAGGGAAACCTGCTTAATGAACATGCCGTAGCAATCAAAAGGCTTCCAAGAAAGTCTGAGTAGGGACTAGAAGAATTGGGGAACGAAACAATCCTTATTGCCAAAAAATATTATTGATAGCATTCTTAACACTGTATCAATAATTGAAATTTCATTAGCTAAGTCGTGATAAATGTATGTTTCGATAGACATTTGACATTGTCCTTTTCAGAAGAGACGGGAAGGAAGGGAATATTGTTTTACTTCAAATGTCGATAGCAAAAGAATCAATTACACGTTGCTGTTAGAAGCAGTGCTAGAGCGTCTCAGTTACGGCCCCCTTCATCAGAAACGCACTTCAGCTACTTGAGGCAATCACCACTCACCAGACTCAAATTAGAGAAAATTCAGGCTCAGTTGAGAGCAACTAATCAGGCCCGGGCCCTGTTGCTGCTGTGCCAAATTTTTAAACCAAACAGGTCATGGACATGAACTAGAAACCCTTAAAATCAGAAAATACCAACATCTTTACTCCCCGACTACTGTTACATTTTATATACAACCCCCAGCCCAAATGATATGATTCGGACCAGGAAGCAAGATTGGAGAAACTGTGGACCTTGCGGACGCAAGGGTCCATAGACCTTGCGACCGCAAGGTCTCCAGAAAAGGCTGCCGTTTTTGTTTATTCTCCTGTTTTATTGTTTGGGTAATTTTAGTTTCCTTTTTATTTAGAGTTTCCTTTATTTAAGAGTTTCCTTTTATTTAGAGTTTCCTTTTAATTAGTTTTCTTGTCCTACAAGAATTAGGATTTATTTTGTAAGCCTATAAAAAGGCATTCTTAAACATTGTTTTAGGTGGAGAATTTTGATTAATGAAATTTGAGTTGATTTTAAGTTAGAAAATTGTCTTATTTTTGAGTGTCCTGGATTGGAAGCTCGGATTATAAACATCGTGGATTCGTTGTTTATAGTTGAAATTCGACTTATCAGTTGGAGAGTCATCCCAATTGTGGCGTCATTCACAATTCCAAGGTTCGCGTCATCTCGAAGGCGTTGGGTCGCGGAGTCATTCATCCTAATACCTTCCTAGGAGATCCTTGGGTCACGTTCCGTTATCATTTGGTATCAGAGCAATCCTAGTTACGGTAATTCCATTCTATCTTAAATTTTGCGTATTCATCGTTCTAGTTGTTAAACCCTAATTTTTCCTAGGGTTTATTATTCATCAAAAAAATTACTGTTCACCGCCGGAAATTCACTGTTCACGCCGAAAACAACGTTCATCGCTCACTTGTTCATGTCTGTTCACACAAAAAAATTATTTATTTATTTATTTTAATTAATTCATCTAGTTGTCTTGAACTTGGATCATCAATCCTTGTTTAATCGTGTTATTTTTCAATTTTGAAATCCTAATTGTTCTAGGATTTGTTACTTGTATAAAAAAACAAAAAAAAAATAGAAATTATGGGAGAAGAGGCTAGAATACAATCTGAATTTCGTTCTAAATGCGTCGTGAAGGATAGAGTATGTAGTTTGGTTATTGATGGTGCTAGTTCGTCGAATTTTGCTAGTACTTATATGGTTGAAAAATTAGAGCTTCCAACTATGCAACATCCGTGTCCATATAAATTGCAAATTTTGATTGGCAACCATGAGATCGAAGTAAACAAACAAGTTTTGGTAGAATTAAGCATCGGCCAATGCAAAAATGAAGTGTTATGTGATGTGATACCAATGGCAGAATGGCATGTTTTGTTAGGGAGACCTTGGCATTATGAACGACAAGCGACACACAATCGCTGCACCAATAAATATTATTTCACCTTCGAACAACGAAGATTCCGTCTTACACCGATGTCACCAGCTCAAGCTTCTGAAGAAAGGGAAAGGGTAACAAGAAATTATGTGGAGTATCAACATGAAAAAGAAAGGGAGAAGCTCGAAAAAGAAAGACTTGAGCAAGAAAAATTTGCAAGGGAAAAATGTGAGGAAGAAGAAATAGCAAAACAAGAAGAGGAGGAGAAGCTTGAACGAAAACAACTTGAAGAAGAAAAGAAGCAATTGGTGTATGACAAGGAGGAGGAATTGACTCCTAACAACAATTTGGTTAGGAAAACGAATTTGTTTGTTAGTATGGGGGAAGACTTAATGCTAGGGGCTGATCAGATGAAGAAAGAAAAAGGTGAGGATTTCGTTTTGGAGGAAGCTTCAACAACAGGGCAGCCCACTCTAGTCAAACAAGGGGGGTCCTCGGCTTTGGAAGCAAGCAAGGATGGCAGAGAATTGGCAGCCCAAACTTTTAGTTATGAAGACCACGGGTTCAAATTTTCGTGTCACATGATTCTTGAAGAAAAAGAAGCAAACAATTGGAAGAGTTTCTTGAATGCTTTCTTTAAAGCATTGGAAGTGTATGAACAGTCCAAAGAAGATCTTCAAGGCTTGAAGAAACATAGGGACAGCCTATTTGAAGATGCAAAAGGAAAGGCTAGAATGATGGGGTTCGATCTACTCATGGAAGGGCTAAAGAAAGAAGAAGCAATCAAGGGCATCTGGTTTCTCAAGCATCCGACAAGTGGGGGGATCAACCAAGGATTATTTGGACAGCCCGGAATGAAGGTGAATTATCAAGAATTGTTTGAGTGGTCACAAGCTAAGAAGACCCAAGGATTGAAGGCAATCCTTTTTCAAGAAGGGGAGTTTGATGCGGGAGAATGGGGGCAAGACAATGTGCACCTAGAAGACCAAAGGAGGATGCTAGTTGAGAGTAAGGGTAAGAAAGTTTTGTTAAGTGTTCAGGATCACGAGGTATTTGATCCAGGGAAAAAGGGGTGGAAGAATGGACAACGGTACGGGTCTCAAGTTCGAATCAAAGGACATTTTAATGATCGGCCAAGAGCGGATTTGAGGGCAAATCCTTTTCAAGAGGGAGAGTATGATATGATTCGGACCAGGAAGCAAGATTGGAGGAACTGTGGACCTTGCGGACGCAAGGGTCCATAGACCTTGCGACCGCAAGGTCTCCAGAAAAAGCCGCCGTTTTTGGTTTTTTCTCTGTTTTATTGTTTGGGTAATTTTAGTTTCCTTTTTATTTAGAGTTTCCTTTATTTAAGAGTTTCCTTTTATTTAGAGTTTCCTTTTAATTAGTTTTCTTGTCCTACAAGAATTAGGATTTATTTTGTAAGCCTATAAAAAGGCATTCTTAAACATTGTTTTAGGTGGAGAATTTTGATTAATGAAATTTGAGTTGATTTTCTGGTTAGAAAATTGTCTTATTATTTGAGTGTCCTGGATTGGAAGCTCGGATTATAAACATCGTGGATTCGTTGTTTATAGTTGAAATTCGACTTATCAGTTGGAGAGTCATCCCAATTGTGGCGTCATTCACAATTCCAAGGTTCGCGTCATCTCAAAGGCGTTGGGTCGCGGAGTCATTCATCCTAATACCTTCCTAGGAGATCCTTGGGTCACGTTCCGTTATCACCAAAGCAGTCTGGTAACAGACATACAATTTCGTTCCTTATAGTACTCTATTTTCCCAACACTGATATATTTTGTGACGCTGACATTATTTTACACGGGGCAATTCCTACCTTCAGGGCAGAATGTACATAGCTAGATAATTGAACATAGATATACAAATGAAAACACAAATTGTGAAAAAATTGGGGCGCCTAATTGAATCAATAACCCTTTGATTATTAGAACAAAACACGAAGCAGAAGAGTGATAAGCATAAACAATAGTAATACACATATAAACAGACAACCACACATGCATACACATGTTCGTATCTTGTTGTGTGTATGTGTGAGAGAGAGAGAGAAAGGACCTTCAAATGGAGAGGAACGCCGGTGTTAGGGCCAATGCAAAGATCGATGCAAGAAATCTATGTGATCTGGTAAGGTTTCCAGAGAAGAAACGATGAATGGGGTTGAAGCCAGAAAGACGACAGGGGCTAAGAGTGGGATTTGGGGGTTTGGGGATTTTGACCTTTGGAAGGAATTTCTGCCCTTATTTACCACGCAAAAGGCTAGTAGCGGTGAAAATTTTTATTTTAATTAAGAGCACAATTAAACAACGTTTATGTTCATAAACGTTGTTAAACAGTTTGTAGGACTTTAGAAATGTTGTAAAACACTCCGAAATCAGTTTTAAAAAGAAACGTTGTCAAATATATACATACTAGTACTCTTTCCCGTGCCGATGGCACGGCGCCAGTTTCATAATTTATCAATAAATGAAGCAGATACTATGGAAATGAACTACTAAAAATATTATTTTCTTTAAAAAATTGACTTTCAAACGGGGTCTTTTTTCCTGGAACGAAGAGATTAATTAATAATTTGTATATGAAATTGTGGGCCGGAAAAAATAAATTGATTAAGTTAATTACGATAACAATTAAAAAGAAAAAAAGAAATATTTCAAATTAAAAAACTTATGATTTTTTTAAATTTTTTTTTAATTTGTATACGAAATTACGGGTTGAAAAAAAATTAAATTTTATTTAAAGACACCAAGTTTGACTTAAAAATTAAACCATGACACTAATTTAAGAGCAAATGAGTATCCATTATGTCCCTCCATCATAGAATAATCTCTTTAAGACTTCCTTACGAAGCTCGTATGTATCCATTATGTCCATCCATCTATATTATAAAATTAATATTTGTATCCGTGCAATAGGCACGGTGCTACTATTAGATCAAATCAATGTATGTTTTAATTTGTATACGAATTTGCGGGCCGGAAAAAAAATAAATTGATTAAGTTAATTACGATAACAGTTAAAAAGAAAAAAAACAAATATTTCAAATTAAAAAACTTAAGATTTTTTTTAAAAAATTTAATTTGTATACGAAATTGAGCTGTCCGGCCCAATAGGCCCAAGCCATAGGTCACGTGCTTGGTACATGGTTATAATTTAGCCAAGCAACCATCCTACAGTTTAGGCTACGAGGAGAAGGTTAAATGATTCTTGCGCGTTGCGAGCAGGATCACAGTCTTTAGCGAGTAAATGATGTCAGCGAGCTGGGTGCTTTAACAGCGAGCAGGAGCGTGTAGCGAGCATGCGGTATCATGCTCGTAGATTTAAGAATTGTTGTCAGTTGAGGACGGTTATGTCCGGAAACTTCTCCATTTGACCGTTGTGGTTAATGAGACAGTTAATGGGGCAGTTAATATGCCCGCCATTAATGTCATGATTATTAGTGGGCAGTTATGAACGGTTGTGCCCTCCGGCAACTATAAAAGCCCCTCAAAATGAAGAGGGAAGGTACGTGATTTCATATTGCTAGCTAAAACTCTGCCAAAATACATACTCCCTTGCATTCTTGTACTGATTCACACGCCGGAGGGCTTTTGCAGGGAGTGCCCCTACCTAGTTCACAACTTATTGGTGTTTTTGTAGAGTTGGGCTTAAAGGATTGCTGGATACGTTGAAAGCCAGGTATCCAGTTTGGACTGATCCAGAGCATCCAGAAGATTTTGGACGCATCAGTTGGTTCCGTTGCTGGGAAACGAAGCAGTTTTTACGGTAGCAGTTTTTCGTGATTTGATAATTGTTCTTGGTAAGCTTTGACAATGGCAGAAAATGACGTTAATGGTGTTAGTGGAAGTCATCAGGAAGAGGTGCAATCAACTCCTAGGCTTAATCAATTAGCTGGGAACAATCCTCCTCCTCCACATAATGCTCGTCATCAACTCAACCAAAGACGTGGAGTGGATTCTTTGGCTAGAAGTGTCGTGGCAGCAGTTGGTTTGGCACATGAGTTTAGGGAAGAAGCTCTTCGTCAAAGAGCTATATACTTAGGGCAAATGCATCAACTTAATTTACAGTTGATTGCAATGGGTAAGCTGCCTTTGCCCATTGAAGTGGACCCTTTACCAGCTTTGTCGGCTCCAAGTCAAGCTACAGGTGGTTCCCGTACTGGGGGTAATCAGTTAAACCCATTGATCATTCCTTCTCAGCCACGTGTCCAGGAGTCAAAGGGACGAGGTCAGCTAGAAGGTAGTAGGGTTAGCCACAGGGTTGTGCCCAGTGTTCATTCACGGTTGAGACCACGAGTGGGGGATGATTCAGCACAATCCCGTCGTCGTCAGGGATCACCTTCCCCGCGAAGGTCTCATGCTCGCAGGCTTCGTTCACCCTCGCCACGACGATCTCATGCTCGCAGTCGTCGATCCCCATCTCCAAGGAGATCTTATGCTCGACGGCATAGGACTCCTTCTCCTAGGCGGTCCCAGGGACATATGTCTCATCATTCTAAGGAAAGGTGGGATTTGCACCAACCGGCTGCACAAGAAAATTTACTGGTCAACAAACCAGTTGCTCAGCTCGCTGGGGTGCCTCAGGTACAGGTGGCGCAGGCCGTGGGTGTAACTCAAGCCGTTGGAGTTATGGGTCCCCCACAGGTCCCTCCTATGCCTGTGGCACAGCCTCAGCCCGGGTGGTTTGCCTACAACCATTAATATACATGATTTTGAAGAGTTAAAACGCCGAATGGAGGCGTGGGAGCAAGGTAAAGCTTTGGATGGAAATTTTTTGGGCACTTCAGCTAGCCCGTTAGCACCATGGATTGAAAATGCACCGCCAGCACAAGGGCTCATATTCCCGAATATCAAGGAATATACAGGGAAAACGAAGGCAAGAGACTGGTTGATGTCATTTAAGTCACAAATTGGCTTAGTGACTTCAGATGAGGCCTGAAAAATTAGGGCTTTTGTGGGAGCTTTGCAAGGGAAGGCTTTGGCGTGGATGGGAGCTTTGTCGCGTAGATCAATCAACAATTGGGCTGATCTGCGAGCAAAGTTTCTAGCAGATTTTGGAACTGCGGGCACATTGGCAAAGACAAGGGCTGACTTGTCAAAGGTTAAGCAGGGCGCTCATGAGTCAACTGCAAGTTACTTGGAGAGATTTACTAAAGTCTTGGAACAAGTACCGGGATTGACCGAGCAGGAGGTTACTTTGTGCTTCGAAACAGGCTTGCTTGAGGGTGAAGGTGGATTGTGATCGGAGTTGAGCATGCGTGAGCCAAAAACGCAAGCAGAAATGTTAATGCGGGCTCAAAAATGGTGTGCCGGAGAGACGACAAAAAAGGAAAAGAAGAAAGAGAGTAATGACGTTGCTGGAAATTCCAAGGGGAATGGTCAGGCTGTGGGCGGAGGTTATAATAAAGGCAAGTCGAGGTACGATCGACCGAGGGAATTTCTTCAGGAAGCAGATCTCACCCCGCTCAATACATTGCGCGAGGATATCATGTACGAAATAAGAGACGAGCTTCCTCGCCCACCTCGCATGAATCCAGAGACAGCTGATGCTCGGGATAAGACAAAGAGATGTGCCTATCATGACGATTATGGGCACACGACAAAGGAATGTTGGCCGTTGAAGAAGGCCATTCAGAAATTGATCAATGAAGGTCGGCTCGACCGTTTCAAGAGAGATGGAGGAAACAGAGGAAATGCACCTCGGAGAGATGCCCCACCAATCAGAGGGGTGATTAATGTAATAATGGATGAAGAGCCCACTCCGACCCAGCTCGGTAAACAAATTTATTATTTGTCGAAAGTTGTGGATCGCCCAACTGCTTTGCAGGCTGGAGAGGAAGCTATACAATTTACTCGCAGCGAGTTGGCGAGTAATGTGGTAGGTGAGCAGTCCTTGATCGTTTCGGCCTTGGTGGATGGATGGGTCGTGCACATAATCCTGGTTGATACCGGTGCTTGTCGAGATGTGATGTATTACTCATGTTTTCAGGGCTTGGAGTTGAATGATGATCGACTCAAGCCGTATGCTGGAACGTTGGAGGGATTCACTAATCATAAGGTGCCGGTTAAAGGCACGGTCGAGTTGGAGGTATTTATTGGTGAAGGGAGCCGGACACGAGTTGAGAAGATCACTTTCATGGTGATCGATTTAAAGTCTCCCTACAATATTATCTTGGGTGTGCCGAGCATGACCAAGTTCCAGATGGTTGCATCTATCCCACACCAGCGAGCTAAGTTCTACACCGATCAAGGAGTGGGTGTATTGAGGAGTCAACCCCGGGCAGTGCTTGAATATGTGCGGGACAGTCAACGGAAGAAGCATAAGTTGACCTTGGAAGATGGCGAGCAGAAGATAACTGTTAGCACCAAGGAGACGTCTCATGTGACTGTGGGGCCATCAGTAATAGCCATGGTGAATGAACACCGTGAGAGGGATGTTAGCTCTTTGCTGACATTGAAGTCGGGGGAGCAGGACGAGCACGAGGTTGATGTAAGCTTGCCTGTGAATCAAACTGGTGGCGAGGAGAATTGCTCCATGCCGACATTGAAGTTGGGGGAGCAGGTTGAACAACATGTTGAGGCAAGTGTGGTTCAAGAAGAGGTTGGTGAGAGTCTTGATGGTCCTTTGTCGACACTGACGCCGGAGGGACAAGTGAAACAAGTTGAGGATATGAATGTAGACCATCTTGACGTGGTTGAGGATCAGACTGAGAAAGAGGAGAAGGTGGAGTGTGATACACTCCAAATGCGAGATGAGCTAGAGTTTACGGCTCAGGACGAGCTTGAGGAGGTGTTTATAAATTCTTCTTACACCGAGCAGAAAATAAAAATTGGAAAGGCTTTGTCAGCGGAAGCTCGAGCAAACTTGATTAAACAGCTTCAAGATAGCTTGGATGTTTTCGCGTGGAAGCCAGAGGATATGCAGGGCGTGAGTGAGACCGTGGCTTTGCATCGACTTAATGTGGATCCAGCTGCTTTTCGGCCAATTCAGCAGCGACCTAGAATTTATTATGTTGAGAAGGATCAAGCGATCAGGGAGGAGGTTGAAAAGCTGCTCAACGCGGACATTATCAAGGAGATACATTACCCAACTTGGTTGGCTAATGTAGTTATGATTAAGAAATCCAACGGCAAATGGCGGATGTGCATGGATTTCACCGATTTGAATAAGGCTTGCCCGAAAGATTGCTATCCTTTGCCACGAATTGACAAGCTGGTGGACGCTATAGCAGGATTTGAACTCCTTAGTTTCATTGATGCCTATTCTGGGTATCATCAAGTCAAGATGAATGAGCAGGATAAGGCTCTGACAGCTTTCCGAGCAGCAGGGGGATTGTACTGTTATAAGATGATGCCGTTCGGTTTGAAAAATGCGGGAGCAACTTATCAGCGAATGGTGAATAAGATATTCAGCTCGCAGATCGGGAGGAATGTTGAAGCTTACATTGATGACATGGTGATAAAGACCAAAGGGCATGAGCATACAGTGGATTTGGGCGAAACCTTTGCCAACCTCAGGAAAAATAACATGAAGCTCAACCCGAGCAAGTGTGTGTTCGGGGTGAAAGCGGGCAAGTTCCTGGGATTCATGGTGACTGAGAGGGGCATTGAGGCCAATCCTGAAAAAAATAAAGGCATTGGTTACTATGAAGCTTCCCCGATGCATCAAAGACGTGCAAAAGCTTAATGGTAGGGTGATAGCCCTTGGTCGCTTCATTTCCAGGCCGGCAGAGAGGTGCTTGCCATTTTTTAAGGTTCTTCATGGGAACAAAGGGTTTGAATGGACACCTGAGTGTCAGAAGGCATTCAAGCAGTTAGTTAAGTACTTGGGAAGTCCTCATTTGTTGAGTAGCTCGGTTTTAGGAGAAAAGCTGTTTGTATATTTAGCAGCCACCGAGCAGGCGGTAGCCGCTGTGTTGATTAGGGAAGAGTGTAATGTTCAGAAGCTTGTTTATTATGTGTCGAAAACCCTCACTGCTATAGAGGGAAGGTATTTTAATGCAGAAAAATTGGCTTATTCGCTTGTCGTTGCTGCTCGAAAACTTCGAGCTTATTTTTCTGCACATCCGATTATTGTATACACTGATATGCCTCTTAGAAAAATTTTGCACAAACCAGACTCTTCTGGTCGTTTGCTCACTTGGTCTATCGAGTTAACTGAGTTTGATATTAATTATCAACCTCGACGAGCGATTAAGGCACAGGCTTTGGCAGACTTTGTGGCTGAGACAAGCTTCAAGGATTCCTGCGAGGAGGAGGATGTCCCATCCAAGACAGCATCAGCAAGTACACCAATTCCAAAACCCCGGCCAGAGTATTGTTGGGAGTTACATGTCGATGGTTCAGCCAGCAGGTTTGGGAGTGGAGCCGGGTTGATGTTGGTTCCACCCGAGCAGGATGTAGAGTTTGAAAAAGCATTGCGCTTTAAGTTTCCAGCTTCCAACAACCAGGCCGATTATGAAGCATTAATCGCAGGGCTCGAGCTCGCGCATGATGTGGGAGTGCGAGAAGTGATTGTATATTGTGATTCCCAGTTAGTGGTAAACCAAGTTAGAGGCGATTATACGGTTCATCATCCAGTCTTGGTTCGTTACTGCGCGATGGTGAAAGAGATTCTAAAGGACTTCGATTATTGGGAATTGGTGCGAATTGCTCGTGAGGATAACATGCGGGCTGATTACTTATCCAAAATGGCTGAAGATGAAATTCAGTCTTTGCACCCGGGAGTCATGATTGAGCATTTGGAGGTTTCTGTTATAGAAAAGGAGGTGATCATGGACATTGAGCCGGCTTCAAAATGTTGGATAGATGATTTAAAGGCTTACATCGAGCAAGGGACTTTGCCTGAGGATAAGACGGAGGCTAGAACCATTCAGAAGCGGTCATGCCGATATCTCATTCTGGATAACATACTTTATAGATGGTCTTACACCCGGCCTTTGCTTCAATGCGTACGACCAGAGATGACTGAGGGCATTTTGGGTGAAATACATGAAGGTAAATGTGGCGGTCATCCGGGCCAAAGGTCATTGGCAGAAAAAGTCCTGGCAGCTGAATTCTATTGGATTACTTTGAGGCGGGATGCAGAAATGTATGTTCGGCGGTGTGACAAGTGTCAACGCTATGCAGACATACCTCGCTTACCCTCTACCGAGCAGACTCATGTGGTTGCATCGTGGCCATTTGATATGTGGGGTATAGATCTCATTGGCCCATTTCTGGTAGCTCGATCGAAGTTTAAGTATGCAGTGGTCGCTGTGGATTACTTTACTAAGTGGGTGGAGGCTAAGCCTTTGGCGACCATTAGTGAAGTTAACGTGATCGATTTTGTTCACGAGCATATATGGTGTCGATTTGGAGTTCCACGAGCAATTGTGTCTGATCATGGGACCCAATTTTCTGAAAAGTTTACCAAAGCATGCGAGCAGATGCGGGTGAAACATTGGCAATCGTCGGTGGCATATCCACAAGGCAATGGGCAGGCTGAGGCCGCTAATAAACAAGTTTTGCATGTCCTCAAACGAAACCTTGAAGACAAGGCAGGAAGATGGGTGGATGAGTTGTCTTCTGCCTTGTGGGCGGTTAGAACACAACTTTTTCTATGGCTTATGGGTCTGAGGCTATGGCTCCGGTGGAAATGTACTTGCCCAATCATAGGGTGTTGCATTATGACGCTGAATCTAATAAGGCAGCTCGGTCAGTCGATCTGGATTTGTTAGAGGAGAAACGGTTGGAGGCCAAGATGAGGATGGCCAATTATAAGCAGCGAGCAAAGGCCCATCACGATAAAAGGGTTCGTGGTCGGTCATTTGCTGTGGGCGACTGGGTTCTCCGTAAGATTGAAGCAACAGGTCATCGAGCTGAATGGGGGAAGCTGTCGCCAAATTGGGAAGGGCCTTTTCAGATTGTTAGAATTATTAAAGAGGGCACTTATATGTTGCGAACAGAGGATGGAAATGAGCTAAGACACCCATGACATGCAGATCACTTGAAGAAGTATTATTGGTGATTGGCATTGGCAATATGTAATTCTTTGATTTTTTCTTTTGTGATAATGGCAAAGCTCAATTATGCTTTCAATTTTGATTTGAAAGTTGGTGTTTGAGTCCGTTGCTTTTGTTATTTTTCTCGATTATTCTCTTTCGCGAGCATGAGTTATTCGTGCTCGTGCAAAGGGTTGGTGTTCGAGGTAATTGTTTTGTCTTATTATTCTCGATTATTCTCTTTTGCGAGCATGAGTTGTTTGTGCTCGTGTAAAGGGTTTGTGTTCGAGTTAACTGTTCTCTCGATTATTCTTTTTTATGAGCATAAGCTATTTATGCTCGCGAAAAGAGTTGGTGTTCGAGATAGTTGTTCTCATTGTGTTCTCGATTATTCTCTTTTACGAGTATAAACTTTTTATGCTCGCGAAAAGAGTTAATGTTCGAGTTGGTTTTGTCAGTTGTCTTTTTCACTAGCAAAGGTTGCCTTTGCTCGGGAAAAGAGTTGGACATTCAAGTTAATAATTCCTAGTCAAAACACAAGCAGGCATAGAGGAATAAAAGCATTCATCAAGCAAAAGAAACGAGTAGCAAAATATTATAGAACCGCAAATGTATATTGTTTGGAAGCTGAGGCGCGCAGGCCCGGAAAGTATCTAAGAATCTCCAGTGGTGGTTTGGTTGTTGGTGGCTGCTGGGTCGACATCAGTGGTTCCTTCGGAAGCGGCCTCAAGGATAACTACGTCATCATCATCAGCTTGGTCAGTGTTGTCTGCATTTTCCTGAGGTTTTGTTTGAGATCTCCAACTGAAGGGGGGTTCCATGGAGACAGGCCTTTTTCTGCATCTGCCTCGGCTAGAGACTCTAACTCATCCTCGGTATATGGCACCACAGCATGACCGGGGCGGTCAGAGGGACAGAAGGGCGGGTTGGTACCCCATTCGGCAAGCAATTCAGGCCGAATCTCCAAACCGCTGCATGAAATTTGTCTTAGTATGTGATTTACTAATTGGAGGAAGAAAGGGTAAGCTTCACTCTCCACGCAGGCGGCAAAGTCCTCGGAGTTCTTGTAGTCTTCAATGATGCTTTGCTTCTGCTCCTCGTTTGGTTGAGATTCTACTTCCCTTAGTTTTCCCTCCAGACCGGCAATGGTAGTTTTGGCTTTTCGGCTTCTAGGTCTTTCTAGACCCAGCGATGATGTTGTTCAAAGTCGGAAGATGAGTTGACCTTGACCTTCTCGGCCACTTTGCTCTTTGACTTTAGCTTCGCAGGGGTTGGAATGTCCATAATTAGTACCGATTTGTTTGCAATCTAAAAGAAAAGATGTAGTTAGTATTTGTGGAGTGTTAAGGAACGTTGGACTGTGAAGAAAGACTTTACCTCGGTTAGGCACATTCCGACTTCTCCTATCAAAACCGAGCTCGCTTGGTCGTTTGAACCCCACCATGATGAAGCCACCAAGATGGTGGATATTGTCAAGGGCCGGCGAGGAAATTTTCGGCAATGATGGATCGGGCAGAAAATTTTCCTTCGCCAGATGGTATGCGGGTTGGGTTGGGACTTTGAGGATGCTTATTCCGGTTTACTTTATCGGGTTGGGTTGAGAGGTGCTTATTCCGTTTACTTTATCCCTTTTTGGCGGCCTAGAGGAACTTGCTAACATCTGTCAACTGCCTCATGTCTGCAAAAATGAAAATGAGCATTAAAATATGAAGAGAGCAAAGTTTGCAAGTTCGATATAAAGAAGCATAGTTAAATGTGTAGACCAGTGAGAGAGAAGGGAGGTCTGCAGTGGGTTCCAGTCTGAGCACATGTAAGGCATTCACTGGGAAATTTGTTCCCGTGACACGAGCCCCAGTATGGGTGTGGAAGCTCGGGCTCGATGGTGACTTTTGGTTCGACTCCTTCCATTGGCCAGTTCAGAATTCCAGCTCGACAGAGAAGAGCTAGGTCAGATGTGAGAACTCGCCAATCAAGCACGAAATCCTATCCAGCTCGGCCATCTCGTCCCTCTTTCACCCCGAGCAGTGTTCTGAAAGCCTTGCTATCCTGGGTTCACCAGCTCGGTAGGCGTTCTTGTCATATTCGGGGAGCCTGTAGTCGCTAAGGTAAGGGGCGAAGGGCCAGCCAACGCTTGATTCGACCAGTAAGGCTTTACTATCCCAGCCATCCACTTTGTTCGGACCGTCATTAAGGAGTTTGAAATAGTTTGGGTTCGAGCGACCTGTGATACGCCCAGATTTTTTGTCCAAAGAGAAAAGAAAGAATTTTCTGAACAAGGTCATGTCGGGTTCGAACCCGAGCAATCTACAGGCTACTATGAAGGCCATCAAGAATCTTACTGTTGTCAGGGTTAGGTCGCATGGAAGGGTATTGGACTTGTTTAAGAATTCTACAACAAAGGGGTCAAGGGGAAGGCAAAGTCCGACCTGGAAAAAGTCAAAATAGAAAACCATACTATTTCCATGGAAGTTATGTCCTTTTTTGTCAATGTCAAGATCAAAGGCGCGGACTCGATAATGTTTGGGGTTCATTCCTAGAGAATAAAACCAAGTGCTGACTTCATCTTCAGAAGCCAGGTCGTCCCACTTGATTGAGGGAGGAATGTGTGGAACGATTTGGGTAGAAGAACTTTGGTTTGGCCCGGGCTGGTGATTGCTCGAGCAGGGAGGGTTTCCTACTCGCTCATTTTCAAAAGGGTTTTGATAGCTTATTTGGGGTTTTAGGAATCGAGAGGAATCTCTTCATGCTCACTTTCTTCCGAGCTCTGAACTCGAGGATGGTGGATTTTCTCACTTTCTTCCGAGCTTGAACTCGAGGATGGTGGATTTTCTTCTGGTGCGCCATGGTTGTAGCTCCAACCTTCGATTTCTGATTGGGTATCTTCGCTAGACATCCTACAGTAAAAAGGAATCGAGGAACACAAGTTAAACCTTGCTTGGGGTGATCATGCCGACATAAATTAAATTAAAACTCATGGCAAAAGTCGGTTATGAGATCGGTGAACAGGGCACCGATCATAAATTCCTCGATTCCCACGGTTTGGTTTGGAGTAATTGGGTGGTGGAAGGGATAGCAAGACGAATTGAAGGGATTGAAACTTGAAAATCTACGCTTCTAATGGTTTGCATTGTGAGTTTAAGGTCGAATGGTGCGGGAACCCTAATTCGAGGTCAAAGCAATGAAAATACAGTGGAAAAACAAAAATGGAAAGGTGAGAAAGTACCTGTTCTTCGTTGAGGGATGTTGGTTTCGGATCTTGGAAAGTTGTTGAAGATCGAATCTGGCGCTGGTTTTGTTGGAGTTTGCAGATGCAAAAATCAGTTTTCTCTCAAAGCTCTGGAAGTTTTCGAAGGTGATAAAGTTCGAAATGAAGGAAGCTTTTGTCTTTTATACCTGGTGAAACCGGTGGTTGGCGGTCATTCATCATTAGGGTTCGCGTTACGAGGCTCAATTCTCGAGGTGGCATTTAATGCCTTGTTGGAAAACGGGCCTGTCTCTTCAGAAAGCGACGGCTGGTGGCTTGGCTTCCTGAATACGTTTCCCCAAAAATCTTTTGGGCAATCGTCTATTTAAAATCTTTGCTCGAAGATAGTTTGATTTACATGCTGAAATGATTCAATTATGCTTTGGAAGATGATCACGAATTCTGAGTCCTTCTCCTTGCCTCGAGCATGAATACTCGATGGACAAGGAGTAGGGGGCTACTGAGCTGCTCGGTCCAATAGGCCCAAGCCATAGGTCACGTGCTTGGTACATGGTTATAATTCGGCCAAGCAACCATCCTACAGTTTAGGCTACGAGGAGAAGGTTAAATGATTCTTGCGCGTTGCGAGCAGGATCACAGTCTTTAGCGAGTAAATGATGTCAGCGAGCTGGGTGCTTTAACAGCGAGCAGGAGCATGTAGCGAGCATGCGGTATCATGCTCGTAGATTTAAGAATTGTTGTCAGTTGAGGACGGTTATGTCCGGAAACTTCTCCATTTGACCGTTGTGGTTAATGGGTCAGTTAATGGGGCAGTTAATATGCCCGCCATTAATGTCATGATTATTAGTGGGCAGTTATGAACGGTTGTGCCCTCCGGCAACTATAAAAGCCCCTCAAAATGAAGAGGGAAGGTACGTGATTTCATATTGCTAGCTAAAACTCTGCCAAAATACACACTCCCTTGCATTCTTGTACTGATTCACACGCCGGAGAGCTTTTGCAGGGAGTACCCATGCCTAGTTCACAGCTTATTGGTGTTTTTGCAGAGTTGGGCTTAAAGGATTGCTGGATACGTTGAAAGTCAGGTATCCAATTTGGACTGATCCAGAGCATCCAGAAGATTTTGGACGCATCAGAAATTATGAGTCAGAAACAAATTAAATTTTATTTAAAGCCACCAAGTTTGACTTAAAAATTAAACCATGACACTAATTTAAGAGCAAATGAGTATCCATTATGTCCCTCCATCATAGAATAATCTCTTTAAGAATTCTTTATGAAGCTCGTAGGTATCAATTATGTCCCTCCATCTATATTATAAAATTAGTATTTGTATTCGTGCGATAGGCACGATGCTATTATTAGATCAAATCAATGTATGTTTTAGGTTTGTAGGGGTGACTACTCAAAATATTAATTGAATCCAATCCCTACAAAACCTTAAGCATACATTGATCGGGTACCAGATGAAAGAAGATGCTTGTGGGCTATCAATCCAAAAGCATATAAGAAAATTAACTTCTTTTAGTTAAGAAGAACAATGAATACTCATAAAGAAAGTCTAAATATGAACATATGACTCTAAGCTAAACTACACCATTAGCATAGTTCAAGAACTATCATCGATAATCACCGTCCATGACAGCCTGCAAATCTTCTCTAAACCTAAAAATAGCAAAACATTATAAAATTCTTCAAAGTTGAGACTCCCCCTTCCCCTTCTTCACTATCATCAGGGAATCACAGATGCTTTGGCAGCTCACAGTCTTTAGTGTTGGCAACTCCAAATAATTAATCTCATTCCTTTTCTTGTTTGAAGTTGTTCAAAGTGTTCACAAAAACATGCTAGAATTTCCTCTTACACAGAGACCATCATTTATATATTTCAAACCCAACAGCTTCAATAAAAGGGGTGTGAAGGTGGGGATGGAAATTGGTCGTCTTCCACACCTAATCAAACCCAACAGCTCCAATAAAGGATGTAAGACTTTCTGTGAATAGAATCAATTTCTATAAGAATAAAGAGAAGAGATGTAAGACAAAAACCAAAAATAAATACAGATTGAGATAGATGAAGACAAAAAAAACCAAATTCAAAACCAAAATAAAACACATACTTAAAAACCGAATTCAAAACCAAAACAAAACACATATCACCATCTCTCTATAGGAACTCTATCATACAGCTTCTCCTCAACCCAACACACACCCATACCCACCCAAAATTTCATACGGAATACATACATAAAATTTTGACATTTTGGATAATTAAAATTTTGAGTATGAAATTAATTAGAGAATTTTATATCTCATCTGCTAGGTTTTCGAAGACGGAAGAACCGAGAATGTGGGTTGATATACAGAAAGAGATAGAAAGAAAAGGGGAGTGAGGAGGCGGATGGGTGTTGCCGATTCCTTGAGTGACTTCACCCACAATTCAATTCCTTCAGTGACTTCACCCACGATTCACGATCAAAGGGGAAAAGATGGGTTGGAAATAACAGTCATTCGCACGCTTAGATGCTGATGGTATATATAGCGTGAATCAAGGGTTGGTGAAAAATGGAAGGCATGCAGAGCAGGGTCTTTCTCGGATTCCTCAAATTTTCATTAAATTTTGCAAACCGTTTGATTTCAAATCTGCCGCAGGCTGCACTGGCAGGACCCGGACGTGGCAGTGCTCAGCCATTGAGGTTTCAAAAAAATTGCTGCTAACTCCCCCTTGTGGAATACTTTCTGTCCGATTCCTTTGATCCCTAAATGCTCCTTCCCTTTCTCTTGCAGCCATGGCGGTGACAACTCAAACGAAGGAAGAATGGATTGAAGCCTTGGCGGTGACAGATACTCAAAAACCAAAAAGCAAAATCACAAACCCAAACGAAGGAAGAACTTACGAAGAGAGAGATCAACCGAGATGGCGAGGATGAAGAAACCGACCGAGATTGACCGTCCGACGCTGGAATCTGGGTGCTTGAGTGGAATCAGGGTGGGTCATAAAGGAGAGAGAGAGGAGGCGGAGAACGGGGGTTATGGTCACGGAGAGAAACTGATGATAGATACGAAGATGTGAAATGAGGGTGATCGATAGAAACCGCCCGAAATTAACTGTGAGAGAAACTGATGATAGATCTGAAGAAGAGATTGAAAGAGAGATAAAGGGATGAGAGATAAAAACGGTTGAGATCAAGATTATCGTATAAGGAGTAGGGGACGCAGATGGAGAAGAGTTGTGCGAGGGAACTGCTAACTGCCGTTCACACATGTGTCAGTGTGGAATAAATTACAGTCGTTTATTAAAAAGTAAAATAATTAATCTCAGTCGCTCTTTATCCCAAGTCAATTGCGAGCGTGCGAGACTGAGCTCTATTGTATAGTAGATATAAAAGGAGAGGAGCAAATAATGGAAATATCATGTTAAAAGTGACTTTCTAAATTTAGAAACATTTATAATTTGTATATATATATATATATATATATTTTTTTTTGAAAATTGAAATGAAAATCAATTAATGAAGTTGACAACAATAACTATTCAGATTCAAATGACTTTACAAATATCTTTAGTGCATTTAATATAAACAAATTATATAACATTTAATATAATTCAATATGATTTACGAACTGACAAAAAATACAATATCAAAACAATATCAAATATTGAATAATTTATTCTATATCCGATTTCACATTTTTTTAATTTAATATATTTTTTACATTTGTAATTGGCATATTGACTTCTAAATCTTCATCACAGTAATATAAACTCCCATAAATAAGACTAAATTATGAAACAATCGATTCAATATAAATTATTTGCCACAAGTATTAATAAGAGTTTTGACAAATAATTACAATGCAGTATTATTCAAACCAGTTTAAAATCATAAATCAAAGTAACATAGTTACTTCCCATCACTAATGAATTAGTTAATGGTTTACTAAAGAAATATATCCAAAATAATGATAATATTTTTTTCGTTTAGTAAAAAACGAATTACATTAACAAACTTACTAAATAATGTATTGTTCAACATAGAATATCATCATTACCTCATGAAAGCTTTAATATTTTTAATAACTTAAAAGTTATCCATCGATGTAATAAGAAATATAAAAGATGGATGTCAGATAAATTTGTTAATAAACAAAGACAAATTAGTAAAAGAACACATGCATTAAATTAATCTTTCTCCAAGGAGTATATAAAATGATTGTAAACCATAGTTATTTGCAACCGTATGAAGTGTATAAACTAAATGCAATAAATATTTTGAAACAAATCATTTTGTTTAGATGTTTTGATGCTTAATTTATGAGTAATATAAGTATTTTATGAAAATTTTAATTTTTCTTCACTATTATAAATTTTAGATTCTTATAGTTCTAAAATTCAAAGATTTTTTAGAACCAGTTTGTTGTTCGTGGTGCTTAGGTATTTTCATTATTCTAAAAAATTGTTTTCTATAATTCATAATAAATTTATATATCAATAATATCAATAAATTATATAACATCCAGATTTCAAATAATTTACTACATACAACAGTAATATAAACATACATAATTATGATATATTATGAAATTTATAGACAATTTCATATAAATTAGTAAATAGAAAAGATAAATTAGTAACTGAGTATCTACAATAAATTTACTCTTAACATTTACTTGTCACCGATAAATGTAATAATCCAGAAAAATACTTATTGTATAAAGTATCAATATGTACACTACTCCTATTGTCATTCAAATATTTTGTGTTTAACCGTCGAATACTTATAAAAATTCAAGCAATTTTTTATGTGAAATCTATAGATCGAACATAGGCTAAGGTTAGATTGAACAAATAATTGACAAATCTATAAGAAAATAAATATATATCTGACCCAAGGGGTGGGAGAGATGGAAAGACTATGGGCCACACTTAACTATCAAAATATAGATAAATAAATAAATATATACATATATATGAGATTTTTTCTACTCCATTTTAATCAAATCTGAAGCTAAAAAATAAAATTCTTAATATATTTGTCTAGCCTACATGTTTAAAAATTCAGGTCTAATATATGAAAAAAAAAACCTAAATTAATAAAAATAAAAATCTTAGTATATTTGTTCAGCCTACATGTTTACAAATTCAGGTCTAATATTTGCAAAAACCTTTAACCTATTAAAGTTAGTTTACAAAAGATATACATTTATTCAACATAATCGGTAATAGGCCAATGTTAATTTGAACTTTAATTTTATAAATATTTACCAAAATATACAGATCTATGATGTTTTTCTTCATTTTCATCAGATATGAAGTCAAAAAGTGCATAACTGATGTTTATTTTTCCATTTTTGTCAAAATTAAATTTATAAAACAAATATCCAACATAAAAGGTTGGGATCAGATTTTTTTTAAATCCATTTTGAAAAACAAATTGGAAAAAAAATCATATGCTTAAATTTTTTCTCGGATATGATAGATATAAGTTTCTATTTTTATAAACTGTTTTTTAAAGTAGAGATGCATGTTGATATGTACTTTGATATAATTAATTAACTATAAGATCTGTATATTTTTCATACTTAGTTAAATTAAACTCTCAATTTTTTAAATAATAATCGAAATTCAAATTTGTATATATCATACAAATTTCTCTCAAAAATTTATTTAAAAAAATAAAAATGAAATCTAAGAAACATATCTGTGAAATGGTTTGAAGGTATTCAATATTAGAGTTTATTAGGGGATGATGTGGCTACATATTTCAAAAAAGTGAAGGGGACCTAGCGAAATATCAACTATCTGTTATGAGACTTCTCCCAAGGCACACTAAAAATCTAGACTCAATAACTTTTGTTATTTGAATAGTTGTATAAAAATTATGTTGCATAATATGTTATTCCTAACATTTTAGTGTTGGAGGTTCTGTTTAGAGTCTATTATTTCGACTTCAATTATTTTTTTATTAGATATAACAAACAGTTTGATATTTGACTATTTAATATTTATTTATATATGTAACATAAACATTTGTGCTTTTTAAGGTTATTTGAAAATCACCAATCCAACATTTAAATGTAATTTTTTTGTTATGCTTTCATTTGGTAGCAAGAATGATTATCTCACTATTTTAATATTAGTAATTCAAAGCACAGTGTCATATGCAAGGATAAATACAACTTTATGCTTTAAAACCACCACTCATAGAATTAAAAGTAATAATCGTACGTTTTTAATGATAAATATTATATATAAAGCAATATTTCAAAATTTATAATAATTTTTTCAAATATATGTGTTTGGTGGAAATTTTTGACAAATATTGCATGTGATTCCAAAAGGAAGTACACAAGATATAGTTCATCCCACTATAAATTCATTGTATTTTGGAGAGATTCACATGTATTAAGGTTGACAACGAATATGAGATACAAAGTATGGGTCCTCCGAATAATTGAAACTTTTTGTCGATTGGATTGCGAAGATTGACGATGATAAAATTGGTGAATCAAATGATAATTGTGCTTATGTTGATATTCCCAATCAACAGCTATTTAAGGAATTCAATGATCCAATCGTTCCAATTGTACAAAGTACATATCCTTCATTTGGAAGTAGTCCCGATAATTCATCATTTTTGGAAAAAGAGAGTTATTTTAGATCTGACTCTTGATGTGGTTAATTCAATAAATGATTACATTGTATTGAAGAACAATTCAAAAGGAAAATTGTTTTTGAGCTCAGATTTTTCGTGTCATTTTGATAGAAACGTTGATCTTTTGAACGATATAGATATTCATAAAGTTTTAAATGGAATTTTATGTTCTGGAATTCTAAATCATGAGTTGAATTTGAAGGTTGAAACTTCATTAATGTTGCTTCATAACATTGATAATTTCCTTGAGTTATGTATTAGCATACAATTAATTATTACAAGGTTAAGAAATCATATTTTAGAAGGTCGAGTTTTTTCAAATGGTCATTCTGGTGGTACTATTTTATTTCAAAAATATCACTGACACCATCTGATCATTGAATTCCATCTAAATTTTAAATAAGTCAGTTTACGCTGATGTTGTCTTACGGAATGTCTATAAATAAAAGTGTCTAGCGTCAGATTTCTTTTGAAAAACTCTATTTTTAGTCATGATCAGTATGTCACTTTGTCTAAAGTTATTAATTTTAAGGTTCTTTGAATTTTTTTATGTTATAATAATAGTTGTAATAATCATACATCTTCAACGAAAAATGTTGTATATAAAAGTATTTTAAAATTTATAATAACTTTTTAAAAAATTTATGTGATTTTCTTTGATTATACTATTTATCAATTTTTATTTATATTGTTCATATTAAACTTTTTAATTATATATTATTCAACTTTGATTGAGTATATAATTTTACACCCAAGTGGAAATCGTGCAATACACGGGTGCATCACTAGTAAATGGTTAAAACAGTTGTCTAAAACTAACTTTTAACAACGTTTTTCTAAAAATGTTGTAAAACAAACGTTGTAAATGCTCCTTTTTGTTGTAGTGTCTTTGTCTCAAAATAAATGACGTTTTAATAAAATAAATTTGTCCCAAAATAAATGACGTTTTAGGATATTGAGACAATTTTATCCACATTTTACCAAAATTGACTTTATTAATTACTCTCTAATTAAATGATGCATTGAGAATATGCAAAACATTTTTTAATAAAAAGAATGATTAGATTGGTCTTTTTATAAGCTTCATTAACATGTGTGCAAATCTCTAAAAAGTTATTTATTTTGTAACGAATTGAGTATCTCTTAATTATTAATTGTTTCAAACATGAGCTATTTTGGTGGAATGAATGAAGTAACTAATTAGTGTCACCCAATTTGGATGATACTACATTGATTTTTTTAAAGGCAGCTTTCTTTAAAACAAAATGATGCTTTTTTCCCCTTATATGGCTCTTGTTTACTAGTAAATTGTTTGTGTAGTATTTTTTTTAGATTGGAAAAATGTTTTGAAAATAAATTAAATAGTTTTTTAAATAAAAAAGCACATAAATTATAAGTTGTTTGAAAAATATTACATCAATTACACTATGCAAATAGCACATTAGTATGTCAGATATGAAAGGCAATTTTTAAATAAATGTCCACCGATTTTGGAAATGTCATTATTTCTCAACATTATCAAGAACTTAAAAAAAATAAAAATTGAAATAATATAAAGAGATTGTTTGAGTATCGTCCCAAGTCTCAACTCTAACAAAGAATAATTAGTTGTTTTTGCAAGTGAGATGCCAAGTAATAGTATCACATGCAGATGCAGCCCTTGACACTTAAAAGACGAAGATAAAGTGCGGCCGCGGGTGACCGGGTCAAAGAACCGGATGAGACTAATGAAAATTGGACCGAATCAATTTTTTGATTTGGTCTTGATCCAGAATTTTTGAAGAACCGAATAATTGGTCTGGTTTCGGTTTTGAATTTTAAAATTTTGTTCTAAAACCGACCGGACCAATATATATATATATATATATTCTTTTTACCTACAAAATAAAACCTTAGTTGAAAAATATAATTACTTCATTTTTTTCTTGTCATTTAGATTTCAGCCCACTGTGCGCCGCCCCTTCTCTTCTCTGTGTTCCTCCGCTCAATCTCAATTGAAGACTCAAAGTCTCAAACCCTAAATCAGAAAATTGGCATCTCGCTAGTTGGTAGTCGTCACCTTCATTGTGTTCCCTTCGCCGTGTTCCGCCCCTTTTCTAAGTTCCCTTGATCCCTTCGTCGTCCGCTACTCGCCAATTCGTCTTCGCTTACGACGCTTAGTTCGATACTTCGGAGTTCGGAGCTTCACGGTCACTCGCCGACTCACGTCGTCTCTCTCTCCCTCTTTCGCATCTCTCGTTCTTCCTCCTCTCCTGCAATCCTCACAGCCACGGCCACGGCCCACAGGTACCAAATCCTCTCTCTCTCTCTCTCTCTCTTTCTCATACAAGCTCACACACTGGATTGGACTTGGAACTTTCTCTTGTTATATGTAATTCAATTTTGAAGATTTGTATGTTCCCCGACCTGTTTAATATCACTGATAATAAAGATGAGTGTGTGAGTTCGGTTCTTCAATTGGCAGAGGGTAGCATTGTTTGGATTCCCTTGTTTCGTAGAAATTTATGAGATTGGGAGTTGGATGTGCTGGGCAGTTCTTTGCATTGTTGGGCTTATGGTTATATTAACAAATATCAGTATTTTGGTCGTAAGGAAAATAAGTTGGATGGATTCTGGTTCCTTATTCTAATGTGATTCATCTAAGATTAACATTTAGGTGTACTATAAGTGATTAATTTCTATTCACTCTTGTATGTGTATGTGCCTTGAATCCATGACTTGAAGGAAAGGGAGGAGGGTCAGTACTAGTGTAATGGACAGCGGCTTGAAACTGCCCTGTTTTGTTTTTTGACTCTAGTATATATACGCTAATATATATATGTGTATATATATATATAATATGTATTTCAGTTTGTTCTTAAAAACAAGTGGTCTGGTGAAAAAAAGAGCAGCTTTAGTTCTTTGATTACCTTGCTTATAGAGATCATAATAACATGGGAATAGTATTAAATTGGAAGCAGTGGAGTTGGTTCAAGTGTTGTAGTGAATTGCTCATTTATATTTTATAGTGCATCTTGTGCACATGTGTTACTGAATTTTATTCCATCCATATATCTTTTGAATGATTCAGGTTAAGTATCAAAAAAAATATGTTTTTCATCTTTTAGAGGCATCATTATTTAAAACCGAAAAACGGGTAGAACTGGACAAAACCAGTCAAATAAAATCAGACCAAAGTATTGGTTCTCAAATATATTAGATTGATTCTGGTTCTAATTTTTTTGAGAATTAGACTATTGGTCTGGTTCTGATTTTCAATTTTTTAAAGAAAAAATGGACCAAAATCGGACTGAGCTCACCCCTAGACACAACTTCAATGCAAGATATCGACCGAATGCTTTGGAAAGCTTGTGTTGTGTACAATCCATTCTTAAATGCTTTTTGTATAACCAAATCCTTTTTTTACGAGCTTTGACTTTAAGTCGATACTCTGATCATATACAACTGAGTATCTAGTCTGTTACTCATTTGATATTTAACTTATTAAAAATGAATATAAAAATTTATTTGATAGTCATAAGCTACCGAGAAAAAAAAACTCATACAACAACTTGACTCAAATCTCAATAATCTTTCATATCTCACTATCTTTATCTCTAATAACTTCAAATTTGGAAGAAAAAAATCATTTGGTGTCCAAATGAATCAAACCAAGTCTTTATTTATAGATAAAAATGTATACTCCCTCTGTTCCGAGTAAAGAGTCTCTGTTTGAAAGTCAAACTTTTTAGGAATAATTGCGGGCCGGTCCCCTTTTGTGAAATTGTAACCACTGCACTCCCCTATTTTTTAAAACCTCTAAAGTCTATTTTCTTTAATTTCTTCCCAAAACACCCAAGTATATAACGCCCTCTCTCTCTCTAACATAGTTTTCTCTTTTCTTCTTCCTCCTGCTACTTCTTTCTCTTTTCTCTGTCACACTCTCTTTCTCTTATTCATTCAGTTTCGTCTTCATCTTTTTTTCTCCATTGATGACCTATTTTCATCTTGTTTAACCATTTTCTCTATAACTTTTGATCCCAGATGAACCACAAGCCTTACCACATATCAAATCAAAACTTACCTATACTTCTTTTTTATGCTTTAATTATAGGACAATTACACATGGTTTTAAAGAAAACTAAACACTACCCAAATATTAATAATCAAGTCAAATATATTTTTTTTCTTAATTCATGTGTCGGGTCAAACATAATAATAATTTTTAGACGAAAAAGTTTTTATAGAACTGAAAGTATAACAAAAAATGTTGTAACTCATATAATTCAAGGCAGTTAAAGCATCTACTAACTTATCAGTATATCAATACTTTAACATCAACCTTAATGGATGAAGATATATTGAACTAATTGGATTAATCTTCAATAAGGCGATAAAACATTCTATCATCAACCTTAATGGATGAAGATATATTGAACTAATTGGATTATTCTATCATTCTCTGTGGTTGCATTACGGCAGTTTCTTTTTATGTAATTTATTTTTACATTTGATAATTATTATTTTTTTATCAATTTTAGGGTCTAAATTATAATTTAAGACAGGGCCCCTCAAATGTGTTTTTCTTTTTTAGACCTTTCTCCTATGGGTGCATGAGAAGGGATCGAAGCTGAGATCTCACCTTTGTAAAGTCCTAACTCTACCAATAGACCACCCTTTATGGCCGGCTCTCCAAATGTCAGGACCGGCCGGGCCATGCAAATATGATCATTTTCCAAGAACAAGAAGAAATGTCTCTTTCAATCTAATAATTAAAGACTAACGTAATTCATTTCTCTTCATAAAAATTCAAAGCAATACAGGATACATGCAGATGCAGTAAACTAGTAATGACGCGTGTCTCTCTCCACGGAAACTTGTGTTTCATCTATGCTTTACGAATCGCAAGCTTTCTGTCTGTCTATCATTCCCAGGCATAGCAGAAATTGTGGTAATAGGGTTCGTGCTGATTAGTTAAACAAATTCCTTTTGGAGTCACATGCCACGGACACTGATCAACACACATACCGTCCTTGTAGACATCAACAGCGATAGAATGGCCTGGCCAATTGAAATAGCAGTAAAAAAGAGTAGTTGTCCAAATGTTAGGTCGGAATTCCCATGAAAAATATTCCAAATATTTGAGTTGATGTACACCGAGATCATCATCTCCTGATTTGCAGTGAACGTTCAGGAGAACGTTTGGTCCGAGCTCGTTCGTAATCCGTTCATGCATCTTGGTGCGCCATGCTTCAGAAATGGCCAAGATTGACACTAGCACCACTAACACGGTATGCTTGATCAAGAATGAACTCATCACAGCTCGCTTTTTACTTCATCTAAAATCTCTTTCTGCCTCCAAAGAACTACAAATAGATTGAATTTATACATTATTATCCACAATGGGTGATGGCAATTTAATTTATTTCTGCAATAGATTTATATCCACCATAGAAGTATCTTACTTGCACTAATAAAACTACTTCCGTTTTCAAATTATTCTCCTCTTTGACCAGACAAACTGTTTAAAAAAATAATTGACTATATTACCCGTTCTGTCCAAAAATTATCGTCATGTTTGACCCGACACACAGATTAAGAAAAAACAATTGACTTGATTATTAATATTGAAATAGTGTGTGATTTCCTTTTGACCCAAAATTAAAATATGAAGAACAAATAAGGATAATATGTGGTTTACTTCTTGTATCTAAAAAATACGAAAACGTGCATTGTGGATGAACTTTCTTTGAATTTCATATCGGTCAAGAGTCAGAGACATTCAATTGAATTGCTAATATTCCTAAAGTAGTCTTCCTGGATTCTTAGAATCAATATGTCAATTATATTGAGAAACGGTCTATCTTTGAGGTACCTTTTGAGTGAAACATGTGATCAATGCACAATATCTTATGAGTTAAACTGCAATTAAAGGTGAGGTCAATGCAAATTATTGCAAAATACTCATATTCCAATTGTGTGAAAGATATGGTCAATGCAAAATAATATCCTAAAAATTAAAATTTTGAAACAAGACAATTATTTTTAAACGGACGAAAAAAGAAAGTAAGACAATAATTTTGGGACTTAGGGAGTATAAATATTAGTGAAATGTGTTTACTTATCAAAAAAAATATTAGTGAAATGTGTTGTTTTTTAATGTCCTTGAACATGTAAAGTAGGTAGAAAAAATAAGGGTAAAGTAGTAAAAGAAAATTCTTAAAAGAGAAAAGTTTGAAAGAGGACGATAATTTCAAAACGGATGAGTATATTATTATTTTGATAATATTTCAATGTGTGAATAGGTAAGAACAGATATATATATATATATATATATATATATATATATATATATATATATATATATATATATATATATATATATATATATATAAATGAATTTCAGATGGAATCTTAAGTTTTCGTTTATTTTTATATACATAGGCTCCGTTTGTTTCACAGAAAATCATTTCCAGAAAATGATTTCTGGAAAATGATTTCCGGAAAATCAAAAGATTTCATTTTCAGGTGTTTGGTAAATCTTTTGAAAATATGTCAGAAAACATTTATAGGTGTTTGGCAAACATATGGAAAATGTTACGGAAAACAATACATGAATAAATGCAAAAATAAAAATAGAAAATAAATAATTTTTAGGATGTCCCTAGAAAATCAATAAGGACAATCTTTTTTTAATAAGGTCCATCTTTTTTTAATCTCATAATTACAAATAATTTTTTTGATAATTGATATGAAAAAAAGACATTTTAAAATAGAAAATAGACAATGTTTAGGATGTCCCTAGAAAATGTTATGGAAAACTATATATGAATAAATACAAAAAAAATATATTCTAATATTAATGCACATATTGAATATAAAATAGTGTTGTACTTTAAGTAATTTTTCTTTTTCAATCTCGCAATTACAAATATTTTTTTATAATTGATATGAAAAAAAAACATTTTAAAATAGAAAATTGACAATGGTTAGAATGTCCCTAAATAATATAGGTGACACTAATTTTAGAACGTAGTAAGCATTTATTAAAATTATAATTTAAAAATAGTATGCACAAACTTCATTTATATTTCTAAACAATTTATTTGTTGAGTGAAATATTGTGTGTGTAAGTAAATATGTGTAATTGTGAAAGGGGGCGGAGAGTGCCCGAACATTTGGAAAATGACTTACGGAAAATGAATCCGTAAGTCATTTTCCAGAAAAGAAACCTTTATTTTCCGTTGATTCGGAAAACCTTTTACGTTGACCGTATTTTCCTAAGGTTACCAAATACCGAAAAATGAGGAAAACGTTTTCCGAAAGTCATTTTCCGTAAAACAAACGGAACCATAATGTATGCTACAATGCAAACATAGACAATATGTATCTCGATTTAATAAGTATGATTTCGAGTACTGCGAAACATTACCTTCTTAATCATTAATTTTTTTCTAATTAAGATAGGCAGAAATGCATGCATTATCCACAAATTTAACTAAATTAATGTTGGTAACGATTCATTGAGACATTCATTTGAATTTCAATTTTAAGGAGGTTAATTTTGCATTAATGTTCGAAATTAATAAAATTTCCATTCATCATTCGCCAAATTGAAAAGTTATATGGTTTTAAATGGCTTCCTAATTAGAAGAATTTTTCATCTTAAAATTTGTCTTGATTCATCCGAACATATGGATAAGCTTAGAGCATCCACGGTGATTCATCTTAATATTTTTTTTAGACTAAACACATATTTAAAAAACATGTTTTTTTAACAAACCCTAAAAATGAAACCGAAATGGCAAGTTAGGTGCATAACCCACTTCCCGACTCGTAACTTAGGCCCCCAAACTTAGCTACATACTTTCTGGTAACCTTAGGTTTTTTCTTTTTTTAACCTTAAAATAGAGGTGGCGACTCTTATACACATACATTTTTGGAGTCCACGACGAGGCCAAACGCATTTCCATGTTCTTAAGTTTTGAATTCACCCGCTTTCACGGAAGGGGGTCACGAAATGAGGTTCTCGCTCTGGCAATTCTGCTGGGGAATAGTTTTTTTTTGTAGAAAAAATAAAAATAGAGGGCTGGACTCAATTAATTCTTTTTAGGGATTGTTAAATTTGCTTACATACGCGACACGTTTTTATATATAGTCTAGAATTTATTTTATCTATATTTATTAGAAATGTTAATTGCTCTATTAATATAATGTATGAATGCTATGTTATTATTGCTATTGCTTTTGGCAATTGATATTTGTGATTTATATTTCTGTTGGCAAAAGGCCGGCATGTAATATTTATTTATTTGTCAATTTTATTTTAGGGATTATGACAAACATATAATTAATAGGAACAAATAATTTTCTCACTTTTCTTTTTATTTATTGATGTGATTGAATGTCGTTTCATGCGATCGCTCTGTCCCTTATGGGAATTGTAAACTAATCAACCGAGAAAATCAACAAAAAAAACAAAAAGACAGACAAATTTTCCAGTTTTGGGGTATACTTAATACAGCACCTATAAAATGCTTAATACAGCACTTTTTATTGTAAAAATACTATATTACCCTTAATAAATTAAAAATAAATAAAAAATTGAACACCGAACCAACACCGCCCACCGGACCACCCCCACCGCCCATCGGACCACCGCCCACCGCCAACCCCGGCCTCCCCCCGCCCGATCCTTCCCCGCCACCGCCCGCCTCCGGTCCTCCCCCACCTCCCACTCCGCCGGGCCAAGCCCCCTCCCCCCCGCCCCACCCGCCCCGCCCTTCCCAGGGCCAAGCCCGATCCTCCCGCCCCAGCCCACGCCCGGCCCCATTCCCTCCCCGGCCTGGCCCAAGCCACTCCCCGCCACCACCCGCCCGGCCCAGTCCCTCCCTTTCCCCTCCCACACGGGGCCTCCCCGATCCCTCCCACCCACCCCAACCACGCCTCCCTGAGCCCGCCTAGCCTCCACCACCTCCCGCCCAACCTCCGCCACCTTCCGCCCAACCTCCGCTACCTCCCGCCCAGCCTCCGCCACCATCTCCATAAAAAAAAATTAGTTTTTTTTTTCATTTAATTAAAAACCAACTCCCACCCACCTCCACCACCTCCCGCCCACCTCCACCACCAATCTTTTTTTTCTTTTCCATTTAATTATAATTTTCAATTTAATTTTGAAATTGAACAAAGGGCAAATTGGTAAACTTATTTCAAAAAGTGTTGTATTAAGCATTTTATAGGTGTTGTATTAAGCATTTTATAAGTGCTGTATTAAGCATTTTCCAGTTTTATATTACTGTAAAAAGTTTTCTGCTTTCTTAGCTAACTCACACACGTGCACTCACGTAAAGATATTTCAAACTGTTACCCTTTTAATCAAAGCAAGCCTACCCATGCACCAGCCAAGTTAACTGCACGTATATATTTTTAGGACACTTCATTGACTGGTCGGTTTTTATACCTCAAAGTTAATGACCAATCTAAATTGCAAAAAAAAAAAAAACATATATAGTCAAGAAATTCGTTGACCAAAAAAAGAGAGATATTTTCCTGGTCAACAAAATGCACTGGAATTGATCAATAAATTTGATGGTATCTCATTAAAACGTTCGAATGGTGGATCCCGAAAAGAGTATAAGCCTTTCGCCCAGGATTTGTCCGATCTTGGGAGGTCAAAAGACAGGTGGAATACGAAGGTCTAATACTCTGGAAAAAGAATCTACTATTCCAGGTCCTAATAAAGAGAGTCAAAACAAAGCAATGCTTATCCGACCAACTTTATGAAAAACAAAAAATGCCCATTAAATAAAAATGCACACTATAATTTCCAAACCAAGTCTTTGAGTCATACCTTCTTCGACCATTTTCCTCAGAAACCCGGCCTGGACCTGAAAGAGAAGAGATAGTACCTATCGTTTAATAAGAGATTTGAGTTCAAGTACAGAAGGCATTTCAGACAGTACAGATTTAGGTCTAAGAACAGAGGACATGTCAGACAGTAGAGATTTGGGTTTGATTACAGAGATTAGTTCAGAACAGAAAGATTTAGGTAGAATGGCCGTCGAATATGAGCAAACTGCTATGGGCACCGAAATAGAAGCTCTTATGTACACCCTGAATCTTGAATTCCAGGAATGCCTAAACCGAGAATTGGATACCCATATTGAAAGAGTAACAAACGAGATGGTCGGGAATCTTTTGGAAGGTTTAGTATAAATCTTCACCCAATTTTCTCAGTGAATCAAAAAGTTAACCTCATATGACAATCCCTTTTCTCTCCCAAAAGTCAATTTTCTCACCTCAACAGAAAATGTTTTCCCTCAAAACACCAACATATTTGATTATTGTTCCCCTCACTCAAACACCAACCCCTTCACCCAAGATACTATCCTTCCAAACAAAAACATTTACAGTTCTCCTTCACATGGTATCCCACTTCCAAACACCAGCCTAATACTCTCTTACCCCAGCACCTGTCACCAAAGAACATCCTCTATTAATAACCCAAGGAGCTACTTCACCCATGATCCTGCAACAACCTTTACCCAACTAATGACCTATGGGACACCAACTGGAATAACCAATATGACATCTCCGCATAAAGCTCACCAGAATGGACGAGTACCCTTAAATGGAAACACATATTATGTGTCTCTTGCACAATATTGCTCCAGTAAAAGACAAAAGAATAATACACAGTCATCCTACTCAGCAACCAAATCTCAGTCAAACATCTTCTCCCATCTAAAAGGAAAGAAAGAACAGAAAAAAGGATCAAGGCACTATGATGCTCTACCTGCTTCAAGGTCTACAGTTTTTCGAACATTATGGGCCCACGGCCAGCTCAAACAGCTCGAGGGTTATAAACTACCAAACCCATTAGTTGACACTTGGAATCATACCCAGGATTATGAATATCATCGCTGCAATGGGCACCTCACTGCCAAATGCTACATGCTCAGGCATGCCATCCAAGACCTCATCGATAACAAAATCATTGCAGTACCAAATGTCGTAAACGACCCCCTGCCTTAAATCAACGCGATCAAGACTGATCATGTACAGAACTATCTACCTACTCAGTTTGGAAATAATAAATAACCTTTGCCTTACATTGTTGTCCCTCTAGAAACAAACTCTGATTGCAACATGCTCTCCTGGAGTGTCATATTAAACAACAGTCAAAACTCACCTCAGGAAAAGGTGAACAACCTTGAGAAAGCCACTTGGGTTGGCGGAGATATATGTTAGTCACCTTACTATATCTGGGCGAGCTTACCAACCAAACCAAGAAATAGGTAATCACTCTGGCAAAGACAAAGAGGTCGACACTGGCTAGAGACATAGAAGATATTCTTCTAGCCCAAATGAAAAGGACTCAAGTACATATTCATCTGGGGCTTACTATATGCCTCCAAAACCCATCCTGACACCTTAGCCAAATCTTTGAGTCAAACAGTTATTCCCATCAAAACCTCTCCTGATGAGCGCGCTAACCCAAATAAAAGAAAATATTCATTTTGGAAATGTGATCATATTCACCGACCTCGATCTACCAAAGGAAAAAACCGACCACAAAGATGCTCTATACATCACTGTTGGTATTATGGAAAAGAAGGTACCGCGAGTGCTAGTAGACAACGGTTCATCTCTGAATGTCTGCCCTCCAAGTACATTAGCCAAATTAGGGTAAAAAATATCAGAATTAACCCCATCATCACAGACAGTAAGAGCCTATGATAACACAAGTTGTTACGTCTTGGTAGTGATAACACTAGTAGTGATAATTGGTCCTCTCACCAAGCTAGTAGAATTCCAAGTCTTGGATATTCCACCTACTTTCAGTTTATTGTTAGGTCGTCCAAGAATTCACGGAGTAAAAAGGGTACCCTCGTCTCTCCACCAACAGGTTAAATTCATCCACGATGATCAAAAGGAATTGTCCTCATCGATAAAGTCATAGAAAACAAAGAAAGGGGAGACATCCAAATCCTCGAAATTGAGCATGATGACACTGACACTTTTTAAAGTGGATTTGTAGTCATTCCTCAAGCCAGAGTCAACGCCATTGAATATGCGCGAGAAATAAACATCACAGGGAAGAAGACTATAGTTTTTGGGGAAATGGCCCCACTGAACATGTTGCGAAAGATGAACTACATGCAATGACTAGGCTTGGCAGAAATCAACAGGGGCTGATCAACTTAGTCGAGGAAGAAATTAAGGAATGCATCGCACCTTTCGGTCTATGATATAATCCTACACCAGCTGGATTAGCCATAGTCATGAAAGAAAAATGTGAATGGAGTAAGGCAAAACGGGAAAAGTGGCCCTACAAGGACCCTCCCTTACGACCGTATAGAAAAACCCCGAATGGCTATTTTGTAAAGAAAGGCGAAACAATCACCTACCTCATTTTTCCTAAGCCATGGGTTGACCGGAATAACAAAAGACATCCTGGTTAAACATTTTTTCTCTCCTTCCAACTTTATTTCGTTCTCTTTGACGATGAAACCTATGGTCAATCCTTCCAGAAAGTTCACAGCGTCAGAAGTACTTTTCAAACATAAATCTGCAAATGGTATTTGTGATAAGGCCTTTACTGAACTTCTCAAAATCTTGGGAGGCATGTTACCACGGGAAAATACACTTCCAGTTTCAACATATGCTGCCAAGAAGTTACTTAAGACCTTTGACCTCGGGTATGAAAAAATGCATGCACGTATCAAAGAACTGAAGGGGTATGCTCAATTGGAAGAGGATATGGTAACTCACTATAAACCTACTAGCACATTAAACGATTGATTATAGTTTGTCTTGTCATTTAAATAATGTTTCATCTTTTAGAGAAATGACGATCCAAAAAAAGTTATAAGTAGAGACGAAGTTTGGTGTTTAGATCACACGAAAAAGAATGGGGATGTACCAAATCCTTTTGTCGCCGATTGTGTGGTCAGAACACATTTTATTACAGATTTATTTTCTAATTCTCCACATAATTGTAACATTACTTTATTGTTTATACATTTTTAAGAACAATATTAAGGAGTTCAATTCCTCGCAAGTTTCTCCTAGTAATTCATTACCTATGGCTGAAGATGCATTCTCTATTACCCTCAGACCGGAACGGAATGGAAGAGTTAGAGGGATGGGATTTGGTATAACCTCTTCTAAAGTAGGTATCCATATCAATAGTTCCAAGAGAGTACATGTACTTGAGAGTGAGATTTCTTATTTGAAGAAGGAAATGGCAGACATGAGAAATATAAATCAGAAGGAAATGGCAGACATGAAAAATCTACCCATGCAGGAAAGTATTCTATATTAAATCACATTGTTTTGGAGCTTTATTTATACTTGTTACTTAGGTGTAAATTTTTGTTTGTTCACAGGCTATGGCTTCAAAGGGTAATGAAAATTTCAATACACCCTCACCTCACTCCCAAAATGGTAGCTCTCACTTTCTGGGTAGTACTAATTTATATGCAAGGAATGAAAGATCTAACGGTGATGTTGGTAGAAAATGCAAGCTACTGAATTGGCTAAAGATTGCTATTGCTGAGGCTACAATAGAATCCAAGGATCCAAATGATATGGTGCACCACATGACCCTCAGAACAGATGCTTGGAAAGTTTGGGTCAATGTGCCTTTAGATCCCAAGGCTCCGCTATATAGGCCTAACTCATTCATGTCGGTGATAGAGGATGCAGTTGGGAGTACAGTTGCATGGCACAAGGATTTCATTAGTCTAGATTAATCTTGGTTTAAAATGACTCTTTGGGATATGCATATTTTGGCCAAAAACTTGTAATTTAAAATGTTAGGATCTACTAGTTTATTGGCTTCCGTTTATTAATTCCATTGCCTATATAATATAAATGTATTTTTTAGTAGTTCCTAACATTTTAAATTACAAGTTTTTGGCCAAAATATGCATATCCCAAAGAGTCATTTTAAACCAAGATTAATATAAATGTATTTTAGGAACTCATGCGCCATTGCCTATTACTAACCCCTTTTTAACTCCACCATTGCAATTGCTATATATAGCATTGTAGTGCCGGTCCCAAGCCCGGATAAAGGAGGAGGGGAAAGGAGTTTAGTGACCACAAAGCTCACTCAAGGTAATTGTGTGATGTTTCAAATGCAAATGACATAGATATATGTTTGTCAGTTTTTACTGATCAAAGATTTGGCATGCAGAATTCTAGGCTGAAGAAATTAATAGAACAAATTCTTCTACTGGAAGAGAAATTACAGAATGCATTTAATGAAAATGCAAAGCTCAAAGTGATTATATTAGAGAATTTCAGACGCTGAGCACTGCACCTGCAAATGCAGAACTAGAAGGAAAAGTCCCTGAAGGGAAGGAGCGAGCTCCAACTAAAAAGTCCAAGGGAACTTCAGGAAATGCTAACCATATTGGGGGCAGAGTTGTAGAAAGTGCCAAGGCAGCTTCGAGTTCAGGAAATGATGGCGCCACAAGGTTGGTTGGCGTGAATTTTGTGCTGGAATGTATGCTTTGACACGTGATCCTTTTAAATTAGGAACAACTCGTGTCCATTTTATTTCAATTCATTTCATATTCTCTTTGTGATGTGATGTGATCCTAAACATTGCTGAAAGCGGAAGTGACGGCTCGTCGGATGCAAGTGACGAGAATAATGACCGCAATGTATGTTTCTCTATTTGGTGTGCCTTGTTACTTTGTTAGTGTGGTCATGTCAAATCCTTTTGAAATTGTCTGGGTTTCGGTTTATGTTTCCAGTAGTGGCTTCTCAATGTTTGGTTAAGCTGGATGATTTTAGAAATGTACTATGCACATGTTTTCCTGCTTGATCACAACTTAAATTCTATATCTCCAGGAATTTCATGGAAGTAAGAAAGGAAGTTTCCATCAGATGCTTGCAGAAGGTATATTTTCTCTTTACCCGTAATTATTTTAGTTGTGCTTTCTTGCCTTGTCACGAATCTGTAATTTTATCAGCAGCCACTGCACATAACAATACTTCTGGCCCAAATCTTCAAACATCAATGCCATGAAATCCTGTAGTATCTGTGCCTGCAACTAATCTGAATATGGGAATGGACTTGTGGAATGCATCTTCTGGTTCTGGAGCTATGAAAGGGCGGCCAAACGCCGTTGTTGAACGTGATGGCATGATGCCTGATCAGTGGGTTCAGGTATGAATCGAGTGCTTGCTGATTATATTAGAGAAGTTTGTGCTTTTGTCTAGTTGGTTTCCTTTTGTGGACGTTGTGAGCATATGTGGATCTAGTTATTGCAGTCTGAAAATTCAATAACGTACTGCATGCTGTGGGAAAAGCTGAAGTCCAAACTGTTGTGCACAACAGAAGACTAGCAAACAAATTAACGAAGTAGAATAGGATCAATCACAAAGAAGAGAGAGAGATTGGGGCCAATGGATTGTCGAAATTTTATTAGAGACTCTCCTTCAAACGTTCTAGGTATACAACTATTTATATGGATACAATAGAAACCCTAAAACCCTTAAAAAGGCAAAAAATAGACAAAGCAGCAAATCCCTAAAAACGAGGTTGAGCGGTCGCTCAGCCCAAGCATTGGGCAACCGCGCAAAATACAGTAGCAAGCCTCGAAGAGTTCTTTACTGATTGATCGCTTAGCCAAAACACTGAGCGATCGCCCAAGCCCAAAAGTTGCTATGCCCTTGTCCAAAACACGAATAGTTCGTACTGCGGGCGGCTACGCCCCCCGCACCCCCCCTTTGAGGTCGAATCAAGTCCTACCACTTGGCATGTTGCCTAATTAATCGAGTCATTCCATTCTCAACACAAACTATATTTTTACTATTTGGTATTTCCAGTTAGCTATTGTGATGTATAAAGAATTCAGTTAGCCTGCATTAACAAGCTATATTTGTTATGAGTACAGATTTTTATCATCACCTGATACAGATAGGGTTGGAGACGTTTACTTTCTCAAACAATGTTACTGATTCTAAGTGTTGTATTCCCTTCAGTAAATGATGCAACATCGTAAATGTTCGTAATCGGTATACTTGAAATCTGTTATTTGCCCCAAGTAGTTAGGATACTTGCTAGAATAGTAAGTTTGGATTTTTGAACATCATGCACTTTTGAATCTGACTGTATTCCTATAAACAATCTAAAGTGTCAGATTTGTTCCGAGGGTAGGCCTATTTTGACTGATTTGCTAGCAGTTTTCACCCTTGTACCCTTTCCATTGGTACTCTTTTAAATTATTTGGAAAGCAAGTTGCATATTTCACCCTTGTCTTTTGTTTCTTGGTTGAGGAATACTTGGTGGCTTTGTGCTAAACAGATTTGTTACACGATCTATGTATATAAATTGTTGCACATATTTTGGTTGTTATAGATTTATATATTTTCCTGTGGGTAACAGAACTTGCATATCTCAATTTTCCATGCATGCTTATTTTGGTTTGCAGTACTGAATATCCATAAGTTGTATATTTTGTCTGTAGAATACGAGGGAGACCGCACACGCCATCAGGGAGTTGCCTTTGATCAAGGCAAATAGGTACTTGGAGGATGTTATAGTCCACAAGCAGGCCATACCATTCACTTGTTTCTGTAGAGTTGTTGGGCGAACTGCTCAGGCGAAGAACAGACATTCCAACGGACAAGGACGTTGGCCTGTTATATCAGCCAAGTTCATTCTTGATTTGCTCAAGAATGCCGAAAGTAATGCGGAGGTGATTGTGGCTTTGAACACACAGATTACCTAGAACAACTTGTTATTCTTCAATAACTATATTTGGACATCTCCTTCAAATTATAGGTTAAAGGCTTGGATGTGTATTCTCTTTTCATCTCCCACATTCAGGTGAACCAAGCCCAAAAACAAAGACGCAGAACATACTGTGCTCACGGAAGAATTAATCGTTTCTTTCCTTTGCCTATATTCGCTGTATGTCCCTCTTAGATATCAAGTATTATGTACTGAAACTTGTCATTTGGACAGCTTACATGTCCTCCCCATGTCATAATGTGCTAGTCTCAGCTGTATCTCTCATATCTTCAGTCCTTGAGGCTTGAGTCTTGTTGGCACTATGATTCTTATCAGTCTGCACGGCTGCACCAAACTTGAGAAAGATTAACACAAGTGCTTCCAACCATCTCATGGGAAATAAATATGCAAGTCTCTCCATTGTCACAAGAACGTTATGAATCAGAAAGAATAAGCAATCAGATGTTTCCTCTCTCTCTCTCTCTAGGTTGTCTTGGTTTTCACCCTCTACCCTTTCAACCTTCTTGTCCTTAAGCTACCTGCAATCCATCTACCTGGAACTGGTACTTTCCAAGTCCCTGCAGGTTGTACCATTCAACAACACTTCCAATTATCTGAATATGGTGCTCCAAGTTTAGCAAGATTGGTTGACTCAATTTCATTGATATTCTCTGTCCAGCATCCTGGGCTCCAAGTGGCAAAGAGAGTGGAGGTGCACCTCAATTAAAGGGAGCGAGGTGGTTCTCTTACGATGAAATTAAAAATTGCACCAATAACTTCTCTGAAACTAATGAGATAGGATCTGGAGGCTATGACAAGGTGCACCTTGAAGTCCTTTACTGAGTTCTACAAAATTTTGCTTCACTGTCACTTATTTCTTTCTTGATATTACCAGGTCTATAGAGGAATGCTACCTAATGCGCAAGTAGTCGCTGTTAAAAGAGCTGAGCAAGGTTCAATGCAAGGCGGGCTTGAATTCAAGATGGAGATTGAATTGTTTTCGCGAGTTCATCACAAGAGCCTTGCTGGCCTTGTGGGTTTCTGTTTTGAGCAAGGAGAACAGATGCTGGTGTATGAGTTCATGCCTAATGGAACGCTTAGAGAGAGCTTATCAGGTAATTTTACATTCATTTCACATATTTGAAACCCTGCCATGGGGAAAAACATGAAATTATGCTTTAATTGGACATCTCCTTCAAATTATAGGTTAAAGGCTTGGATGTGGATTCTCTTTTCATCTCCCACATTCAGGTGAACCAAGCCCAAAAACAAAGACGCAGAACATACCGTGCTCACGGAAGAATTAATCGTATGTTTCCTTTGCCTATATTCGCTGTATGTCCCTCTTAGATATCAAGTATTATGAACTGAAACTTGTCATTTTGATAGCTTACATATCCTCCCCATGTCATATTGAGTTGACCTTGTCTGAAGAGGAAGAGCCGGTCAAGAAGGAGGTAAGCAAGTTGACCATTGAATGAAATTTTAAGGATTTCTCTTAAGAAGGAAAATGAGTAGATGAAACCTTAATGTTGTTTCAGATAATTATGGCATGTGACAAACAGATGAAGTTTAATTTAAGTCCGTCCCTGTTTCTTATGAAGCAGAATTTATGTGTAGAACAAGGTCTTGTTTCACTTTTTTTCTTTAATCTTAAGAAAAAAAAATAAAGGGCTGAAATTCACTTGGCATGCTTCCCCTGCACTAGTGGAATATTTTTTGACAGAAGTGAGAATCATGTTAGTAGAAAAAAGAGACACGCTATAATCTCTACTTGAGAAACAAATTCGGGGAGAAAGCCTTACGAGAATTCCATTGAAACTTTTCAACCTTAGTATCATTAGGCTCCGCTATATGTGCCGAGGTAATTGAAAGGCCTTCTGAGTTTTCTGATAAAATGACAACTCTGACATGTTTTACGATGGAACTCTTAGTAAGTAATTATTATGTGTTTCAAGGTTTGCTCAGACTGAAAGAGGCATTTGTATTATTGCGCTATAGAGAAGATGATTTGAATGTGTGTTCATGGTCCTTTGTGGTATTTATCTGGTTTTAGTATCTTGGGATTTTAACAGCGATCACATGTACACATTTGGGTTGGCAGCTCTCGCTTTATGATGGATAGTTATTTAGAGAGTTCTGAGCTTATGATGAAATGTCATTCTTATAAGATATGTTTTGCAATTTTTACTTGAATTCTTGCATGTTCCGTCCTCTTTTGACTCTTTAGCAGTAGACAACCACAAAAAATCTAACATTGATGTAATGGATGGAATGGAATTAGATCGGCAATTTATATATATATAAATCACAAAGTTTTCCTAGAAAAAAGTTGTAAATGATGTATTACAATGTTTTTAAAAAACATTGTAATATATAATTTACAAGATTTTTAAAACGTTGTTGAAACTGTTTTGCAATGTTTTTATAAAAATTGTAAAATTGATTTTACAACGTTTTTTTTTATAAAAAGTTGTAAAATTAATTTTACAATGTTTTTTTTTTAAGTTGTGAAATTGATGTTGTAAAATTTATTTTACAACTTTTTATATAAACGTTGTAGTATCAATTTCACAACGTTTTAAAATGAATTGTGGGAGGATAAATAACAATGTTTTTTACAACGTTGTGAAATAAAACGAGCTATTACAAGGTTTTCAAAAATGTTGTAAAAGGTCTTTTGCAACGTTTTAAAAACGTTGTAAAAGCCCTTTTTTGTTGTAGGTTATATAACTAACATTAGATTTTGTCATAATTACAAAAATGCATTCGCATAATCAATGCATGCTCATAATCAATAAGTTAATATCAAATGTGGAGAGTAAAATTGAAATATTATGAAGAGGTATAATATTATGAGTTAGAGCTTGTAAAATTATTACAAGCTTTAACGTTAATGTCGTTAGATCAAATCTATTTAGATCTTTACACTGCTAGATGAAATATACTCTTTTTAAAGTAATGACATGGATATTTCAAATCATTAACTAATTTAATCATCCAACGGCTCAAACACTAAACCTCGTATAAATATCAGAAGCTATAGCTCGTAATATCATTCTCCTATTATGAAAATTGTATAAATAATTAATTTTTTAAAATTGACTCTTTAAGTGAAATATTTCAAAATAATACTCGTTTTCAAATAATCCTCCTACTTACACTTCATTTAGGAAAAAATATTTGATTTTATTATAAATATTGGTGTAATATGTAGTTTCATTTAATGCCCTTAAGCAATAGCATGTGACTATAATTAAAATATGTAAAAAAAAAAATTAAGGATAAAGTTGTAAAATTATTTTTCTTTAAAATGAAAATTTTGAAATGGGACAATTATTTTAGAACGAACAAGAAAGGAGAGGATGACGATTACTCCTTCTATCTTAAGCAAATAGTTCATTATACTATTTTGAAATTGTTTAATTCAAGAGTTAACTTTCAAAAATTATGTTTACAATTTCTATAACATTTAATCTTTACATTCACTTATATTGCAAGCACATTGCTTGTGCTCAAGTATTTTTGTAATTATGATTAACTTCAATTATATTAATATATACCTTAATAGACTTTTGAAATAAGAGTTTTTTTGGTAGAACGGAAGGAGTATTTAGGAACGAAGGGAGTTTACGAACTCTCTGCATGGAACAAAAGGAGTATATTTTAGGCGACACTAATTAATTAGTGTCCCCCAAATTGGGCAACATTATGTATAAAAAATTCAATTTTTTCTTTCTTTTTTTTCAAAAGATTACAAGTAACAATTTTATAATATGTTTTTGGGAAAACTGTTTGCCCCAAAGTAATGGGTGACACTTTGGGCGACACTATTTCTTAAGCAGCTTTGTTTAAAAAAAAATATTTAATTTTTAATTTTTCCCCTTCTTTCCGGGCTATTCAACTCAATCAAAAAAAATGTTTTTTTTTTTTTTTCAAAATTTTCAAATAGATATGGATAAGTATCATGTAAGACCGTCTTACGGATATTTAACCATAAGACGGATGTTCACTCTCTCATAACTCAACCTATCAACACATGGAAGATCGAGTAAGGAGGATCCGTCTTACAAAAAAAATACGTAAAATCATCTTACCTAGTTTTTGTTAATAGTTATTGACTTATTGGTTGCCAGTTGCCACTTAAGGCCAGGGCCAATTTGATGGTTTTGTTTTGGAGTAATGTTATCTTTACCACTACTGTTACAATTCCAATACTAAAAGACAAAGTTGAAAAGTCAATTATATATTTCTCAAGGTAAGTTGTAACACTAGTGGTAACACCAATTGTAAGGCTAGCATTACAAAGAGTAAGTCAAAAAAAAAAAAAAAACCCGGTCGTAATGTATTTTTTTTTACCATCCACCAACACACGGTGGGTCGGGTAAGGAGGATATGTTTTATGAAAAATGACGGTAAGACCGTCTTACTTAAATTTTTGTCATATATCTTCTAACTTTATTTTTCTAGCCAGTATCATCTTAAGGTGTACGTGGTTCGATTTGATTTAGTTTAGGCCAAACCCACAAATCGAACAACCCCCTATTGGTTTCAAAATTTTCAAACCAAATCGAATTGAATAAAACTTGGAACCGAACCACTCAGTTTTGTTTAGTTTGGTTTGATTTTGTGGTTTATATAAAAAAATTTACTCAATTAACAAACATTAACAATAACAATAAAAAAAATATTTCAATTTGGAATCAAACATTAGAAAATAACTTATTAAAAGTAAAATATCATAAATAAAAAATACAAATTTCAAAATAAACACAAACAGTGGAAGAAGAAAAGTTCTCAATCAATCAAGATTTGTTTTTTAGTAATATATATATATATATATATATATATATATATATATATATATATATATATATATATATCATTTAATAAATAAATATATATATATATGTTTGGTTTGGTTTGATTCGATATCAAAAACTGTAAACCAAACTGAACTGATTGATTTTTCAATTTTTAAAACCAAAACAAAACTATTTGGTTCGTTAGTTTCATTGTTGGAATGTACACCCCTAGTATCATCAATATGCTTTTTATACTCCAATGGACTCGAAAAATATCTTTATCTCAATTTGATGGCACATTACTTGATGGTTGACATGAATTGTTGACTCTTTACAATATTTAACAACATAGGAGTCACGGTGGTGGCAGCCATATCTTGAATTGAAATCCAACAGTTAATTTACATAACGAGAATATAAGGTTTTAAAGGATCATAGTTTAGTGTTGAAGTAAAATGATAATGTATTGAATTTTCTTAATTAATTTCGGTATCTAAGTTAGTAATATATATTTTTCTTTAACTAAAGAAAATAAATGTGTATTAATTAGGTTTTAGAGGAAAAAAAAATCATAAATTCTTATGAAATCTTTGACTTCCTTGAAATCATATTCCTAGTTATTGTTAGTCAACGGCCATGGGATATGTTTTGGTAGCGAGAAATGTGTACCTCAGGAACTATTAAGAAACCAAAATTGCATTTTGACTTGAGTCAAACAACTGTAATGAGCTTATTTGTCGGTTGACCAACCTTTCTTAGTCCTCAAATATTCAAATATATATCCTCCTAAGAGATGATGCTACGGTCAACCATTTACCAATTCCCCCCCTTCTCATCGTTTGTTCATCCATAACGAAAGCAAAGAAAAACAAAAAGAAAGAAAGAAAGAAAGAAAAACGAGTCGGGGAGGGAAAGAATTGAAACAAAACATGATGAGATTAGATCAAGATAGAAATGTTATGGGGTACCCTAGTTCAAATATGAATTACCCCCCCCATCCTCATCCTCATCCTCATCATCGAGGCTACCCTCCATCACACGACCCTTACGACGTCCACGATGGTTTCAACCGGCCTCCTTCGGTCCCAGTTTACGCAGGTCAACAACCGAATCCTCATCCGAGTTACCCAGTCCCTACTAATGGATACCCACCCACACCCGGAGCTCCGGAAAACCCTAAAGGTTATAGCAATGTAGCATCATTTGCGTACTACAAAACCCAAGTTCACCAACCCCTTGAGCCAGGCCGGGTTTCTGAAGGCGGGTCTAATTTCATTAGCTTCATAACCCTCCTATTCATCGTATTAGTGGGAGGCCTTTGCACGTTGACCTTCGTTATCTGGCTCCTGTTTGGAACCGAAATACCCGATTTTTGCGTCTCCTCCTTCTCCACCCCAACTTTGATCGTAAACGAGTCGTCGTCGATGGTGATCGGCAAGTGGGAAGGAACTATCAAGGTTACAAATTTGAACGAGAAGATGGAGGTTAGTTTTAATAGGGGAACTAGTTCGATTTTCTACCAAAACCATGTACTAGCCTTGGATCATATTGATCCTTTCCATGTGGGCAACAATACAAAAGGTTTCATGCATCCCAAATTGGAAACAACACCATCACTCGCAAATCAAATCCCTGAAGAACTGTTTCAAGATTTGTTAGAGGATAGAAAAAATGGGTCGATATTATTCAGCTTGAGGATTGGAATTGAAGCTGTATTCCAGGCAAATAACTTGTGGAGAAAAGAAAAATTGAAAATATTCTGCGAGGATTTGACCGTTGGGTTTACGGATGACTCCGGTGTCGGAGAATTGACCACCAGTCATGACAATCATTTGCAGTGTTTGGTTTTCACGTGATCAATGTTTTGGTATGTCCACTTGATTGCTACTACTTTCTTTTTTTAATTAGTCAAATTTTCACCTTTTTTTTTTCCTTTTATTATATAATTTATATTCATCTCCAAGAAAACTAGCATTATCAAGTCTAAAAGAATTTTGCTTTGTTTCTTAGAGCATCTCCATTGAAGCTTATTTGGGTAAGAATCCCCGACCATTGGAACAACGATTCATGTTCAAAAATTCTTAGAGCAATTCCCGGTTATGCACTTTTAGTTTTATTTTTTTCGGCTTTTCTCTCCCACTCATCGCTCCCTTAGAGTACCACCAATGGTGTTTCGGACAACCAACCATTGGGGGTTGATTCCTCAAAATTCACCTAGGCAGAATTGTTCTGAAATCGAAACAAATAAGATCAACTTTGACAAAAAATAAATAAAAATACATCTTTCGTTTATACGCGTGCATCACACACAAAATCCAATATCCTACCCTGCCATTGCTCGTTCGTCAAAAGATTTAAGAAGCAAGTTATAAGAATATCTCAATTGGGAATGTTCCTAGTCTCTTGTCCAATGAAAGAGACTAAGAGCAAGCATGTAGTGGCTTGGTTGATTGGGTCAATTAGGCCCATCATATGACCTTCCTAAATTTCATAATTAATGTTGGTGTCTAGTGATAGTAAATGACCACATTATAAAACGCATTCAAAGTCCAATACATGCTTTGTAACAAAAATATCGATTTAACTTTTAGCAAAATACAAATACTGTTATATATGTGTTTCACAATCATACCCGAAGGGCCCACCACAACCCAATAAGGTAGCCCTAGTGTTATTTATAAGCAAATTAAACTAAGTAGTTCGGCCTCCTCAAAATTAATATGCATAAACGAAGTTTCTTAACTTTCTCAATATCAAATTAATTTTATAATTAATATATGAAAATATGTCATATTTGAACAAAAAAATTCATTAAATTTATTAAAAATAAATTATGTTTTTTGTTGTTTTTTTTGCCAGGATACATATTTGGCCCCCAAGCAAAAAATTCAGGATTTACCACTTTGAGGAACCGTAGCTGTGTAAGCGTGGAAGAAGATGATGGACAAATTGAGAAGCAACACAGAATTGCATGCTTAGGTCAAAGTGTTTCCAATTCGAAATATGAATGAGTGGCTGACATGTGCGTGACATAATTAAAGGACTGAAATAATTGAAAATTTTAAATCAATTTAGTAATTTTACCTTGTACAAAGTCACCATGCACCAATATTGTTAGGATGTAATTATCTTAGATTATACTTTTTGATTTCTTTTTGGAAATTAACTTGTTGACCTTTTTCAAGTAAATATTGATTATAAATTAAGTCTTATTTAATTTTACATATTTTAATTCGTAAGACGGAGTCTCATTTTCTCACAACTCAACCCACCAACATAAGGTGAATCGAATTAAGATGATCTGTCTTACATTAAACTAGATTTTGTACCCGTACAATATATGAAATTAATATATGAGGTTAATGTATACTCGATGTTTTGTAAGGAATGAGTAAACATAAATGACACAAAATAATGAAATAATAATTAGTCATATATTACATTCCAAATAGTATAATACTTGCTAACTCCATACGAATGTAAACGATAGGTTTTCCGACCAGCCATTAAGACATGTAGGGTATTTCATGGACCAAGAAAATAGGCTAATGATGAATATTGATAGAAATTGTACATGTTTGACAACAAATGTGGATTTTAAAGAGGTATTTCACACAAAAAAAAAAAAAGCAATGTAATTCTCTATAATTAAATTTACTGTTTTTTGTCTTTATATTATAATAATTTGTTTAATTTTTATATAGTGTTGTCACTAAAAAATTGATTGTTTTTTGTATTAATATAAATTTATATATATACTGTGCATCGCACGGGAGCATTATTAGTTTATTTAGTAAGAAAATAGTAATGAAAAATTATAATTTTACAAAGAGATGTATTATAATTTGAAATGTATTATGTTTTTTGTATTATAATTTGAAATGCAGCAACAATGTTTTATTGTTTTCTCAATAACTACGACTTAATATTCTTGTAGAGCCTCTAGGTTCATACCAATGACAAGTTTAGAAATGCGAGCTACAATAATTAACTTTTTCTTCATTTTCACTTGCCCATGAGATAAAGAAGATATTATACACATTTATTTAAATATATTTTATGCATAGGAGTCGATTAATTAAAATATCAAAAAATAATAATATGGCTTTGTCTATAAAACTTGAATCCTCCCACATATAACATATCAATATCATCATCCAATATTAAAGCTTTCTAAAAACACATGGTTGATAATAGTATGGTTGAATCAACTCGATTGATTGTACATTTGTAATTAAGTAAAATACAAAGCCTGTTTGAATCTTGTGTGTTTACAGAACATCCTGAAACCTATGCAGCTATAACAAAGTTGTTCTGCCACAACTCTATCTTTGCTCTATTTTTGCAAAAGTTGATGGGTAGATAACAATGTTATTCAAAAGTTGGGGGGGGGGGGGATGTGCTTTGTGTTTCTCTAGTGGTTGGGCTTATCTATAATTTTTTTTTTTTTTTTTTAAAGGTTGGAGAGGACATAGACCGTACCCCAACCCTTAATTTTTTTTTTAATGTCTTGAAAGGCTACAATTATATATATGATGCCTTTGGTGTGGCTCGAATAAATGGTGTCTCCTCTCGGTTGAGAGTAGTTAAGTCCCAGGGTGCCTCTGGTAGGGCTTGAATACTCAACCTCTCCGTTAAGATAAGTGAGTAGCTAAATGGGGCCTTTGGATAAGGCTTTAACAACAACGATGCCTCTGAAGAGGCTTGAACACCCGACCTCTCTACTGAGAGTTGTAAAGTCCAGGGTGTCTCTAGTGAGACTCGAACACCCAACCTCTCCGTTAAGAGAAGTGAGCAGTACCAGTTGAGCTAGAGCTCGTTGGTGGCTTATCTATAATTAATTATTTTAAAGGGGTAAAGATCCAATTCGTGACAAAATGAAGTAGTCTGTACACAATCTATATTTAGTTCATACAAAGCTTTCCAAAAATACACATGAATTAACATGTAGTTCAGCATTTCATCTCATCAAACTGCAGAATGCTACATGTAATTTATGTTTAAAAACTTTCAAACAAATACATGGCTGAAGAATAGTTAGGAAATAAAAGTAAAGCAATGTTCTAATTAATCTGTTAGCTCCTCGGGGCATTTCATGGAGGTCAGGGAAATGATCGATCCTATAATATGAACATGGAGCTAAGTCCGTCAGTCCATCAAACTGTTGGAAATCATTCAAAAACATTGACATGGAGCCTAGTCGGGTCGGGGATTTCATTAAACAATTGAAAATCATCCAAAGACAATTCGTATTGGGTGACCATACAGATTGGAGTAGTTTTGGACCCATTTACGAATGGAACATTTGAGTTGGGTAATTGACATGGAGCCTAGTCGGGGATTTCATTACAGAATTATGTTTCAATCTTTTCTAACAGCCTTAGTTGGACAGACCAAAGAGGAATAGCTTGAAGAAGGGATTTTCTCAATATCACTTTTATTCCTTGCCAAGAAGGAAATCTCTCCTCCATTTTGGTAAGAACGGGATAAAATAACCTAGCTCCTAGACTCCTAGTCTTCCTACCAATATATAAGGGCATTTACAGTTATAAATCTTTCAAAAGGTTTATTCATTTTGTTACGTTATGTCACGTCATCAGCTTATAAACATTTTCTTTATAAACATATTTTCTACTATACATAAACCTATAAAAGCTTTATAGAATTGACCCACAACTAAATATTTTATTATTTCTCAATATACATTTATTTTCAAAAATAAATATATTGTTTTAAAACATAAATATTTATAGAACAAATATGATATGTCCAAAAAATAATTTATATATTTTTTTAATTTTATCTTTGAAAAAAAATATTTTTATTTATAAATATTTATTAGTAATTCAAAATACTGATGCAATAATATAGAATGTATTGAACTAAGTGCTTGTTTGGTGGAGCATTTTGGTCAAAACACTGGCAAAAAACGCAGTGTTTTCTCTTTAAAAGTGTTTCAATGCAGCGTTTTAAAACGCAGCGTAAAAATGTGCAGCGTTTTAAAAATATGTTGCGTTTACAACTACTCTGTTTATGAAAAATAGCGTTTTGAAATAGTTTTCCAAACTTATTTACAAAAATAAAACTACGTTTTGAAAATGTTGCGTTTTAGAAATGATGTGTTTTGTAAAAGTTGCGTTTACAAAACGCTGCACCAAACGAGACCTAAATCAATATAAAATCATACGAATTATAATTAAAGTTACATAATACAATGGGAAAACAAAGTAATTAAATATTAATAAGAAATATCAAATCATTACAACTTAATTTTCATTGTTATTGTCTTCAAATTAGTGTTCCCAAATATTCTCGATCAAATTAGATCAAAGTTTTTTATGTACTTCCAGATCACATAGTTTCGCATGCCTTTGGAGGTATTGTTGAAATTCTTGAATAAATCATTGGGATACGGGTACCGATGGATCTACTTCTTCATCGCTCCAGTTACTTATTGCATTACTTTCATTCTCCACAATCATATTGAGCAATATGATGCACGTGTATCTTTCAATCCTTGTGCCAAAATCGGGATGCACCTCGTACTATTACCCAATAAGATTGGAGGACTCTGAACGCTCGTTCAACGTCCTTTCTTGCAGCCTCTTGCATCTGTTTGAACTTTATCATTTTAGAATCTTCTGGATATGTGAAGCTTTTGACAAATGAAGCCCACTTCGGGTAGATACCATCTGCTAGATAATATCCTTTTGCGTATTGTGTGTCATTTACCGTAAACAATGAAGATTGGTTGAGCACATTAATGTCGTTGTTAGAACCTGCAACGTCGAAAAATGAAGGAAGAAGAAGCAGAAATCTCCCACGGTTGTAAACGCAGTTGAAAGTAAATAAATCGAGAAGGTGAAGCTAGACATGAAAGACTTTTCTGATATGTCCGGCCCAATCCAGGACACGAGAGAAGCACGAGCTAGCATCACGTGCCAGTCACGAGCATGATTAATATGGGGCCCGCCGGCCTAGCGGGCAAAGTAAGGAAAACATTAAGCAGCGAGTAGTGCAGCTCCCGTCTAGACCTGGCCGGACACAGGCCTTGCTTGTCCGACTAGGGGCCATGCCTGGGAACCACTCTTACACCGAGCAAAGAATTAGATTGATTTCATCCAAGCCTGGTCGAGTACCGGCCTTGCCTGCCCGACCAGAGGCCACCCCTTAGATCTACGCTAACTTCAGAGCAGTGCACATCAAATAGTCGGGCAGAGCCTTGCTTGCCCGGGCACATATTAAGCAGGAAGCACCGGAGGCTTGCTCTACAAGACAAGTCAAAGGTTTCCATATTTGAGCAGGGCACTTACCTTATCAGCTCCTATATTTACGCGGCCAGCCGCCTATCATGCCTAAAATCAAAGGATTCTCTCCTTGATTGATTAGGTAACTAAGGAAACTAAATCCTAGACGGATTCAATGACATTGGGGGCCTATAAATACCCCTCCATAACCACAAACAAGGTACACACACTTTCTTGAGCTTAGAAACTCTGTCGAATTCTCTTTTAACATTCATACTCGATACTTACTCTCACGCCGAAGGGGTTTCGCGAGGCCCTACCTTTGCACTTCCACTCAGGTTTTGTGTGTTCTTAAACAGGCTCAAGGAAGCAGATTCAAGCCCAGATATCCAACCCAACACACGGACGGCCCAAGCTGTGATTTTGCCACATCATTTTCAATGACTATTTCTTAAAGAGGATTTCATAATTCAACGTAGTTGTCACTCCCTCGAGTGCTAAAACCTTTCTTTCTTCAATTTCACGATACTTATCTCATAAATCGACACTTTCGACTTCATTTTTCTCGGCGATTTTGCTTTCCCTTTCCTCTTTGCCACCTTTTGACCAATCAGGCGGCCTTCGACTTCATTGTCTTCGATGTCGATGCTCTTATGAATAGCTTGCCTAGAAATTTGATTTCTACCTTATTTTTGTGTAATATTTAATAGTTATATGGCTTTGGTATGTAATTAGTTATATGTCATTTATATGTCATTTCCGAATTTAATTCTCCAAATAAAAAAAGTAAACTCAATTGGAATAGATTATGTCAACATCATTAAATGACATTTCTCAAATTCAATTTCAAAAAATAAAAAATAAAAAATTGACATGAATAGAACATAAGTGATTCCATTTTTTTAAATGAATTTTGGCGGGAAATTTTTAAAAACTATGCACTTCTGCTTTTATATATACTACGACACAATATTTATATAAATAAAACAATATAAAATTTTAATGATAACCATATAACCGAATACTTATATGAAAAATCACGAGTTTAATATGCATATAAAACAAATTATAAAAAATTATGTTAATAAAAACACTAACTTTTTAAACATATTTTTAAAATGATATCGAAGTGACATGTCTTTGAACAAAACAGTTTACTTTGTACAATAAAAATTAAAGTTAATCATATAAAATTGTAAGCAAAACACTCGTGCGATGCACGAAGCCTATATTCATATCAATACAATAGTTAAAACTTTAGTGCTAATAAAATACACAAATGATTGCAACATAAAGATTATGAATTCGATGTGTAGAATTGAATATCATAATTTTGTAACATTAAAATTAAGATTATTTTGTTTGGCTCTCATGTAGAGTTCAATTAAAAATCTAAACGTATAAGAAAATTAATAGAAATAAAAAAATTAATGAAAATCAATAGTCTTTAGGTTTAAAAATGTTTTACCTTTGGTGAAAAAAAATCAATTTATAGAATAAAAATATTAAGAATTTCAGTTCAATTCAAGTTCTAATATTTTTTCTGGATTGTGGGTGCCCCGGATTGCGGCCCGCGCCCCGCACTCTCTTGGTTAGGGGAATGCGGCGTGCGGATGCGGACATCACACTTTCCATTCCATCCCCCCTTGTTTAGGGGAAGACGAAATTAAAAATGCGAAAATGATGTTGTTAAAAGCGCGTTGAATACGCCTCGGCCACTTCAGTGAATTTTTTGGTCCGTTATGGGAGCTATGAGTTTTCTGTGTCAGGTTATCCATTTTTTAGGGGATAACAGGATACAGGAAAGCATCACCCTTTTATTCACATCGTCCCTTGTGTAGGGGAAAATGGAAAATGTAAAAAAGGATGTTGCAGGCCTCACTACAGACTTTATGAAAATTGTCTTATGACCTATTTCGGATCACTATGAGTTCTTTGAGTTTTCTATATCAAGTTATCCCTTTTTTAGGGGATACCAAGATATACGAATACATTACCCTTTCATTCCCATTCTCCATTTTTTAGGGAAAAACGGAAAAGTGCAAGAAAGGAATGTTGCGATGCCCCACTGCGATCCAAAATGTTTTAATAGAGTCGCCATCTTTATTTTAAGGAAGAAATAAAGAAAAAAAAAGAAACCAGAGATTGCAAAAACAGGTTCGGAGGCTAAGTTACGAGTTGGGAAGGTGCTAGGCACCCAACTTGCCCCTTCGGTCTCAAAAGCGGTTTTTGGCTAAAGTATGTTTTTTGTTATATTTATTTAGCAAATAAATAAAACATTAACTACCTACAAATACATCCATATTTACATTATTTACGGACTTGCAGCCGCCTCCTTCCAATAATTACAAATACATTTAAAAATATTTGGTCATAATAATGGCTCCTTTAAATGCTATTTTCTAAAATAATCTGGGCAGCACAACGGCTTATATTTTTACATTGGGCCGGATGGAAAATAGCTTTTTATAAATAAACGCCCTTAAAGGCTCACATTTTAGAGCGTGGTGTGCTCGCTCAGTCCTTCTCGAGAGAGGGAGTCTTTTTTTGCTTTGCTGCTACTGCTGCAGTTGCTGCGGTTCGGGCAGAGTAACTGCTTCCGAAGGTTGCTTCTGGGTCCTTCAAACTTCAAGCGGAGCAACTGCTTCCTTTTTTGTTGCTGCGTGCTTGCTGCTGGCGGAAATCAGGCAAAACAAGGGCTTGTTTCTGGCTGATTTGGCCTTTTTACTCGGGTAGAGCAATGACTCTTTCCGAGGTTTTTGGATCGAGGAAATAAGGTGGATACCTAACTGGGGGGCTAGGGATCACTTTGACCGGTTGGATTTTCTTTTGAAGGAGTTTTGGCAAGGCTTCGAGGCTTTATAGGAGGGGACGCTCACTATCACTCGATCGCTCACAAATCTCGCAGCGTAACAACAACGCTGAGAGCTTTTGGGGAATTATTGGTGTGTTGAAAGCGAACCCCGGGGCCTCTATTTATAGGCTGAGAGAGGGATATCGAGGGAATTACAATTCCTCTCTTTACGCTTCATTTCCTTGTACAGAAGGCCGAAAAAATGATACATTGCGCGAACTGTAGCACTCCTGTAGCAGTTTCGGATGCCACTATAGCAAAAGTTGGCGCTGCCATAACCCATATTGAGCGCCGCACCAAGACCTTTTTAGGCAGCGCCAACTTTTGATTTTTAGCCACTTTTTGCCACTTCTAGCCCCCGCATTTTATTGTTTTGCGCATCTTGCTTTATCTTTTGCATTTTTAAATCCTGTAACTTAACATTTGTTAAGTTTTAATAGGTCTTGATATCGCATGCCAGAGTTACATACCAGGGGTACGAAATTGGGGTGTCTACAGAGCCCCTCAACGATGGAGTCTACGGGTAACCCGAAGCTTACTAAGTAGACGAACATCATTGATAAGAAATAGACTCTCCAATTTCACGCAATTATAACGGGGGAGAGATGCAATAGGTAGCAGTTATAATGCAACAATTTATAATGCTAACCAAAACTCACATATCCTAGACAAGGTTAGTCGGTTATAGCAGGTTATCGAAGTTTTTAAGCAGATATGCAATTATATGCTCTAATGGTCGGACCTACGTAAAGTAGGCTGCCTACGTATCCCTTAATAAAGGAAATCAGACCAAACGTAGTTCGGGTTAAGCCAGAACAAGCATGCTGCAACGGTTGTGCCTACCGAAATAGGCTGCCTCGTATCCTTATCCAAGGAATTAGACCGAACGTAGTTCGCACAAAATGTCGACAAAAAAGTGATGCGATGGTCGTGCCTACCGAAATAGGCTGCCTACGTATCCTTAGCCAAGGAATCAGACCAACCGTAGTTCACCTCTGGGGCAAACAAACAATGCTGAGCGGAATGCAATGTCTCCTCAGGAACTCAGCCTTCGTCGGAGAACAAAGCCTTTCCCTCTGACCCGGGGTTGCAGCCCCTTCAGGGAAAGTGTCCAGACCACAAATACAAATGCATGGAATGCATCGCCTCTTCAAGAACTCAGCCTTCGTCGGAGAACAATAGTCTTTCCCTCTGACCCGGGGTTGCAGCCCCTTCAGGGAAAGTTTCCAAACCACAAATATAAATGCATGGAATGCATCGCCTCCTCAGGAACTCAACCTTCGTCGTTGGAGAGCAATAGCCTTTCCCTCTGACCCGGGGTTGCAGCCCTTTCAGGGAAAGTCTCCAGACCACAAATACAAATGCATGGAATGCATCGCCTCCTCAGGAACTCAGCCTTCGTCGGAGAACAATAGCCTTTCCCTCTGATCCGGGGGTGCAGGGAAAGTTTCCAAACACGGGTTACACTAAGGGCTGATCATTCCTTTTGGGGTTACGCCCCGCGAGGAGGTGATCCTATACTACTCCTACAAAGCAGGAAAATGCATGCGAAAGGTAAAATACTTTACCTTTTCTTACCTTTGCTTTGCTTTTGCGGCGATTGCCGCTTTTGCTGCTTCTGCGACGCTTGCCGCTTTTGTTGCTTTTGCGGCGCTTGTCGCTTTTGCTGCTTTTGCGATGCTTGCCACTCTTACTGCTTTTGTGACTTCTGCCGCTCTTGTTGCTCTTGCGACTTTCGCCACTTTTGTTGCATTTGCCGCTTTGGCTGCATTTGCGGACTTATGCTGGGGATTTTTTCCTTTGCTGCATTTCTGACTTTTGCTATAAATCTTCCCCCTTTTACTGATGCATTTCCGGCTTTAGCTAGAAAAAATTTTTTTTGCTGCTGCAATTTCCGACTTAGCTGAAAATTTCTTCTTTCTTGCTGCTGCAATTTCTGGCTTCTGTTGGAAAATTTTCCTCTTTTTGCTGCTGCAATTTCCAGCTTCTGCTAGAAAATTTCTTCTTTTTGCTACTGCAATTTTCGGTCTTAGCTGGAAGTTTTTTTCTTTTTCCTGCTCCAATTTTCGGCTTCTGCTGGAAAATTTCTTCTTTTTGTTGCTGCAATTCCCGGCCTTAGCTGGAAGTTTTCTTCTTTTGCTGCATGCACATGTATTTTTCTTGCCTTTTTCTTATGCATGCATTTTTTATTTCTCCTCTTTTTATTTCTTTTCTTCTTTTATGCATGCTCTATTTTTCTTTTGCATTCTGGCTTTTTCTATTTTGCATGCTTGCTTTTTTCTGCAGAATCTTGCCTTTGCCACTGATTTTTCTGGCTTTTCTGCTTATTTTGCGGTTGATCTGCTAAGAATATGGACTTTACTTTGCCTTTGGATGGATGACCACTAATTTTGGTTAACAAAGTTAACTTTGTTAACTTTCCGTTAAACTTCAAGGGTCATTTCGCAGCTTTGGAATTTTGAGGACTTTAGTGCAGAATCTTCAAGCTTTGGAGGGGGAAAAAAGAAAAATTTCCTTTTTCCACCCATAAGTGGATGAGAAGGTTGAAGCAGAAGCCACTGCTTCTTCTTTCTTCTTCATTCTTCATTTCTTCTGCTCTGCGACTTCCATTACTGCCATTTTCGTTTCCTTTTCATTTTTGCACCTTTTCTCATTTTTTTTCCCGCCAATTTGCGTGTTTCTTCTAGCAGATGGCTTCTTCATCGCGATCTAGGAAGGGGAAGGCTCGAATGCACCCGGAACCAAGCAAGAAAAGGAAGGAACTCCCTCCCTTGGTCCGGAATTATGTCAAATACCGCTATTCCAAAGATGATTGGAATAACCTTCACCGCGATTGGAACACCCACGTGTCCAATCTTCCACATTTGGCTGTAAGTTTCTTTTTCCTAAACTCATTTGAATATTTTTTCAGATCTGCTAGATTTTTGCACTGCTTTGGCTTTTTGGAGCATTCCTGACCCTGCTTATAATGCTTAAGCATGCAATATATATGCTAGAATGATGCAATTTGGTGATTATTCATGAATTTTATGCAATTTATTTTTGTGATGCATGATTTAACTAGTGGGCACTATTTGACCCTGCAATGCATGATTTATATTTTTAATGCAATTTGACTATATGATGCATGCTTTAGTGCTAAAAATATTTTAATATGATGCATGCCTATGAAATAGACTTTTTTGGAATATGATGCATTTTTTTCAAGCATATTTTCGGATGCATGCAACAGATAACAAACATATTTTATGTATTAAAATTTGTTTCTATGAAGATGCTTATGCTGCATAGACATGATAAATGTCGCGGAAATATTTTCTTTTCAGTATTTGCGACATTTTTTTCTTTATTTTTGCGAATACTTAAATACAATTTATTTAGGCAATAAATGCAAGTGATAAATGGCTAATGCATGCATATATCATTTTATTTATGCAAATGCGAAAATAGAAATTTTATGAGATGCTTGCCAATATGATGCATGTGCATTTTTTTTATTTTTATGCATGCGCAAGGAAGTGCAAAAATGCAAAACATACATTTTGCATTTTTTTCATTTTTTTAAAAAAATGCTCAAAATATTTTAAATGCAAAAAGATGCATTTTCTTTTTTTTTCAATTTTTTTTTTGAATGTAAAAAAAATTAAAAATTTTTGAATGCAAATGATTTTTTTTCCTCTTTTTTTTTTTGAATGCAAATGCAATATGAAGATTATTTTGCAAACATTTTATTTATAATATGCAACATGCTTATTTTTATAACGTGTGCAAAAAATAAAAGGATAGTAAACTTACCCATTTTTTTATGTGTCATTTTCTTTTTTGCAACTGCGGACGCCCTTGAAACGGGTTCGGGCCACCTGTGTCAATGTTACTGACATTTATTGTTTGCTGCCCGAGGTGGCACAAGTTTTGATAGAGGGTTTCGACTTTAGCACTTTTGCGGGCTTTTGGTTCTTTCTGCAGTTATCTCCCTATTTATGAGGTGCTGAGGGATTACTGGTGGGATACTACCCACACTTTCCATTTTAGTTGGGGGTAGGCAACTATGACCCCTTATGATTTCGCTGCCATCATCGGCCTTCCTACCAATATTGGTAGGACTCTGGCGCCTGATTACACTCTCCGTCAGCACCATGACGAGGTGGAGGACCTCCTGGGTTTTGAACCCGAGTATAAATCGGCGGATGAGATTTTTATTGGTAGCGTGCGGAAATGGCTCTTAGATAATGCCGGGCGGGTTCCAGAAAATGATCACGTGGCCGTAGCTCGTGTTGCCAGAGCATTTCTATTCTTTTTCCTTGGCACATCGTTTTTTTCCAATTCCTCCACCACTCTGAGGGTCTCTGTTTTAGCATGCCCGGCGGACTTTGATGAGATGGCTGGTTATGACTGGGGGCAGGCAGGCCTGGCCGAGCTTTATGCTTCAATGGATAAGCCCAGTGTTGATTCTTATGTTAAATTTATATATGATCAGTACATTACATTAGTTTTATACTTCAGTGGCTAGTCGGGCTGCGTATCGATTAGCGTGGCAACTGTGTATAGAACTTTGCCTTGTATAGTTTTTGTTGGACTTTTTCGTGTTCACGAAGACCATTTCTCGCCTTCACCTAAGACCTCGCTCAAAGCTTAAGATCGGTAGACCTCGTGTCCAACTGATCTGCTTCTACGTGTCCCCTCCAGCAGAAAGCTAGCTGGATTAATTCAAACTTATTTCCACATATTATTTGAATTAAATCCAAGTCATTCCCTGACATGTCAAGCCGCCGAAAGCAACTTTCCGAAAAGCAGGAAGACCTTTTCGCCCCGAACAAGTAAAGCAAAAAGCATGTCCCCTACTTTCTGCTTCATCTCTCAGATCTGACACCAAATCGCCCACCTTTTTGAAGATCTTAGAAATGATTATCTGCTCTAGATATCTATGAAGACGAAATTCCTTGATCGACACCCCATGCATTTAATGCATTTATGAATAGAGTCGTTGAAGTCTTCGCCTTCTCCAACGGATCTTTGAAGTGCATCTCGCTTTAAATATCGCCATTGAAGACTGGAACCACGCACAACCAGACAAAATCAATCGAACACTTAAAGAATTGCTCGAATCTACACAACTCCAAGTCTTTCACCAATTGCATTCAATAGATCCTCAACAGATCTAGAAGTCCTCGTCAACAACAAGAAGTCGCTTCTTCAACATTTATTGTTTTATTCTTCTTGTTGTTTACTTCCATTAACTATATTTCAGCATCTAATTAAATATCTTGTATTTACGATATTTAATTCCCTAGACCCAAACACAAGTCAATATTTTGTACACGATCCATTAGGGATATTCTTTGTAATTGATCTAAGTGGAAAACATAGTGCACAATTTAAATCCAAGGTTGACTGCCTTGGTGGTGGACGTAGCACTCATTATAGTGTGAACCATCCCAAAATACTTGTGTTATTTCCTTCGTCTGCTATTTATTGAACCGCTTAGTTTCATTGATTAAATTATCCATTTCAGTAACTTAAGTAATCTGTAAAAGGTCTACCGGTAGTCCTTATCTGCACTGAACAATTCTCTTGAAGGTCTTCCGCTACTTGATTCTTTTCATAGATTGCAAGTAACTTTCAAGGAACTTACTTAAAAGTTTTAAAGTGTTAATAAGCTATTCAACCCCCCTTCTAGCTTATTATTGTGCTCATTGGGACCCACAATTGGTATCAGAGCCTTACTCTTCGAAAACAAGTTTTTCCAAGATTAAACTCTTGAGAGATACGACATAATGGCACAAACACACTATATGTTGCCTACATCTAATGCTAACCACGTCCCAATATTGGACGAAGGTCATTTTGATGTATGGAAGGATAAAGTAATGAGATTCATGAACTCTATTGACAACAGGTTATGGAAATGTGTCACTGCAGTCAACATGTACCAATGAAGGCAAATCTTCTAGCCTCCATCGGAACCCCGCAGAAGTTCCTAAAGAAGAATCGAATGGACAGAGGACGATAGAAAGTCTGGTTGAACTTGACAAAGAAAGCAATCAATATAATCACCAGCTCTCTAGACACAAGCACATACCAAAGAAGTGATTCGATGTACAACCGCGAAAGAGATGTGGGAAGCTCTTGTAGAATACTTGGAAGGAGACCAAGACACAAGAGACAATAGAAAATATACATACATCCAGCTAGCTTTGATTCTTTCAAAAAGGATCCTAAGGAAACCTTGAGACAAGCATACGATCGATTCAGTGAGGTAATAAATAGTTGCTTTTCTCTTGGTAAAACGTATGACAAAAAGGAAATGAACATGAGGTTTCTAGGCTCTCTAGGTAGCTTATGGCATGTGAAGACCACGGCTATGAAAGAATCTAAGAACTTAAACGAGATGACTCTTCGTAGTCTCTACGCAAGTTTAAAGGTTTATGAACTTGAAGTTAATCAAGCTCTAGAGCAAGACAAACAGCTCGTAATCGTGTCCTTGCCGACCATGGTCCAAGAAGAAATCATTGTTGAAAACAAACCTTCTACTTCTTCCGTGAAAATGATTTTTTATCCGATGAACAATTTGCTATGTTTGTTAAACGTTTTCAAAAATTTGCAAAATATGGAAGGAAGAACACTCACCAACAACCTTTCAGAAGATTGGTGAAAGCTCATCTAAGGAAGAGCTTGTGTGTTATAACCGTAGAAAACTCGGTCATTTTGCCTCAAAATGTCCTAAGCCAAAATTTGAAGCATACCGAAAACCCTCGTTTAGAAAATTTCAAAAACAAAAAGGTATGTTGGTCAAGACATAGAAGATAAACAAGTTGCTACATGGTTTGAAACTGATTCAGAAGAGGAGGAAGAGGATTGTGAGCAAGCTAACATATGCTTAATAGCTCATGATTCATGTCCTACCTATGACTCTGAAAATGAAGTTGTAGTTTCACCAAGTCCTTTGGACAAAAATGAAACCAACAGTGATAGCTTCAGTAAGGAAGAACTTCTCAAGGATAATCAGGATATGCTTGAAGAATTTAATTCCTTTAGAGTAGCCTATGTTAAACGGCCAAGAACCGTGAGAAACTTCACGGTGAGAAATCTTTGATGGCACCGAGATTCAAACTCTCAATAGTCGTCAACAAGAGAGTATCAAACCGAAGGAAGAAAACAAATTTCTTCATGACAAAATTGATTGTCCGACCGAGCACATCAAAGGACTAGACCTAGAGAAAATTGCCTTGCAAAAGACAATTGACTCCTGGAATAGTTCCAAGGATGCATTTGAAGAAATCCTTACAAGCCAAAAATCTAGCAATGATAAAACAGCATAGGATATTCGGATGTGTCTCTTCCGACAATCTCTTCACAAAGAGAAAGGAGAATCCTCCGAAACCGCTGCAAATGATATATCTTTCTCTAAACGTACATTTGGAAATATAGGAAACAAGGCCTTGGTTACTCAAGTGTCCCTTATGTTTACCCTAAAGCTCGAAAGGAAAAGCCAAAATGAATGATTCAAATGAGAAACCCGAGAAGGTAACGGTAGAGAAAGTGAAGTCTACCCAACGACTATGCCAAGGCAAAGTCCGCCGACGGTAGACCTACTAAACCTCTACCCAGAACTATCAAGTTTGTCTATGAAACAGTAAAGCTCCTTTACTGTTGAAGGTAAACTTAAAGGTATTCTACCGAATCCTCCGAAAGGTATTCAACGTAAAAGCTAAAGCTAAGTCCGTTGGTAACCTACCTAGGAAGAGTCGAAAGAAACCAATTAAGTCTACCGTCAACAAGCAAGTTGAACCAAAAATGAATGTCAAGAAAAGGAATGATCATAAGCACTCTTCGCTTGAAGACTCTAACAGCTTCTCTATGGACTTTCCATTTATGTCATTCTTGCCATTGCTTAGGCCATCTCGGCACCGTAATGCCTCGCTAAGGTTCACCCAAGATCCGAGAGACCTAGTTCTCTCAAGGTCAAGGTGTATGGGTTGCAAAAGGTTGCTAATCCTTAGGACCCATATAAAGGGTACCTTGTTTTGCTTTAACTCTTTTACAGAATGCTTCATGGCTATAGAATCGAAAACAAAGACATCCGGTACCTAGACAAGGGTCGCTCAAGACACATGACTGGGAACAAGTCTTCTTACGTATATAGTCAAGCAAAAGGACCCACGCTATTTTCTGAGACAATGCAAGAGGAAAGACAATTGGATATGGCTCAATTACTAGAGGAAGTCTCTCCATCAACAAAGTTTCTCTAGTAAGTGGTTTAAAGCACAATCTTCTCGAGCATATCACACCTCGCGACAAAGGACTTCTATGCCAATTCAATTCCAACCAAGGCCTCATCAAAGACAAGTGAATCGTGTTCTACAATACCGACCGGCAATAGACAAGGAAACGCCTATGTCGTGGACTTAAATCTTCTAGGGAGATTCTCAAACCCGTGTCTAGTAGCCAACAATGTTCGTGACAACAACCGGCTATGGCACAAACGCCTCGCCACCTCAACTTCAAGCACCTCTCCAAGCTCTCCAAAAATGGGCTTGTCAAAGGTCTACCTACTTGTCCGCCGATCATGACGTAAGTTGTAAAGCTTGTCAACTAGGAAAACTTTCCAAGTCTTCCTTCAAAAGAAAGTCTGCTTTTATCAACAAACGACCTCTTCAACTTCTCGCATATGGATCTCTTTGGACCTATTACAACAACCAAGATTTCGAGACAAGTACACACTTGTAGTAGTTGATGACTACTCTAGATTCACTTGGATTGAAACTATGACATCTAAAGATGAAACGTATGATCTAGTCATCGCACTTTTTAGAAGACTTCAAACTCAAAAGCTTGAAGACATTTGTGACATAAGATCGACAACCAAGGCACCGAATTCAAAAACAATGGTGTAGAAAAGTACCGCGATGACCATGGGATCGCCACAACTTCTCTCGGCATTCTCAACAAAATGGTGTAGCCGAACGGAAGAACGTAACACCGATTGAAGCGGCTAGAACAATGCCGCGTAAGCTAAACTTCCGAAGTATTTCGGGCGTAAGCCAATACCGCTTGCTTTACCCAAAATAGATCCCCGGTAAACAAGTTTCATAATAAAACTCCATATGAAATATGGAGAGGAAGATCCCCAAACATTGGATTTCTTAAAATCTTCGGTGTAAATGTTTTATTCTTTACAATGGAAAAGAATATAGAGGAAAATTTGATGCAAAATCGATTTAAGGAATTTTTCTGGGTATTCCAAACATTCAAAAGCATTTCGCATTTTCAAGAAATCTAACTTAAAAATCTTAGAATCGTGCATGTTTCTTTTGATGAATATGACTTGTTAGAGCCTAGAATGGCTCGAACGTTGCTAATGATTCTCGATAATGATGAGACAGTACAAATAAAGCATCTACTTCTACTCCTTATCGAAAACCAACCGCAGATCCCACCAATATCGGTAACCCTTCACCTAGAAGAGACCTCTACCGATACCGATAACAACTCATCTGCTGACCCCGAACCCATCTCTTCTGCTTTTACCCCAAGCACCTTTACGCATCTCTCATCCTTCTTGTTCACCGTAAAATGAAAGTTTTGAAGACTCTATTTCTTCTCGAACTGCATTTTGGTGAATCTCCTTCTCAACCAACCTGAATTTTAAGGGAAGAATCCACCGTAAGTGATCTTCCTCCAACTCAAGTTATTGAAGCAAGAGATCATCCCATTTCTCAAATCATTGGTGATCTCAATACAGAGTTCGCACGAGAAATAAGGTTCGAGAAGAAACTTTGTTTGCTTATGCATTTGTATCGAACTCGAACCAAAGAAGATTGATGAAGCTATCGAAGATCATAATCGGATTGAAGCTATGCAAGAAGAGCCGAACCGCTTGAAAGATGTAAGGTGTGGAGTTTAGTTCAAAGACCGATCGATCATCCACTATCGGCACCAAGTGGGTATTCGTAAATAAAAGAGATGAAGATGGAAATGTCACCGTAAACAAAGCTAGATTGGTTGCTCGTGGCTACCGACAGTGAAGAAGGAATTGACTTTGATGAAACTTTTGCTCCTCGTTGCTAGACTAGAAGCAATCGAATCTTTCTAGCTTATGCCTCGCTCATGGACTTCAAAGTGTATCGATGGATGTTAAGAGTGCCTTTCTCGAATGGTGATCTTCAAGAAATCAGATACGTGGAACAACCTCCGTGATTTGTCATCTCGCACAACCGACCACGCCTACCGACTCAAGAAAGCTCTCTATGGCTCGAAGCAAGCTCCTAGAGCTTGGTATGAAACTCTATCCAAGTTCTTAATTGAACAAGGATTCGTGAGAGGAAGAATCGACACTACTTTATTCATCCTCAAGCACAAAGGCCATTCTCTTCGGTACAAATCTATGTGGACGACATCATCTTTGGATCAACTAACCAAAGCCTCCGGCAAAAGATTCGAGAAGTCCGATGCAAAGCAAGTTCGAGATGAGCATGATGGGTGAACTTACCTATTTTCTAGACCGCAGATACAATGACTTCGACGGAATCTTCATCACCAAACCAAATATGCAAAGGAACTAATCAAGAAGTTTGGTCTTGATTCAGCCAAAGGATTTGAAACTCCAATGTCTACCGACTGCCATCTTGACAAAGATGAAAAGGGAAAGCAAGAGAACATGACCAAGTATCGAGGAATCATAGGTTCACTTCTTTACCTTATCGCTAGTAGACCCGACATTATGTTTGTCGCTTGTGTTTGTGCTAGATTTCAGTGCAGATCCAAAGGAGTCACATTTGCTTGTCGCCAAACGTATCATCGATATGTTTCAAAAACAACAAATCTAGGCATCTCGGTATTCAAAATCCAACAACTTCAATCTAGTTGGATACTCGATGCAGATTATGCACCGCAAAGTGAGCGTAAGAAGCACCATGGGACTTGTCAATTTCTTGGAAACACTGCCTCATGGTCTTGCAAGAAACAAGGATCGCTGGCAAACTCAACCACGTATAATACATTGTCGCAAGCGTTGTTCTCAACCGCTATGGATGAAGCAACAACTAGTGGACTACAACATCAAGACCGAAAACCGCCCAATCATGTGTGACAACACATCGCCTATCTCGCCTCCAAAATCCAAGATGCATTCAAAGACAAAGCACATTGATATTCGTTATCATTTTCTCAAAGATCATGTGGAAAAGGTAACATCACCCGAATATGTTCCAACCGAGCATCAATTGGCGTACATTCTCACAAAACCACCGGATGCCACCAGTTTGCTTATTTAAGGAGAAATCTTGGTATGATTGATCCTACCGCTTAATTTCAAAATTTTGTTAATGTTTCTTTCTTACCTAGAGACCCAAGATTAGTCTAATCGGAAGACGTAAGTTCTTCTTTACCGGAAGACTTAAAGGTTAGTACTCTTACTTAGTCTATTTCTGCTAAAGAGGTTTCTAAAGCAATTAAAGGGGTCAAGGACAAAATTTGGTACTTAAGAAAATATCTTAAGTTCCCGCTTTTTCAAAACTGATATTTTCTCGCCTTTAAATAGTCCTCGAACCGTCATTTGGAAACTTTACGAAACCCTTTGAACAGAAACTTTTCTCTCTCTCTCTGAATAACTGCTTTCTGCAAATTCAAGTTCTTCTTCTTGTTTCTTCTTCTCATCTTCAACAATGGTACGATTCTCTCTACTCTACTCGTAATTTTCTTTGTATCGTTTCTCGCATTTCATTCTTAACCTAAAATCCATTTGGAATTCAAACGGTCATTTTCGAGTTTATACAAGATTCGCCATTGTTGTTCTTACAAACTTGAATACTAACAATCTTTTTGTTTATTCATTGTTCATTCTTATGAAAACTTCTGTTATGCATTTCACGAGTGTAGTTTCTCTAAACATTCTAGGGTTTCAAGTTTTTGCTTCGAAAATTTCAATTTATTTTGAAAAACTTTGAAATTCCTACTTGTTTAGATGTCTAGATGAAAAGCCCTAATTTTTATTTCGTTTTTCTTTCAGGCAAGAACTTCTAAATCAAAGCGCGACAGTGGGAAGGCTTATGACCCTGAAAATGTCATTCCTCCAAATTCAAATATCAATCTTCCAGGATATCCCATCTATCCCGCCGCCATGACATTATTGTCGCTTGGACCCGGCTATACATTCCGGCATGTGCATTGACCTTCACCAATCAACTCCATAGCCGCCGGCCAAAGCTTGCGAGGATATGGACGCCTCGATTCTACCCCTCTTCGCCTCAACGACAAAACCTACAAGATTTTCCCCGGCGTAAGAATTTTATCAACGAATGGAGCTCATGAACTGCATCGCTTCTTCGTGGTGGATTCGAGGTCCGCCCCATCTCTGCCACCGCCAAAACTATATCCACCATTATTGGCGTGCATTACGAGGAGCTATTTCAAAGAACCACGGCCGAGGCTTTACATGCCCTGAAGCCATGAGGGGAGTAGACACTCTCCGAGCCACAAGGGAAGATGCTCAAACTTGTTCCTCTTGACGCCATCGCACCACCACCTTCTAGACAAGGGGCTCCTATTCAAGAGTGGAGCTCATGACATGTTTATCGGCCAACAGATCAACCCCGACTGATTTCTACAAATTGCCTCAACTGGGGCTCATCATCTTTGACGAGCTAAAGCAGTGGGTGGAGAAAGCTAAGAGCAACCCCACTTGCAAACGCCCCTTCGTCAGGCTTATCAATGCCCTATTAAGGGATGATGCAGCCATCAACTCTTCTTTGAAAGAAGATGAGTTGTATACGGTGGCCAAGGACAAACAACTAACCCTCGCTTTTTCAAGAATACACCGAATACGAGAACAAGCGCCAGATGCGTAAAGGTCTACCGCCGGTCTCTCTTGACAAAGTGGCCAAGCCTCGCACCTATCTTGGTCACCCGCTTCAATATGGAAGCACATGTAGCTGCAAGCAAGACCTTCAAAAAGGCCTCTGGCCAAGTTTGATGAACAAGTGGCCACGACCTCCATCTAAAGGCCAAAGGTCTGGCTGATGAGGCAGAGCTGCTGATAAGGTCCAAAATAGCAGCCAAAGGCAAAGCCAAGAAGACAAGGCTGGAAGTGGTACCTCCAACTGAAGAGGAGCAGGCCAAATGGATCCGTAGGGAGATGAAGGAAGGCCAGAAGAAGAAGGCACCAGGCCAATCCAGCCATTCCTCTCCTCCAACTACCCAAGCCAAGCCATCCTCTCAGCCACCTACCCAATCCAGCCAACCACCTTCACCACCTCCCCGCACTCCACTCCCAAACCAAAACGAAGGAGACTTCAGAAACCTCAAGACCAGCCCACCGGCCCCTCCAACCTCTACCGATGAAGCAGCTGAGTCTCCTATTCAGCTGAGGAAGAAAAGGAGAGCTACCGGTACCCAATCCACTACCGCCAGCCAACCAACTACCTCTACCGACGCCCAACACTCAACTGTCAACCCTTCATCTATACCAACTACCGAACCACAACCAACTACCGACGCCCAAACCTTACCTATCAACCCTTCATCTATTTCTCCTGAGTCATCTACTCAGAGGAATTCACCACCTCCGGAGGAGTCTATCCCTCAGAGGAGCTCAAAATCGAGGAGCCACCAACCCCAACTCCTCCTCCTCCTTCACCCTTTAACTACTCACCCGACCCATCCACACCTTCATCACCACCCCAATCCCAACCAACTTCTTCAACCACACCACGCCCTTAGACCCTGGCCGCTAAGTTCCTCTTCGAACTTTCGTCAAGAGTGCATCTATTCACCCCTTCTCATCAACCTCCTCAACCTTCTTTTCAAAAACCAAAATACCTCTTCTACCCTGCCCCTTCTTTCTGGTTCTCTACCGAACCCATTCCCCAATCCTCCCATATCAGTGAAAATTCTGACACTGATATGGAACTGGATTCCCCACCAACACCACCTCCACCATCCCCTATCACCATTTCCTCTTCCACCAAAACCATACCAACCCAAGACTCTTCTTCTTCCTCCTCGTAACTCCCCTCTACAACACCTTCAGCTGCAGACTCACTATTCACATTGGCCACTATTCACATTGGTCAAGCATCTACTTCAAATAGGCGAGCTCACAAGCATATCTACCGCTAAAGCACCGCGAATGCCAAGGCCACGACGGACGCAAATAATCTTCGACAATTTCAAGAGGATGTCTGGACTCGCTTTGGACAGATGCGGCACGACTTCACCGATGTCAAGATCAACATCGAAGCTCAACGAGATGAAGGCTGCCGTATCATCGGTTCCATTTTCTACGAGTTATTCCACGCCATCACTCTCCATCTCAGCCACGGTCGTACTCCTATTATGGAACTCAACAACCTCGCCGAAACTCGCTCATGACATTATGAATGCCAACCGTGATCGTGATCCGCCATCACGGAGGAGAAACAAATGAGATCTATCAACGAATGCCGATGGAAGAGAACGCCGTCTTCGTGAAGAAGCTCGACTACCGCTCGCTCCACCGCACCTCCAACCGATGCATGCCGAATACCAAAGAAGAATGGAAGAGCTAGAGCGAGAAAGAAGAGAAAAGGAGGCTGCAGACAAAGGCAAAGGGAAAAGACCTTGGTAGCTTTTGTATCTTTTCTTCCCTTTCCTTTGTATTTATCTTACTTTTGAAAACTCTGTTTAAATGTAAACATCTTGTTTATAAATACAGATGATTACTTGCTTTTTCAAAAATTATATTGTTTAAATTCTTGCTGCTTTATTGTTTATCTAAATTAGAATTTAAACATTCAGTTTAAATTGATTTAAACTGCTGCTGATCTGTGTGCTATTCTTTGACTCTCTTATTCTTGTATGCACTTAGATTAGTCCCTTGCATCTGAGGTGTTATTCTGTTCAATAGAGGCATGTCTACCGATTACTTAATATATATAAACTTTCTCAGACATGCTATTATCTATTAAATAGTTTGCTTTAAAACCCTCATTTGTAGTAATGATGACCAGATATAAATAGGAGGAGATTGTTGATTCTTATGTTAAATTTATATCTGATCAGTACATTACATTAGTTTTATACTTCAGTGGCTAATCGGGCTGCGTATCGATTAGCGTGGCAACTGTGTATAGAACTTTGCCTTGTATAGTTTTTGTAGGACTTTTTCAGGTTCAGCGGAAGACCCCTTCTCAGCTTCACCGGAAGACCTGCTCAAAGCTTAAGATCGGTAGACCTCGTGTCCAGCTGATCTGCTTCTACGTGTCCGCTCCAGCAGAAAGCTAGCTGGATTAATTCAAACTTATTTCCATATCTTATTTGATTTAATCCAAGTCTTTTCCAGACATGTCAAGCCGCCGAAAGCAACTTTCCGAAAAGCAGGAAGACCTTTTCGCCCTGAACAAGCAAAGCAAGAAAGCATCGTCTCTACTTTCTGCTTCATCTCTCAGATCTGACACCAAATCGCCCACCTTTTCGAAGATCTCAGAAATGATTACCTGCTCTAGATATCTGTGAAGACGAAATTCCTTGACTGACAGCCTCATGCATTTAATGCATTTATGAATAGAGCTGTTGAAGTCTTCGTCTTCTCCAACGGATCTTTATGAAATGCACCTGCTTTAAATACTGCCATTGAAGACTGGAACAAAAGACAACTGTACAGAATCAATCGAACACTTAAAGAATTGCTCTGAATCTATACAACTCCAAGTCTTTCAGCTCAGTGCATTCAATAGATCCTCAGCAGATCTAGAAGTCCTCGTCAACAACAAGAAGCTGCTCTTCAACATTTATTGTTTTATTCTTCTTGTTGTTAACTTCCATTAACTATATACACTTGCATCTAATTAAATATCTTGTATTTACAGATATTTAATTCCCTAGACCCAAACACAAGTCAATATTTTGTACACGATCCATTAGGGATATTCTTTGTAATTGATCTAAGTGGAAAACATAGTGCACAATTTAAATCCAAGGTTGACTGCCTTGGTGGTGGACGTAGCACTCATTACAGTGTGAACCATCCCAAAATACTTGTGTTATTTCCTTCTGTTTGTCTATTCTTGAACTGCCTTGTTTCATTGTTTATATTATCCTTTTCAGCAGAACTTAAGTAATCTGTAAAAGGTCTACCGGTAGTCCTTATCGGCAGACCTGGAACAATTTTCTTGAAGGTCTTCCGCTACTTGATTCTTTTCATAGATTGCAAGTAACTTTCAAGGAACTTACTTTAAAAGTTTTAAAGTGTTAATAAGCTATTCAACCCCCCCCCCTTCTAGCTTATTATTGTGCTCATTGGGACCCACAGTTATGATGTTCAAAGTATAGTTGCCGTTGTAAGTTTGACTTCACGATTCGCGTTTTGTTAACGTATCGAATTTCGTACTTTTGTTGCACTTAGTTTTGGTTTAACTTTGGATATGTGTTTGAGACCCTTCATTAGATCTTTTAACATGTTTTAAACATGTATATAAGTTTGTTCGTTTGTTGTTTCGATCGTTGGCTTGTTTTGCATAGTTTCGTCCTTCGTACAGTAGTTACAGACCGATTTCGGTATACTGTGAAATCGTTTTGATCAAGATATCACCCAAGAACGTTTTAGTTTAGTTTGGTTTGGGGCTTTTATGTCTTTTAGGTTAGACCCTAATGAAGTTCCAGGAGAAAAAATCACGTCGTTTGCATACCCGAAAGTTGGAAAATTACACGGACGAAGACAGACGACATGCTCGCACGGCTTGGGAGGCGCAGCCGTGCCAAGTCGTGTTCAGCTGCTATGTTGTTTTGTTACTTGGTGAAATTCTCTCTTGCCCTTAATAGATCCGGCCTTTGCACCTTGTGGACTCATATTGGGAGTATTTGAGCTCCAAAACCCCTCTTTCATTCATTTTTTAATCTTCATCTTCTCCATCTTTATCCAAAGAGAAAGAGAAACACATTCAGTAGGTGTGTTGTGTGTGTTTTGATTCTTGTTGATTCACCCATCGGAATCGTGAATGGAGACCACCGTTGGAAAGCTCTTGGCGAGGAGATCGTTTCCACTGATCAATTTTTGTTTTCAATTTGTTTGTGAGGTTGGATTTGGTAAGTTACTTCCCCATTTTCTTTCTCTCTAGCTTAATATCATGCTAGGTTGTTAGAGATTTTCATGCTTTGGATGAAATAGTATACCCACCATTATATGATGAGTTGATGATGGTTTATAGGTTGAGGGCATATGGGTTTGAAAGTATATGTGTTGGATTGTGTTTGTTGGGTGTTTATGTTGTGAATAACATGGTTAATGGGTTTAGGAACCCAAATGTTGGTCAAATCACGAAATGGTTTTGTGATCTAACTTCTGAAAGTTAGTAATTCGACTCAACGGAGTTACATAGAGTATTAATGAGTTTATGTGAGTCCTAGGGTGAAATCCTACGACATTTAGAGATCGTTAAATCTCAATTGTGAAATACCGAGATTATGACTTTTTGGGAGAATTTGGGTTTTTTGTGATATTTGATGATTTAGGACTTCATTATAAGTCCCCATGATGGTATTAGTTAAGTCTAATAACCTTATATGGATCTCTACAATAGCTAGATTGCAAACTAATGAGAGTGTTGAAATTTGGGAAGTTCTCTTCAGTGCACAATAGCACAACAACTTGTTAAAAAATCTAATATGTGATTCTTGTGTGATAAATGGTGAATTGAGAATATGATTACATGACTGATTCATATATTATGGTTATGAGTGTACTCTTGGGCACTATATGATTATAGACTATTTAGAAAGTTTTGGGTTATGATTTCGATGCAATTATAATATGCTTGAGATATTTGGGTTTTGTGATAATTGATATAAGAATATCGATTAAGTTGTGATTAGATGGATTTTATGGTTTAACTCAATAATGACCCAAAAGATGAAATGCAGAGTTAAGATTCAACTGAGTCGAATAGAGATTGATAATACATTTAATAAAGTAGTGTTGGAATCCTACGACATTAGAGACATGCATGGTCTTGTTTATGAAGATTTGAATGATTTTTTTTTTAGTGTCCAATGTGACATTTAAACCCTAAGGGTTATTACTTTGTTGATAGGTTAGCGCTAAACTAACTTAGTAAGTCGTATGACCAAGATACTTGGAGTTTGGTTATTATTGATTTAGTTTAGTAACTCAAGAGAGTTGACTATAGGCGTGCACATTAGGGAACGAGAATATTAGAGATCATTATATAGACTCAAATGAGGTTATGGGATCGAGATGATGGATGGACTACCATTCCATACAAGTTAAGGTTAAGTGCACTTATGGGTACTCGTGTGTGTGAGACTATGGGATAGTCTTGTTTATGCTTTGAGCGTGACTTTGAGTGTAATGATTAATACACTATGGTTATGAAGTAAATGAGTGGTTATGTTAATAGCAAAGTATGTAGCCTCATGATATGGGTGGTTGTGAACTAAAGTAGTAGTCTACACTCGTTTGTGAGTTGGGGATCTTGAAGGACTTTAATGTATGATTGTTAGACTAGATAGAGAGTCACGATATGGTTTTTCTTGGAGGCTAACTATATAGGCTAATGTTGTAAACGTATATAGACTAACTTAGTAGTCTTTACTTGTTTAGGAATTAAGGATCTTAGAGGACCTTGATTTGTGTTGTTGATAGACTAAATGTGTAGTCTTATTATATAAATGTGAATTAGACTAAGTATTAGTCTAGATATGTTTGTGATTTGGGGATCATTGTGTACCCTAATGTTTTGATACTTGGACTAAATATGTGGTCAAATTGTATTTGAGAATACTTGCAAACATGTGCATCAATAATTATGTGATTTAAAACTAAAAATATAGTTTTGAGATGTGTTGTTGCTAGATTATGCATGATTTACTTAAAACCATTAAGTTAGATAACCAGAGCAATCTACGTTTTTGACTTAAAACTATTTCAGTTGATCACCCTTTCAAAACAACTTTCGGCTAAAACTTTAAAAGATAATTATTTTAAACAAATTATTTCCTTATTTATTCAAACATGATATTTCTAACACTTTCTTTGTTTGTACTAGGATAATATCGCATGTCTTATATTCTCTACGCAAGACCCAAATGCTCTTGTAAAATGACACTCTCATTCGATTTGATTGGATTTCTAATTCAAAACTTGCCCCCAACGGTTTGAATCTCAAATCAACTCTATATAAAGACCATTTAAGCAAGTTGTGAAGACACTGAAGCATTCATACTCTCTCAAGCAGAATACTCACTTAAAATGCCTCAGCCTTAAACTCTACCGATTGTTTATTACCTTCTAATATATGTTTAATAATGTGTTTAAGTAGAATCATGGATCTGCTTATGTGGATAAGGTTCACTCTTTTGGAACTTATCAGTTTTATATGTTACGAGTAAATATCTACTTTTGCATTGCATTGGAAGCCTAGCTGGTATATTTGGTTGATTAGATTGGTATTGTAGATGATGGGATGACACATCACCTTCATGAATGATAAAGTTCGTGATCGCTATGGGTTGTTGTATCACAGAGCGATTGTTGCACACACCCTTCCTCTATTAGTCGTAGTGGAGATGTAGCCCCACTGTTGTAACAATACGTACGACTTTGGTAAGCTATGGAACTCGAGTGTGACTCGGGGACGTCGATACCACGAGATGGGTATCGAGGGAACATGTGACTCGAGTGGGACTTGAGGGCACGATTTGTTTTGTGCGTGGAAGACTGAGCCACGAACCTTTGTTTCTTTGAGCTCCATGTGTGAGGTTTCGGGTCGCGACCCGCGCCCCGCGCGCCCTTGGATAGGGGTGCGCGTACGTACGGATGCGGGACACCATTTCTCTCGTTCCACCCTCCCTTGTTTATGGGAAGACGAAATCAAAAGTGCGAGAGGAGTGTTGTCTATGTTAGCACGTTGGAATGTGCCTCGGTTGCCTTTAGTGGATTTTGTATCCAATATGGGAACTTATGGTTTCCCGCATCAAGTTATCCCTTTTTTAGGGGATACCAGGATATGGGAATGCATTACCCTTTCATTCCCATTTTTCCTTTTTTAGGGGAAAACGGAAAAATGCAAAAAAAGGATATTGCGACGCCCCCACTATGGATTTTATTAAAAATAGCCTTATGGCCCGTTTCAGATCACTATGAGAGCTTTGGGTTTCCCGCATCAAGTTATCCCTTTTTTAGGGGATACCAGGATATGGGAGTACATCACCCTTCCATTCCCATTCTCCCTTTTTTAGGGGAGAACAGAAAAGTGCAAAGAAGGAGTGTTGCGAGGCCCCATTGGATCCGAAAGTTTTAGAGTCGCCATCTTTATTTTAAGGAAAAATAAAGCAAAACCAAAGAAAAGAAAAATAAACCTGAGAAAAAGAAAACGGGTTCAAAGGCTAAGTTACGAGTTGGAAAGGTGCTAGGCACCCAACTCGCCCTTTCGGTCTCAAAAGTGGTTTTTGGTTGGAGTATGATTATTGTTATATTTATTTAGCAAATAAATAAAGTATTAAAAAATAGGAAATTAAAACAGATACATCTGTGGCTACATTATTTACAGACTTGCATCCATTTCCTTACAATAATTACAGACATATTTAAGAATATTTGGTCATTATAACGGCTCTTTTACATACTATTTCCTATTCTAATCCGGGCAGCACAACGGCTTATATTGGCTACATTGTGCCGGATTTAAATAACAACTTTAAATAATAAATAGACAGAAAAGTAAATAAACAAATTAAATAACGCCCTTAAAGGCTTTCTCTTTTACAACGGTAGTGTGCTCGCTCTGTCCTTCAAGGAGAGGAAGTCTTTTTTGTTGTTTGTTGTTGTTTTGATTTGGGCAGAGTGACTACTTATTTCGGAGACCTTTAGCTTGTCTACTCGGGCAGAGTGACAGCTTATTTTGGTAGGTTTTGGCCTTTTTTGGTTGGGCGGAACAACGACTTAGTTTTTTGGTTTTTCGGCTCGTTACTCGGGCAGAGTAACGGCTTACTTTGGGATTTTTGGGCCGGGGAAGTGAGGTGGATACCTAACAACTAGGCTATGGATCACTTATAACCTAAGGATATTTATTTTGGCGGAGTTTGGACGGGGTTTGGAGACTTTTAGGGGCTTCGCTTACCTATCTCACACCTCTCGTACTAATATTTTGACAAAACAATTAACGGAGAGACAGAGCTTCGTTGCGATTTTTATCGCGAACATTCAGCTACTAAAATGAGGAGCCGGGGCCTTCTATTTATACTTGAAGAGCAGGGAGTCAGCTGACATTTCTGAGTTTCTTCCAGCCGCTTCAGCCAGTTGTACACCAAGTTTCCGGATTTGTATTTTGCGTTCACTGAGACAAGGTACAGTGATTTCCATGGTGCAGCCAATTGACCTCTCTGGCGCAGCACCAGAGACAGCTTGTGGTGGCACCAAAGCCACTATTCAACTTTTATTTTGACACTTTCACCCCTCGCAATTCACTGTTTTGCGCATCCTGCTTTGCCTTTTGCATTTTTAACTCCTGTAACTTGACATTTGTTAAGTTTTAACAGTTCTTGATATCTTATGTCAGAGTCACATACCAGGGGTACGAAATTGGAGTGTCTACAGAGCCCCTCAACGATGGAGTCTACGGGTAACCCAAGGCTTACCGAGTAGACGAACATCGTTGATAAACAATAGACTCTTTTATTTCGTTCATTTAAAAACGGGAGAGTAATGCAATTGGTAGCAGTTATAATGCACAGTTTATCATGCTATCCAAACTCCATAACCTAGATATTTTTAGTCGGTTATAAAAGATTATCGTAGTTTTTAAGCATATATAAATTTAAAGTGCTCTGATGGTCGGACCTACTAATGTAGGCTGCCTACGTATTCCTTATTAAAGGAAATCAGACCAAACGTAGTTCAGGCCAAAAACCTAGACTACAACCAAATGTGGATGTCATGTTCTTAGGGTCAAGCTCGATCGAGAACACAGCAGGAAAAAGATTTTTGTGTTTTTCGAAAAAGTCGTATCCAACAGTCGAGAACAGCTGTCAAATACGGTATGAAGATTTGAATGTTTTTCTGGAACCACATTTCAACCGGTCAATACCTTGTCATTGAAACATGTTAAGAAGAATTTTCAAAATCGTGTCTGGCTGGTCAATACCTTGTTTCCAAACATAACCAGAAAACTTTCAAATTTCCAGAAAACTGCACTCGATCGATAAAAATCAGTCGTCGAGCACGACAAAGAAAACTTTCTTCAAGTATTTTCGAAAATTGTGAAGTGGGAAACATTCTTTTTCCTTTCCTTCTTTTTTTTCTCGCTCTCTCTTTTTTTTCCAAATATTCCTCTTTTTTTTGTATTTTTGAAATATTCCTCTAGACGATTCCGTTGCAAAAAATGAATTTCCGTTACAATTAGACGATTGAAATGGAAAAAAGTTCGTTGCAAATTCTGTTTGGAAAACCCTCGTTGCAAATTTTATGCAACCGAATGTATTCTGTTGCATGATATTGCAACGAAAATCGAGCGTTGCAATTTCAAATTTTTCTGTTGCAAATGTGTTTCTAAGGGTAGTTGACGTCTGTTACAAATAGCAATTAATTTTTTCTGTTGCATTCTTGCAACAAACTTTTTTCGTTGCATTCTTGCAACAGACTTTTTTTGTTGCATTCGTGCAACAGATTTTTATCGTTTGCATTTTTTGTTGCATTCTTGTAACAGACTTTTTCGTTGCATTTTTTATTACATTTTTGCAACGGATTTTTTCGTTGCATTTTTACAGCAAACTTTTCCATTATATATATATATATAATCGTACCTGATTGAACATTTCACATTTCACATTTTACAAAAAAAATTAAATCTAAAATCAAATATTTTAAACAACTCAAGTTTAAGCATTTCATTCAAAAGTCATTGTCGATGTGTCTGATTACATGAAAGTGTAGAGAATGTTAAGAGTCTCCAAGTGATTAACAAAAGGCATTGTTTAACTGTCAAACTACACAGACGTTGGTGGAGGTTGTTGGGCTCTAAGTGGCCGAATTTCCTCTTGCATTAACTTGAAATCAGCTTTGATTTTCTCCATTTCCGTAGCATTGTCAGCTTGTATATGTTTTTTAATATCTTCCCTCACTTGTTCTACTCTTTCACAAGGAAACTTGACACCATCGTCATGCGGAGGAACTACCAACCTGAAAGGAAATTAGATTATCTTACTATGACAGACGTATGCGGAAGCTTGAATTAACAAATTTGTTCCAACTTTTTTGGACAGCCCTATGACTGAACCAAACTCTCCAAAATAGCCACAAAAAACTCACGAATTAAACTCACACATGAAGATTACTTACGGGATGGAAATTATGATAGTTTATTCCGCAAAATTCAAACTAATAACTAAAATGTCCAAGGTAAATTCAAATAGCAACAGGCTGTCCCGAAGTCACTCAAACAGCCCCAAAACAAAACTAAAAATAGATGTATACTAAAAAATGTCATGTACTCAGATGGATAGTTTATTTTGTGATTGAACTTGTTCCCTGTCATAAGAATTCACAAAATACTTGTAAATGTAGTGGACGAAAGTTATGCTTAAGTTCCACATGGCTGAGAAACAAATATAAGAGATTCACATCACTACTTGTTGAAACAAAATCAATCCCTACAATGACTAATGGCTATATATACTGGCTAAAACCCATCTTGAAATAATAAATGTTGTCATCATAGATAAGGGCATTACTAAAAAAGATTAATTTTTAAACTTACTTGCCCAAAAGTTAGGAGAATCTTCCGTGTATTCGCAAATATACATATCATCAGCACCTAGAATTTGAGCCCATGCTCCTACAAATTGAGGTCTGTGCTGTAGTTCCTCCAATTTTCTCAATTTCTTTGGGAAGGCCGATTTGGATTCTCGATAGAATACATAAAGCGAAGCTCGCCACCGTTCGTATCGTATACCTTGGAGTACCTTGGAGTACCAACCTTCAAGAAATTTCTGTTTCGAGACCAAATGGCACACAACAATATGAAACGGTTATGCCTTACAGCCTTAGTAAGCATGACATGCTAGAAAAAAATGGCGTAAACCTAACTGTGGCACCATTGCCAAAAAAAACATGGAACGGCTAGATGTAGAGCATGAAGTTGCTACTAATGCACATGCTTTCACACACATAAAAATGCTCCACAAATTCCAACTTTGCTTGGTAGTAGCAACACTCTAAACTCAAAAATGGTCAACCACCAAGTATAATGGACCAAGCAGATGTTCAAAATGTGAAAGTCATAATCTATATTTATTGATCGTTAAGAGAATGGCCTTATCATTTCAAAGATTTAACTCTAGTACAAATACTTACGTTGGATTTCTTTCTAAAGCAGATTAATTCAAATGATAGAACCATATAATGTCATGCAAGAATCACCTTGATAGAAGAAAACTTCAATACTTGTTCTTCGTGCAATTAACACGGACAAGCCCATAAAATTGCAAAATATATGGGCGATAAGCTGAGCACAAGGTTCCTTATAATTCACAAACAAGAGAGGGTTGAAAAAACTTAGCAATATCTTAATAGGATCAACAAATGGTGAGTCGATAAGTAGGATTTGTTTTACAAGAAATTTACCGATGAGAGTCGGCATGAAGTCCCTTCACTTCTTGAAAGCTTGACCTAATTGCACAGATCACAAAAAGATCTACAACAATGAATTTGAGAAAGAACAGAAGAAGTACATAATATTCATAATATGTCCTTTGCAAGTAATCTTAATTTGATGGACAATGAATCATTGCATTGGCAACACACTCTCGATGGAAAAAGGAAAATTAAAGAAGTAAATTCTAAGGAAGGAGAGGTTCTCTTACCACCTAGGTTGGCTGAGAAATAGACTTGAGACTTTTATCAATTTTATAAAAGAAGTAAATTCTAATACCAACAATCATTTTAGTATAGTTTGGTATCTCAAGTATCAATTACACCAGCTATAACTCAACATGGTTCAAGTATATACTACTCAATGATTATGCATGACAATCTTACTAAATTCACCAAATATTTCTGACAACTCTAAACATCACAAATCTTACAAATTCAGAAACTAGACACTTTAAACTACAACTTACAACTTTGAATCACTCAATTTAGATCTATATTCATCAAGTTTTGATCACATCAAATTCAGATACCTCCCAGATTTTCTAATAACAGTTTCACTAACGCAATGATGATTAATAGCTCGATTAATGTACTTACTGACCTTGGAATTTTATCAAAATTTACATAGAGTTATCTAACATGTACAAGTACAATATATCCAAAAATCAGAACATTCCCTTTGACGGATTCGCTACAGAAAATTTTGGAAAATCGCCTAAAACAGGGACTGCATATGATTTAAAACTTATGAGTTTGGTTTCTCTATCTCTTCCAATTGAGTTCTCAATTCCTTACCAATCACAACTTATAACCTACATGATTCACATCCTTAAGCTTACTGATTTGTAGCTTCTATTTCTTAATCTCAAGTAAATGTTTAATGTCGAGTAAGATTCAAAAACCCAACCCAAGTGCACTGTTAGCTTCTTGTACTTTTTTTAGAACTTGATTTCCTTGTTTGTGCTTACGGAAATTTTACAAGAAGATAGGAATAATGTACAAAGAGGTCAAGGTTTGCACTCTAAGAGCAATAACAAAATCAGAAGATAAACAGACTAAGAAGCAAATGAAAGAGAAGTTGAAAAGAAAGCCAAATTCATGGAAGTTCTGCCCTCCAATCTTTGCTCAAATCCTGAATATTCGATAGCGAAATTCCTAAATGATGAGAGAAAATCACGAAAATCCTCTAAGTCAAACACAGATTCTCAAAAGCACCACACTGCATTGCTGCTAACATTTACCATCTTTACCACATTCAAAACCTTGAAAAGAGGTTTGAAAATGTCCAATGGATGCATGACATACCCATTGCTAGCCTAAAATACCTACTAGAGTACCAAAGTCTCCAAGTCATAAGGCAATGCTAGAAAAAGTTTCTTACCTCCTGTTGTCACATGACACACATGTCCACAGAAAAGTATTCATTTGAATGGAACCTTCACCTTCCAAATAGATGATGCCAAGGGGTAAAAGAGGAACACTGAGATGTGTGAACGTCATCATGAAAGATTGAGACATCACTTGGATTCAAGGTCCACAATCAAACATTATGAGAATCAGAGAAGTTGTAACGAAGGAGGACATAGCATTGCCACCAACTCCTTGGACTCCACGACCTTAAGATTCTGAAAAAAGTGAAAATTCCAGTAAGTAGAAGTCCATTACCGACAAGGAATTTCGAGTTGTTGCATCATCAATAGAGGACAATCTGAAGAACCCCAGGGAACCAAGGGCTCACCCCTTCTTGACGATCCTTCCCAAAAACATATAAGGGAGACCTATCCATGTGCAATTTCGGATTGATGATTCTGGGGTGATATATTAAGCTATGAACAAGTATGAAAAGATTACCAGGCGAACAAGCAGAGAGATAAACATATAAATGCAAGATTCCAGATTTTCAGTCAATAAAGGTCAAAATATACAGATGAACAAACGTGCCCACAGTTATGAATGTAAAACAGCTAAAGCTTTAATTTAGATCCAGATATCACTGTTTAAAACCAAATAACTCATAACTAAATTGGATTACAGAAGACCTCTAAACTACACTATCTAGTTCAAAGTGCTTTAGGTATATAGGACAGGATGCTCTCCTTTCACCACAGTTCATGGGTAAAAACAACTCACGAATGTGTCATTAACCAACATTAAGAGTGATCTACGTCATTTACTGATTGATTCAAAACAAAAATTGCAGAACATGATAAAATGAAATTTTAAAATATTCAAAAACACATAATACGTCTCAAATGGTTATGTTAAAGAGGAACCTCACACTTCAAGAGCTCCATTTCCAAGTAATACAGCAAGATACCCCATGCTTTGCTTAGATTTAAACATAAACATAAGCTTAAAAAGATTGACAAATACTTGTAGAGAGTTAAACATAAGCTTAAAAAGATTGTACCCTTAATAATTAATCTTACCAAATCACCGGCATTATTTTTATCTGAACCGCTGCAACAACAAATGTTGTCGGGTCAGAGGCACTGCAATATTCCGTTTGCGGGTCTTAATCCGCATACCACTGTAACAGTAAACAAATTATCGTCAAAGAGCTATTTACACGGAAGACTAACCAATTGAAGAGAGAAACAACTCAAAGAGGAGTTTATTAAAAAATTGACATTTACACTCTTTAAAAAAAAAGGAGTTTTATAAAGATCAAGGAAAGAATGTACATGAACATACAGAGTAGTCCAGTTAAAAACTCTTTTAATAGAATTGTACTATACATGGCTTCTAGCATTTGTTCATGCAAAGCAGCATATTATCAAAGAATGCATTTTTTACAAGGAAAAGGCAAGTGGACTAATTTGCACTCCAAAAGAATTGCAAAAGAGAAAAATTAACATTACAAAAAAGAAGCTGGTCAAAGTACACAAGAGTTGATTCAACACTGTATAAGTTGTTCAACTTAAAGGTGCACCATATTCAAAGTCCATACACAAATCATAATCAGCATAAAACAATAAGACATGAATTGGTGTTTCTTGCAATTAGATTATAATATCCACACCAATCGCAAAAATCAACAACACAAATTTTTCCTTAGCAAAGACTTACCCAAGAGTGGGCTTCTCCTTCGAGCTGCACAAACGAAATCAAATGTGAATCAATTTTCGATTAAAAAAAACAACAACAGATTTTCTCAAGAAATAACTTAGACTGGTTCTAATAACAATCACATCCATAGTAATAACCATTATTAAAATACACAAAAAAAAATCAGAAAACTCAATTAAAATCATAAATAAACCTCTTAGATCCAGTACATGCCTATTTATCAGATCAAATCTAAGAAACGATGATATGTTTCCCCGAAAGAAATGATAATCGACTCATATTATAAATTATATTATAAAATCTAGAATCATGAGCTTATTTGCACAAATAAACTAATAAAAAGACACACTGCCAGACTTGATAGAATTGATCGATCGTGACAAAAATTTATTGATACATTATTACTCCTTTCTAATTGCACGTATCAATCACCAAAAAAAATAGAAAGATTCTTCATTTACAAAGTTGTAGATCAAGAGAGAAGATCACCTTGGTCAGAGGAGAGAGAGAATTGAGCTCAATTGATCGAACTCGCACTGAGTAGCTTCAAATCCGAGAGCGAGGATGAGTTACACGGCAAAGATGTGGTGTGGCTGGGAAGGAGACGATGAAGAAAAGGCCGGAGCAAAGAGGTCGCATGAGGGGATGAGAGAGAAGGAATGGTCGAAATCTGATTAAGGATATTAATTTAGGTTACGTTTTTCTATTGCAAAGTCAAACAACACGACACAGTTTTAGTCCAAACTTGCAATTTTATAAAATATTAATGAAAACTTGTTGCAAAAATTGTTGCAATTTAGGCCCAATTTTTCCCACCATTTTTTCCCCCAAAATGAATGCGCGCTAATATGGGTTTACATTGCACACTTTTCACATTGCAACGAAATTCAATTTTGTTGCAATATTCCGTTGCAATTGTCATGTTTTCTTGTAGTGTCTTTTTTTTGTGTTTTTTGAAATATTCCTCTTTTTTCTGTTTTTTGAAATATTCCTCTTTTTTTGGTTTTTTTTTTTCAAAACTCATTTTGAAAAAGAGTTTTTGTTTTACTTGAAAAAACAAAGCAAAACTTTTTCTTTTCTTTTTTTCTTCTTTTTTTTTTTAAAAAAAAAATTCCTTTAAAATTAAATTATTCTAGAGTCAGGGTAAGAATTACTGTACCTGACTTACCTTTTTGCGCCCGGGTGGCTGCCGCGGATTTGGCTGATCTTGGCATTTCTGCCACCTTTGCTAGGGATTTTATTGTTTTTTTTTCTTTTCTCCTTTTTTCTTTTTCTTTTCTTCTTCTCTTTTTTTTTCTCTTTTCTTTTTTTCTGTTTTTTTTTCTGCCACTTGAAAGAATTTTTATATATTGACTTTGTGGCTAACCCGCTGGGAATATTATTTTCCTTCGTCCTCTAGTGGATGGTTACTAATTTTTAGTTAACAAGATTAACTTCGTTAATCCTTCGTTAGGCTTAGGGACCATTTTGGAAACTTTGAAACTTGAGGACCAAAGTGTCGCAGCTTCAAACTTTGGAGGGGGAAAGGGAAAAATTCTCTTTTCCTCCTTTTATCATGGACGGGAGTGAGGGAGAGAAGCTCACTGCTTCTTCTTCTTTTCTTCCTCCTTTCTTTTCCTTCCGCCATTGCTATTGTTGCTGCTGTCTTTTTTTTTTCTCTATTTTTTTTTCCGTCAATTTCAGTGTTTTGTTTAGCAGATGACATCTTCTTCTCGATCCAGAAAGGGGAAGGCACCTGTAAGACCCCGAACCTTGGTGTATTTGACTTTCTCGTGTTGCATGCTTTGTTGTTAATGCGTTGAGTGTTCGTCTTAGCATGTTAGCACTTAACTAGGTCTCATTGGAGTCTTATTACCTTGCATATATGACTTATAATGTTCATCTTGATCATAGTATGCTTGGTTGAAAGTTTAAAAGCTTTGTTGTTTCGTTTGAGTCTTAGGGTTTCTCGTGTTTGCCTTCGTTGCTTGTATTGTTTGTGCTTTCAACTTGTGAGAAGTTCATTTAAGTTCTAGACCAAGAGTACTAGTATTTCTCATGCTTGCACAATCAATGTTCATAGATTTGTTGCATTTGGAAATAAGATGACCAACATATCACTTCACAGATTCAGTCCTGTTTTTGGGCAAACTTCAGGAAAATTCTGGTACCAATCTACTAAAGAGAATTTTCTAAAACTTTACTATGTTTTACCTACATATGTTAGGATACTCCCTGTAAAATATGGTATTTTTCCAAGGTGTATAAGTACCTCATTTAGGTCTTGACTTACGACTGTGCCAGAATTCTGTTTTCAGGAAATCAGCTTCTGTACTTGAACTTGTAGTAGCCATATTTTGATGAATATAAGTCCAAATTGAGTAATTTAAAAGTCTAAACTATAGTTTAAAGAGTCTAGTTTCATAAAAATCAATAATCACCTCTTTTGGAGGTGTGAGCTATTTATGGTCGATTTTACAAGATTGGTCTATTTTCAGATTTGTGACTTTTCTTGGTTGTTTTGGCTATTGACCCTTGTGCCCTTTCCCTTGGCCGTCCTTAGTGACTTGAGGCCACCTTTGTTGACTCTCCTACACCCATTCTTGGCCCTTAGATCATCTCTTATCAATGGCTTACATGCCATAGCCAATTAGAAGTCTTTTAACACACTTCACTTGGATTGGGGTTTTTGTGGTCAAGTATATAAACCTCTTGCAACCAATTCAGCCATTGTTGATCAACAACAACCTGAACTTCAGAGGCATAAACTCCATTTTCATCCATGGAGGTCACCCCAACTTGAAGGACCATTTCCCAGAGTTCCGGTGGTCCGATCAGCGATCCGAGACCGCCAAATCGAAGCCCTTGATCTTCTCTACAACAATCCTTGCTTTGATCATCCATTCATCCATTAATCTTAGGACTAAGGTACGTTGACAATTCCTTGAGATTTTCATGTTCAATAAAATAGCATGACCCCTTCATTATAGTTGTTCTATTAATGATTGTGAACACATTTTGTGAAGAGAAATCCTCCAATTCAACCTTTGAAACATGTGTAGGATTTTATGAATTCTCTATGAAGTTGTGATTTTGACATTTTGTAAAGCATGAATGTTGTTTATAATGAGCTTAGGAATAACTCTTGTGAAGGAATATGTTTCAATTCAATGTTTAACAAAATCACCGAAACTAGGGTTTGAAACTCGGGATTGTGTTTAAGGCTAGTTTAAGATCATGAACGGCCTAGTTATCGAGTTCTAAATGAAAGGAGAACTTAGGAAAGGGCAATGTGATGCATAGAGTATCAATGCTCAACTTGGTTGAATTTTAGTAAAACTCACCGGAGTTGAAATTAGGGAATTATTGAACAATACCGACTCCACATTCAATCCCTACGACGTTTGTAGTGTGTTAGACTAATATATTAGCCTACGTGACTTTGGGATGGATTGAAGGGCATGTTTGATATGATTGATTATAAGACTCAATCAAGTTCTTATGTGGTTTATGTGATTGTGTAAAGCAAATGCATAATTGAGAGCATGTTGTAGAATGATGTATCTACTTGACAGGTTGAATTCGCTCTTGTCGAATTCCTACTTGATTCTTTAATGAGTAAAAACACCTACTTGTTGAAATAATGAATTTGAGGACTATTCTATAAGATGATTGGATTGGGGCCGGGCTATCTTTAGTACTCTATACATGGAGTCTACTTATATAAGTCGCTAGGATGACCATGTTGTTATCTAAGACTCACCGGTATGGTTTCACCTTACGGGATATTACCGCTCTAGTGTTGCTTAAGTCTTTGACTACCATCGACTTTTGTGTTATTGAATGAGTTACTACTCTAGGAAGAGTTTAGTAAATGGCTTCATGATCCGAGACTAACGAAGTAGTCTTGGATAGTACTTAATGGACTAATGGTTAAGTTGTGACTCTGTTGAATTTCATAGGTGAATATGGAATACTGTGTATATTTTATATTATGACTAAATGCATGATTTCCTACCTTGTCAAGAATTGATTCTTCTATGTGTTTCTATGATATGACTTATGAGCATATTGAATGTATTTGCCTTCGTGCCTGATCTGTTCTACAGTTAATGAATTGTGGTGAACTTGGATTCTACTATTAAGTGGAATTATGAATCAAAATTGAACTAAGCTTGATTTCACAATAATCAACTTGGGCTTCCCTTATATAATTGACTTAGGACATGAACCAAGATTTCTAAATGGAATGAGAACCTTGCTATGCCTCAAATGAGAACATAGAAAAGAGTCTTGGGATACATATAGTGTTCAAACTCTATTTGGTTGGAATTGTAGTAAAGACTTAACGGAATCGAGTTAAGGAACAATTGAACCTTACGAGGATCGTGGTGAGATCCTATGACAATTATATTCCAGTTGACTAGATCACTAGCTTTTGGGACTTGAATTGAATAGAGTGAACAAACTTGGCACTTATGATTTAGAGACTCAAATGAGTTCCTATTGTGGTTTTGTGATTTATGTAACAATGTGCATAATCGTATGAGTTTAGTAGGTCATTATATCTACTTGAGAATTAGCAAGTAAACATCTACTTGTGCATTGCATATAAGTCCAGCTGGCATTACTTGAGTTTTCATGATGATGGTGGGACGATGCATTGTCTTCACGAATTATGGGATTCGTGATTGTAATGTATTGCCGTACCGGATTCGGGTTTCACACACACCTCCACTGCTAGCTACAGTGGGGAAGTAGCCCCCTTTGTCGTAACCAATTGAGCACATTGGCTAGTGCTATTTTCCTGAGTAGAGAACTCAGACCCGAGAAGAGAGCTCGGTACATTGATACCTAAACACGGGTATCACTGGCACGATATGATTAACAGTTGTGATTGCAGGAGCAATACGGCGGAAGTGATTTGGTATCTTCTCTATCCTTTATGTGGCTTACTATGGGCACTTATGTGATAACAAGGTGTTAGTTGACCATGAGATCTTATTGACCATGTTTGTATTGGCTGATGATAAATGAGAGATTTGATATGTATATATAGAGATATGCATACTTGTATTTGAGATATATATAAAAGACTTGATGTGTATATATATAGATATGCACACTTATGCATGATGATTTTATCTTATGGGAGATTTGATATGTATATTTAGAGATATACATACTGATATAGGTGTTTATATACAAACATGCACCTTTACACGTGGTAACAGTGTGAATAGCTTGATTTGTATATATTATGATATGTATACTTGCATATGATGTTTTGTGGGAACTACCTTCTAATTCATTTGATTTGTGTGTGAACAGGGAATTATACCCTGGTTCATTTGGACGTTTAGTAAGTAAGAAGAAATGGATATCTTGAGGAGTATCGAAACGATACGACGCCTCTTCACAGGTTTTTCTGTCATATATAAAATGACACCCTGGTTATGTTTATGTTACATAATTATATGTTGCATATATATTGTAGTAGCGTACTGGGTCATTATGACTCATCTCGTACTTGTTTTTAGTTGCGATCGATAGGCACCGAGGAGGTCGAGTAGATCGTGGATCGTAGCAGGCGCACCGGTGGTCGATAGATCGAGGTTAGATCGCGTGGTTCGTGTTTGTAGCACTTTCCGAGTAGCGCTTGTGGAGTCTTGTTCCTTTTAGCATTGTCATTGATTTCATGTACTTTGCTATTCTTGTGAGATCGACATTTTGTAAAGTTATTTAGACTAGAATACTTGTATTTGTATTGGTTATTTCTTGGGCCGACATGTAGTGTCGTGCCTTGTTTGTGGTTTTAGTATATATTTCAGTTGTCTCCCGGACACGTAGTAGCTTTGGGGAATTTCCTTATTATATTTTTTTATAGTTGTTGGTTGACCCCGGTATGCTTTAGCCGTTGGGTATTTGTTGTATCAGGTTGGTTCTTTGTTGAAACGCCGGCCTGAAGTGCCGATGGTTTGATTAGCGTCTGCAATGTTGCGGCACGCGAGTTTTGTTTTTCCTCCTTTGAGAGATAATGTCTCTCTTGGTTTCATTGTCGTTGCTTTCGAGCTTCATAGCTTGGGACTTCTTTCTTATATTGCTTCCGCTGATTTGATTTTTGAAATACTATATTTTAGTGCGGCATTATGTTCATGTTTAGAGCGAGTTTGCTCGACTGTTTGACTAGCACTACTGTTTATCAAGTGCTTGTCCTCTTATTAAGTTAGTTCCAGCGGCACGACCTTGGGATTTCGTGTTGGAATTCGGGTCGGGTCGTTACAGCACCTATGCACCCAGAATCTGACGAGAGGAGGAGAGAGCCTCCTCGCGTGGTCCGGAATAAGCTCAACTACCTGTACTCTAACAATGATTGGGGCAACATCTTGCGAGATCGGAACACTCACGTGTCCAATCTTCCTCCCACCACTGTAAGATTGTTTCTTTTTTGAGATTTTCCTGGCTATATTTCAAATATGCTAAATTTCTGCACTGTTTGGAAATTTTGGAGCACTCCTGACTTTATTAGTAATGCATATATATGTCCTATTTATGCCTAAATGATGTAATTAAGTGATGATGCGTGAAATTTATATGATTTATTTTTGCGATGCATGATTTGAACTAGTGGTCACTATTTGACCCTACTATGCATGATTTATATTCTAAATGCAAATGAGACTATATGATGCATGTTTTACACTAAACTATATTTTTGCATGCAATAGAATCGCGAAACGGACTTTTCGGAATACAATTTAAATTTTTTCGAAACGTATTTTCGGGCATATTTTCGGATAAAAATCGGACAAAACAGATATATTTCATGCCCTTATATTCATTTTTCAAGCATGCAACTACTGCAGGGACATAGTAAATGCCACAAAAATATTTATTTTGATGATTGGTGGCACTTTATCTTCTTTTTAGTGTACCCCTATGGCAGCTTATTGGACAATGCAATGCATATAATAGATGCACGAATTACTCTACTTGATACAGATGCAATTGTAGAACAACTATAAGATGATGCATGAATATTTTCATACTTTATTATGCACATGGTAAATACAATCTAACATGCACTTTTATGATGTTTAGGATGCAAATATAGTTATTTACATGCACAATGAATTACACATAAAAAAAATTGTTTTTTTTTTTTCAAATATATTATTATTATTATAATTGTTTTTTTTTAGAATATAAAAGAATACAGTATGTATGTACAACATGTAGATTCCTCTTTTTTTTTATTTCGCGTAAAAGAATGATGTTTAATAAATGTTTACTCACATGTAAATGTATGTACATGTATGAAAATGGTATGTGTTATCTTAAAGAATTATTCATATATATATTTTTATTTATTTATTTATTTATTATTATATATATATATATATATATATATATATATATATATATTTATTTATTTATTTATTTATTTATTTATTTATTTATTATTCTTTTTTTTTATGAACAAGGTTTTTGTTGTTTTTTTTTAGCATGCTATAATTTTAAAATTTATGAAGTATAATGCATGCAACATGTTCATTATTTATTTACACTTATTTATTTAAAAGAATGTGCAGAGAAGAAAATAAGGATAGGGGACTTACCTTTTCTCCTTTTCTTCTCCCTTCTTTTTTTTTTAGATTCGCAGGGAATTCCAGAGGGTGCGGGCATCATGCTTCAACGTAGCTGAGATCTATGCCATGTTGCCCGAGGTGGCACAGCTGTTGGTGGAGGGGTCTGGCTTCAGCGTCTTCATGCATTCCTTCACCCACTTCACCAGCTATCTGTCCATCATTGACGTGCTCAGGGACTTCTGGTGGGACACCACCCATACTTTCCACTTCAGCTGGGGGGAGGCGACCATGACCTCGTGCGACTTTGCCGCGATCACGAGCATTCCTACCAGCATATGGGAGACCCTGGCCCCTGATTTCACTCTCCGTCATCGTAGGGAGGAGGTAGTGGACCTCCTGGGTTTTGAGCCACGTTTCAAATCGACGGATGAGATTTTTATCGGCAGCGTTCGACGTTGGCTTCTCAACAATGTCGGGCGGGTGCCGGCAGATGATGTTGCTGCCGTAACTCGAGTGGCAAGAGCGTTTCTGTTTTTCTTTCTTGGCACATCGCTCTTTGCCAACTCCTCTGTCACCTTGAGAGTTTCTGTCCTGGCTTGTCTGGCGGATTTTGATCGGATCCCTTTATATGACTGGGGACAGGTAGGCTTGGCCGAATTGTATGCTTCTATGGATAGGGCCAGCCGGAATGACTCACCGACTCTGAATGGGTTTGCCCCAGCGTGGGAGGTACATACCTTTTCCTGCTTTTTTCTCTTTTTTTTTTTAATGTATTATTGTTTTTTTTTCACATATATTTTTCTTTTGCTCTTTTTTTTTGATAACATATATATATATATATATATATATATATATATATATATATATATATATATATATATTTATATTTTTTTTTGCAGGTCTGGGCCTTCTTATTTTTCACATTTTCACCGGGTCATCTCATTCGTCGAGTTTACCAGCCTCCGTACCTGTCCCAGTACGTTGATAGTAACAGGGTGGATCCGGCCGAGGACAATGGTTGTAATGAGAGGGAGAGAGTGCTGGAGCGAATTATTAGCTCGAGTCCTGGTACGGTGCACTTCCTTCCTTGGGAGGGCCTGGAGGGTCATTGTTCTGTTACTTTGATGCTCAGCCGCTGCCGGATATTGATGGTTTCCATCATGGTGGACTCTTTATATATGGGCGAGCGGGTGAACCGTCAGCATCAGTCTTTTCAAGTAGCTCCAGTGGTGCCTCCTCGGCCTCCTTCCTGGGTGATAGAGCCCGATCGACTACCCAACAGGTATCAGTACCTGGGGAAATACCTCATGCCAGCGACAGACTATCCAGTGATGGCGTATGAGGATTTCCTGAGATTAATGCTGCATCCCCCTCCTCCTACTCCTATTGCGCCCAGGCGGCATTCTGATGCTTCTGCCAGGCCAGGGTCGTCTGCTTCATTTCTCGACGAGAACCTGATGTTTACAGAACCTGATGATGTCTTCTCTACTTTCCAGTATGAGTGGGGTGGTGGCTTAGTAGAGCAGATTCTTCCTGATGTTGAGATTCCGGAGGAGCGTCATGTCCCGGAGCAGACTCGTTCGGTAGACACATCCACCTTTATTGTCTCTTTTATTTGTTTATTTTTTATGTTATTATTATTTTTTTTAGACTAACACATTTCTCTCTTTTTTTTATTTCTCTTTTTTTTTTGTAGGTGAACGTGTCTACTTATAAGAAACTGCTGCGGGGTTTTTTCAGCATCAGCAAGTTGTATCAGAAATTGGCTGATGAATTTTCTTGTAGGGGGAGCAGCACAGCACGGCGGCCCAGACGTCGAGATGACGATGATGATGATGATGACGATGATGATATTAGGTCGAGTCGCGGCCGGGGCAAAGGTCGGGGATTCAGAATCGGTGGCACAACGGGTCCCATGGTCATGGGTGGTGGTCTTAACAGAAGCCAGTCGTCCCGAGCACATTAGCTTTGGATTCCTGTGAATATTAGTATCTTTCTCTTTTTTTTGTATTTATTTTTTTTATAAGAGAAACCTGTACAAACATTATGGTGTAATGCAATCTGATGTATATGATGCAATATATTACACATGCAAAAATAAGTTAACACAGAAAATAAAGCTATACCGGACATCTAAAAGGTAATGGCACGTTGTACTTTAAACAAAGGGATTTACGAGAATACACCTTTGAATCAGAGCGGGCTTTTTCGGGTGATATCGGAATAGGAAAATGGCCGCTTCCCTTATTCTTTCGGTGCCCTGTGACTATTGAGCCCGTGCTCGTAGCCACCTTTCATAGGCTTTCTTTTCTTTTCGCGATCAGACACAGGAACAGCGGAATATCGGATCACCAAACCGGGATACCAGCAGAAATTTCACATCACAGTGGAGATTTTCGGTGCGGCCATAGGGGACCTATGGTGCGGCACTAAGAGGCTTTCTTGGTGGCACCATAGTTTCTCTGTGCAGCCACAGTTTTTTCACTATTCGCGCTACCCGAAGCTGTCCGTTTTCTCGGTTCTCGGTATAAATCGGCGAAATGCAGCGGTTCTTCACCAATTCACTTCGTTCCTTCCTTAAAAACTCACCAGCTTCTATCCTGCTTGCCATTGCTCTTCTAAGCCGCATAAAATTTCTCGCATCTCTTTTTATAAATGGCTGCCCGTATTCCTTCGGCTATGGAAATTGAGATTTACGAGAACACCCTGGATTTTTGGATCCTTTCTCTGCGATCTGACGAGATGGATTGGTTTGAGCATCTTTTCGGGTTCAGGTGCCTTATGTCCTGGCGGAATGTCATTATCAATTGGGACATGTTGAGGGGAGCCGCCAGGTTTTGGTCTCCTGAGGATCACTTATTTAATTTCGGCATGAACGAGATGTGTCCTACTTTTGAGGAGTTCTGTGCGATGATGGGGATGACACCTACTCGTCAGATTGCGGTACCCGCCTACAGAAGGCATCCGTATATGGATATCCGGGAGCTCTTCAATTCTACCCGCAGTGCTACTCCAGGATTCTTTGATGGAGAATCTTTTAATTTGATGGTTCTTCCTGGAGACTTCACTGAATACAGGGAAGATGATGGGGACTATCAGTGGCGTAGATTGACAGCACTCTTTCTCTGCTTGGTAGGGAGATATTTGATAGTTGGTCTACCCGGATTTGTCGATGCGCGAGTGGTGGACCTGGCATTACAGGCTCGGGATCGCCGGCTGAACATTGTTCCGGTGATTTTGGCGGAGACCTTCGCGGGCCTGTCTGCTTTCGCTACTGGAAATGAACTGTTCCCTACCGGTAGCCCCATTCTGGTCCATATGTGGCTAGAAGAGAATTTCCTTTGGGTTCAAGCTCCCGTGTTGTATGTAGCTCCTTATGATCCGTCATTTTATGGTATGCGCGGGCATTTTCCCCAGACTAATTATTCTGAGATTGACTGGGCCGATCATTTCTATCGCCGGGGCTCGATGGACATAATCTGGGTCATTCGCCACTGGGAGATCCGGCTTTTTCTTCGTCACTCCGATGAGTACAGTCAAGTAGTCATGTTGGGCCTTCATCGGACTTCTTTTTACCAACCGAACCGGATCTTGTGGCAATTTGGAAGAGAGCAAGTGATCCCGGACACCTCCCGTCCTATATACATGGGAAGGGAGCTTACTGATGATCGCCTAGGTCCCACTATTCAGGGCATGTGGCTCAGAGACTCTGAAAGACTGGAGGTAGCATGCCCATATTCTGATTATATGCTTCTGTCCCTTGGGTATTTGGCGTGGGTTATGGTAGCTGCTGAGGGACCGTCTCGCGCCATTCGGCATGGACTGAGACATTTGCTGGGTCGTCATATAACTAACGGAGTGGATGCTCGCCTGATGGAAGTAGGCGAGGACATTGATAGCTCAGGGTTAGTTGTCCCTCGGGCCCTGGAGGCAGAATTCAGATGGGTACATGGCCTTAACACTCGGACGGCCCCTGGACCTGATACTGCGGGTCCCAGCAATACATCCCGCAGATTGAGCGATGTCGGGAGGCAGCATAACCCATGGGAACAAGAAGCAGCTGCACCTCCTCCTCAGACTAGTTGGGGTACGGCTCTGAGAACTGGTGGTCACGAGCCTCCGCGGCTGAGCTTAGCAAGCAGACAGGACAACCCATGGGAACAAAAGATAGATGTTCCTCCTCCCCCACCTGTATGGGGTGCTGGTCTAAAAAATGATGGAGCGGGTCCGAGCAATACGGCTGCCCAGGAGAACGGGGATGCTGATGATGAAGAGGGAGACACATCTGGTGGCTCTCATGCTGATGAGTCTAGGGCTTCTTCTGCGCCTCACAGAAGGAGTATATGGGCTCGGCTCAGTGGACGTCGCAGGCATTGATAGACCTCTCGGGGCTAAGGCTGCAAGAAAAGGAATTGTTTCTGGGGAACAACAAAAGGGGTATAGGCAGTATATAGATATGTACAATGTAAATAATGTATAATATAGATGTCTTAATAAATATTCCTAAGTTGCACCTTAGGACCTGTAAAATTATACTTTAGTGTTTTAATATGAGTTGCTTTGTCGTGGTTTTTCTCTTTTGTCAGTCGAGCCTCTGATGTGCTGAAGACTGGAGGTAGTACGCTGAAGGCTTCAAATAATGTCTTCCCTCTTCTTTTTATCTCCTTTATATATATATATATATATATATATATATATATATATATATATATATATATATATATTTGATTTATATTTGATTTTTTTATTTATTATTTATTTATATTTTTTTTTGTGCTCTAATTTTTTCCTAGGCTGCCCTTTCGGGTTTTCAGCCTAGCGAGCCCTTATTTCTCCTTTTATTTTCATTTTTTTATGCCCTAACTTTTGCCTAGGCCGCCCTTTCGGGTTTTCAATCTAGCGGGCTGGAGAGGGAAGCATTTGCTGGATAGGATGGCACAGGCGTAGTACCTTTTAAGTTTGTCGAGGTTGAAGGGCTGGACAAGATCTTCCCCATCCTGGTTCGTGAGAAGCACGGCACCTCCTGATAGGATCTCCTTAACAATGTACGGTCCCAACTTGGATATCGCGGCCTTTGACTTTTTTATTGAAAGCTCGGGCGATGCGCCTTTGATATGCCCGAGTGTGCTCCAAGGCTAACAGGCGTCGTTCATCGATCAGGGCCAGTTCTTCGTATCGCCCTTTGATCCAGTCAACTTCTGCTATATCAGCTTCCATCATCACTCTTAATGATGGAATTTCCACTTCTACTGGTAGTACCGCTTCCATGCCATATGCCATAGAGTAGGGGGTAGCCCCAGTGGGTGTGCGGACTGACGTACGGTAGCCTCAGAGGGCTAGTGACAATTTTTCTGGCCAGTCTCTTCCTGTATCAGCCATTTTTTTATGATGTTCTCAAGAGTTTTATTGGCTGCTTCAACGGCACCATTAGCTTGTGGCCGATAGGGGGAGGATTTGTGTCTTTGGATCTTGAATTCGTGCAGTACACGATTCACGTCCCCTTCAAAATGAGAGTCGTTGTCGGAGATAATCTCGAAAGGTACCCCATAGCGGTATATGATATTTGCCCGGATGAACTCGGATACCTTTCGGGCATTTAGGATCTTGTAGGAAGAAGCTTCCACCGACTTTGTGAAGTAATCGACGGCTACCAGGACGTATTCATGGCCATTGGATCCCTTCGGGTGAATTTGGCCTATGACGTCGATACCCCATGTTGAGAAGGGCCAGGGGGCTGTGGAGTTGTATAGGACGTGTCATGTTGTAAATTGGCAAAGCGTTGACATTTGTCGCAATGTCGCACCCACCGGATACAATCAGTTACGAGCGTACTCCAATAGTACCCCTGTCGGATGACTTTTTTTTTTTATAGCATATGGCCGTTCATGTGGGGCCCACAGGTACCACCATGTAGTTGATCCATAATTTGCTCAGCTTTGGCCTGACTGACACATAATAAATTGAGGCCTTGATAATGCCTCTTATACAGGCTGTCACCGCTAAGTATGAATTGGGAGGCCCATCTTCGCAGGGAGACCCTTCCTCTCTTGTCTAAGCCAGGAGGATAAAGACCTTTCTGGAGCAGATTTAAGATGTCAGCATACCAGGGCTCGTGACCTGCTTCAGGGGCTGCGTTGATTTTGAAACAGTATGCCCGAGTGACCTTCTTCCCAACTATAAATGGCTGAACTTTTGTTTCTGCGGGAATCTGGATTAGCGATGCCAGAGTGGCCAGGGCATCAGTGAATTGATTCCTATCTCGTGGCAGGTAATGGAACGAGATAGAACCAAATCGAGCGGCGACTGTTATTAACTTGGCATGATAGAGCTGCAGCCGAGGATCCTGAGTCTTCCATCTTCCTTCGACTTGATTTATGATTAGGGCAGAGTCTCCGTAGACTTCGAGATCTTTAGCTCCCCTTTGGAGAGCTTCTTCTAGGCCAGCAATACATGCTTCATATTCCGACGTATTATTTGAACATTCGAACTCCAACCTTATAGCCAGCGGAGTATGAGAGTCAGCCGGATCGATTAACAGGATTCCTATGCCAAAGCCTCTTTTGTTCGCGGCTCCGTCAAAGAACATCTGCCAACAGGTGTCATGGTCAGTGATTTCCAGGACACCTTCATCTGGGAAACCAGGCTCAGTTGCATCTTCGGCCTTCAAAGGTAGATCGGCTAAGTGGTCCGCAATGACACTCCCTTTGATAGACTTGAGTGTGACATAAGTTATGTCAAACTCATTAAGAAGAAAGGACCACTTGGCTAGTCTGCTGGACAGTGATGGTTTACCAAAGATGTATTTGATGGGGTCCATCCTGGATATGAGCTTGATGGACCTTCCTTGGAGATAGCTTTTGAGCCTTTGAGTGGCCCAGACTAGGCCGGTGCAGCTTTTTTCCAACGCCGAATAATTTAGCTCGCTTCCTTGTAGCTTCCTACTTATGAAATATATGATATTTTCAATGTAGGAATTTTCTTTTTCTTGGGCGAGCATAGCCCCTACTGACGTGTCTGTGACGGTTAAGTATATGAGGAGAGGTTTATGTGTATGGGGTGGAACTAGCACAGGGGGATTAGTAAGGTAGGCTTTTATTTTTCCGAAGGCTAGCTGGCACTTTGCGTCCCAGACTTGGTCGGTATTCTTTTTTAGGAGTTTAAAGAGGGGCTCACACGTAGTGGTCAGCTGTCTGATGAAACGGCTGATGTACTGCAACCGGCCTAGGAAGCCTTTGACTTTGGTGGGAGTTTTTGGCTGTGGCATTTCTAGGATGGCTGGCGGGTGTCAAACCGTCAAAAATAATTTTTCCTTTTTCCCAAATACAAGTATAGGGTAGTAAGGTTCGTATCCACAGGGAACGTTGTATTTATATCCTTAAGAAATTTATTTAGTAACCAAAACCGAGATTTTTGTTTAACTAACTAACTAAACTCAAATTAAGAAAAATAGGAATTTTTGTAAACTTAAAGAAAGCAACAATAAGTAAATTAAATTCAAAGTTGATGAAAGATCCAGTTAATGAACTGAAGCAATTCCAAAAATTAGCTACTGATCATTGATTCCAACCCGACTCAATTAACTGCAAATAAACCAGTTATAGTTGTTGACAAACGCCTAACACCCAATTTCTCCTTACGGATTCGATAATTAGGAGAAGCTCGCTAATTATACTCTAATCAAAAGACAACCCTCGAAACGCTCGAAAGATTTAATGTTTTGAAAGCTTTAAGACAAGAGAAACCCGGTTCTAGACAATGATATTAAAGTAATATCATTTAACCTAGATTAATCATCCTCGCAACACGGACCGAATATGCTTGTGATGCCTAAACGGTGTGTCACTTGCTACTCCATTAGAACCCGAAGACAATTACGGATCAACAGTTCTCAACTAGCAATGGATTAAAATGCCTAACCAAAATCTGGGCCCTAGAAATTAATTAAACATATTAATCCTAAGTTACAATTCCTTTGCAACAAGAAACATAGAGAATGACTAATTATTTGCCCCAATTTGAGACTTTGAACAATACAGAACACTAGGATCTCACAGTAGCAATTTCTGAAAAATACTACGGTTTCATTAACTGGAATAAAAGCTTTAGCCACAAAACATGACTAAAATTTACTTACAATTTGAAAAGAGAATCAACTTCACAAGTGATGACAGGAAGAGATTAACTACCCTATTGATCTGTACCTAAGCCTCCCGAATTAAAGTGAGTGAGGGTGAGTGCGTGAAAGAGGGAGAGAGAGGAAGAGAGAGAGCTGAGTGTGTGTGGTGAATCTGTGTGTCGAATCTCTATGTCCCCTTGGAAGATCTCGCCCCTTTCCTTTATAGCTCTCTCTCCTAACTGCTCCAGCCATTTCCCCCAAAAATAGAAGACACGATCTCTTGATTCTCATCCACAAACGGAACAGTTGAAGACCAATTCTTTTCCCAACATTTACAACGTGTTTGGGAAAAGAAACTAATAAATAAAATGATAATTTTATTTACAGAACTGTCAAAAATGATCAATGTCTGAAATACCCTCTTCTAACTCCTTCAGTCTCGTAACAGGACGTACTCTGTTTTTTCGTTTCTGCTACAGTAATTCCTGGGTTAGCAAATGCCCATTCGGTACTTGACTTTTTCCCAAAATCTGCCTTTGCTTCTTCTTTTCTTCCATCCAGTTTCCTTAAGACCTGTGAACACCAATGATGCAGAATACCCGTGAAAGTACAACATTTTACTTAAAATCATAGTGCAAAATCACAATAAATGTTGTACTTTATTTAAAGCTATCAAAATTCCCCCACACTTGAACCATGCTTGTCCTCAAGCATTTGGACCTTTCCTGAACATGCTTTTTAACAAACCAACCAACCCAGAAAAAAAAAATTGATTCACATTGTTTAAAAACTTGGTATTTAATATGCATTCTCATTTTCAAGATCAAAAATCAAACCAAGTAACTAGCATCCTATAAATTTTCCAAATTAAGATAACTCGCATGCATCCAAACTTTTTCACAACTTCTAGTTATGCAAGTCTCAACTGTTCTTACGGGTATCGCTCAAAACACACATTGAACAAGGGACGTGTATCATGAAACACTCAACTCACACAACAGAGTGACATTATCATAAGCTTGCAACTTGATCAAATCTCCATCACTAAAAGTGAGTTCATATGCACCAATCAAAAGGACTTTTCAAGGGCTGTAACGGGGCTAAGGGTGTAAAGGTAGGATAAAGGGAAATAAGAGGGTTAAAATGTCAAGAATATGCACAAAAACTACACATCATGACCAACTCTACAGCGACATAAAGCACTGACTTCAAGCAACTAGTGTTCAACGGATCTGATGAACTGAATACACTTGATAATTCATGTTCATCTGCCTTGGAAAGTACTGTTACCCTTTTTTGGAAAAGCAGCAGCTCACTGAACCCAAATAAATTTTTTTTCTTTCTTTTTTTTTCTTTTTTTCTCTTTTTCCCTTTATTTTTTTTTCTGAATTACTGCTAACTTGTATTTCCTGCTTCTTAAGACTCAACTTATGACTTACAAAATATGCTGAACACCAACAATTATCCATTACTTGTTGCTCTGAATTCATACAAGCTAAGAGTTTATATTTCACATAGTGTTCATGCAATTCTTGACATGGGTTAAAGCAAAATGAGGGTCAAAAAGAAAGGCTACAGGTGAAATTTTATAAGGTTAAAACAAAGAAAATGGGCAAGGCTTGAAGAGGGTTAACTAAGAGAAAACATGATGTGGGTAGGGTAGAAAGAGAGCCAAAACATGGTGATTCCTAAGTACCTTAATCCTATTGGTGCAATGACTCAATACGTGACCTCGACATGTATACAAGATGCAAGTTCTAAAATGTTCATCTGTTTGTGAGAATCACACAAAGAATGACTAAGAGCAAAGTATATGAAATGCTCTAATTAGGCTCAAAAGCTCACTTTGAAAAGCTAACAGTTGAAACTTGCAATTTTATCAGTTGAATGAAACAAAATATATATTTTTTTAAAACATGCGTGTCAACCCAACTAGGAAAATTACACAATGCTAGTCATTAATCAAGATTATTTCACCAAAATATGAGAAAATGCATATCAAATACCAAGTTTCACAACAATGCAAAAAAAAAAAAAAATTTACCAACCCTACAAACCTAAACATGTTCAGGACTGCCAAGCTTCAAAACTGCACCAACATTTTTCATCAAAACCACCCAACTGCATAATTTACAACCTCCAAAATCCCCCCACACTTAAACCAAACAGTGTCCTCACTGTATATACAACAAAAGATGCAAAACAGGACAAAGTAGCAAAAATTATTAACAGAAATGAAAGGGGATACTGCCCTTAAGCTGACCCAAAATGGGCTGCTATCACGGCCTGCAAGGTCTGTATGGAAGTTGTCACTGAAGTAGTCAAGTTCGCCAATTCTTGCTTAACCTCATGCATCGAGGTTTCAAGGGCAGTCAGCCGGGCAAGGACTTGTGGTTCGTGAGCCACACTTTGGACAGGCTCTCCTTGTCCTCCTGCTGCTGAACCTGCAATTGGCAAACGAAGCTCGGATGGTGGAACATCCGGCTGGGGGTTTTGAACTTCATTATCATAAAAAATTATCATCTTCATTCGAACCAGGCATTCAACATTTAAGGGCTCACAGCTACAAGCAATGTGCATATTATGAGCAGTTAAATCCAAAACACCCAAATTAACAGCCAACATGGTAATAACTGAACCTAGAATCAAAGGCCTTTTTTTCTTATAGAGTACACTCATGAATTGACTTGCCAGCCAATAACCCAAATTAACCTTCCTGTTATTCATCATACACCACAAAAAAAATAATTCAGGTTTTGAGCAGGTATTTGACCCGTCCCTGCGTCCAGAAAAACTATAGGCCAAGAATTTATGAATGAGCTGGAAAGCAGGGCTCCTAAGAAAAACACTTTTAGCCAAATTCGGCTTGTAAGGTTCAGGGTCAGTTGATAGAGATTGCCAAATCTCTACACAGGAAGCTTCAAAAACTTCAGGGAACTCACAATAGGCCATATGTCTAGAATCAGCCAAATCATCACCACATTGAAAACCCAAGGCATTATTAAATTCATTTAACGAAAAATTAAAAACCTTGCCCATTAGTCGGAATCGAATGGCTTGGGGCAATTCCGGGTTTTCAATAGCCGCGGAAGAAAAATTATATGTGCAGTAGAACTCGCGGGTCAGTTCAACAAAGGCAGGCAATTCAACATGCAAAAACATTTCCCAACCGATTGCATGCATAAAAGCAGTAACTTCCAAATTTAAATTTAACAAAGTCAATGTAGGAGTGTCGAAGAACTTACAAGGAATGATTTTCTTTGGAAGAAAAAGCTTCCATCGACTGATTGCCTTTTTGGATTGAAAATTGATGTGGCCTCCTAATTGACTGCTGGTGACTGCTTTCCCTTGCGGAACCCGCCGATGTTTCCTACTCGCAAGAGGCTTCAAAGAAGCTGCCAAACGAAAGTTTGGTAATGGTTCCACGATGGGTGGGGGGGCTGTGTAGTAGGACGAGGAGGAACAGACGGACCGGCAGATGTAGAGGGGCCCCCTACCGGTGGTATTGCAGAGGTTGGAGGAGGGGCCGAAGCTTGAGAGGGCGAAGGAGGAGAGGGGGTGGGTTGTGATTCGGACGAAGCTGAGGGCTCGGCCGGCGGGACATAGGCACTGTCCGAACTTGAAGATGGAGTAGAAGGGGGAATCGGAACTGATGGCGGTGGCGGTGGCTGGAACGACGGCGGCGGCGGAGGAATTGATGAAGAATCAGAAGAAGCAGAAGAGGAAATCTCCACAGTTTGCTTGTGGGCGCCTTTACGGCGAATGATGCTCGCAATCGGCTTGAACGTCGTGGCTTGGCCGAAATAGATACACTTTGTTGCTTAGGAGCCATGGCCAGAGTAGAGAAGCTTGGACGGAGACGGGCTTGGAGAAGAGATCGCTCTTTGAGAATTGGAAACGGCAAGTTACAATCCCAAATGAATTTAGGGATTTTTACCCCCTTTCCAATTTTTTACTGTTCACCCGCTTCCCCCCTAACTTTCAAAAATTAACTGTTAGCCCCATTGCTGCCTTGCACTTCTTCAAACTTCTGAATCTCTTCAAAAATAAAGCTTGCTGCATCACACTTTTAGTACAGAACAATTTTTTTCCTTCCATATCCAAGATCCAACACTTGCTGCAACAGAAACAAAACTAAAAACAGAATTAAAAACAACATGGAAATAAAATCTAATCCTAGAAAAACAGGAAATAAAGCATTAAAATTTTTGGGTTGCCTCCCAACTAGCGCCGCTATTTAATGTCTGTAGCTAGACTCAATGCCCACCCTCGATACTTGATCGATGTATTTTATACGTCGATTTTATATACTTCTATGACTTAAATTATGCTATTTAACGAGTCTTTTGAGTACTAATATATGTTTTCGGTGAGTTTTGTAAGTTTCAGGATTATTGTGAAAATACGCGAAACTCCAGGGTTTTAAGTGCAAATTACAAGGAAGGGAAAAATTGAAGAAAAATAAAAGCTGCAAACCGGACACCTTGGACGCAAGATGCCTCGCACCTTGCGACCGCAAGGTAGGCGATCGTCCTCGGCCGACAATCAAAGAAATCAAAAGCCACCCACATCGGAGACCTTGCGGACGCAAGGTATCCAAAGCACCTGCGACCGCAAGGTAGGCAGAATGCTTGATTTTCGGATTTTCACACAGTCATTCGATCCAATCACAACTCCCGAGTATATATAGAAGTCAGATGCCGAGCCTAAGCATAAGGAGGACGGCTGGAAGCTCTCTTTACATAGATTTTAGGTAGTTTTAGATTGTATAACATAGTTAGGTTTTGTAATTTCAAGTATTGAAGATCAAATCATGTCTCCCATCATCTTCATGTGCTGTTCATCGTCTATGATGAACTAAATCATCCCTAATCTAGGAGGTGGGAGGTAACTTGTATTGAATTTATGTTTTAATTCATATATATATATGTCTATTCAATTCTTGTTGATTGTGTTGTTTATCAATCCCTATATTATTTTGATTTGAACAAATGAATGTAATCGCAAATAATAAAGGCTTAGAGGTGCGGATAACTGCATGACCGAGTGCATATGTCTTACACTGGCTCACCAACACAATAAATTGGACCTATCGATGCACGAGAGTGATAAGTTAGGACCAGGTTCTTACATGATCTAGGTGACAGATAGATCATAAATCTAGGTGACAGCTAGATTGACAGTTCCTGTGCTTAGGATATGGAATGGATGAATTTTGCGGGGATGGAGGTCGAACCAATTGTTCAACGACTATATCTATTTTTAGTGAACGAACCCAAGACATTGAATGACATTTTTATGAATTGAACATAAAGGAGATATAAGTGAAACCCAGAATCCTAGATTTCCACTCACCATAAGACTTTCATATCTGTTATTACTGTCTAATTAGTTAAACATCTATAACTAGTAGATTAGAGTAGAATTAAACATAAAAAACCCCCCTTAGGTTAATAATTTGCTATCAATAATCGCACTGTTCGTGATCACTTGTCTCTGTGGGTTCGACCCTTGCTTCCGAGTCTATTCTATAATAGTCTTGTCCACTTGCAAGGAAATAGATAAAATAAAACATCGATCAAGTTTTTGGTGCCGTTGTCGGGGACAAGCTAGTTCACGTAGTTAGTTTGTTGGTAGCGTAGTTTTTAATTTAATTTAGTTTTTAGTTTAATTTTCAGTTTTCATAAAAATAATAAAAATACAAAAAGATTTTATTTTATTTTATTTTAATAGTTAGTTGTTTTTAAATTGCTTTAATTTATTTTTATGCAAGGTCGTAGATCTTTAAATCCTAAATTGGTAGACTTAGATCAAGATATAAATATTGTTAAAAGATACCAAAGATATTTTGAAAATCTAGCTTTCGAGCCTGATAATCAAGATCAACTAAATCAAGAGGATCCTCTGGTTGATCCTACAATGGAAGAAAATAACAATATTCGTAATCCTGAAAACCTAGTTGACCCAGTCAATAGGAATCAAAGACAAGAAGAGCCTGCAAGAAGAAATATGGAAGTAGTAGTAAATCAAAGAACTATTAATGACTTTAGTAGACCTTCATTAAATGTTGTGACATCATGTCTAGTCTTGCCAGATGCTGTTAGGAATTTTGAGCTAAAAGGACATTATTTTAATGCCATACCATCTTTTCATGGGATGCCCCATGAAGATCCTGTCAGTTTCTTAAGAGAATATGAATACATGATGAGTACTTTTCCTTTAGGAGGGTTGATCAAGATCAAATTAAAATGAAATATTTTCCAGGCATTAAAAGAATTGGCAAAGAGATGGTTTATGAACCTAACACCAAACAGTGTTTATACTTGGGCACAATTATATGATTTGTTTATGAGCAAATTTTACAAACATGCATCTCTTCGAGTATAGAAAACAAATCATGTCATTCCAAAATGAACCAGGTGAAACATTCCATGAGTCATGAGATAGATTTAAAAATCTGCTTATTATGTGTCCTCATCATAATTTGGCTCAACATGTGTTAGTACTTCAATTTTATCATGGTTCTATTAATAGAATGACACCAGAAGCACTAGAAGAATTATTTGAGATGCTAAGCATTAATTCCCAACAGAAAAGTGCTAGAGGTAAAAATAGGAGCCTATATCAATTGCAAGATAATTCAAATACACAAGCTCAATTTGAAAATTGGCAAATTCAAGAAGCATGTGCTCTATGTGGATTATATTCTCATGCTACTAATTTTTGTCCGTCAAGTGCTATGTATTCTGAACAAGCTAATGCTATGAATATGTATCCTCAAAGGCCAAGGAATGATCCCTATTCAAATACATATAATCCTGGTTGGAGGAATCATCCTAACTTTTCTTGGGGAGGAAATAAGCCTTTGCAACCTCAACAATTCCAACCTCAACCACCACAACCTCCACAGTTGCCAAATCAAAATCAGTTGAGAATTGAAGAAGTTCCCAAGCAAGAAGTAGCTAGTAAAGGTCAAGCAGCTTTGATGAAGTACATGCTTGAAGAAATCGAAAATCTAAAGAAACATATTGAAAGTTCTTAAGCAAATAAAAGAGAAGAAGGGAAGTTCCCTAGTCAAACTGAGCAAGCTAAGTCAATCACAGTTTTGCAAAGCGGTAAGGTGATAGGTGAAGAGGTAAGTGATTCGATCCTTCTTCTAATATGCATGCTACAAGAGAAAATTCGAAAAGTAATAATAGAAAGAAATAGAAAAAGATAGTGATAGTAATAAAGAAATTAATGATTTAAGTAATCAAGAGGTAGAAAAGAAAAAGAAAAGAAGTAGAAGTAGAGGTTCCAAATAAGGAACAAGAAAAAGAAGAAGAAATTCAAAATAAAGATAATACAGTTGAAGTAGAAAAAGAGTTGGATCAAGAAGAAGAGGAACCTTATGTGGCTCCACCACCCTATGTTCCTCCAATTCCGTTTCCAAGAAGACTTATGAAAAACCGAATGGACAAACAATTCACGGAAATTTATAATATGTTATCCAAAGTAAATGTTAATTTACCTTTGCTTAATGTTATTAAAAATATTCCAGCTTATGCAAAGTTTTTCAAAGATCTTCACTCTAAGAAACACAAGTTTGAAAACAACGAAAAGATTGTTGTTTCGAAAACGCCGCCTGCTTTTACAACCCGAATTACCACCTAAGTTGAAAGACCCAGGTAGTTTTAATATCCAAGTTTCCTTGGGAAGCTCCAAAAAGATGAAAGCAATGCTAGATTTAGGAGCAAGTATTAATTTGATGCCTTTCGCGGTCTATAAACAATTAGGTTTAGGAGAACTAAAACCCACTAATATGCAATTGCAATTAGCTGATCGTTCAGTTAAATATCCTTTGGGTATAGTGGAAGATATCCTAGTTCAGGTTGATAAATTGATCATACCAGTTGACTTTGTGGTTCTAGAGATGGAAAGGAAGATATGCACCAATAATGAAGTCCCAATATTGTTAGGTAGACCATTTATGGCAACTGCCAACACAATGATTAATGTGAAAAATGGCAAACTCACAATGTCAGTCCTAGGTGAAACAGTTGAAATCTCTGTGTTTGATGCTATGAATAGACCTAGTGACATGAGTGCCTGCTTTTCAATAGATGAGATTGAAAAATTATCAACTGAAACCTTTGAAGAAGAAGAAGATTATGAGAGAGATAGATTTATTGTCTATGATGATAGCCCTATCCCTCCCATAAAAATTGACATTGAGGAAATTGAAAGAGAAATAGAAGAAGAGGAAAGATTAGAGAAAGAAAAGTTAGAAGCTAGTAAAAAGAAAGATGAAAAAGAGACGAAGATAGAATCAGAAATTAATTCGGATGAGTTTGAGAAAGTAGTAGAAGAAAGTTATGAAATTAAAGATGATGAAGTAGAGATTCTAAAATCTCTCTTTGAAGAAATTGAGATAGAAGATATTAAAGAAGAAAAGCAAGAAGAGAATAATGAGGCTAAAATAAGAGAAACTATTAAAGTAGAAAATTCTGAATTTATGCCTTCCATTAATTCCCCCAAAGTCGAAGAATTAAAGCCATTACCATCCCATCTAAAATATGCATTTTAGGGAAGGTAACACTTTGCCCGTTATTATAGCAAATTTAATGATTTAACGTAAAAGCAAGAAGCAAGTTTGTTAAAAGTTTTATGGACACATAGAGAAGCTTTAGGATGGTCTTTAGCTGACTTAAAAGGAATTAGTCCCTCTATGTGCATGCATAAAATACATTTAGAAGAAGGTAGTAAACCTTCTAGAGAAAGACAAAGAAGACTTAACCCTCACATGGAAGAAGCTGTTAGAAAAGAAGTTCTTAAGCTTTTAGATGCGGGTATAATTTACCCGATATCAGATAGTAAATGGGTTAGTCCTGTCCAAGTAGTTCCTAAAAAGTCAGGAATTACCGTTGTTAAAAATGAGAAAGATGAATTAGTTCCTACAAGGACTATAACTGGTTATAGAATGTGTATCGATTTGAGGAAATTAAATGCGGCAACTAGGAAAGACCACTTTCCTTTGCCATTTATTGACCAAATTCTTGAAAGACTAGCCGGTCATGAATATTATTGTTTTCTTGATGGTTTTTCTGGGTATAATCAGATCCCTGTTGCACCTGAAGACCAAGAGAAAACAACATTTACATGTCCCTTTGGTACTTTTGCTTTTAGGAGAATGCCTTTTGGACTGTGTAATGCACCAGCTACTTTTCAAAGATGCATGATATCTATATTTTCAGATTTAGTTGAAAGATGCGTAGAAGTTTTCATGGATGATTTTCGCTTTTGGAAATTCTTTTGATCATTGTTTAGAAAACCTTACATCTGTCCTAAAAAGATGCTGCGAAACTAATTTAACTTTAAGTTGGGAGAAAAGTCACTTCATGGTAAAACATGGAATTGTCTTAGGGCATGTTGTTTCAAATAAAGGCATTGAAGTTGACAAAGCTAAAATTGAAGTTATTTCACAACTACCCCTCCCACTTCGCTTAAAGGAGTTCGAAGTTTTCTAGGCCATGCCTGGTTTTTATCGAAGATTTATAAAAGATTTTTCCAAAATCAGAAACCTCTATGTAATTTGTTAGCAAAAGATACGAATTTATTTTTGATAAAGAATGTTTAGAAGCTTTTAATTTATTAAAAGAAAAGTTAACTATCGCCCCAATTTTATCCTACCGATTGGTCACTTCCTTTTGAAATCATGTGTGATGCATCGATTTTGCAATTGGAGCCGTGTTAGGACAAAGGGTAGATAGAAAGCCTCATGTGATCCATTATGCTAGTAGAACTCTAATGATGCTCAATTGAATTATACCACTAATGAAAAGGAATTTTTAGCGTAGTATATGCTTTAGAAAAATTTAGATCATATTTGCTAGGATCAAAGGTGATAATCTTTTCTGATCATTCTGCATTGAAATATCTGTTAAGTAAGAAGGATGCTAAACCAAGATTAATTAGATGGATGTTATTGTTACAAGAATTTGACATAACTATCAAGGATAAAAAGGAACCGAATTTGTGGCCGACCACTTGTCTAGGTTAGAATTTTCACCCTTGCTTGAACGTCAATTTCTTGATGATCCTGTCCCCATTAATGACTGTTTTGCGACTAGTTGGTATCTTGACTTTGTCACAAATGACCGAAATTTTGATCTTTCGTTTTTCATGCTCATTTCGATTTTTGATCATTAGAAAGAGGTATTTGGAATTTTGCCAACTATTTTTGAGTCTTAGAAACAACCATTTGAATCTTTGTTGGAGACAAACATGTGATGTCAAAGCAGGGTGGTAAGAGGAAGAGAACATGTTAATTTAGTAGTTGAAATTTTTGATGTTTGGGGTATTGATTTTATGGGTCCCTTTCACGTGTCAATAATTGTGTATATTTTGGTAGCGTTGATTACGTTCTCTAAATGGATAGAAGCAGTAGCAACCAAGACTAATGATGGAAAAACAGTAGTTAAATTGTAGAAGATTTATTTGCTAGATATGGTCTAAGGCCATAATAAGTGACCAAGGAACTCATTTTACCAATAAGTTGTTAAATAATGTTCTTAGAAAGCATGGTGTAACTCACGGAGTTAGCTACACCTTATCATCC
>CM028380.1:102830839-102938913 GCA_013146195.2 Codonopsis lanceolata | reverse complement strand
TTAGAATTTAGTCCCTAAATTCTACCAAGTTCATCAAACAAATGTGGATGCTTCTCGCGATCTCCGCTCCGCCTCCCAAGTCGCTTCTTCAATGTTGTGGTTTCTCCAAAGAACTCTTAACTAAGGAATCTTCTTGTTCAGAGCACTGCTCCTTGGTATCCAAAATCTTCACTGCTTTTCAACGTATGACATATCCCTGCCAAACGTGATCTCTTCATACTCAAGTACACGGGTATCATCCTTCAAATACTTTCGCAACATGGAAACATGGAATACATTATAGTCTCCGAAAGTGACGGTGGCAATGCAATACGATACGCCAAAGACCCAACTCTCTCAAGAATCTCGAATGGGCCAATGTACCCCTGTGGCTTCCCTTTCTTGCCAAATCTCTTCGCACTCTCCCCTGTCACCTTCAAGAACACGAGTCAACCTGGAACTCAAGATCTCGTCTTCGATTGTCCGCAGCACTCTTTGTCGACTTCTGAGCAGCGCAAAACGATTCTAATCAACTCTCACGCCTCAACCGATCATACTAACTTCTAACCCCAAAGTTTCGCTTCCAACTTCATCCCAACAAATTCTACACTTACGCCCATACAAAGCTTCATACGCCATCTTGATGCTCGACCTGTTATTAACATAGAACCTCTGGCTAAAGGTAAGTGAGAATCCTTGCCTTGAATCAACGGCACAAGCTCGCAAAGATATCCTCCAAAATCCGAATTGACCATCCGCTGCTGATGAAAGTCAGATCAAGTCCAACTGTCCCCAAAGCTTCCCCGCAACGATTTCCAAAATCTTGACGTGAACCTCATCTCATCTGTCAATACTAACTTAACGCCATGAAGTCTCACATCTCCTCGATGTACAAAGTCGCTAACCGAGTCAACGAATAAGTGATAGCTATCGAATAAAATTAGTCAATTTACTATAACCCAACCGCATTAAAACCGCTGCATGCCAAACTCACAAAATCCATAGTAATGAACTCCCATTTCCACTGTGAATCTCCAAGTGGTTGAGAAGTCCCAGCAGCTCGATGCTCGCCTTAACCTCCGCCGACAAGTCAAACACTTCACATACTCGCAATCTCTCTCTTCATGCCTTTCCACCAAAATTGTCTCAAGTCTAAGTACATCTTGCTCCCCGGTGAATGGTATAATTGATTTATGAGCCTCATCAAGAACCAACCTTTCAAGTCATCATTAGAAGGAACACAAATTCGACCTCGAAATGTCAAAGCACCTCACTATTAGTCACAAAATCAAAGCGACACGTTCTCACCAACCCATCAAAAATCTTCTTCAATTCCTGATCATCCTTGCGCTTTAATCTTTCCAAACAAAACTGTGTAGCACCAACATTCGCGAAAATCACACCTTTATCATAAACACTAGACTCCAATCTCGCAAGTCCTCCAACATCTTCCACTCTCAACCATCATACACCTACATGTGAACTTCTTCCTGCTCAAGGCGTCCGCTACTACATTTGCCTTCCCCTGATATAAAAATAGTGCAATCGTGGTCTTTTAGTTTCTCCATCCATCTTCTTTGCCTCATGTTCAACCTCCTTTGGGAAAACAAGTACTTCAAACTTGTGGTCGGTGAAGATCTCAAATTTAGCCCCATACAAGTAATGTTTCATTTATGCAACCAAAATAATCGCACAACCCATATCAGGTCGTGTAATTGCCGTGAATAGACAACTCGACGAGGCGATAACTCTACCATTCTCAACACACATCCCAAACCTTCTTAGCATCACCATGATATCACAAAATTATCTCCACTAGGCAAAGCCAAAGAAAATAATGCCAACCGCTTAAGCTCTTGAAAACTAGCTTCACATTTCTCGCTCCAAACAAAAGGCACATTCTTTTGGCCAATCTCACATAGGAGTCACGATCCGAGAAAATCCTCGATAAATCTCCTCCCAGAATAACCCGCTAGACCCAAGAAACTCCGAATCTCTCAGAACCAACCAGGTCTCCTCCAATTGCCACCGCTCAACCTTAGAAGGATCAACTACTACTCGGGCGCTAGAAATGATATGCCCCAAAAAGGACACTTCCTCGCCAAAAGGCACATTTACTAAACTTCGCAGATGCTAAAAGTCAATAGACAACACAACCTCAAGTGTTTCTATGCTCCTCCCGAGATTTCGAATATACTAAGATATCATCAATGAAGACTACCACGAAAACAATCAAGATAACTATGAAAGACACGGTTCATCAAGTCCATAAACACCGCTGGTGCATTCGCAACCCAAACGGCATCACCACGAATTCAAAGTGCCCATATCTAGTGCGAAGTCGTTTTCGGAATGTCTTCCTCAACCTTCATTGATAGTAACCCCATCTCAAATCAAGCTTAGAATAGACGATAGACCTTGCAATTGGTCAAAAGATCATCAATGTGGGGTAGAGGATACTTATTCTTAACGGTCACCTTATTCACTCCGCGATAATCTATGCATAACCGCAAACTCCCATCTTTCTTCCTCCAAAATAGGACCGGCGCCTCAAGGCCACACACTTGGCTTAATAAAACCAATCTCTAAGAGTTCTCAAGAACCGAAGTTTTCAACTCTCTAAGCTCCGCTGGCGCCCATCCTATACTTGGCCTTAGAAATCGGTGAAGTCCCTAATAAGCTCAATACAAAACTCTAGTTCTCTATCGGGTGGCATAGCATGATCGGTAGAAAACACATCGAAACTCACATACTACCTGAACCTCCTCTAAATTTCGAAGACCTCTTCTTATCAACAACGCAGCAAGATAACCCGTACACCTCTGAGACAGAATTTTCTAGCCCTAATGTGAAATAAAGCACGCCACTCAAGCATGATCACCCAAAAAGTAAACTCAGCACACCCAAGATATAAAAGTAACCTCTTCCTATGGCCAATATAGCATGATAAGCACATAACCAGCTCATGCCAAGAATCACATCAAAATCACGTATAGGAGGACTACCAAGTCCGATGCAAAGTGTGGTCACCCACCAAAACATCACAAGATTTGAACACTTCGACGCGAAAGCATATATTCCCGAGCGGGTAGACACTTCAAGCAAGTATGGCAAAGATTGAGGCAACACGAAAGATTCTCAACAAAGTGCTAAGCAACATAAGAATGCGAAGACCACGGATCTATGAGAATTGAGCCTTATGATCAAATATAGAAAGAGTACCTCCTATCACCGCCAGACCCTCGAACCTCCTCGCTACGATCAAGCTAAACACCCTAACCTTCTGCTTACCATCCACATCTCGCTTAGCCCTGCATCGCCAGCGCCACACTGACCGATTGGCCTTATATTTGGGACAATCTTTCCTCATAGAGTCCCGCCTCCACAAATAAAACACTTCCCAGCCTTCCCCAACATCTATCACTAGTGCCTGCAATCGCGTAACGAACAAATTATGTCATAGACCTCAGTGTGCTAAGTGTTGTTGCCTGCTTACTCGTGGCCTTCCTGGCCTCCACCTCCCTATCCTGTTTCTTGGTATCCCCTCTCTCGCTACTCCGAATTATTGCCCGACTAGTGCCTGAGTAGCCTGCCGTGCATTACCCGAATTACTTCGACTCTGCTCTCAATATCTTGCTCAACCTCATAAGCTCTATCAACCGCAATCCGATAATCGGGAGCTTAAGTGCTAGAATCCGCTTCCTAAATTCACCTCAACTTTAACGAACTTATGTGTCCTCCGAGCCCGTAGGAATCAATACGTGCAATAACGGCTCGGCTTCAGTGAACTTCGTAATACTCCGCCACACCATGGTACCTTGCTCAAGATTATAGAATTCTTTCTCCTTTGGTTGCGAACCACATCCGTGACGTATTCCTCCTTAAATTCCTCCAAAATTAGCCCAAGTGATAGGGACTTGTTGCATCTCCCACTTTCCTTCAATACATTCCACCAATGTTCTGCGGCCCTTTAAACTTAAACGTCCTAGTCCGACTTTCTCCTCATCAAGACACTCCAACATAGATAAGAGATTTGATCATCTCTTCCATCCACAACTCAACCTCCCTGTTTGGCCCCCCAAGAAATGCACTAGGCTTCGCCTTAAGGAATCTCTGAGAGAGGTTGTCACCCCTGGCCTCGGTGGTGGTGCAACTTCCTCCCGACGAGGTGGTGGTGGTACTCCTCCACCACCTCCCTCGGCCCGCCTCGCCGTAAAAGCCAACAACCTACTCGCCATATCCGACCCACCTGGACCCGCGGCACTCAACTGTGTTCTACGGACCTCTCCTGGCCTACCTCTACCGCGGCCATTTCCATTCCTAGATTATCCATCGAACTCCTACAAGAATTCACTCGACGTTAGAATCATCACACAAATAACCAACCCACCTAGGCCATGGAACCTATCCTCGGCCGATGCCTAACCTATAGCTCGATACCAACCGGTAGATACCGACCGACCCCAATGCGAGATCCCGAATCACGCCGTCCAAATAATCAAGTTAAACACACAAGCATGCGCAAGAGGTTTACGAAATTCATGTATTGCATAACAACTCGCTAACACTTGGCCGAAAACAACCTAATTTAAACAAGTCATCGGCGACGCATACCGAACCCAACAACTACTCCTACAATTAACACATGCTTATAAAAACCTCAACGGCCACAACATGCCTGAGACAACAACAATAATAATATTTCAACAAGCTTTAGCTTTAAGAAACTATGATGAACCATACACATATAATAAGTCGGCATAACCAAAAGAATTACAAGTACCAAATATTTAAGTTACTACAACAAACCCCAAGCCAAGCCTACTTGACTTGCTTCCCAACGCCCTTTCCAAAGATTAATCGCTTAAAGTCCAAAAGAGCAACCCTCGTCACAACGCCCAAGCGAATACGTGAATCTAGCGTGAACGCCTCGGCTTTGATCTAAGGAAAACAAAGCAAACAAATAGGTAAGTCGAAGACTTAGTAAGTTACCAAAATATGCATGTTCATGTTTCATCAATACTATGGCATATTAACATCATTTAACACTTAGCACATTATCATCATACTAAGACTTAGCATATTGTTCACATAGTGCAAAGTAAATCATACAAGTAGGATATGATAGTCACGGCCGCTCAGAGCTCCCCGCAATACAATTTCGTTACTAGTTCGTGCCATCGATGTTATGTGAATTCATCGACTCATACCGAGAACCTACTCGATCTCAATAGCAAGCCAATGCGCACTTAACCGATACGGCAAAGGCCTTACCACGCCTGGCGCTGGAGGGGTGTGTAGTGTCCATCATAGCAAGCACCGAATCCCATAATTCATGAAGGCGATGCATCGGCCCCACCTTGACTCAATAAACAAACCAAATTATGCCACTGACTCAATGCAATGCACAAGTAGATATTTACTTGACTTTAAACCAATTAAGGACCGATCCGACAAGAGCGGACTCGTCCGACAAAGTAAGGTGTTAATCTCTACCGTAAACACATCAAGGCAATTAATTGCTCAAAACCAATCTTTTATAACAACTTGTTATAATCAATTAAACCAAACTCATACTTGAGTAAACCAAATCAAACGGTGTCCAAACTCGTGAGGGATTGAAACTAGAGTTCAACACGTGCTCAAATATTCCATAGAGTCGATTCATTCGCTGAGTCTTTTCTCTAGATTCCAATTTTGGGGGAAAATGAAGCTATATGCTTCACAACCCAACCTAGGTCACTTCTAGGTTCAACAAGGGTATAATTTCACCTAAAACATTTTAGCGCAATTCATGCTCTTCATGTAGTCCATATTGAGGATACAACACATAACAAATTTCACACATACCACATAGGCATAATTTAGGGCATTCCCAAATAATATCACTTTCATCAACAAACATGCTACATATTTCTAACATGTTCAAGACCTCAATTAACATGATAAAAGAGTAATTTAAACTCCCAAAGGCAAGAAATTCACCTAGACATGCTCCTAGCAAAATCATACATTTAAAATCCCAAATGAAAAGCATAGGAAGTTTATGTGTCCTCATTGACCTCACACATCATAAACTTTGTTTCCTTAGGGTCAATGAGAACTAAAATGAAGAAGAGTAACTTACCTAGCTTGAGTGAAAACTCAAGAGAATCCAAATCTAAACGGTGAAGTCGCTCTTTCGCTTCACCCGCCGAGAATCCCAAGTTTGGCGGCGATCGAACGGTGGAATCCTTGGGGATCGAAGGAAGAAGATGAAGCTAGGGCTCAAAACTCAAGCCCCCAACTCTCTCTCTCTCTAACTTGTAGAAGTAGGATGAACAAATGAAAGACTTACAGAAAATTGGTCAAGGTTGGGTATTTATACCTCCCAAATAAGAAAGGGTACAAGAGGTATTTCTCAATTGCCATTAGTGAGGATTAGGAAGTTAACAAACACTTAACCAAACTAAATTAACCTCTAATTGATGTTAGGACTTGATTAGGACTAAGTGTGGGTATTTAGGAAGGGTTTAGAGGGGGTTTAATGGGGGTAGGATAGGCATTTCACGACCTAACTCAAAACAGGAAGAAAATCCCGAGCAGATCGCAGTGAGGCGGGCGCCTCACCCTCACCCATGCGGCCGCCTCAACCCCTGAGACCACTCCCAAGTTCAGTCCATTTTGAATTTGCTCTCTGCAGTTGAGGCGGGCGCCTCACCAGCTCCCATGCGCCGCCTGCCTGCACGTCTAAAACTTGACCTAAACTTGATCTAAATGGTCCCAAACTTTTGGGCAACCATTCTAAGGTCTAACCCTACTCAAAACGAGTCGGAAACACACCCGAACAACTCCCGGAACAAGATAGAACAAGGCGCGAACCACGCGACGAATGAACAACGAATCAAACTACAATCAAACACCATTCAAACTAGGATAACTAGGACATGAAAAAGGTTTGTTTCCACAAGATTAAGACCTAAATATAAAGCCAAGAACTCAACGAACACTTCGTACGTCGAAATAGAAGCAAATACGAGCAACGAGAGGAAACGCTAAGGCCAACTACAACGCGATTAAACCGGCGATTCAACAAACAAGTTTATATGATTCTAAGCATGTTATGGACTTCTAAAATGATCTATGAATGATTCTAAGACGTTTAAATATCAAGTAAGCATGTTCACAATCAACCAAGAAAGTATAAAGACAAGCATAGAATGCACATGCAAGGTTATGGGGCGTTACATTTGTCTTATCATCAGTGATAGTGGAAGCTATAATTAGGCATTATATAATAGGTTGAGGGGCTGCTGAAATTGTTTGTTAAAGAGGAGAGCTAGTTGGTTGGGAAGACCTTTCAAGGAAACGAAGGTTTTTGGTTTCTTATAGACCTGGTTGACTTGGTGCCTTCTAGATCTATTGTTATAAGTACTCTTTCCTGGAACAAAGGAACCGCAAATGTTGAAGGGGAGTTAATCGATGCTCAACCGATCCTAATACTTTCCTCACTTGCCCAAAAGAATAAAAGAAAGTGGAGGCGCCAATGCTAGTTTTGTTGTTTGAGTTACTCGGCAATAATAAAAATATTAATGAATGCTATGTGCCGAAGTTTTTTTTCTTTTCCTTTCTATTGTTCTTTCTACTCCTTAATTTAATTCCTATAGTCGCCCATAGTCAAGTTTCAGTAAACAATTTTCAAGAACTTCTTAGAACTTTTGACCTAATGTTACCATCATGTGTAATGTGATCTTCAATCCTTTACTCACTCTCCCCCCCCCCTCTCTTGTGATTAGTGTGGGCTTCAATGTACTTAGCTTCTTTCACTATTAGTAATTCTGCAAATTTTGATTTATGGAAGAATGTTTTTCTTATACTCAACTAATCGCCATCCCTCAATTACCGAGGGACGTTATTTTGATTCACGATCCATCTTTTCTTACTTTAATTGTTAGTAGTATTACAGAGATGTGGTTGATTTTATTTTTTTTGATAAGTAAGAGTATAATAATAAAAAGTGTTAAACCGGGTGACGATCCTATCTATATGGGCAGATAAAAGAAACCCGCTAACTAAAAGCAACCCTATTTCTACATAGGATTGCCATCCCGAAAGCGACCTCATTACACCAAAAATAAAGTCAGGAGGAGCAGCCCTTTAAGGGCCTCTACACTCCTCTCAAGCATTCTCAAACGCCTCGCCATTTCTTTCCTCCATAGAATCTTACAAACGAGCAAGTGAAGCCACTTCTTAAAAGGATTCTTTTTTTTTTTCCGCTTATATGGGCTTCCGAGTTCAACATGGGAGCTTCCCCGAGTTAATGGGAGTAAAGTGGTGTAGTTTCATATTTGTCATACTTAGCTAAAGAACAACTGCCTGAGTTTTGACTATGAGCGAGTCAAATTAAAGGCACAAATCTCAAAGAAACTATCATTCGCACTAGCCGACACCTAAAATAGTAAGGAGAGGGACCAATAAGCTATCGCTATAGGTTTACAACTTCCTATACCGACCTCACAATCTTCTCGTTAGTCACATTTGGATAAGAGCCTCCTGGTCATGCATGGATCCTCGATGGGAAACACAGCAAACAAAGGTAAGAGACATAACCACGTTCCGACATTAAATCTACACAAAGATAGAGCGGCATATCTAACAAACACAATTATGTGGATGGACTGTTTCCAAACTTTAACAAATAGAGGAATTAAAACAAGTTGACAAAGCTAACATAAAAAAATAAATTCCATCAATGAATAACATTCTCATTCAGATTCCCGATTTCTAATAGAGTAATGATAGGGAGACTGCCCCTAATTATCACGATCTTTGAACTAGGAGTACCAAATAAAAAATAAATGCCAACAAAGCAATGGTGCACACCCATCAAACGAGGGCACCCCAACAAAACATATATGTTCAACAATGAAACAATGGTGCACACCCATCAAACGAGGGCACCCCAACAAAACATATACGTCCAACAATGAAACAATGGTGCACACCCATCAAACAAGGGCACCCCAACAAATTTATGTTCAACAACGAAACAATGGTGCACAAAGTTTCAGATTAACCATAATATTAATTGAATTCATAAAAACACGAGAAAAGGAATTATATTAACTTATGTGTTCCGGTGAATAATAACCGGTATCCTCTGATCAGCATTCTCAGGTGGTCGCAGAGCTATATTGTCACCACGACATCTCCTATCGACTGTGGACTCTGACTCATGTCCAGGCTCACTACCACCGTCTATAAAAGGAGTGCTTCCATCTGCCATATCCTCATTAAGATCTTGCGAGGAAGTGATATTTCCATCTCCAGGATGATCACTTAGAGGTTCATCGATAGGCTCATCTACAAGGGCGGCATGTAACCGAACTCTATCGGGTTGATTTACGGAAGTTTCCCATTTGGTGCCTTTGCCTCTACACCTCGGCATAATACTATATATATATATATATACAAAGAAATTTTTTCTTAGAAGACCTCACTGCTGATAATTACTATGAAGGAGGAAGCAAGTACAAAAGATTAAAGTATTAAGAAGTAGAAGAAAAGAGGAAAAGCACTTATCCTTGCAAGGGGTCATCCATGCCCAAAGGTCACAATGGCAAAAACCTTAATTCATATATTATTAATCAAATCTAATTAGATGATGATGTATACATTTACAAGACAATAGAAATCCTAAAACTACTAGGACTTGGCCTGATTAATAGAAAAGAAAATCCTAATTCTTGTAGGAATTAAGTTCCTGCAGTGCAGGACTAATAATATAATTCAAATAGAAAGATCTAATGCTAATCCTACTTGGACCTGGATAACTTAAAAACTAATAATCCCCAAGGACCCCAACTAAAACTATCAACCACGTTATCAATTTATCCCTAAATAAGAAAACAAAGTAAATTGTAATTCAAGTCCAACTCCATTTAGTCCTTGCTTCTGCTAACTATTATAAACATAATTTTATTACTCCCATTAATTAATTGATTGAGAGCTAAGCCATTGCCATTACTCTCTTGTCCTCCCTCCTATAAATCTGCTCTTCGCCGCCGAGAACGTCATGGAGCCTCATCTCGCCCGTGAGCATACTTGCTTTCTATCTAGATGGTAATCTATGTACCTCTCTCTCGCTCATTGACTTCAAATGGAATGGAAATTTGTGGGAATGGAAAATGATGGGATAGATCGTTTTTTTTTTTTTTTTGGGGCGGTGTTCGGATTTCACTTTTTTGTAGAACTTTTTAAACGATTTGAATCATATGGTAAGATGGAGGGAATCATCATCAAAGGTTGGTGTCTTTAAGTTCTTACGGAGCGAGAGAGATGGATTGATGGTGGTTTTTTTTCGGAATGGGTTTTTCAATATTTTTTATTCGACTTGAAATGATCAAGGTTATTTGGGTTGAGTAATCTTCTTAAATACATGAAAAGTTTTTGGTGTGGATGTTGGTGGTGGTGATGGTGGCTGGGGAGTGGAGGGTGGGAACAACAGGAACATATAAAGAAAATCAGAAACATAAAGCATTAAAGGTTTATGTTATTCCAACAATGCATTGATGGTATTGCTCTACAACACTTTGATGCATTCATTTTTTACTGCAAGTATGCTTTTAAACAATATGATAATTTCATAACATCTGCTGTTACTTGGTCATTTGACCGGTTGTTGTATTTGACTCGTTTTTCGACTGTAACTTTGCAAAAGGAAAATGGGTCATTGATGATAACCGCCCCCAGTGATGATACGTGTTTGGCATAGCGGTGGTTGTTAGGAATGTGGGCTTGTCAGCGACCGACGTCACAATTTTGTTTATGATAAGTTAAAGTGGCATCCCAAAGACTACGAGATGAAAGATTTTCGTGAGGGCTCTGAATTCTCGAGAAGGTACCGGTCCTATGTTGTCTTATGGAATTCTTAATATTGATGTTCTTTTTGTTTCTTTGTAGACATAATCCACATGATTAATTGATGTACCTACACCTCGGCTGGCTTAAACTAAGCTTATTCGGTTTGGATTGGATTGAAAAGCTATTGACTCAAAAATTAAGTTTGGATTGGCTATTATCAGGGCCATTCAAATAGTCGACCTTATTAAACATATGAAAAAAAATATGATGAAACCAGTAATAATGGTTGATAAGCCTGTGAACTATGTGAAATGGGTTATTCTACTTCATAAACATAGGGGGTAGTGATCGAGGTTCAAGTACTTGCGACTAAACAAACTGATTCTTGATTCAAGTCATGTTCGGTGGATTACGTAGACTATGTAAGCTCGAGTTGATCTAGTATTTATGGAGCAGGACTCATTTGGACGGCGACAGGCCACGGATCTCAGCCTCACAATACGAGAATCTAGGTCGTGCCATCGGGACAAACTAAGAGCAGCACACTAAGTGCGAGTCAAAAGATGAGCCATCAAGCTCAAGACAGAAAATAAACCAAAACTGGGAAGCAAAACCATAATGGGACCCAGCTATCAAGCTCCTAAATGAAAACAACCAAAAGAGATAGTAAATCTCTCGGCTAAAAAATTCGGCGCGTGGCATAGCATTAACACGCACAACAAACCATCGGCAACTAAGGCCGGCAACTAACAAAATCAACGATAAACAACACTCAACTGAGCTATAACATGCCTGGGAGGAACAATTCCTATAACCACATAATCAATGCTAAACCACCAATCAAACCTCACGACTAAAACTATCGGGTAGGAACAACAATATACCACAACTAGAATAAACGAGCCACACACATGCTCGAAAGCGACAAGAAATAAATACTAGAATTACAAATGCTCGGCAATACAAGCTCCCCAAATACACAACCATAATATAACACTATAATCTACCCAAGTAAAGTCTACATAACTTTACATTCGAGCATCACAATAAATACAACATAATAATAAATAACTCCAAGCTTTTGACTTGGAAGACCACTGCTAAAATGTCGTTATCAGAAGGCTAGCTGGCGTACTAACGGATCACCGCATTACACTAGGAAAACAATCACACGGAGTGAGTCATAATGACCAGTAAGTTTCTAAATGCAACATGGCATTATGACATGGCATGGCATAAATGCACAATCATATAAAATCATGGTATCATGCTAGTATACCATCATGAAACATGTACTTAATTTTTAAAGCACATAAACTCACATAAACCAAGTAGCATATTATTTTTCATATAAATGCTCATAAATAAACATGTGTAACGATAGCGTATTTCGAACGTTACAATCAAATCCGGTTCAAAACCCAACCAACTTACCATGATATCCAATCTCAAACCATGATTCGGGCTCAATTCCCAATCATTAATACAGGGTTTCCTCCCCAAATAATCTCAACTCATCGGTTTCCCTTAATTCGTTACATTCATCCGGTCTCGGGATGAGAAATGAGAGCTTCGATGTCGGGCTAGGTGGCATAACTCGAGATCACATCACTCGGCCAAATAGTGAGGAGAAAGGACCCAATGCAACGATTCGTAGCGATTGTTCCCAAAGGCTATGAATCGTCCCATTGCCCGACACAACAACCAACCCATGTTGGACTTTAAACCAAACCATCAAGTAGATATTTGCATAAACCAATGAGACCAAATTCATAATTATCGGACTCATTAAACCATGTAGACATAATGCTCTACAAAAATCTCATAATCCATGCACATATTTGCATATAACCACGTAGGACATAATGCTCTCTGAAAACTCATAAACCATGCATATAATTGCATAAAATCAAGTAGGACATAATGCTCTACCAAACATCATGAACAATGCATATATTTGCATATAACCATTATGTTCAACTAACATACAAGTTTAGTTCAAGAACTACTTTATTGAGGTATTCATTATCCCTCAAGTCACTAACCCATTCAAGTATAGCTTACAAGCTTAATAAAATATAATGTGAGGTCTTCCATAATCCTCAACTCAAACCAAACCAAGACTACTACGCTAGTCTCAAAATATCCACAATTCAAGACTTATTATTTTAGTCTTTTATTTTAAGTACACGGACTCAATCATAGTCCTAATCGTCATACATGATCGATAACACCAACACCATACTTAAAACATCATGACTACTCCGTAGTCACTTCTCTAATTGTTTTCATATACACGCAACAAAAATCCTTGAGAAGAGGATTCTCTCTTAATCTTCTCTTAAATAATCTCATGACCTTATGTGGGTCTCTATTGTCCCATGCTCTAACAAGCATGCTTAAAATGTATTCTAGTGGGTCTCCAAAACATAGAAATTAATGGCCATAGGACACAACCAAAAACCCGTGCACAAACACAACCCAAGCAAACCCAGCATTGTAGGGTTTCAACCCAAAACTTTTTATCATTTTATTGGCCTTATTACGACTAGTTGGAGTCTTACTAACACATTTCATTCTTTATGTGTTCTATAAATTCACACCGTAATAATTTCTTAAGGTTTATAACCAAATCTCAATAGTCACTCGGGCTTAATTCCCAAGACTAAAAATCCACAAAAACACATCTCAATCACTAATCATTAAAGTTTGGAAGTTATGTTCTTCATTCCTTAACCCAAACGAAATCCAATTATCGTAGGATTTCAACCCAAGTTCAATTAGCACATATCCGAATTTACTAATGATGACTCAGTTGAGTCCGATCTACCCCTTTCTAAAATTTTTTGGGTCATAGAGGCCATGGGTCTCAATATTCTCTATGTTCATAACCATCAACAATAGTCATCATCTCGGGTTCGTTTAACTCACATAAACCCAACAAATACTTATGATGCCACTTAGAACAAATTGGCCATCTTGTGCCTAAATTCATTCAAGTCACCTTACCAATCATAATTCCCGATTCATGATTAAATTATACAACATGGTTTAATATATACTACATTAAGCATATAAAAACATAATAATCAAGCTCACATCAATAATTTTTGCAAGCTAAAACCAAATTTGGGCAAAACACCTCCAAGTATCTCAACCAAACCAACATCGAAACTCATGGATAATCAACATAGTCAAGTTCAATAGACTATTTAGAACATGAATCTCACATAAATCATGGTCTCATAGGTTCAATCAACTCTATCAAAACCCTAGGGTTCATGGCATCTTCTAAACCCTAACAATGGCTTCCATTGACCTCACATAGCACAAATGATTGTTTCAGGGTCAATGGAGCCCAGAAGGAGAAAGAGGGTAGAAACTTACCTCAAATCAGCCCTCCACACGCTGGCGCCATTCGAAATTCCAAGAGGGGGGGTTGTTCTTCTCACCTTCACTTCAAATCCATGGTGTAGATTGGGGAAGGAAGAACCTAGCCATGGCCTCCCAAGATAGAACCCTTCAAGCCCTAGAAATCACTTCTTTCAGCCTCTCTCGTTTTTGAGGAGTGCTTGCAGAAGATGGGAGGGAGATGTCGATCTGTTGGCTGAACAAATGAGAGAGAGCAATCTGTTTTGGGTTTAAATAGGGGGGATTAACTCTCTTAATCAATTCACTAATCCACCTCTAAAACCTCTAATAAATGTTTAGGACAAGTTTTAGGTTAAGTAGGAGGGTTTAAGGTTAGGTTTAGAATGAGTTTAATTGGGTAGAAATTGGTCAACAATTCAATTTTTCCAAAATCCCGCAACTTGATGCCCAGGGACCCTGCGGTCGCATCAAGGAGTGTGATGCGAGCGCATCACACTATTCCACAGCCTATACTCCTTTGTTGACTCCTTGCTCGGTTTCTGCTCCCCGCATGCATCCTCGAGCCTTAAAGCTTCGAAATGGCTCACAATTGAACCCTTAAAGTCCTCAAACATTAAACTAATCCATCCAAGTCTCAAACCAATTTTAAAGTAGGTCTAGACTCCCAAAAACAACACCCGAAACAACCCGGGGCAAAACCGACGCAAGACGTAACAACTTGCTATCTAAACGTCGAATGAAACCGCAAACCGACGGGTAATAACCCATGATTGTAAACACTTATTAGGGCTACAAAATAGGCCTAAATGCCTCTCGAGATGATGAACAATGATAGGGAAATAGGCTAAAAGACGAGGCGTTCGCAGGCTCAATCTCAAACTACGCGATAAGGAGAATTGCTATTCTCGGCGTCGAAACTTCACGAGACTTATGGAATACATCCAATTAGAAGTCTAACACATCTAAACATGTTATTTAATCATCATGTAAAGATTTGGGACCATATCAGGTCGAAACTCAAAACCGCATAAACTCTCAATCGTCGCATTTAGACTATCGTCGAGATTACGACTTTTGACTTTAACAAGTCAACCACTATATGACATCTCTTAGTGTTTTAGTCTTAATGTGGTCTCTCATACACATTTAGACTCTCTCACAACCAAACGAGCATTCAACCAAAGAAGGAATGCGAGCATTGCACGCAATTCAAGCTAACCGGGAATCGGGATCTTACACAATTGCTCATGTACCGACCATACTCGACTCATCCACAAATAACCTGATTCATATTGGTTATAAATCATGCACATATTTTCTTACATCAGTTGCATTATATTTATGTACTTTGACAAATAATTTCTTTTCTATTTATAGAAAAAAGTTTCAAGAAGTTCTATAAAACTCATATTCCACTTGGCTTGGTATGTTACGAACAAGTCTGATTTTGAGTAGACTCATGAGACTCAAATATTTCCATTGGAATCAAGTTCAGCTGAGTCATTCCTAGAGGGAGTACATTATATTATATTTAGGACTCTTTGAGTGGAACAGAGAGAGTACATTATCTTTACAAAACTTGGTTCAACCTTGTTTTTACATCTACTTGAACTTTTATTAATATATTTTCTTGCTTAATCTCATTACCATGTTTAGAATTTCCTATTGTAGTTAGCTAATGCTCACATGTAATCGATCTAGTTTCCTTTTGCTCATGTATGTACTTTGTTCAATTTACGCTATTTGCGTGTTTAAAGCTTGTTTATTATGAATATGTCGTGTGATGAGGCATTCCGAGGATGCGAGGATAAAACTCTTAGCGTTTATTGGGGATTCATTGGGACGACAACAATATCAATCTATGATGTGCATGATCGCGGTGGTGAAAGAGACATGATGTTCTTGATGTCGGTTGGGAATATGGTCTAGTTAAACCTCGTGGGCGCCATACGATGGGTGGGCTTATCGTTTCCCAAGCACTAATACTACTGTTCATATTCATGGGAGTGGATCACTTGCAGCTCTGATGCCATACCTCGCGTTACAGCAATGTAGATCATCTCCTCATTCTTTGCACTACTTAAATTACTATATTCAATGAATTTTCTTTCTTTACTTTTCCTATTTTCTATTATATACGTTGCAGCAACCTTGATAGCTTTGATCTACACGGGTTAATTCCAGATTTTAGTTCCATGGATGCTCTTGAAACAATGTAAGTTCAATACAACTCTTACAGAAAATGCGGTATCCCGAATTTAGACCTTTTGACATTTTTTTTTGTTTAGTTCTTATACTAATATTTTCTTTCAAAATTCAGCAACTTTCAAAATAACAGCTTAACTGGACCAATTCCTGATTTCCTAGGCACCTTACCAAACCTACAACAGATGTGAGTATTGATTTAACGCTTAGACTCTAAGATTAACCTTTTCACATGATTTTCTGACTATCCAAATTCTTCTTCTTGTCCATATTTGTTCTCCAGAAATTTGGCAGATAATCAGCTGAGTGGACCGATACCCCCTTCGTTGTTAAAGAAGAACAATCTGAAATTAATGTAAGCTAACTACTTCTTTACTTTATTACTAACATAACACACTTTTTATGAGTCATTTTGTGCCTAAATCATTTTTCCTTTATATTAATACTGACATCTATGAATTGGTCGCAGTGTGACTGGAAATCCAACTTTGTGTAAATGCGGTGCGAAGTAAGTGACACTCTGGACATGTTCAGCAAATCCCTCTTCAAGCCGTAGTAAAAAGAAAAGCAAGCTACCAATAATACTTGGCATTGTTATTCCAGTGTTCTTTCTCTTCTAGTTCGTTGTTCGGTGGGTCATGCATGTGGGGGGTGTGCCTAATACCAACAGGAAGATAACAGATATTGGAGGCGCAAAAATTTCACAATATCTGATTGTTAATTGGGTAAATTCACAACTACCTAAACATCCAGGCTTGAAAGTCTTCAACGGGTCCATTTCACCTAAGCACTTCTTTAATGGAGATTGGAATACTGGAGGTACCTATGACAATACTACCCCGGGACTATTGGAAGTCTTAGAAGAGGAATCGGCGATTCTATTGCGATTAAGGGAACGAGGGGTTAAGCTTTTGGATATAACGACTCTATCTCAACTGAACACTAGAATATAGTCTTGGTTATCAAAGTCGATCAGTAAGCGACTTTAGTTTGGTTTTCCATTTTCATGATGAAGCATGAATCACACGGAAACAAAACAAAAGGAAGTTTGTTTCTCTCGTTGACACGACCAATCAAAAGAAATTCTCATAAGCTGTTCTCCACCTCGACCCCTAACACAAGTTCGCACAATGCTGATATCGGTCCTCGGACTTGTGAAATATTTGGGTAGCTGCAACCGTTCTATACTTGGACTATCGAGTAGGTTTCCCAAGGAGCAAACATGGGCGAGAAAAGATCAAACAAACTGGAGGAAAAGCGAACCAACAATCTATAAAGTAGAAATCCAACTAATGAAAAAAGATCGGACAATCGACCATCTCTCTATCAATTTCTAAAGCACATTGAAAGAAACAGGATAAGCTTATGTTATGCAAGAAACAAGTCCACGGCTTGGCCTATGAAGCTTTCCAAAATGTTTACTCCCTGCTTCCAAAGTATTGAATGTATGACTTACTTGGTACCCTAATGCATCAATCAAACAGAACAAAACTACTCTTAAGATCAATGTAATCAGACAATTAGTGTGCAAAAATAACAGATTTCCTTCTTTCACCCAAACCCAAAATTAAAATGAAATTAGATTGACTTTCATACTAGAATGAATTACAGCGTTACGCCATGGCGGTATGTATGGAGAAACATCGCAAAAATACTACTTGTTCGATCCATCAAAATAACTAAGGCATATATGGTTTCACATATCTATCATTCACAATTGAGCAATTGTCTAACAAAAACCTAGGGCGAGATAATTGAGGATGAGAGAATTTTAAAGGGCATACCTTTCAACGAACTGCTGTGAATTTCTCTGTAATCTTCAATTCAAAATTTTGGGGACGTAGGGAGAACTGGATGGAGGCTGCGTGAGTAGGGAGAGAGGCGAACTGGAGGCGGCGTGAGTAGGGAGAGGGCTGAATAATAGCGGCATAGATTGTGAAATAGAAAACCGCGCTAATGAAATTTTTCTAGCGGGAAGGCTAAAAATGTGTGTAAAAATAAAACCCCCTTCTTAAAAATTAATTAACCTTCCAATTTTAGTCCTTTCCATATTTTACCTTCTTTTTTTTTTTTTTTTTGTACATTAGGCAAAAACTTAAATTAAGTAATTAACGTAGAACAGGTGGCCGAGGCGTATTTGAGTGAGTCTTTCGAAGTTCAGGGGGATCCAATTGTAATTTCTGAAAGTTGGTTCGGCTGGTAGTTTTTACAGTTTCCGTTATGTATTAGTAGAAATTATTTAACAGTTGGCAGAAATTTAACGGAGCATAACTTTCGCGTCTGATGAATTACGGGGCCCGCCGCATATCAAATCGAAGCTCTCAACGAGATCTACAAGACTCATATGGTATACCCCGTGATAAGTTTGTTTTAAGCCCAAAAAACACTATTTAAGCATTGCTACGGGCCTTGGAACTTTTCAGGTTTTTTCATCTATTTTTATTTATTTTTTCCTTTAAGGGTTTGGTTTGTTTAGGGCATATAAATACCCTCTTAAACGTTTATTTCAAAAATTTTGATAATAAATCGAGTTTTCTTATTTTCTTACTTTGTGCTTGAAAACCATAAGTCGTCATAGGCTTGTTTGTTAGGAATTTCCCGTTAAAAGAATTCCTGTTGTTATTTCATTGCGTCAAGTAAAGGCGGTCTTACGAATATTTTTTGTAAGACGGATCCTTCTTAGCCGACCAGGTGTGTTGGTAGGTTGAGTTGTGAAAGAGTGGGGTTCCTTCAATTAATTAAGATCCTCAAGACCGTCTTACAGGAAACTTACTCTTTACATTAAGTATGAGTCAAAATAACACTTGGGTTTTAAAAGAAAATAGTCGATTAATATTTTAAATCTAAAACTACATCATGTTTATACACAAACGTAATAAATAAACCCTTAAACGACTCCTATTACAACACATTTTGACTAGGAGATGTCGGTGTGGCCTATTTTTTGATTTGATGAGGCGCTAATTAAGGAGGTGCCAAATTAAATAATTTATTGCATCAGCGATTTATGTGTCTCATTATTTGTGTCTCAATATACTGGGCTCTTTTCCCTTTTTTTATGAAATGGCTCCTACAAGATTATTTGATATTTCATAATATAACACAACAAATGCCTTAATATAACACAATAAATACCTTAATAGGCCACTTTACGAGGTCTTCGGAAAAATCCCCGAACATGGAGTCGCGATATCTCAATTTTCTTGTAAATCATTAAAACTGACCGATTTATAAAAAGAATATGTGATTATGATTGAAATGGTTACAATGAGTACTCAATTAAAAAGTTGGCTTAAGCAGTGATTAACTTGAGAGGACCCTTAATCTGAAATCTTTGTAGTTGTTTGAAGTAGGCCTAGCAATTATAACCGAATACATTAAATTTTACGACACTTCATTATGTGTTGGCATTTTTCTAACAATTGTAAGAATTGTTGAATATTTCTCGACATATGCGATGTGTCGAATAGTTACCGATTCTTGTGACAAAATGTCAAAAAATTCCCCAACACTTTAAATTGGTAAAGCATTGCAAAGTTCTGACATTAAAACAAAATGCCGTCAATTTTCCGATAAATATGTTAATTATCGTTTATTTTCGACAAATATATGGAAGTGTAGGGAATTGAATGCGGTTATTTCAAACGTCAAGAAAAAAAATGTCAGCAAAACTAAGTTTTCTTTTATTTAGTGCTTTTAGCCTTTTATAGGCCGCTTAAAAAGTGTCATATTATCCCAATGACTTAATGGGATGCTACTTAAAAAGGGTCCTATAAACCTTTATGATGATAGGACCCAAGAATTATATGTCCTAGTAGGGATTATGATAATAAGACTCTATAGAAAGACATCTTATTAGGTACACCCCTAATAGGTCTCAATGGCCTATTGAGATGCCTACTTGAAAGGTGTCTTATTAGCCCTTGTGCTAATAGGGCCACTAGAGTCATGTGTCCTATTAAGCATCACGGTAATAGGACCCTACGGCTTAGGCGTCCTTTTAGGCCTTTTATGGGATGCCATTGGAAGGCGTACTATTAAGTCTTGTGATAATAGGACACAAAGAGTAAGCGTCCTACTAGGCGGTACCATAATAGGACCCTAATAGTTAGGCGCCCTATTACGACCTTTATAGGATGACTTTTTAGAAGCGTCCATGTAGGGCGTCCTATAATATCATTTTTGTTGTAGTGCCTTGAGTACTTTTTATATTGAAACCGATTTCATTCGGTTGCAAAAATACTTGAATTGAAATGGGTTCATCTGCTTTCAAAAACCATTACAAAATTAGGCGAATGGCATTCTTCCCTCCAACTTTTCCCCGAAACATGATGCAACAAAATAGTTTTCCATTGCAATATGAGTTGCAAAATTAATTGTGCACGTCAATTTCCCTTGAGTACTTTTTATATTGGCCGAAACTAATTTCAATTCGGTTGCAAAATACAAGCGAAATTGAAAGCGAGAAAGAATTAAACAGTTCATCTGTTTCAAAAACCATTGCAAAATTAGGCGGCATTCTTCCTCCAACTTTTCCCCGAAACATGATGCAACAAAATAGTTTTCCATTGCAATATGAGTTGCAAAATTAATTGTGCACGGCCAATTTCTTGAGTACTTTTTATATTGAAACTGATTTCAATTCGTTGCAAAATACAACCGAAATTGAAACATAAAATTGAAAAGTTCATCTCGTTTAAAACCATTGCAAAATTAGGCATTCTTCCTCCCTCCAACTTTTCCCAAACATGATGCAACAAAATAGTTTTCCATTGCAATATGAGCAAAATTAATTGTGTACGTCAATTTCCCTTTTGAGTACTTTTTATATTGAAACCGATTTCAATTCGTTGCAAATTCCTCCGTTCTCTAGCTGTTTTTCTTGTAGTGTGTCACTCGAACCCCTTTTGCATTATTCAAGCTTTCTCCCATAACCCAAGGTTGCCTTGTTCCACACTTGTCATTTTCTTGCCTTCCTTGATACCTCTTTACGTTGGCGGATTCTTGAGCCCTTGCTCCCACATCATACCCCTCTTCTTTTAAAACGATTGCCTTCAATCCTTGGTTCTTTCTTAACCCGTGGCCACTTGAACATTTCTTGATAACTTGATTTACTTGTGGACCTGCTAATGTACCTCTTGGTTGATGACCTCCACTTGCTAGTATGCTTGACAAATTCATTCCCTTGTCTTGATTTCCAAAGCTCAATTCAAACCCCAAATCCATGCCCTTCACTCTTTGCCGCTTCTAGCCAACCAACAATTTGTTTGAGACAAGAACACCTTCTCCTACATGATCATTGAGTTTCACAATTGGAAGGAAATCAAAAAAATCTGTCCAAGTCAGCGCTTCATCTTCTTAATAACATAGAACAAATGAATTTGCAACCATGGCCTTCAAACTTGAAATCTTGTATCGCCGAATTAACCACGCCTTTCTTTATCTTGAAACTTCGACTTACTCTTCAAATCATCCCCTTGAGAATCCCTTGAAACAACCCCACCTCTAAGCAATTCCGTTTAGCAAACAAATTAACCTTGTGAGAAACATTAACGGGCGATCCTTGTTGCAACATAGAGATGGTTTTAATTATGAAATTTTTACTTCCTTTGGTGATAGTGTAGGTGTTTTCTCCCGTTATGGATGACATAATGATGAAATTGCCATGGACGCCCTAACAACACATGACCACGCATCCATAGGTACCACGTCGCCTGAGAACTTCATCATCATAATTTCCAATAGAAAAAAAGAGAGATCACTTCTTGTCCACTTTGACTTGAATTATTATTGAGCCGATTGCAATTTGTAAGGGCAGCGGATGAGTAATGGTTGGTACCATAATTTTTGATGAGAAACGATCGTCACGATGTTGGTACAACTTCCACCATCTAACACCAGCGATGCGGACTTTCCCTAGACAAGACACTTTGAATGGAAGATTTGTTCTCTGGCTTCCTCCCTAAACCGATGTTCTCTACATGTAGGATCACCTCAAAACCACTTCCCAAGCACCTCCTCGTAATCCTCTACTTGGGTTGCCACTTCTTCTACCAGCTTTGTTTCTTGGAATGATTATCTTGAGTTTTTTGAATTTTGGCCATAGTCAACACCAATTTTGTAGAGCATTTCGATTGATAATGCCCATACGTACCCTTGACACATAAAACACTTGACTAAATCCTTGTTTCTCATGGGTTTCTTACATTCCTCAATGTTATCCTTACCCACCTTTGTCATTGGTTCTTCCCTTTGTTCACGCTTTTTTGGCCTTGAAAGTAGATGCCTTTGATGTTGTTTCCTTGCACCCTTCTTTTTCTTTAACCGTCTCTCACATTTAACCGCTAATTTGCAATGTTCTTTGAAGGAGAAATAGGACTGTAACTCTACCATATTTGCAACCTCGGTGTCTAACCCAATCAGAAACCTTGTGTTCTTTTGCTCCACTCTCTCTTGTATATCACACACAATCGAGATCTTTTCGAATTCCTCGATGTACTATTCCATGCTTAGCTCCCCTTGCTTGAGTTGATGAAGTGTTGTGAAATTGTCTTGAAAGTAAGTGCTTGGCAGAAACCTAGGATCAAGATATTTCTTCAACTTGTCCAATGACTCGATATTCTCCTTGCCTTCTCTCCTTCTTTGGGACTTAATATTTTCAAACCAAACTGATGCATACTTGGTGAGTTTAAGGATTGCTACATTGAATTTCAAAATATACATCAAAATAAACTCATTAGTATACATCAAAATAAACTCTGATTTGGCAAACCAACTTTTTTCAACTCATTAGTAATAAAATGACACGTTTGAAAGTAGACTCTTTACGTGAAATATCAAAAAATAGAATAGTGGGCTCTTTGCATGAAACGAAGGGAGTAACAGTTATGACATAACTATTTTGTATCATTTGCCTTTATAATTGTAGTGCATGATTCTCCCTTTCTGGCTTATAATGAATTTCATAAACATGTCTATTAGTTCTCAATTCTCTCTATTTTATATGAGCGTTAAGAACTACTTTCAGCTTAAAGCTTTATCAGGACACTTAATTTTAAACTCTTTTTAAAACCAAGGATTTCTTTTAGTATTATTTTAAAATTTGAATTTTATTTTCCTCGAAGAAAAGAAAAAAAGGAGTCAATCTTTAATTCCTTTATTATTTGAGAAATTAGAGTGTTTTAGCTATAATCATCATTGGGTAAATGTGACCCATCAAATGTGACAATCATATGGTCGACCTTCTGTTTGCTGTGTCATGTGATTCGGCCATGTGGAGGCCAGACAAACATTTGTTATTAATATATTGGTTATGTTCAAGTAATATGGACTATTTGGATGAAACATTTGTTAATAACATATTGATTATGTTCAAGCATTATGGACTATTTGGATGAAACCATGGGTGGCAAATCGGTCGTGCCAGACTGTTATCGACTCGGCACGATAACATCACGACACGATAAGTCCAAACATGACACGTTAAGTTTATCATGCCTAATATTAAAACCCGAACACGACACGATAAGAACACGAAAAGCACGGCACGGCACGATAGACATGATAAGCAAAAAAACACTATTTATTTAGTCAGGCCCCTTAAGCCCATTAAGCCCAATAAATATTATAAAATATATCATTTTGAATTTTTAATACATATTTTGAAAATTAATCAATATAAATAGTCATGTAGTTTAAAAGTTATAAATTTTCAAATGATAAAACTATGAAATAATCATGAAAATAGTTCGAAAGAAGTGAAAAAACCCTAGTAAATTTTTAAAAATATAATTTTAAAACATATATATTTTGGTTATCGTGTCTAACCGTGCTTATCAAGCCAGTTTGATAACAATATATTTTTTATCGTGTTTTATCGTGTTGGCCCTATAACGACCCTAACTCAATAAGCCTCAGCCCAAACCCCATAATTTTGTGCCGTGTTCGTGTCGATCAATCGTGTCGTGCCTCAAATTGCCACCCCTAATGAAACAGATCAGTGTATGTTGATATTGAAATTTTTGAATAATAAAGATAAAAAAATAAATTGCAGCCCCAATATCCTACTGTGGGCGTAGCCCACAAGACAAACACCAAGCAATCAAACAATTTCTTGCGTATGGAAGCAAGGAGCCAGTGCTCCCCTTTTTATTGCTTTCTTTCCAGCCTTGTCAATTATTTATTTCCAAGCCTACATTTCATTGATTCATACATAGTACATAGTAGGGAGGGTAATATGGGAACAAGAAAGTAGTCTCATCTTTTCTAATTCGAGATAAAATAATAACAGAGAAGGTGAGATATTATTTCTTTCGAGAAAAGAGGATTATCTGAGTATATGGATAATTTTATTCGACACACTAAAGTCCTACAGAATAGCCTTCATCAAAAGTGGAATGACCTGGAGACAAAACCATGAGTGAATAGGTTGAAGCAAGTACGAAAAACTAGAAGTCTAGAAGCAATACAATTAGCAAGGACTTCGCTAGGCGTAAACATTCATGGAGATTGATATTTTGGGGGATAAAATGGGATTAGGGTTCTTGAGCGAGGAATGAGGTTTACAAATTAACGAATTACAAAACTCAATTGAGCGAAATTAATTTAAATTGAGGACACTTTCGGTAATGGTAAGTAGGATTAAACTGTGTAAAACCACAATTTGACCAAATTTGTAAGTTGATTGAAGCCAATTTTAATTTTTTTTGAGGATGGAGCTTGAAAAACAAACGTATCAAGATTGTTAAATTTATTCAACGTCAAGGTTGCCAGAGAAGATGTCGAAAAACATACCCAAACCCATGTCTAGAATTAGAAATGTTAAATTTGGTTGGTCCTAACCCTATAGGGCCAGCACTATATGGATGCGACCCTATAGGGCCACGTAAACGGTTCATTTAAACGGGTCACTCACATCATAACCCTAACCCTAACCCTATAGGGTACGATTTAACAAGGTCAGTCCTATTAACGCATGATGCCTTATTTAAATCAAATAATCGAAATTAAGTAACAAACATATTGACGGACAAGTGACAACGATTAACAATACGAATTAAAAACATGAAATCGAGTTTTTTTTTTTGAAATTATTTCAACATTATTATCCTCTTCATCGACAATAATAAAATAATATAAAATAAATATTGGTAAGAAGTTAATACTATCAAATATTTTAATCAAATAGTAAAATATAATACTAAGGTCAACCCGTTTAGGATGGAATTTAAACAGGTTGCATTTTCCCGACCCTAACTCTTTCTAATTCTCGATTAGCAGGATCAACCATACGGGGTTCGGCCCTTTTAACATATCTAATTATGTATCTAAAAATCTCGTTTTAACCAATTTTGGAAACTTATATGTCTTAGAACTGTACTTACGACCATGATTGGGTTTGACTTTCATCAAATACACATACATCATCACAAAGCTAACAGGGGATAGATATTGGTTTATCAAATTAAATGATAATATATATTACGCATTTGAATTTTAAATAAAGGCTTAAATAGCAATTTGGTCACCATACTTTCCAGCGTTTTTCATTAAGATCACTCTACTTTTTTTTTCCTCTCAATTTAATCATTATACTTAGCAAATCAAGTCAATAAGATCACTTTTGATTATTTCCGTTAGTTAGATGGACGGAAATATTTGAAATGACCAAAATGCCCTTACTAATTAATGTTAAGGGTTTTCAGTTTAAAATATTAATAGTTAAGGGGTCAAACTAAAAGATCAAATTATCAATATTTAATTTATATTTCTAAAATCTCTCTCTCTCTCTCTCTCTCTATATATATATATATATATATATATATATATATATATATATATATATATACTGTAAGACCCCGAACCTTCGTGTATTTGACTTTCTCGTGTTGCATGCTTTGTTGTTAATGCGTCGAGTGTTTATCTTAACATGATAGCACCTAAATAAGTCTCATTGGAGTCTTAGTACCTTGCATATAAGATTTACAATGTTCATCTTAGTTGTTGTATGCTTGGTTGAGAGTTTAGAAGCATTGTTGCTTCGTTTGAGCCTTAAGGTTTCTCAGGATTGCCCTTGTTGCTTGTATTGTGTGTGCTTTCAACTTGCGAGAAGTTCATTTAAGTTCTAAACCAAGTGTACTAGTATTTCCCATGCTTGCATAATCATTGTTCATAGACTTGTTGCATTTGGAAATAAGATGACCAACATATTACTTCACAGATTCAGTCCGGTTTTGGGCAAACTTCGGGAAAATTCTGGTACCAATATACTGAAGAGAATTTTCTAAAAATTTAGTATGTTTTACCTACATATGTTAGGATACTCCTGTAAAATATGGTATTTTTCCAAGGTGTATAAGTACCTCATTTAGGTCTTGACTTACGGCTGTGCCAGAATTCTGTTTTCAGGAAATCAGCTTCTGTACTTGAACTTGTAGTAGCCATATTTTGATGAATATAAGTCCAAATTGAGTAATTTAAAAGGCTAAAATATAGTTTAAAGAGTCTAGTTTCACAAAAATCAATAATCACCTCATTTGGAGGTGTGAGCTATTTATGGTCGATTTTACAAGATTGACTGTCTGTTTTCTAGATTTTGGGTTTTTGACTTGTTTTGGTTGAAGACCCCTTGCCCTTCCCTTGTCCAAAGTCCGACCATTTCAGCCTAGAACACCATTTTTGACTTTAGTCAAACCCTTCTAAGCCCTTGGATCAACCCTTATCAAAGGCCATCCTCCCTTAGCCAATAGAAAGGCTTATAACCCCCTTCACTTGGATTAGGGTCTAAATGGTAAGTATATAAATCATTTTTCCAGCCTAATTCAGCCATTTGTGATCAAAAACTTCAGAGATACAGAGCTTCAAGCTCCATTTTCGTCCATGGAGGAAACCCTAGCTTGAGAGACCATTTCCCGGAGTTCCGGTGGTCCGATCGGCGATCCGAGACCGCCAAATCGAAGGCCTTGATCTCCTCTACAACAATCCTTGCTTTGATCATCCATTCATCCATTAATCTTAGGCTTAAGGTACGTTGAAAATTCCCTGAGATTTTCATGTTCAATAAAATGACATGACCCCTTCATTATAGTTGCTCTATTGATGATTATGAACATCTTTTGTGAAGACAAATCCTCCAATTCAACCTAAGAAATATGAGTAGGATTTTATGAATTCTTATTGAAGTTGTGATTTTGACTTTATGCAAAGCATGAATGTTGTTTATAATGAGCTTAGAACAACTCTTGTGAAAGATATGTTTCAATTCAAGGTTTAACAAAATCTCTGATTCTAGGGTTTGAAACTCGGGATTGTGTTTAAGGCTAGTTTAAGATCATGAACGGCCTAGTTATCGAGTTCTAAATGAAAGGAGAACTTAGGAAAGGGCAATGTAATGCATATAGTATCAATGCTCTATTTGGTTGAATTTTAGTAAAACTCACCGGAGTTGAGATTAGGGAGTTATTGAACAATACCGACTCCACATTCAATCCCTACGATGTTTGTAGTGCGTTAGACTAATATATTAGCTTACGTGACTTTGGGATGGATTGAAGGGCATGTTTGATATGAGTGATTATAAGACTCAATCGAGTTCTTATGTGGTTTATGTGATTGTGTGAAGCAAATGCACAATTGAGAGCATGTTGTAGAATGATGTATCTACTTGACAGGTTGAATTCGCTCTTGTCGAATTCCTACTTGATTCTTTAATGAGTAAAAACACCTACTTGTTGAATAATGAATTTGAGGACTAGTCTATGAGAAGATTAGTCTATGAGAAGATTTGGATTGGGGCTTTCTTAGTACTCTATACATGGAGTCTACTTGTATAAGTCGCTAGGATGACCATGTTGTTATCTAAGACTCACCGGTATGGTTTGACCTTACGGGTTATTACCGCTCTAGTGTTGCTTAAGTCTTTGACTACCATCGACTTTTGTGTTATTGAATGAGTTACTACTCTAGGAAGAGTTTAGTAAATGGCTTCATGATCCGAGACTAACGGAGTAGTCTTGGATAGTATTTAATGGATGATGGTTAAGTTGTGACTCTGTTGAATTTCATAGGTGAATATGGAATCTTGTGTATATTTTATATTATGACTAAATGCATGATTTCCTACCTTGTCAAGAATTGATTCTTCTATGTGTTTCTATGATATGACTTATGAGCATATTGAATGTATTTGCCTTCGTGCCTGATCTGTTCTACAGTTAATGAATTGTGGTGAACTTGGATTCTACTATTAAGTGGAATTATGAATCAAAATTGAACTAAGCTTGATTTCACAATAATCAACTTGGGCTTCCCTTATATAATTGACTTGGGACTTGAACTAAGATTCCTAAATGGAATGAGAACCTTGCTATGCCTCAAACGAGAACATAGAAAAGAGTCTTGGGACACATATAGTGTTCAAACTCTATTTGGTTGGAATTGTAGTAAAGACTCAACGGAGTCGAGTTAAGGAACAATTGAACCTTACGAGGATCGTGGTGGGATCCTATGACAATTATATTCCAATTGACTAGATTACTAGCTTTTGGGACTTGAATTGAATAGAGTGAACAAACTTGGCACTTATGATTTAGAGACTCAAATGAGTTCCTATTGTGGTTTTGTGATTTATGTAACAATGTGCATAATCGTATGAGTTTAGTAGGTCATTATATCTACTTGAGAATTAGCAAGTAAACATCTACTTGTGCATTGCATATAAGTCAGTGGCATTACTTGAGTTTTCATGATGATGGTGGGACGATGCATTGCCTTCACGAATTATGGGATTCGTGATTGTAATGTATCGCCGCTCGGGATTCGGGTTTCACACACACCTCCCTTGCTAGCTACGGTGGGGAAGTAGCCCCTTTTGTCGTAACCAATTGAGCACATTGGCTAGTGCTATTTTCTGAGTAGAGAACTCGGACCGAGAAGAGCTCGGTACTTTGATACCGAACACGGGTATCAGCGGCGCGATATGATTAACGGTTGTGATTGCGGGAGCAATACGACGGCGGTGATTTGGTATCTTCTCTATCCCTTATGTGGCTTCCTATGGGCACTTATGTGATAACAAAGTGTTAGTTGAACATGAGATCTTATTGACCATGTTTGTATTGGTGATGATATATGAGAGATTTGATATGTATATATAGAGATATGCATACTTGTATATGAGATATATATGAAAGACTTGATGTGTATATATATAGATATGCACACTTATGCATGATGATTGTATGGGAGATTTGATATGTATATGTAGAGATATACATACTGATATAGGTGTATATATATAAACATGCACCCTTACACGTGGTAATAGTGTGAATAGCTTGATTTGTATATATAATGATATGTATACTTGCATATGATGTTTTGTGGGAACTACCTTCTAACTTGTTTAATTTGTGTTTGAACAGGAGAATTACACCGGTTCATTTGGACGTTTAGTAAGTAAGAAGAAATGGATATCTTGAGGAGTATCGAAGCGATACGACGCCTCTTCACGGGTTTTTCTGTCATATAAAAATGACACCCCTGGTTATGTTTATGTTACATAATTATATGTTGCATATATATTGTAGTAGCGTACTGGGTCATTATGACTCATCTCGTACTTGTTTTTAGTTGCGATCGATAGGTGCACTTCGAGGTCGAGTAGATCGTGATCGTAGCGGTGGCGGTAGTCGATAGTCGAGGTTAGATCGTGTGGTTCGTGTTTGTAGCACCGACTTTCCAGTAGCAGCTTGGAGTCTTGTTCCTTTTTAGCATTGTCATTGATTTCATGTACTTTGCTATTCTTGTGAGATCGACATTTTGTAAAGTTATTTAGACTTTGATCGGGTAGAATACTTGGGTATTTGTATTTGTTATTTCTTGGGCTGACATGTAGTGTCGTGCCTTGTTTGTGGCTTTAGTATATATTTCAGTTGTCTCCCGGGCACACAGTAGCTTTGGGGAATTTCCTTATTTTAATTTTTATAGTTGTTGGTTGGTATGCTTTAGCCGTTGGGTATTTGTTATATCGGGTTGGTTCTTTGTTGAAAGCACCTGGAGTGCCGATGGTTTGATTAGCGCTCGCAATGTTGCGGCACGCGAAGTTTTGTTTTTCCTCCTTTGAGAGATAATGTCTCTTGGTTTCATTGTCGTTGGTTTCGAGCTTCATAGCTTGGAGACTTCTTTCTTATATTGCTCGCCGATTTGATTTTTGAAATACCGTATTTTAGTGCGGCGTTATGTTCATGTTTAGAGCGAGTTTGCTCGACTGTTTGACTAGCACTACTGTTTATCAAGTGCTTGTCCTCTTATTAAGTTAGTTCCAGCGGCACGACCTTGGGATTTCGTGTTGGAATCCGGGTCGGGTCGGTACATATACTCCCTAACATTGATCTCCACGCATACCCAGCAGCCTCCTTCCTGCTCCATCTCCAGCCAAATCTGCCCTTCTCTTTTGCCGACACCCCCTCATCGCTATCATCTCCGAGAGGTGTAACGACCGATTCCAACACGAAATCCCAAGGTCGTGCGCTGAACTAACATACGAAAAGGACAAGCACTTGCTAAACAGTAGTGCAAGTCGAACAATCGAGCTAACACGCTCTAAACGATCATAAAGCCGCACTAAAATACAGTATTTCAAAAATCGAATCAGCGGAAGCAATAAGGAAAGAATTCCCAAGCATGAAGCTCGAAACCAACACCAATGAAACCAAGTGAGACATTATCTCTCAAAGGAGGAGAAACAAAACTCGAGTGCCGCAACATTGCGGACGCCAAACAAACCATCGGCACTCCAGGCTGGTGTTTCAACAAAGAACCAAGCTTATATAACAAATACCCAACGGCTAAAGCATACCGGGGTCAACCAACAACTAAAAAAATTAGAATAAGGAAATTCCCCAAAGCTACAGTGCCGGAGACAATCGAAATAAATACGAAATCCACGGACTAGGCACGACACAATACGTCGGCCCAAGAAAGAACCAATACAAATATTCAAGTATTCTACCCGACCGTAAAGTCTAAATAACTTTACAAAAATTCAATCTCACAAGAATAACAAAGTACATGACATCAATGACAATGCTATAAAGGAACAGGACTCCACAAGCTGCTACTCGGGAAAGTCGGCTGCTACAAACACGAACCACACGCTCTAATCTCAATCTATCGACCATTTCTGATAGGCCACGATCTACTCGACCTCGGTGCTATCGCTATCTTGCAACTAGAAACAAGTACGTGATGAGTCATAATGACCCAGCACGATACTACAATATATATGCAACATAAAATTATGTAACATAAATATAACCATGGTGTCATTTTATAAATGACAGAAAACCCCGTGAGGAGGCGTCGTATCGTTTTGATACTCCACAAGATATCCATTTCTTCTTACTTACTAAACCATCCAAGTGAACCAGGGTGTAATTCCCTGTTCAAACACAAATCAAACAAATTAGAAGGTAGTTCCCACAAAACATATATGCAAGTATACATATCATTATATATACAAATCAAGCTATTCACATTATAACCACGTGTAAGGGTGCATATTTATATATATACACCTATATCAGTATGTATATCTCTATATATACATATCAAATCTCCCATATAATCATCATACATAAGTGTGCATATTTATATATATATACACATCAAGTCTTTCATATATATATATATATATATATATATATATATATATATATATATATATATATATATATATATATATATCATATATTAGGATGTATATCTCTATATATACATATAATTTCTCTCATATATTAGTCATGTATAAGTGTGCATATGTATATACACATTTAACACCAACCAACACAAACAATGGTCAATAAGATCTCATGTTCACTAACACTTTGTTATCACAAGTGCCCATAGTAAGCCACATAAAGGATAGAGAAGATACCAAATCACTTTCGTGTATTGCTCCCAATCACAATAATCATGTTCACTAACACTTTGTTATCACATAAGTGATACCCGTGTTCAGTATCAAAGTACCGAGCTCTCTTCTCGGTCCGGTCTCTACTACTGGGAAAATAGCACTAGCCAATGTGCTCAATTGGTTACGACAAAGGGGGCTACTTCCCCACTGTAGCTAGCAGTGGAGGGGTGTGTGAAACCGAATCCGGTACGGCGATACATTGCAACCACGAATCCCATAATTCGTGAAGACAATGCATCGTCCCACCTTCAACATGAAAACTCAAGTAATGCCAGCTGGACTTATATGCAATGCACAAGTAGATGTTTACTTGCTAATTCTCAAGTAGATATAATGATCTACTAAACTCATACGATTATGCACATTGTTACAATAATCACAAAACCACAATAGGAGCTCATTTGAGTCTCTAAATCATAAGTGTCAAGTTGTTCACTCTATTCGATTCAAGTCCCAAAAGCTAGTAATCTAGTCAAATGGAATATAATTATCATAGGATCTCACCACGATCCTCGTAAGGTTCAATTGTTCCTTAACTCGACTCCGTTGAGTCTTTACTACAATTCCAACCAAATAGAGTTTGAACATTATATGCGTTCCAAGACTCTTTTCTATATTCTCGTTTGAGGCATAGCAAGGTTCTCGTTCCATTTAGGAATCTTAGTTCAAAGTCCCAAGTCAATTATATAAGGGAAGCCTAAGTTGATTATTGTGAAATCAAGCTTAGTTCAATTTTGATTCATAATTCCACTTAATAGTAGAATCCAAGTTCACCACAATTCATTAATTGTAGAACAGATCTGGCACGAAGGCCAATACATTCAATATGCTCATAAGTCATATCATAGAAACACGTAGAAGAATCAATTCTTGACAATGTAGGAAATCATGCATTTAGTCATAATATAAAATATACACAGTATTCCATATTCACTTATGAAATTCAGCAGAGTCACAATTTAACCATCAATCCATTATGTACTATCCAAGACTACTTCGTTAGTCTAGGATCATGAAGCCATTTACTAAACTCTTCCTAGAGTAGTAACTCATTCAATAACGCAAAAGTCGATAGTAGTCAAAGACTTAAGCAACACTAGAGCGGTAATAACCCGTAAGGTCAAACCATACCGGTGAGTCTTAAATAACAACATGGTTATCCTAGCGACTTATACAAGTAGACTCCATGTATAGAGTACTAAAGATAGTCCCAATCCAAATCCTCTCAATTATGCATTTCTTTCACACAATCATATAAACCGCATAAGAACTCGATTGAGTCTTATAAGCACACATATCAAACATGCATTTCAATTCATCCCAAAGTCACGTAAACTAATACATTAGTCTAACGTACTACAAACGTCGTAGGGATCGAATGTGGAGTCGGTATTGTTCAATAACTCCCTAATCTCAACTCCGGTGAGTCATTTCTAAAATTCAACCAAGTGGAGCATAGATACTAAATGCATCCCATTGCTCAATTCTATGTTCTCCGTTCATTTAGAACTTAATAACTAAGCCGCTCATGACCTTAAACTAGCCATAAACACATTCCCGAATTTCAAACCCTAGAATCGGTGATTTTGTTAAACCTACAATTGAAACATATTCTTTCACAAGAGTTGATCCTAGGCTCATATAGAACAACATTCATGCTTTGCACAAAGTCAAAATCACAACTTCATAAAGAAATCATAAAATCCTACACACATTTCATAGATTGAATTGGAGGATTCTACTTCACAAAAAGTGTTCCTAAGCATGATTAGAACAACATTAATGAAGGGAACATGTCATAATATTTAACATGAAAATTCTGGGAATTGTCAACTCACCTTAAGCCTATGAATAAAGGATGGAAGGAAGATTAAACCAAGGATTGTTGTAGAGGAGAGCAAGGCCTTCGATTCGGCGGTCTCGGATCGCCGATCGGATCACCGGAACTCCGGCAAATGGTCACTCAAGTTAGGGTTCTTCCTATGGACGAAAATGGAGACTTACTCTCTGTAAATCTGAAGCTTGGTGATCACTAATGGCTGCCAAGGCTGAGAATTGGTTTATATACTTCCCAAGAAAACCATAATCCAAGTGATGGAGGTTATATGGCTTCCTATTGGCCAAGGGATGCAAGTCCTTGATAAGGACTCATCCAAGGGCTTAGAGAGGTTTGACTAAGGTCAAAAAGGGAGGCTCAAGTCACTTTGGACGTCAAAGGGCCAAGGGTAGGAGGGTCATCAACCAAAACTTACCAAAAAACCCATATGTGTGAATTTCTGACCAATTTCCAGATTGTTGTTACTGGACAGTCGATCTTGTAAAATCGACCATAAATAGTTCACAACTCCAAATGAGGTTATTTTTGATTTTTTCTGAAACTAGACTCATTAAAATATATTTTAGAATTTTAAATGACTCAATTTGGACTTATATTCATCAAAATAAAGTTACAACAAAATCAAGTACAGAACTGATTTCCTGAAAATAGAATTCTGGCACAGCCGTAAGTCAAGACCTAAATGAGGTACTTAGACACCTTGGAAAATTACCAAATTTTACAGGGAGTAACCTAACATATGAAGGTAAAACATAATAATTTTTAGAAAATTATCTTTAGTATATTGGTACCAAAATTTTCCCGAAGTTCGCCCAAAAACAGGACTGAATCTGTGAAGTGATATGTTGGTCATCTTATTTCCAAATGCAACAAATCTATGAAAATTGGTTGTGCAAGCATGAGAAATACTAGTACACTTGGTCTAGAACTTAAATGAACTTCTCGCAAGTTGAAAGCACAAACAATACAAGCAACGAAGGCAAACACGAGAAACCCTAAGACTCAAACGATGCAACTAAGCTTCCAAACTTTCAACCAAGCATACTATGATCATAACCAACTTAATGCAAGCATGAAATGAATGAAACGATGTCTCTAGCATGTTAAGACATAAAATAAACATGCTATAATGATGTTATACATGTAAAAGGGTTTGGGTTCTCACACTACGCGAGAAAACTCACAACCGAGTCAAGTAACGAACAACGTCGGTATACGACTTGTAACTTTAACTAGTTAAAGTCTATGGAACATATGAAATTAAGGTATTGACTTCTAGATAGCCTACCTACACAAATCAAGGTTCTTTCCTCAAGTTTAGTAAGTGAGGTCACGGTTAAACGACAAGCAAAACGAGAAAGTCAAATACACGAAGGTTCGAGGTCTTACAGCAGGTTTCTTAATCTCGTCCCGTCTCTTCATCTCCCATCTCTCACTCTCTTCTTCGTCTACAACCCCAGATCTGGACAAATCTCAGTTCCTAAGCTCTCTGACATCACCGCATGAACAAAACTTGTGGATTTCAGACAATTGCCTACCTCCAACATATATGGTGGTTAGAAGTGGAAGGAGGGTTGGAATTTGAGTTTCCTGCAGGGAATTACAGCTTATTCTTCTGTCTTCAACTCGGAAGACCTTCAAAGAAACTTGGTGGTTCTAGTTGTAGCCGTAGCCCTAGCCGGAGCGAGTCCACGACGGCAATCAAGCCAGTCCGATTACAATTTTTGACATCAACGGGTGAGCATGGAATATCAGAGTGTTATTTGAATGAGCCGTGATAGTGGTTAGATTATCATGGTTGGGATTTTACTATCCAAGACTCACATGTACCAATGAAGATCATATTCTCAATGACCCAAATTGATTGCACTCAGAGAAAAGGTGGTCTATCTCTAGACTCTATGTTCATTTGTCCAATTGAACTCAACAGCCCCAAAAATGGCTTACTAAACTTGCTTTTATACCAAAAATGGCGTTAAGCTTTAATGGTGTCGCTGGAAGCTGTGGGGTGTGGAGGTCGGGTAGTGGGAAGCAAGCGTTGAAAGGCTTTGACAGTGGAGGAGATGGCGGCGGGCTGGAAGAAGGAGACGGAGAGCTTGAGAGAAGGGTGTGCGTATACCTGCCAAAATGAAACAAAGAGATGCATGAAATCGAAATCGAAATCAAAATTGAGAAAAAACTGGGCTGGGGGAGATGACAAAGTCGGTTGGATCTAAGAGAGGGATGGCCGGGTTTAGGGAGGTAGATGGTTGTGCCGAAGTCGACGAGGGATGACCGGAGATGTAAATGGAGATGAAGATGAAGTCAGAGAAGAGAAGGATGGAGCGAACTCAGAGTTAGATCTAGGATAGGCATGTGGAAGAAAGAAACATCAAAGTTTCTGGATTTGAGAGGAGATAGAGAGGTGTGGCCAGAAATGGTTGTGTGGCGACACCGACCTCGGACCCGAGATGGAACCGCGGACCGGAGCGCCCAAATACAAGACAAGAAGGACAAGAAAGGACGAACATGCAAGTACTTAAAATATTTTAAAACTGACCTGACGCAACATTTCAGTCGCAGCATAACTCGACACTAATGGTCGATATGTCAAAATCATTTCACGTGATAAACAGTTAAGCCATTACTAGGACAAGAATATAATTAAGAGCTAAAGGTTGCTCAGCGGAAGTCTATACGTAGTGAACAACACACGATATACAAGGCACGACTAATACAATTGTCGGCATCAAGAGAAGTATAAGTACTACAAGAGGTTATTCTACAAGTAGCTAACAGGAGAACACTAGTACAAGATCTATAAACAATCCCAAGCATAGTCTAGTTGACTAGCTTTAAACCCATTGTCCTTGCAAAATACAAAAGAATAGAAGAGGACTTCTAAAACTACCTCTTCAATCGCAAAAGCCTGAACAAAAGAGAACTAAGGTGTACAAGCACCACGAGCCTCAACGAGAAGGTCCTGTCCTGCTAGGATCTAAAAAAAAAATACAGGGGAACGGGTAAGTTATAAAGACTCGTAAGCTATCAATCATGCATGACAGGCAATATGCAACACGTAATGTGAGGATATAGAGCCGGGCCGCTGCGTAGACGTGCAAAACAGACACCTTCGATAGCGTGCGATAATCGATGGTTGTGATAATACATCGATCTCCGAGGGATGCTCGGGAAAACAATAGTCAACTCAATGGGCGCGTATTGGTTGGCCAGAGAGAGCTCTTCCCCACTGTGGCCGGCAGTGGAGGCGTGTGTGACAATATCAAGTATGCCAGCTGGACTTATGCAATGCCAAGTAGTATTTACTCAACAATCAATCAGTATGGAACGAGTCTGACAAGAGCGTCCTCATTAAAGATTAGTATATAATCTCATCAATAAACAAGCAAGATTGAGCTCGACAAGAGCGAACTCAATATATCAAGTATGCATTTATTATGTCATAAAGATACAAGCATGATAGTCAATCCATTTCAAGAGTCTAGAATTAGTTTTCTAGTTTGAACGCATGTAATAACGTCGTAGGGATTGATCATTGAGCCGGTATTGTTCAATAGCTCACTAATGTCGACTCCGTTGAGTCATTTCTATAATCAAACCAAATAGAGTTAAAACACTATTTGCATTTCCAACTCTTTTCTAAGTTATCGCATCGATTAATCTAGGTCATTAATCCAATTAATAACCATAGCCAAGAATAATCTCAAGTTCCCATTTCATGGAACCCTAGAATATCACGTTTTCCCAAATAATGGTCGAAAGTCTATGACCCAAGAATAATAGTTATTTCTAATGTAGCGTAGAACACTTTTACTTCTAGGCTTAGTGTCCAAATTGAAACATTTGCATTCATGGTCTATAATTCCAGATTTTCATACTCTCTAAAACACTCCAATATCATGGTAGAAATCAAGGAGAGCATGATTTAGACATGAGAGAAGGGTAGCAAGAAGAGGTAGCATGTTATCTCTAACATGGACCTAAGGGAAATCGATAGCTTACCTCAAGCCAAGCAAAAGACGGAAGCACGAAAACTATCGGTCTACTCGATGGCGGCTTCGTAACGGCGGTCTCGGAATCGCAAGCGGGTTTCGAAATCTCTTCGAGTCAAACCCTCACGCTCTAATCTCATCGAGACTCTCACGCACGAACTCTCTTCAGACCAAGGAAGAAGAAGAGAAGAAAAATGGATCGTAAAGGTGAAGTCTCTAGCTGATGTAGAGGAATCAGCTTGATTAATCGTGAGTGGAGAACACATGTCACATGATGAATGATGGAAATAGGTTTAGAAATCTTAATTAGGCTTAGATTAGGATAATAAGACTCTAATACAAGTGGTTAAAGTCACTAATGATAGAGGTTTAGTAAGGGTACAATCGTAATCAACCAAATGTTACAAAAATCCCGTCATGCTGGAAATTCACCTTGTTCGGTTGTGGAGGCCAAACCTCCTTCATAATGTTCGGTTCTTGTGGCCGAACAATGCCCAAGATGTTCGGTTGGCATGGTGGAACAATTCCTCAGGTCATACGTTAGGTCAAACAGGTCAAGATTTGCACGTATAACGGATACAAGGCAAAAACAACTCAAAGAAGCATTAGAATGAGTATCAAGGGTCTTAAAAACAATGATAAAAGTCTCTCAAGGTCTTGGCTAAGTCCAAAAGATCAAAGCCCGAGCAAGAACAAGCCAATCTAGAGCATGCAAGGCAATAGGCGTTCTATACGACAATTATGGTTCGATCAAGGAATGCAATCAAGTCAAACATGTTAGGGATACTACTAGCATGTTAAATACACCTTCTAATCATGTTAAACAAGTAGGAGACAAGTTATACAAGTAGGTTTCGGGTTCTCACAGGTTGTAACTTGACCGGAGATGGTGGGGGCTTGGTCGGAGATGGGAGAAAGGTTGGAATTTGGATGTATCGGATTTGTTTGTTTGGATTTGAGGGAGGAAGATGGGGAAGGAAGTGGATGTGCCTGGTTTCAACAACGGTGTGGAGAGAGAGACCCAATTTTGTTTAGGGGCATTTTGGGGTTTTAATTTTTTTTAAAGTTTTTCATCCAAAAAATTGGATGGAGTGATAAACATGAAAATAAAGCCAAATATAATGATTAAATTGAGAAAAAAAAAAGTAAAGTGATCATAATGAAAAAAACTAGAAAGTAGGGTGACCATATTGCTATTTAAGCCTTAAATAATGAAGTCAGGATGGTTGAGTGGTATAAGGTGACATCCTCAAGTTTCTATCATTCTGAGAGGTTGTGGGTTTGAATCTCAATTCTAAGATTTTGAACCCACATTTTAGCCAAAAGCTTCCAGCCTTAGAACCTGACAGCCCAGCCCAGCTTGCCAGGGTCAGACCGTTTATTAAACGGGTTGGATTTTCCCAACCCAAACCTTTCATATTTCTGGTTAATGGGTCAACCTCATGGTTTTCGGCCTTTTTAACATCTCCTTCTAGAATCAAAATGCATTTTAGCCAAAAGCTTCCAGCCTGCGGGCTAGCCCTAGAATCTGCTAGCCCAGCCCAGCTTGTCTGCGACTAAAATCTACCAGCCCAACCCAGCTTGTCTGCAACTCTATAGGATCATCCCGTTTATTAAACGAATTGGATTTTTCCAACCCAAACCTTTCATGTTTCTGGTTAATAGGGTCGACCCTACGATTTCTTTTAACATCTCTTTCTCAAATCAAAATGCAAAAGGAAAGATCAGACCCTATACATGTTTTAAAATCATAATAACTCTCAAAACTCATAATTAATGAAACACAATATCCCTAATCGTGGCTAAAATACAACCACCTGAAATGAAATCCAAAATAAAACTAACCAAAATTTATAAACCTTTAAAGTACAAATGAATTATTAAATGTCTAAATTTCCTTGACAGTCTCCATTCGTCTACTCGAAATAACTCATCTAATCAAGTTTATTCATCACCTGGAAGAGTGAATAAAAAAGGGTAAGCAAACAATGCTCAGTAAGTTCATATACAACTCCTCCGATTTCTAACAAAGAACTAACCGAAATAAATCAAGAAAATTTATGCTTCCACACTAACATCGAATCATGAAACCCGACATCGATAATCATCTCTCCAATCTCAATTTCGAACCTTGCTCTTAGTTTTATCAATGGTGTAAAAATTGGATTTGATGTAGAGAGAGAGGGAGAGGGAGAATCAAATGGGAGGTAGATGGAAGATCTGGACTGGAGCAGGGGCGGCGACTGCAGCTGCGTTCGACAGAGTGGAAGGAGGTTGGTGGCTATGGTGGGTATTGAGCTAAAAACGAGGGAGATGGAGAGAGAGAGAGAGAGAGAGAGAGAGAGAGAGAGAGAGAGAGAGAAGGGAGATCGGAGAAGACTGGACTCGAGTTGACTGGAGTGGAGGAGGTGAGTATGGCCATAACTGAGGTTGGAGATGGAGAAGGTAGATTGAAGAACACAACGACACTGGATCTGGAGCTACTACGTATGAAAGAAACCGTAGCGGCTGATGACAGATTTGGATTGTAGCTGCTGCGTATGAACGAAACGACCGACGACTATGTTTTGAATGCAAACATTCCAGTTAACAGAGGTATATTCATGACAGTAAGCTGCTAGCCTACTACTGAATTGAACAAAATAAATTAATTAATAAAATCACTTACTTCATCGTACAAACCGGTTATTGTAAGACCCCGATTCCCGGTTAGCTTGAATTACGTGCAATGCGCGCATTTCTTCCCTTGTTGATCGCTTATTTGATTTCTGAGAGAGTCTAGATGTGTATGATAGATCACATTAAGACCAAAATACTTTTAAGAGATGTCATTTAGTTGTTAACTTGCTAAAGTCACAAGTCGTAACTCGACGATAGTCGAAATGCGACGCGATTGAGAGTTTACTCGGGTTTTGTGTTCCTGACCTCGATTTGGTCCTAGATCTTTACATGATGATTAAATAACATGTTTAGATGTGTTAGAATTCTATATGGATGCATATATGTAAGTATTAGAGATCATTCATAACATCCTTAACATGATTTAAATCTTGTTTGAATGCTTGTCGAATCGACGGTTTGATTGCTACTTTACTTCTTGTCGTTCTTCTTCTTTGTACAACTTTTTCGTTTGGTATTATTTTGACCCTAGATGACTAGGTGACCTTGGGGAATTAGCTTAGAATTATTTTTGAGTGGTCGTGTAAACGTTTACACATGCTCAAGTTTGATTTTCGGTAATTCGCGTATTTCTGAAGGCCACGATAGGTCTGTAGTATTTTGGCCATAACTTTGTGTAAAAAACTCGAAATTCGGATCCGTTTGATGCGTTAGAAACTAGACTCATAGAGCTTTCTAAAAATACCTTTTGTGTAATTTTACGATGTGTATTTCGGTACAGGAACATTTTGTAAAATGATCCAAATTCTGGTCTACTATAGTTGACCACTCATTGTGTGTTAGACTTTCTTTTGGCCAATTACACACCTACCCTTAATGATAAACTCCCCATATTCAGTTCCTAAACCATCCTAACTATCAACCATGGCATGCTTAACAAGTTTGGGAGTTTTGAGTGCATGGAAGGCACTTGGCAAGGAGAGACATCCACATGCACAAACATGCATTGGCCACACCTTCCCACCCCACTATTCAACCATAGATTGACCAAATACACCCACTAAACCTTCCATTTTCTGCCATCTCTCTCCAAAAACGTGGCTGATCATTCTTGAAGGTTTGGGAGAGTTTTCTTAGTGTTCTTGGGAAGTTCTTGAGTGTTCATCAATGGTGGCCAAAGCTAGAGGAGTCCATTTACAAATCCAAGCCATAGAAGTGAAGAGGAAGATGAGGAGAACCCATTCCACCCTTTGCATGTTCGATTTGTTTACTTGTAGTGGTGATTGTAGGTAAGCTACTATACTCTTCTTATATGATTTTTGGTGCTCATTGACCCTAAGGAAAACAAGGGTGCTATTTGAGGTCAATGAGTACACATGCATGCTTTGTGCGATTTTATATTGAAGTTAAGAGTGAACTTGCTAAGAATCATGTGTAGGATGATTTCTATGATTTGTGAAGTATGTTAGGGAGGTTCATTGTGTAAGCTTGGACTTTGATATGATGAGTATATGATTCCTAAACCTAGGGTTGATTATAAGTTGATGAAGTAAATGGGTTATTGATGATGTACATGATTTTTGGAGTTTATTGGATATTATGAATTGTTAGAATTATAAATGGATATATGTTTGGGAGTTTGGAAGTATACTTGTTGAATCTCTATTTTTGATTATAAGCATGAAGAAGAATTTTCACAATGAATTACATGTTTGAATGTTTCGTTTGACTTTTAAGAATAAGAGTTGACTATTATGCATATGAGAGTATGTTGCCATCTAATTGATGAAATTTTTTTTATAAGCATGAAGAAGAATTTTTACAATGAATTACATGTTTGAATGTTTCGTTTGACTTTTAAGAAAAAGAGTTGACTATTATGCATATGAGAGTATGTTGTCATCTAATTGATGAATTTTTTATTGTAAGCATGAAGAAGAACTTTTACAATGAATTACATCTTTGAATGTTTCATTTGACTTTTAAGAATAAGAGTTGACTATAATGCATATGAGAGGATGATGCCATCTAATTCATGAATTTTGGATTATGAACATGTATAATGAATTATCGTTATGGTTAGTGAACCCTTAATTTGGGTTGAAAGCATGATAGGTGAATTTTCACAATAGATTACATGTTTGAATGTTTCGTTTGACTTTTGAGAATGGAGTTGACTATCATGCATATGAGAGGGTGATGCTACTTAATTCATGAATTTTGGATTATGAACATGTATAATGAATTGTTATTATGGATTTCATGAATAAAATGTTATGTTTGACTTTATCGGGTTGAGTTGACTTTTATGCATATAAGAGCATGTTGGTCAACAATAATTCATGAATTGAAGGTTATGAGCATGCTAGATGGATTTATATCTTGATTATGAGTATGCTAGATGAATTCACATCTTGTTTGGATAAATGGTTATTTTGAATGAGAGCATGCTTGATTAAATGTTAACATGAGATACATGCTTGAAATGTGATGGTTGACTTTAAATATTAAGTGTTGACTTATGAATGATGATTTGGGGTTGTTGTTGGGAAGGTATGAATTGTTGGGTTACATAATGTTGTTAACCCTAAGAACATAGCAATGAATAATAGGAGGGCTATGATGCAAATAGCTTCTATGCCTTAAAATTTGAAAAGAGTAGAAATGACTCAATGGAGTCCATTATTGGACTAATATGATATAGTGAATCACATATTGAGATCCTATGGAATTTGGGGTAGTTTTGATGGAGGCTAAGCCTCCGAGCGTTTATAAGTGTATGAAGAACACTTGAGTATTAGAGACTTGATAATATTGCTCTAATGTGTTTATGTGTTAGTTAGCATAAGAAATGCATAACTATGTGATTTAAAAGTAAATATCTACTTGATTGGATTAGTGCGTGATGTTGTACTTTTCCTTGGTGAGCATTTGAGTATGGATTACATGTGCTTGCGTTTGAGTCCAGCTGGCGTCTTTTTGGTTTGAGTCTTTGGCGGACGATGCATTGTCTTCACAAATTGTGGGATTCGTGATTTCAATGGATCGCCGTGTACACACCCTCCATCGATGGCCATGGTGGGGAAGTAGTTGATCTTAGTTGTAGTAAGTAAACATGGCTCTGATCACTATCGGAACCCGAATGGGGATTGTTTCGGGTACGTCGATACCACTAATGGGGTTATCGAGGACACGTTTGTTTCCGCAGGAGTTGCACGCTGGAAACGGAAAGGAAAATCATCTTCTCTCTTATGTGGTTTATTTTACGAGCACTTGTATGAATTGTTGTGTTACGTGGTTATGATATGATATACATGAGATGATGATTACTTGATGAAATGTTATGATAAGAAATATAACATGCTAATGAAATGATGACTTTTGATATAGTGTTATACTAGAGATATAACATGCTAATCATGATTAGAATGGAAACCATTGTCTTTCGTATATAAGTTCTTATATGAATTATGTTAAAGGATGAAGTGTGAGGCCCATGGAATAATTGAGTTATGTGGATGATGTTTTGATGAACAGTGCAATATGAAGATAATATGTTAAATATATTGGAATTGAGAATTATATTCTATTGAGATGAATTACTTATGATGAATTATGCAAATGATGTTCTATGAGACTATGGTTAGGTTTCGGTTTGTGTTGTGGGTTATTCCATGAAATGTTATATCATGAGCATGATATGAGATGTATATGTTTTATTTGAGCATAATGCCATGCCATGACATTGCATCTTTAGTAGCTTACTAAGTCTTTATGACTTACTCTGTTTACCTTGTTTTCCTTAGATTCGAGCCGAGCTAGTGATTCGAAGGAACCCGCCGAGTCTACGATAGTATGTGTGGTTCATTGAGAAGGTTGATACTAGTTTATTAATTGGTAGTCTTTGATTTGGAAAGGTCGATTGGGAAGTGAAGTTATATAAACTTCACTATGGGTAGTAAGCCTTGTGATTATTTAATTGGTACTTGTTTATGTTGTTTAGTCTTTTGTGAGCCGACGGATGTTAGTCGTGCCATGTTAATATAATAATATTGTTTCTATCTATATCAAGTTATTTATATCGTTGGTTATGTTTACTCCGGCATGTTTTTAGCCGTTAAGCATGCTAGACTAGAGTTGTAGACTTAGTTTAATGTTGGGTTCCGGCTGTAACGTCGCCGATGACTTGGTATATAAATTGCTATTTAATGATATTGCATGATAGGTGGTTTTGTTTTACGTGCCCAATGTTGCGTCACGTGATTTTAATTTTTGGACCGAGAGATTCATTATCTCTTTGGTTGTGTTAGTTTGAGCTTGTTAGCTCGGGCGCCACCGTTTACTTAGGTTACGCTTCCGCATGTGTTAAAGTTATTGGCATATCGCCGTTATGGCCTTACCCGTTATTTGTTATCTTGTGTGTTTTTTATAGCACGACCTCGGGGTCTCGTATTGGGATCCGGGTCGGGTCGCCACAATTATTGTTTTCTTGGTCAACCTTACTTTACCCTTTACCCTACATTTATTCCTCTCATCTTAATGGCCCAATTTATTAATTAGCTAAATGGTCCCTCAATTTTATAATATGGATTGCCAATTATACCTCTATTAATTATCACGTAAGACGTACTTGCGTTGACCTAATGAAAAATAAAATAAAATTGGACCGAAGGACCAATTGCGTCACAAACTTTAAGTAGAGGGACGATTTTTACAAATTTGAAAAAAGGGTAAGGTACATGGATGATTTGGGTAATTTGTTATGCATTGAGGTACATAAGAATGAAGTTTTATGGAATCCTAACTACTCACTGAATATATGCTCATTCGAGGCAGATGTAATTAACCAGCTCTCAACTGATGCATTAACTATAATCCTTCCATGAATTAGTAAGTTTATCTGAGTTTGATTAATTTATGATGGTAAACTATGCAAACCGTTCTTCCTACTGATAATAAAAGGCTTGAGTGCTTATGGAGAAATTAGTTGCTGCTTCAGTTAGCATGTCTACACTTTAGACTAGAAATTTTATGATCACTTGAATGGAACCTATTCATTGTTGTTTCAATCTTATGCATTTTCTCTTTTGATTGCATTAAAATAGTATCACACAGTTGGACTTGAGTTTAGTGTCATAAGAGCACACAACTATTTTAGGTTGCTTATTCATATGACAAGTTTTATAAAATAAACCACTGACGTAATTTAATTTTCTTACCATAGCTAGCAAAGAGATTTATTGCAAATTGCAAGTGCAAAAGGCCTTCTAGTTAACGTGGTACATGCTTTATGGAGATGCTTTATGTGATCAAATTTTATATTATCTAATAGTTCGTATGGTCAATATCCAAGAAGCAAAGATATGAATTTGACGCTGGTAAGATATTTTGATGAAAAAATAGGACACGACGCATGAGGATACTTTGTATGCATGCATGTATGTATGTATGCCTATAGAGGAGGAAGAAAAAATATGGAGACAAATGGAATGTGTTATGTTCTTCAATACTAGAACTCTAAGGCTTAAAAACCATAAGACTTGAGATTCGCTCTCGAGAGAGGCCATTCTTTAGAATTGTTAGGGATCAGTCCTTGCCTTTGACCCTTCTTTGGGAAAGAGTTGTATTTAGTGCATCTTTTTCAGCTTCGGCTAAGGAGCCTTTAGAGGAGTGGCTATTTCAGATATGCAGCGGGATTGGAATTACATGCTTTCTTAGTTTGTTTGCTTTGGCATATTTATTCTCCATTTCTTTTGTCAATTGACTTCTTGTCCATCCCATTGTAACTTTTCTGTCTATAAGGACTATCTTCTTTTCTCTACTTTTATGTCATCACAGTTATCATCGAGGTTGATCTTCTCCGTTATTGCACCAACTGGGAGGGTCTTTTGTAAAAGCTTTTAGCTAATTATTGAAAAAGGGATGCACCCAACAACTAATCTAAATTTCTCTTTAGGTTCTATTTCTATTTTGTAGAAACCACTTAAATCAGCTTATGCTTACTCCAAATGAGTTAGTTACAAATGACCTCATCTGACAGTCTTGGGTCAGCTTATGCTTAATTCAATAAGGATGATCTTATTGTAGGTTCTCCTCAGTATCTTATTATTTTTTCCATCATTGTGATAGGAAAGAATTCTAGGGTTACAAAGTGCTTGTATATTCCTTGTTCTCTTGTTTTTGAAATACATTGTCCACTTTAAAGATCCCATTATGATTTCACTTCATAAAATTCAATTTTCAACCACCAGAAAGATGGTACCCTGTTATTTTTCATTAAATTTTACTTTCCTTTAATTAAGTATAGATATCTTACCTATGAGATACTTGGCATCTAACTGTTCTTAGATTGCACTTGAAGAACTTGCTGAAAGAGTAAATGGAGAAATGCATATGACTCTGAACCAATTGCAGTATTTGAGTCTCTCCATGTTAGTAATTAAGTATGATGACAAGGAAGCGCCTTAGCAGCAGTTCAAAGGATGAAGACATTTCCCCCTTTACAATTGTCAATAAGGATGATTGTGATTGTATTGTTTTTACTATTGGTGTTTTTTGTGTTTATGATAACTTTTTGTACTTGGAAGATTTGCTTTAAATCTTAAGGCCCTAGCGTCTTCCAAAAGATGCCTATCTTTTCTTTCTACTCTACCATTTTTCTGTGGACTTTCTACACAAGAACTCTAATGAATAATCTTTAAAGAATTAAGAATAGGAGTAAAAGCAAAATAAAAAAAAAGTGCAATTCCATTATCGGATCAAATTTCTTTTACATTTCCATTAAACTGAGTCTTGTTAGAAATAGTACAGGCAAAAACATTAATTAAATCAAATTACAAAATTGAAACCAATTAAAAAGTTACTGCTTTGTCTTCTAAATCTGCAGGTAGACTTCAAGTCTGCTGGTGGACTTCAAGTCAACTGGTGAACTTCAGGTCTGCTTGGTGACATCTTGTAAGACCCTGAATTCTTATTACTTGACTTGATATAATTATAGCCACGATGAGCCGCAGTTATGCAGTGCTGTCGTACCGGTTGTGTTTATTGTCATTTTACTTGGTTGATATTAATTTTGACCCTAAGTTTAGCCCGCTATGACTGGGACCTTGGGGATTAACTTAGAATTATTTTGGATTAATCAGATATACATTTGCATGCTCTCGTGTTCGATTTTTGGCTTAACTCCTATTCCCGCAGGCCATGATAGGTCTGTAGTATTTTTGCCACAACTTTGTGAAGGAAACTTGGAATTCAAATCCGATTGGTGCGTTAGAAAATAGACTCCAAGAGCCTTCCAACCATACCTCTCGTGTAATTTTTAGACTTGTATTTCAGTACCGGCACATTTTTAAAGTTGACCTAAATTCTTGTCTACTTTAGTTGACCACTCAGTGTGTTTTCGACTTTATTTTTAGCCAAATACCCACCTACACTTATTAAAACCCACCCCAAGTCAGTCCCTAACCTACCCTAGTTCACCTAAACCCTTTTCCCTTACCTTGGTTAGCATTGGGAGTCGTGGGCATGCTTGGCTGCCCTTGGAGACCGCATTTTTCAGTCTACCCAAGCCTTTGTGTGGGAACTTGCACCTCTTTGTGACTTTGACTTCACAAACTCCCAGCCATCTCCTACCTCCGAAATTTGCTGTTTCTTCTCCCCTTTTGTGTCCAGATTAGAAGCTTGGAGTTCTTAGTTGATGATTGGGAGCCCAACCTTTGATTCCACAAGCTTTGCTCCCCCGATTTTGGTAAGTGTTCTTGTTGTTTGTAGACTCTATCTTCTCTCTTCCAGCCATTCCTTTTGATTTCATTTTCTTCCATCCCCTTCCTTCATATGTGTCTGAAGTTTGAAGATCCTTGGAAGCCATGGAAATACTTGAGGATTAAGCTTTGTTACAACACAACTCTACTCACCCGAAAGTCAAGCTAGGAGCAAGGATTTAGGGCTCCTTGAAGACATCAACGTCTTAATCCATTTTGTGTTCTTGATTTCCAGATTTAAGTAAGTTACTACTTACTTATCCTTTTGATTTGTGGCTCATTGACCCTAAGGAAACAAAATTACTTGGTATGTGTGGTTAATGAGTACTTGTGTTGCTAAGAATAGCTTCATCTTCTTGTTCAATCCATGCTTGATTGCCAGAAAATCAGATTGTTGATATGAAATTGAAATTACCATAATTGGATGATTAAAAATCCAAAATTAGTGTTTTAAAATGCTATATTGTATTTCAGAGTGTCTAGTTTCTTAATATATAAAATTCATGAAATTTGGAGTTGTGTGAAATTAATGGTCGAATTTATAATTTGACTGGGCAGAATAATCATAACAGGAAAACAGATTATTAGCTTGATCTTGATTTGAACACAAATTGAAGAATACAAATCTAATTGGAGTGTTTTAAAAATGTAAACCCTATCTCAAAGAGTCTAGTTTCTGGAAATCTAAAATATGTGTCATTTGGAACAACGGGGAATTTGTGTTGAATTTTGTATGATAGTCATGCAGAATAAGTCATAACAGAAAACCAGATTTTTTCACATGAATTGAAGTGACTTTATTTTGATGAATACAAGTCCAAATAGAGTACTTTAAAGTTCTAAATAATATTTTCAAGAGTCTAGTTTCTAAATATATAAAATTCATAAAATTTGGAGTTGTGAGGAATTAATGGTTGAATTTACAAGTTGAATGGGCAGAATGTGTAATAGCAGGAAATCATATTTTAGACTTCAACTTGAACTGACCATGACTTGATGAATACAAGTCTGAATTGAATGTTTTAAAAGGCTAAGTTATAGTTTGAAGAGCCTAGTTTCAGAATATGTAAGGTTTATGAAATTTGGAGTTGTGATGAGTTATTGGTGAATTATACAAAAATGGCTGTGCAGAATGAGTTATTACTAAGTTGTAATTCCAATGGTTGGAATGTGTATCTTTCGGTGCATGAACATCGACTAGAAAAGGATTGATTTGGTTTGAAGAATGGATTACTGATCGATGTATTTTATACATCGATTTACTATGCCTCTGTGACTTAAATTTAGCTATTTCACGAGGCTTTTGGCTACTGATATGCGTTTTCTAGTGATTTTGTGAGTTTCAGGGTTTTAAGTGAAAATATGCAAACAACAAGGACTTCTGGTGAAAATTCCGAGAAGGGGTCAGATTGCAAAAGTGAAGAAGAAATTAAAATAAGAGAACCATACTGGGTACCTTGCGGTCGCAAGGTACAGAAGACCTTGCCTCCGCAAAGTGGACAAAAACAAGAGAAGCTCAAACCTCGATTTTCAAGGACCTTGCGGACTCAAGGTGCCATAGACCTTGCGACCGCAAGGTAGTCAGAATGGAAAAATTTACGTTTTCACCAGAGATTCAATTATAATACAACTCCTCGGTGTAAATAGAGGTCGGTGGCCAAACCGTAAGACAGTTAGAAACGGCTGGAGACAGCTTTAGAATAACTTTTAGGTTGTATAACATATTTTAGTTGTTGTAATTGCAAGTATTGAAGATCGATTCATGAACTCATTCATCTCCATGTGTTGTTCATCTTCAAGGATGAACTAAATCTTCATTAATCTAGGAGGTGGGAGGTAATTTGTATCAAATCTATGCTTGAATTTATATTTATGTTCATTCAATTCTTGTTGACTGTAGTGTTTATCAATCCCTATATTATTTCTCTTTGAACAAATGAATGTAATAGCAAATAATAAAGGCCTAGAGGTGCGGATAACTGTATGATCAATATGCATATGTCGTACACTTGCTCACCATCACAATCAATTGGACCTATCGATGCACGAGAGTGATAAGTTAGGGCCAGGTTCAATATATGACCTAGGTGACAGATAGATCATATGTTCTTGTGCTTAGGATATAGAATGGATGAATTATTTGAAGATGGAGACTGAACGGTAATTCAACAGGCTATATCTATATTTTGTGAACAAACCCAAGAAATTGAATGATAATTATTTTAAATTAAGCATAGAGGAGATATAAGTGAAACCCTAATCCTAGATTGCCATCCACCATAAGATCTTCATAACCTGTAATTGCTGCTAATTAGTTAAACACCTAAATAATAATAATTAGTTTGGAATAGAATAGATATAAAAACTCCCCTTAGATTATTAATTTGCTATCAATAAATTGCACTATCTGTGATCTTCTTGTCTCTGTGGGTTTGACCCTTGCTTCCAAAACTATTCTCCAATAGTCTTGTCCACTTGCAAGGAAAATAATTAAAATAAGACATCGATCAATTACCATTCAGGGATATTGTAGAGTGTATCCTTAATTTTGTTAGAGACCCTTTAGATGCTCTTAGAGCATAGTGGATTGTATCTAATGTGCGATCCTATTCACGTGAACTTTAATGAGATGGGTTTATGAATTAACATGAACTTTAATGAGTTGAGACTATTGATTTATCATTCTATATTGTGAATATAACCTATAGAGTAGTCTTGGTGAACTTTAATGTTAAGTAAATAATAGGGTGTTACTGAATTAACATGATTCCTACATTTATTGAGATTTGTATCTTGTATGAGAATATGATGAAACATATAGATTATGATTTTATTTGTGTTGATTTCCCGACTTATATTTAAATTGTATTCCATTAACAAGTGGAACTGTGAACTTGGAATCAACTTAGGCTACCAACTCGTACTTGACTTAGTGACTTGTGAACTAGGATTCCTAAATGGAACGAGAACCTAGCAATGCCTTAAATAAAAATGTAGAACGAGATCCTATGACTCCTGAAATCCATTTAACTAGAATATGAGGTTTGAGATTCTTGATTAAATTCATGTTCACGTTGATTGTTAGTCGTAGTGTATAACATACCTACTTGACTTGGATGAGATCCCTCTTATCGTGCTCGTCCTTACTTGATTTCTTAAATGAGTAAACATTTACTTGACTTGGATCAGTTCGCTCTGGTCGAACTTGAGCCTCTACATGTTCATGATTGATAAGTAAACATTTACTTGCCCCCATTAAGTCCAGATGGCGTACTTGTCTTGTCTTGTCATGTCTTCCCTGGTTGACGATACATCACCATTACGAATCGAGAGATTCATGATAGTGATGGATTGCCGAACCAGATACGTCCAAACCCCTCCATTCTTGATCACTTTGGAGAAGAGTACCTTGTGTAACCATTAGGGCGCTTGGAATAATACTATCCTCGGTCGATGAACCATCTCGTACATCCGACATCACGTTCCTGTTAACATTTTATATTGCAGGAGCTACGTTGCGGCACCAGTTCTATATCATATCCTATTATATGTGGATTTCCTCCTGGTACTTATGTAACATCAAAGTGCTACCATGAATATGTGAGCTAAGTGCTTATATGTACTTGTTCTTGATTGCTTGATATTCGTGATGAGTCTATGAACTGCTTGATATTTATATATGTAGATATACATACTTCAACTTGATTATCCCAGGATCGTCTTCATATGTATATATGTAGATATGCATACCTTTACATGATAAATTCCATGAATGCATTATTAGGTATATAAACGAGTTTATACACCTACACCTGATGATCCTACGAGAGACTTGATATATGTATATATATAAATACGCATACTTCTACTTAATTATTCTATGAGAGACTTGGGATGTTCTATATTAAGATATACATCGTTAATTATGGTGATTCTTGTGGCTTGCCTACTGACTTGCTTGATTGTTTATGAACAGGGTATTCACCCTGGTTCATCTTGGTAGTCTGGCAAAGAAACGATTTCTGAACAGTATAACTCGACTTACTAGATCTTCGTCATCGTAACATGATTTCATTTCAACATATGACAATGTTTCATTTATGTTATATTGTTTTGTAGTAGCGTACTGGGTCTTTTGACTCACTCCGTACTTTGCCTTCTAGTGTGCAGTTATTGATAGCCGCATTGAGGCCGAATAGATCGTGAATGTAGCAGATCGTAGCTGATCGATAGATCGAGATTAGATCGTGCGGTTCGTGATTGTAGCAGCCGACTTCCCCGAGTAGTTGCTTGTGGAACTCTATTCCTTTTAGCATCGCCATTTGTTTATGTACCTTGCTTTTCCTGTGAGGCCGATATCTTGTAAAGTTATTTAGACTTTACGGTCGGGTAGATACTTGGGTTTTGGTATTGTTTCTTCTTTGGGCCGACGTGGTTGTGTCGTGTCATTGTTCTTAGTCTTAGTTTTTATATTCAGTTGTCTCCCGGGCACGCAGTAGCTTTGGGGCTTTTCTTTATTCTAGTTGTTATCATTGTTGGTTAACCCCGATATGCTTTAGCCGTGGGTAATTGTTATATCAAGTTGGTTCCTTGTTAAAACGCTGGCCTGGAGTGCCGATGGTTTGTTCAACGTCTGCAATGTAGCGATGTCTTCCTTGGTTTCTTTGGCCTTGGTTTCAAGCTTCACAGCTCGGGACTTCTTTTCCTTATCGCTTCCGCAGATTTGAATTTTGTAGACCCGTATTTTAGTACGGTCTTATATTTATGTTCGAGCTTGTTAGCTCGACTGTCCGACTCGCATCGAGCTTGTTAGCTCGACTGTCCGACTCGCACTACTGATTTATAAGTGCTTTTCCTCTTCTTGCCTTGTCCTAGCGTCGCGGCCTTGAGATTCCATTTCGAAATCCGGGTCGGGACGTCACACTTATAGTCTGCTGGTGGATTTTAAGTCTGCTGGTGAACTTCAAGTTTGCTGATGGACTTAAAGTCTGCTGGTGAACTTCAAATCTGCTGGTGGACTGAACTTTGTTGTTGCTTCACACAATGTTTGATGTTATGGAGTTGTGATCAACCTTCAAGTCTTAACCAAAAGGAGAAAAACATGACATGAGCCTTGGATTTCAGTAAAAATGTCTAGGTAGCCCTTGAGTGAAAGGGAAAAAACTAGAATGATTCGTTGAGAAAAGTCGAGCTAGAATATATAGATAATAAGAGCAACTGTGTTTCTTATATGATTTTTAATAATGAAAGAAGACAACAAAGGGAGAAAAACATATAGATAGAATATGATTGGTAGGACGTCTGATAAGCTATTTGGAACATTATACTTAATAGTTAGCAAAGAAGATTGTAAGCTTTTTTGGCAAGTGTATCCTTTTACTTATTTAGAATACTTCGGATCCTTTCCTTGCAGGAAGGCATTGCCTGTGCCCGATCCTTCGTTAGCTTGATTTACGTGCAATACTCGCACTTCTTCTTTTGTTGACTGCATGTTTGGTTTGCGAGAGAGTCTAGATGCGTACGAGAGACCACAATAAGACCAAAATACTATTAAGAGATGCTCTATAGTTGTTGACATGCTAAAGTTACAAGTCGTGACTTGACGATAGTCGGAATGCGACGCGATTGAGAGTTTGTTTGCGTTTTGTGTTTGTGACCTCGATTTGGTCTTAGACCTCTACATGATGATTGATTAACATGTTTAGATGTATTATACTTCAAGTTGGAGGTGTTCCTTAAGTCTATTTATGATTTGGAAGCTTTGGAGATAGTATTCGTCTCTATCGCGTAGTTCGGGGATTGAGTCGCGTAATCAACTCTCCTTTGGAGTTCTTATTCTCCTAGTTGTTGTTCAACTTTCTAGAAGTATTCAAGCTTCTTCATTGTCCTTTAGAATTGCTTTAAGTCTCCTATCATTGCCCGTTCGATTGCTAGTTCATTCGTCGTTTTGGTTGCGTGTTGTTACACCTTATTCCGATTTTGCTTCGAGTTGTTTCGGGGGTTGTTTGTGAGTGTTTTTGGGAGTCCAAGACCTAGTTTTAATGTGGTTTGAACCTTGTTTGATTTGGTTATGTGTTTGGGGTCATTTGGGGTTGAATTCTAAGCCCTTTTTGCTCTGGAAGGCTTGCGATCGCAAGGTGGAATGACCTTGCCCCCGTAAGGTCAACAGAAGAAAGCATGAAGAGGAAGCTGAGAGGATGCAGCCGCATGCTAGGGGACAATGCGACCGCATGGTGCCCCAACCTGTTTTGCCCTGTTTTGTGATTTTGAAGGTTTTACCCATTTCACCCTTACTAAAACCTATCCTAAACCCTCCCTAACCTTCCTAATTAGTTCTAATTGAATCCTAAAGTGTTGGGTTAGTTTTATTGAGCATCATTAGCCTAAACTAAGTTGCAATCAACCCTAAACATTCACTAAATGTACCAATGAAATGTCTATTCTACTCTCTTTAATTGTGGGTGTTATAACAACAAACCCCCAACCATTTCAGCCATTTCCTCCTTCATTTCTTTCCCCCAAATCGTGAGTTAGAGAGAGAGAGAGTCCATGGGAGATTTGAAACCCTAGCCCTTCTCTCTTCGATCCATGAAGATCCAATCGTCGAATTGCCTTCAAACTTCGGATTCTTGAAGCCCTCGACGAGTAGAACAACTTCACCGATCCGATTTTCATTCTTTGGAGTTTTCATCCGAGCGAGGTAAGTTACTTTTTTTATACTTTGGTTCATTGGCCCTAAGGAAAACAATCTATGTGCTATTTGTGGGAAATGAACGCTTGGTATGCCATATATGCCTATTTTGTGAGTTTTTGGAGGTATAAACATGATAATGTCTTGAGTAGGATGATTTGAATGATATTATGTGTTGGGAGAAATGGGTTATCCCTTTGTTAAGATTTTTATGAATTTTAGGGCTTGGGAATTAAGCCCGAATTATTTTGGAATTTGTTATAAATTGAAGTGGGTGAAATGTTGGGATTTATGGAATGTGTAAAGAATGAAACTTAATAGTAAGACACAACGGAGTCAATATAAGTTCAATAATGTGTTAATGAACTTGGGTTGAAATTCTATGATTTTTAGGTTACGTTTGATTATGTTTGTGAGGACCCGAGTACCTCATTTTGTGTTCAATTATGACATCCGTGTGTTAGAGACTTCGATGGTGAACATTAGGTGACACTTCACCTAATTAGTGAGCCGTATTAAAGAGCTACTAGAAACTCAAGATTTGAATAGTCGGCTGCGACTCTTGGAAATGTATTTGGAGTGTGCTCGTTAGAACACCGAGCATTAGAGACCAACCTATGATCTCGAGTACCATTTAGTAATGATTATTGAATGAATTCTCTCTAGGGAATTTGGTCGCGTGTACATGAAAACACTTGCGGGATTTGGACTACGTGGTAGTCTTGTCATTCATGAGAATGGTTTCGAGGATGTCAATTATATACGACGGATAGGACCATGGTTGAGTCTGGTATGCTTTTATGTATAGACTAAACACTAAGTCTTGATTTATGGTTTTTCTTAGACTAAAATAATAGTCTTTGGTTTAATCTCTAGTAGAGGACTATAGTAGACCTCACATTGTGATTTATTGAGCTTATATGCTACTCTTGATTGGGTGATGGCTTGAGGATTATGAGTACCTCAATATGTGGTTTTTGGACTAAACTTATAAGTTAGTTAGATTTGTCAAGTACATGCAAATATGTGCATTGTTAAAATTGGTGTGTAGAGCTTTATGACCTACTTGATTTGATGAGTCCGCTCTTGTCGGACTTGGTTCTTGTTTGAGCATGCGAGAAAATATCTACATGTGCATTGCATATAAGTCCAGCTGGCATTATTTGGATTGGTTTTTATATGTCAGGGTAGGACGATACATCGCCTATGCGAATCGTAAGATTCGTATTCGCTATGGATCACCGTACCTGGGACCTCACACACCCTCCATAGTTGGTCACAGTGGGGAAGTTAGCCCATCTCGTAACCAATAGAGCGAATGGATTATGCTAAACTAGAATGAGAATGGGCTGCCCTTGAGGCGTAGCCGTTCAGTGTGTCGATGCAATCACGAGCATCGACGGTACAACCAGTTCAACATTGTGTATTGCAGGAGCAGCACAACGGCACTATTTGGGTATCTTCTCTATCCCTTATGTGGCTTACTATGAGCACTTATATGAAAGATAACGTGCTATGTGGTTTATGAAGTTTACATTCTTTGATGACTCAAACCAAGCTTATTGTTGGTATATTATTAAGATGCCTTGATTATATATATACTGGTGCATTATGCCATGCCATGCCATGCTATGCCATACAGTTGCATTTAGTAGCTTACTAGTTCATTATGACTCATTCCGTGTGCTTGTTTTCCTTAGTTTGTGCAGTGAGCTCGTTACTACGCGTTGCGGTTGCGGATTAGTGATTTCTAGCAGGTGGTCTTCCGGGCGATAGCTTGGATTTATTATTATTGTATTTATTCATATTGCGAGACTCGGATGTAAAGTTATGTATACTTTACTTGGGTATATTGTGTTAGTATTTTATTATCGTAATATTTTGGGAGCCGACTTGTTTGGTCGAGCTGTTGTATTTATTTAGAAGTTATTCTGTCGTCTTCTCAAGTAAGGTTTTAGCTCACGTATTCTAGTATTGTGTTATTGTTGTTTCTATCTCCGTCAACTTTAGTCGTGAGATTTTGGTTTAGTTGTCTAGTATTTAATCTCTTATTCTTTTAGTTGATTTGTCCCTCCGGCATGTTATAGCCGTTGAGTGGTTGTTTATCAGGTTGGTATTTTGTTGTTTCGCCGGCCTTAGGTTTGCCGATGGTTTGTTGCCCGTGCGCAGTCTTGCATCACGTGAGTTGTAGAATTGTCGAGAGATAGTCATCTCTTAGCCTTGCATTCCACAATTTGGAATTGAAGGGTTGGGTTCCATCTAATGATTTGCTTCCGCATATTTTAGTTTTTTTGTTATTCCGTATGGCCGTTATGGCTTTACATTCCTGTTTCGAGCTTGTTGGCTAAGCTTTTGACTTGCACCATTATGCTTAGCAGGTGCTTGTCCGTCTCTTAGCTTGTCTTGGTGGCACGACCTTGGGATTTCGCATTGGAGTCCGGGTCGGGTCGCCACATTACCAAATGATGGAGATCTCTTCCTCGAAGAGTGTCAAAGCTTTACTATTCTATTAGAGGTAACATAAACTACTTTAGCTTTTATATGCATCCTTTTCATCTATTATTTTCTCTAAGATGTCTTGGAGTTGCAAATAAGAACACACGCTCAATTGAGAAAGAGCTTTTATTGCTGATCTGTCTACATCTTTTCATCATTTTTCTTCCGGCATGTCCCTTTTGACATTGTCGGTCTAATTTTTCTCCTCCTCTATATCTCTCTGCCCATTTTATCTATATGGCACTGATGAAGGAACTTTTTAGGTATATTTATGGGTAAAGGCCAAATCTAAATAACATCTGTTGAAGACAATGCCAAAAACTCAAACTCGTGGAAGACCATGAAATGAAGGTTCACATGCTTGCAATCCCCCTCCGCCCTTCACATTTAACCTAGCTAGGATTCAGCCAATTCAAGATTCTCTCCTACATTAATGTCATATATAAGGTAAGGTGATCAAATAATCACCTGGCTGGTCCATTACCTCGAGAACTTGGTCAGCTTCAAAACTTATTTTTGTTGTAAGTTCCTCCTTCTTGTTTCTATTTTTAGTCTAATGTACGAATAACTATGTGGCGACCCGACCCGGGCCCGAGGTGGAACCGAGGGTCGGACCGCCCAAATAGGAGGGAAACAAGTGGACAATTAACATGCAAGGACTTAAATAAAGAAAACGACGTGACGCAACATTTGAGACGTAGCACGCCTCGGCCCTAAAAGGCTGGTATTTTAAAAACTTTTCAAACCTGATAAAACAGTTAAACAGTTAAACCAAGTCATCGGCGACACTACATGCCGGAACCCAAGCTAATAGTTTATGGACAGGAATTAGATAAGAGCTAATAGGATGCTCAGCGGAAGACTTAAATGTAGTGAACTATTAACAAGATAACCAAGCACGGCTTACACAATGCCTGCATCAAAAGGAATACAATTACTACAAGTGTTAAACTACAAGTAGCTAATAAGAGTAACAAGTTCAAGTTCTATTCAAATTCCCAAGCATAGTCTAATTGACTTGCTTTAACCCATCGTCCTTACAAAATAACAAAAGAAAGGAAGAAGACATCTAAACCACCTCTTCAAACAGCAACGGCGGACAAAAGGAGGAACAAGGCACGAACACCGCAAATCCTCAGCGAGAAGGACCTGCTTTTGCTAGGATCTAAAAGCGATAAAGGGGAATGGGTAAGTCATAAAGACTTGTAAGCTATCAATCATGCATGTCATGGCAATATGCGACATACAAGGCAAGATATCGTCACATAAGCATAGAGATCATATATCCAAGATACACATTGTTTCACATAGGTGCTCGTAATAAATCACATAGGATAAGGATATATGGAGGCCGGCTACGTAGTTCATACAAGCGCATACAAGCGTTATCGAAGTGTTATGGTATCGGATGTGTGTAAGTACATCGATCTTCAGGAGATGCAGGGATAGACACCAATGATGTTCGTTTGATTACAACAAGGGCAAGGGAGCTACTTCCCACTGGCACGGTGGAGGCGTGTGTGGACAAGGACAGGATGCCAGATGGACTCATGCAAATGCCAAGTAATGTTTACTTAACAAATTCTCAGGTAGGGAACGAGGTCGACAAGAGCGATCTCGTTCATGACAAGTAAATATTCTCATCAATAATCAAGCAGGATTGAGTCCGACAAGAGCGAACTCAACATGTCAAATAGGCATTCTATTATATGACATCAAGAATCAAGCATGGTAATCAATCCAAATTCAAAAGTCTACAATTATCATTCTTAGAGAAACGTGTTTAGAACGTCGTAGGGATTGATCATTGAGCCGGTATTGTTCAATTGCTCACTAAATTTGACTCCGTTGAGTCGTCTCTAACAATTCATCAAATAGAGTTAAAATGCTAAATGCATCCAAAACTCTTTTCTAAGTTCTCGTATCGAGTAGACTAGGCCATTAATCCACTTAACAACCATAGTCAAGAATTATCATTAATTCAATATTTCATGGGAACTCTAGAATCATTAATTCAAAAGTTATCAAAAGCCAATGGTCCAAGAACATTAGTTATTCCTAGGAAGACATAGAACACATTTGATTCTAAGCATAGGACCCAATCCATAGGATGAACAATTCATTACTTATGAAACCCTAGAATTCATAATCTCATAGAGTTGTCAAAATCATTAGTCCAAGAACAATAGTTGTTCCTAAGGAGGCATAGAACACATTTAATTCTAGGCTTAGGACCAAAACAACAAGATGAATATATCATTCAAAAAAACCTTACAAACTCAACTCATCATCAAACATGGCATGGACAAGGTAGAAGCATGGGAATCATGAGAAGAGGGGGACATGGCAAGTCTAACATACATCCTAAGGGGAATCAATAGCTTACCTTTCACCAAGGAAGAAGATGGGAAGAGCACAAACCAATCGGTTGGAAATGATCAACTCTACAAGCTCTACACTTTTGATGAAGGTGGCTTAAGCAATGGGAGAAGGGATGATGGAGAACCAAGGAGGTAGCTTCAAGAAGCCATGGAAGAACTTGAGAGAGGAAGAAATTCGTTCTTGGAGAGTGAGGGTGAAGAATGAAGGTCAAAACATCAGATTGTGGTGTATATAGGTTCAAAAATCTGAGTGGGACAAGTGTCACTCTCATGTGGTTAGTAAATATCTGATTTTGGCTTGGTTAATGCTCACTAATGGACTCTTAATCCACTCTTAAAACATGCTACTAATGTTACGACATAATCAAGAGGTGTTAGGGAGGTTTAAGTGAGGTTTAGGAATATTTTGGATAGGGGTTTGAGTGCCAAAAGTCGTACACAGCAAAACAGGGGAAAATCCCGTAGGAGTTCCCAGAAGTTGAGGCGGGCGCCTCCTTTGGAAGCGGGCGCTCGGAATCGAGACCGAGTTGATTTTGTAATGCTCTCAGATCTTGAGGCGGGCTAGTGCTCAAAAATCGATGCGGCCGCCTCGTATAGCCCTTGAACTTGGTCTAAACATGTCCTAAATGATCCCAAACTCATGGGCAACCATTCTAAGGTCTAACCCAACTCAAAACAAGTCGGAAACACACCCGAACAACATCCGGGACAAGGTAAAACAAGGCTCGAATCCAGCGACGAATGGTTAACGAATCAAACATCTATCAACCACCAATCAAACTAGGATAACTTGGACATGGACAAGGCTTGATTAAACATGGTTATGACTTGAATACAAAGCCAAGAACTCAACGAACATTTCGCACGTCGAAATACAAGCAATACGGCAACGAAGGAAATCGCTAAGGCCAAAACAAAGCAATCGAACCGGCATTCAACAAGCAAGCTTACATGATTCTAAACATGTTAAGGGCTTCATGAATGACTTAAGAATGTTTCTAAATCATATATATAGACTAAGTAAACATGCTCATAATCAACGAGAAAACATGAAGGCAAGCACACAATACACATGCAAGAATCCGGGGTGTTACAAACTACATGTGAATTCTACTACTTTGGCTTCTCTCATTATAATGGCCAGACTTCGATGGGTTTTGTTTTGATTAACTTATACTTCTAGAGAAAGCTTGTTTGTTGTCCTTGAAATATTAATAAAATTATTTATTGGAATCGAATGAAGCATTTCATTGATGATTTAATATGTGTTGCCTCTGGTTTAAACTAATGGTAGGAAAGTGGAAAGAAACAATCCATTGGGAGGTGTGGTATCATTGGTGAATTGCCTCAATCACAGGTCTGCTGGTGGCTTGGTCGATAGGCCTTTACACAATCGCTGCGTTTAGGCTTGGGTGATGGTGAGGGTTGGTCAGAAGAGGGTTTACGTTTTGGGGTTTGGGGTGGCTGGGGACCTGCCAGCAGACTTTACATGTCTACTGGCCTTTAGTTCCTTTCGAATCCATTCTGCTTGAAGCTCTTCTGTTTCAACATCTAGCCTGGCCTTGACATCTGCCTTGATCTTGGCACAAATGTCAGCCAAGACCTCAGTAACATTTGGTGAGAAACCAGTCTCCTTTCGGGTCTTTGCAACTTTGACCCTCTTCCAGATATGCTCAGACTTATCCGCTAGCACCTTTGCTTCCTGCAGAATGTCCCGGGCAATGGTAGAGGATAGCTTATGAACCTTTGCCCTGGCGGCACAGATAGTAGCACTTGCATTGTCATATGCGTCCATATTGAACCGCATGACAACCATAGGAGCAGGGTTAGCCACCATTTCAGCAGCAATGTCAGGAAGTCCACTTTGCTGTCTCCTCTTGTGTTTCGTACTCAATGCACTTGGAGAAGAAAGTGGCAGTCAGCTGCTTCTCCTTGGACACCTTCTTGAGCTCTTCTGGTGTAACGCCAGAGTTGATCTTTGGTGTATCCCTTAGTAGGGAGTTGATCAGTCGAACAAAGGCCTCTTGGTGTAGGGGCTGGCCTTTACAGTTTCAATGTGGTTACGGAGCTCGTTGAAGAAGATAACACCGTAGTTGAGGTGTTTCTTTTGCTGAATGGCGCCTGACAGGTTGAGCTGTTGGGCGGTGAAGACGTCATGAGCTCCGTTTTTGAATAGGAGCGACTTGTCTAGCAGATGACTGGAACAGTAGACGTCCAAGGGAAAGACATTCCTCAGCATTTTCCCTTGAGGTTCCTTGGAGTGTTGGCTCCCCTCATTGCTTCTCGGGCATTGTTAGCCTCAGCAATGGATAGTTCAATGTCTCTGCCATAGTGAACTCCAATGACCTTGGACATCACCTTGGCAGACAGAGAAAATAGACGTCCACGAATCCACCCTCGGATGACAGAAGGTGTTTTCTAATTGATCTCCATTCGCTGATAGAATTCTTCAGCGAGAGGGCAGCTGTAGTCTTCGTTGTGAAGAGTGAAGAGGGAGAGAATCCCTGACTCATTCATGACATCACACATTTTTGCTCCGGCAGCAAATGTGCGGACAGACTTCAAACCAATGCACATACCCAGGTGGTATGTTTTTGATGACGACTCTTGGATAATGTCATGGGCGGCGAGAAAGAAGGGAAACCCAGGAAGATTGACGGAGGGGTTAGGATGAATCACTTGCTCTGGATCGAGCACCTTCCTTTTGTCCGAGTTTGATTTTGGAGAAGATTTCACCTACAAAAGCAGTTTAATAATTAGGACTTTGTATCCTAAACAAAACAAACAATCAAGGATTTCATTTTAAGGAAAAAAAGAATAAATTTTCATATAGAGAATTGAAACCCTTGAATGTTTTGATTTGAAAATTATAGAGAAACATCAATAGTTAATCTTCGACGAAATAAGTATATGAAGCACAGAGAAAATTAAGACCATTGGTTTCAAGGTTTTGAAGTAAACAACAATGGCGGAAACTATCAGGAAATGCAGAGCGTTGTAGACAACCCAATTTCGTACCCCTGGTATGTGACATGACATGCGATATCAAGACCTATTAAAACTTAACAAATGTCAAGTTACAGGGTTTAAAAATGCAAAAGGAGGAGCAGGATGTGTAAAACAGTGAAATGCAGGGGCCAAAGTGTCAAAAAGAAGGCTAAAAAGGGAACCAGGCACCACCACCATGCAAACCAGGCGCGGTGCCCAGAACCCCCATGGGTGGTGCCAACATAGTGCTCGTGTACTGTAGCACTTTGCCTCCGGTAGTCTCTCTCAAGCGCGTGGTACAAGCTGATGAAGTACAGAAAGAAAACTCAAAATGCCAATGGGATCCCCACTCCCAACTATAAATAGAGGTGCCCGGCTTCAGAAAAAAAAAACAACGATTTCACTCCGCACACAGTTCACACACAACATTTAGTTTACGCAGTGAGAGAGATCGTGAGAAAGAGAGAGTACCTCTCCTCCTATAATCCTCAAAGCTCCGTCAAATCTCCTCCAAACTTAAATCCAACCGATCAAAGTGAACCTTAACCTTCCAACTAGGATTCCACCCTATTTCTTCGGTCCAAAAATCCCAAAAAGAGAAGTTGCCCTGCCCGAATCCAGAGGCCAAATCCGTTAGAAGCAAGCAGTTGCTCTGCTCGATTTCTGCCAGTAGCAAACGAACAACAACAAAAACGCAAGCAGTTGTTCCGCCCGTTTCACGGTGCCCGAAAGCAGCTTTCAGAAGCAGTTATTTTGCCTGAATCACAACAGAAGCAAAAGACTCCCTCTCCTCGAAGAACATAGCGAGCACACCCTACGCTCTTAAAGGTAAGCCTTTAAGAGACTTTTATATAAAAGCGCTACTTTCGTCGGGCCCAATGTAAAAAATATAAGCAGTTATGCTACCCGAATTTCTATAGGAAATAACACTAAAAAGAGCCATTATTATGGCCAACTATTTATAAATGTATTTGTAATTACTGGAATGAGGCGGTTGCAAGTCTGTAAATGATGTAGATATAGATATATCGGCTTTAATGCTTTATTTTATTTGCTGAATAAATATAATAAAAGCATATTTTAGCCAAAAACTACTTTTGAGACCGAAAGGGCATGTTGGGTGCCTAACACCTTCCCACCTCGTAACTTAGCCCCCGAACCCCTTTTTTACAAACTCTGGTTATTTATGGTTTTTCTTTATTTCTCCTTAAAATAAATATGGCGACTTTGTTACAACATTTTTGATCACAGTGAGGCCCGCAACATCCTTTTCTTGCACTTTTCCGTTTTCCCCTAAACAAGGGACGATGGGAATGGAAAGGGTGATGCACTTCCTGTATCTTGTTTTCCCCTAAACAATGGAGGATGAGATACGGAGAAATCCAAAGCACTCGTAATGGACTAAAGCACACTCGGTGACCGAGGCGTATTCAAAGTGCTTTTTAACAACACTCTTTCGGTAGTTTTAATTTCGTCATCCCTAAACAAGGGAGGATGGAATGGAAAGCGTGATGTCCTTCCGCATGCCGTGCTCCCCTAGAAAAGGGCGCACGGGGTCCGGGGCATTCTAGGGCACCCACAAGCATCCTTTCATATCCCTCAATGAAACGACTCAAAAGAAGAAATTTAAGCAAAGAATCATAAGAGAATAAACTAATGAGTATCGAAAAGCTTAGGCTGTAAGGAAGAAGAAGCGAAGAATAATGGAGAAATGAGGCAGTTGCAGAGAGGAACTAAGGGTTTAAGTAGAGAGATAATGTTTGAGAGAGAGAGGGTTTGTGAATGTTTTAAAAAAGGCGGTTCAAAGTCTATTTAAAGAAGGAGAACATTCATTTTAGCGAAAATGCCTTAGATGATTGACATATGTCTTTCATAAGGCTTTTAACTTAAGATATTTTTAATTTAGACAGCTGAAAAGTGACTTTTAACCCCTTAGCCTTTTTATAAAATATTTTACCCTTTAAAAGACTACTAACTGAAATACTAACTTGGTTTAAACGAAGTTAAGCTACAACACTAACAGAGTTAGTAATAGTTAATGTCTGCCAGTATGAAAGAAAAACCTTTAAACTTAAAAATAAATTTTAAGTTGATTATCAGTTTGTTTTGAGTTCTTGATTCTGACCCAAGAAGAGATACAAAGATACGGAATATCAAAAAGCCCTAGCAAAAATTCTCTCTCTAGAATTCTCTCCCTAGGGCGGTTGCCCTAGGGATTTCAGATTTGGCATGGCTTCGGCCATGGCTGATGAAGGTCCTCCACCGGCGCCTCCCTCTCCAACTACCAAGAAATCTTTTGCTTCGATTGTGTCTTCTTTTGCCTCTCCATCTCAACTATCTATACCTATTATCCCCCCTTCTTCGTTTAAAGGAGAACTAGCCTTGCGGCTAACTCTTGATCTGATTGCCTCTCTTTCCAAACCATTTAACCTTACTCTAGTCGGCAAATTCTCTCATGGCCATCCCTCTATGGAAGCGATGCGAAAAGAGTTCCTTACATTCGACCTTAAGGCTGCAGTTTCCCTAGGACACCTTGATCAGAAGCATGTTCTTATCTGTACTTACCATGAGGCTGATTTCCAACGTCTTTGGATTAAGGACCAATGGTTTGTCGGCTCCTTCCCTATGTGTGTCTTTAAATGGACTCCCTCATTCCGGCCTTACGTGGAAAGCTCTATCGCTCAGGTTTTGATCGCTCTTCCCAACCTTCCAATCTTTCTTTTTAATAAGAATGCTCTTTTCTCTTTGGCTAACATGATACGTAAGCCGCTCATAATTGATAATCCCACTACGAATCTAACAAGGCCAAGTGTTGCTCATGTTTGTATTGAAGTTGACCTCCTAAAAATTATTCCTAATCGCATATGGATTGATTGTGGTGCAGCTGATAGTTTCTGGCAGCCGATTGAGGCTAAGCGTCTTCCTTCATACTGCTTCGTTTGTCACAGACAAGGACACTCTATGACCTCCTGTAAACTGTCCAACTCGCAGCTTGACAAAGGGAAGGAAAAAATTTTAGAAACTTCTGCAAATCTGTTCAGCAATTCAGACCCATCGATCAAATCGGCTTGGATTCCCAAGGCTTCCATCCCTGTGCAAGAGCCTTCGGTTGCTACTGATAAGCCATCTGGTTCGGGATCTAACAAACCAAAAGATCAGGACAAGGTTGCGGTTCATGCTCCAGCAGCTTCGGAAACGGTTCAGTGCAGATTAGCTCTCCTTTTGCTAAGCAGACTGCGATAGACACCATCTCCAATCATCAAGCATCTGTTTTAATGGATTCTCTCGAAGGCATCCCTACTGCCCAAGCCTATGCAAGTGGTGTGCAACCAGCCAAAGCTGCATCTCCCAAGATTAATAACCCTTCGATTCAGGAGGCCAACACCACTCATTGTTCGGGTTCTCTGTAAGACCCCGATTCCCGGTTAGCTTGAATTACGTGCAATGCTCGCATTTCTTCTTTGGTTGATTGCTCGTTGGGTTTGTGAGAGAGTCTAAATGTGTATGAGAGATCACATTAAGACAAAAATACTTTTAAGAGATGCCATATAGTTGTTGACTTGCTAAAGTCACAAGTCATAACTCGACGATAGTCGAAATGCGATGCGATTGAGAGTTTACTCGGGTTTTGTGTTCCTGACCTCGATTTGGTCATAGATCTTTACATGATGATTAAATAACATGTTTAGATGCATTAGACTTCTTATTGGATGTATTCTTTAAGTCTCATGATGTTTTGACGCTTCGAGGATAGCAATTCTCCTTATCGCGTAGTTCGAGATTGAGCCGGGTGATCGTCTCGTCTTTCGGGAGCCCTTTTCTCCTATCTGTTGTTCATCATCTGAGAGGCATTCAGGCCTATTTTTTAGCCCTTGTAGGTGTTTACAATCATGGGTTATTACCCGTCGGTTTGTGGTTTCATTCGACGTTTCGTTAGCAAGTTGTTACGTCTTGTGTCGGTTTCGCCCTGGGTTGTTTCGGGTGTTGTTTATGGGAGATTAGACCTACTTTAAAAGTGGTTTGAGACTTGGATGGATTATTTTAGTGTTTGAGGACTATAAGGGTTCAATTATGAGCAATTTTGAAGCTTCAAGACTTGCGAATGCATGCGGGAAAGTCCGAGACTGAGCAAGGAAACAAAACCGGAGAAGAGAGGTAGTCTGCCACCATGCGCTCGCATGGACTAACCACCATGCGACCGCATCACTTGCTGACCCTGTTACGAGTTTTCTTGGTGATTTTGGAGAGTTGCCCAACCTATCCCCACCCAAACCCATCCTAAACTAATCCTAAACCCTCCTAACTACCTTAAGACATATCCTAACCATCTAATTGAGATTTGGAGGTGGATTAGTGTGGCTAATCAAAGGGAAACAAACCTATCACTTAAACATAAACCCACTTACCTTCCTAACCTATTTGAAGCCCTAACACCCCACTTACCCTCCCATATTCAGCCACAACTTCTAAAAAACGTGGGGAGCTTCTTGGAGAGCTTGAGAGGGAGTCTTCTAGGGTTCTTGAAGGTTCAACCATGGATTCCATAGCTTGGGGCCTCCATTTCACAATCCACTCCCTAGAATTAAAGAGGAGAGTGAGGAGAACAAGACCCACCAATGGGAATTTCGAATTGGAAGCTTAAAGGGGCTGAATCAAGGTAAGTTACAACACCTATCTCTCTTTGTTTTTGCCCCATTGGCCCTAGGGAAAACAACCTTTGTGCTATGTGAGGTCAATGGGTGCATTTAGGGCTTTCTAGAGATACTATGAACCCTAGATTCTAGAGGATGAATTGGCTTGGGTGAACCTATTTGGGACCTTGATTTATATGATATTCATATGTTAAGTAGCCTATTCATCCTTGCTATGTGATTTATTTCATGTTTATGAGCATGATTGGTGAAGATACTTGGAAGGGTATTTTGTCCAAATGATGATTTGGCTTATTGAACATGGTTGTAAGCTTGATTATTATGTTATACATGTGTAGTAGAGTATATTAATCCATGTTGTGTGATTTGTTCATGTTTGGTAGGCATGATTGGTGAGGTGACCTAAATGGGTTTACGCACAAAAATGTGAAATTGCCCTATGTTGCCTTGTTAAGTGTTTTGTTGGGATTATGTGGGTTTAATGAACTCGAAAATATGGTGATTGATGTTAGTTATGAACATGGGGAGGGTATTGTAGCCCAAGCTTCTATGCCCTAAATTTTTGGAAAGTGTACATTAGACTCAACGGAGTCATTTTAAGTTTGATAACGTGCTTAACGAACTTGCGTTGAAATCCTACAAGGATTGGATTTCGTTTGATTAATGTTGTGAAATGCATAGTCTCCAAACTTTAAATGGAATTATGATTATGATGAACTTTATGGATTTTTAGGCTTGGGAATCAAGCCCGAATGAATATTGGGATTTTTGTTGTACACTTTAATGAAATATTAAAGTGTGGATTTATAAAACACATAAAGAATGAAATGTAGTATTAAGACTCAACGGAGTCGTTATAAGGCCAATAAAATGATAATAAGCCTTGGGTTGAAACCCTACAATGTTTGGGTTTTATTTGGTTATGATTGTGCACACCGGGTTTTTGGGTTTGTGTCCAATTGATACATTCATGTTATGGGGACTTATTAGAAATATATTTTGAGCATGCTTGTTAGAGCACGGGACATTAGAGACCAACGTATGGTCACGAGTATAATTAAGAGAAGATTAAGAAATAATTCTCTCCTTAAGGATTTTGGTTTTGCGTGCACATAAAAGCACTTGTGAGAAAGTGACTACGGAGTAGTCATGAGCTTCTTGAGTATGGAATTAGTGATGTCGATCATGTATGACGATTAGGACTATGATTGAGTCCGGTGTACTTAAAATAAAGACTAAAATATTAAGTCTTGAGTTGTGGATATTCTTAGACTAACGAAGTAGTCTTTGGTTTGATTTTGAGTGGAGGATTATTGTAGACCTCACATTATGATTTATTAAGCTTATATTCTATCTTTGAGTTGGGTGATGACTTGAGGAATAATGAGTACTTCAATATGTAATTCTTGAACTAAACTTGTAAGTTAGTTGAACACGTTCGTTATATGCAAATATGTGCATGGATTATGAGACTTTGTAGAGCATTATGTCCTACTTGATTATATGCAAATATGTGCATGGTTTATGAGATGTTGTAGAGCATTATGTCCTACATGATTTAATGAGCCCGATATAAATGAACTTGGTCTCATTGGTTTATGCAAGTGAATATCTACTTGAGCATTTTGGTTTAAGTCCAGCTGGCGGGTTTGGTTGTAGTGTCGGCAATGGGACGATTCATAGTCTTTGGAAACAATCGCTATGAATCGTTGCATTGGTTCCCTTTCTCCTCACTATTTGGCCAATAGTGGGATGTGGTCTCGAGATAGAGCCATCTAGCCTAATTTCGAGCTCCCATTTCTCATCCGGAGACTGGATGAATGTAATGAGTACTCATTAAAGGAAAACCGATGAGTTGTGATTATTTGGGGACGAAACCCCAGGGTATGATTGGTTGGGTATTGAACCTGGATTTTGGTTTGAAGATGGATCCCATGGTAAGTTTGGTTGGGTGTTAGACCCGGATTTGGTTGTAATGGTTCGATTACGTTTCTTGTTACACATGTTTATTTATGAGCATTTATATGAAATATATTATGGTACATGCTGTATGTGAGTTTATGTGCTTTGAAAATTAAGTACATGTTTCTTGTTGGTATACTAGCATGATACCATGATTTTTATATGATTGTGCATTATGCCATGCCATGACATAATATGCCATACAGTTGCATTTAGTAACTTACTGGGTCATTATGACTCACTCCGTGTTATTGTTTTCCTTATTGTGTGCAGTGATCCCGTTAGTACGCGCGGCGACTTCGGATAGCGATTTCTAGCAGGTGGTCTTCCAGGCAATAAGCTTGGAGATATTATTATTATTATTGTATTTGTTTGTGAAACACGGATGTAAAGTTACATAGACTTTACTGGGTTGTTTATGTTAGTATTTTATTGTTATGTATTTGGGAGTCGGCTAATATAGTCGAGTTGTTGTATCTTTTAGAAATTATTCCCGTTGTCATTTCGAGCATGTGTGGCTCGTTTATTCTAGTACTGTGTTATGGTTGTTCCTACCTCCGACAGCTTTAGTCGTGAGATCTTGGTTGGTGGTTTAGTATTGATATTATAATGTTATAGTTGAATTGTCCCTCCGGCATGTTGTAGCCGTTGAGTGGTGTTTATCAGGTTGGGATTTTGTTAGTTGCAGGCCTTTGGTTGCCGATGGTTTGTTGCGCGTGTCTAATGTTGCGTCACGTGCGTCGAATTTTTGGGCAGAGAGAATTACTATCTCTTTGGTTGTTTTTATTTCGGAGCTTGTTAGCTCGGGTCCCATTCTGTTTTTGCTTCCGCAGGTTTTAGTTTTGTTGGTTCATTTCGCCGTTATGGCTTTACCTTTCTGTTTCGAGCTTGATGGCTCATCTTTTGACTCGCATCATTATGCTTAGCAGGTGCTTGTCTGTCTCTTAGCTTGTCCTGACGGCACGACCTTGAGATCTCGTATTGGGATCTAGGTCGGGTCGTCACAGTTGGTATCAGAGCTATTGGTTAGCTATTTCGCCAGGATAGGTTCCTTGGCCTAGTTGGGTTGGGTTTATTGTTGAGATTTTTAACGTCGAGTGTTCCTTGTAGGCATATTATGTCAGGAGCTTGGCGTGGAGCTAGTTCTAGCAGACCTCGTTCGAGTACCGCTCGTAGTAATGAGGAAGGGGAAAACGTTAATGATCCGCGTGTGACTCCTCAACAAATGTTTAGAGGGGAAGACGATTCCACTATACTTGGGAGGTTCTTGAGGTTGAAACCTGAGAGCTTCGTTGGAGAGCCCGATGCTTCTAAAGCAGAACATTGGTTAGAAAGCATGGAGAAGATCTTTGCAATTATGGGTTGTACGTCAGAAGAGATGGTGACCCTAGCAGTGTTTAGTTTAAGTGGTGCGGCTGACCATTAGTGGCATGTGTTACGAGATAGTTGGAGACACCAGGGAGTGCCTCAAGTGTGGGAAAACTTCATAATGGAGTTTAGGGCACAATTTATTCCGGCAGTAGTTCGGGAAAGAAGAGAAATGGAATTCATTGCACTAGAACAAGGAGATATGACCGTGGCCCAGTATTCAGTGAAGTTCACAGAGTTGGCTCGTTATTGTGGTTACTTAGTACCAGATGAGGCTAAGAAGACCCATCGGTTTGTAAAAGGCCTAAGGATGGAGTATCGTAGGCTGCTTATCCCATTACGACTCACAGTGCCGAGATCTTTGTGAATCGTGCTTATGCGATGGAGTTGGACATCGAGGAGTATGCTCAAAAGAGAACCTCGAGGGATATTAAGAGTGATGATAATATTGGAGGGCAAGTAGCACCTCAGAAAGTTAATCAAGGAATCACACGTACTGATAGACGGAGTGATGTTCCTACCTCTAGTCGGAGACGACGAGGCGGCGAGTTGATATGTAATTTTTGTATGAGGACAGGACATGCCGAGAACAGATGTTGGGGCAAGGCAGGAAAGTTCTTTGCTTGTGGTGGTGATCATGTTCGTAAAGATTGCCCGAAGATGAGGGTTAATCAGTTTGGGAGTACTAGTCGACAATCTGGTGGCTCCAAGAGAGATGGTGATGGTCGGCCTAGAGTTTGAGGTCGTGTGCGCATGGCAGTTGGCCATTGCGGAGTTTTGAAACCTATCCGAATAGGAAGGTATGCTCTCGTATATATATATTATACCATTGCTACTATTATTGTTATTATGAGTACACGTCTTATCGGTAGCTCATGTGCATTCATACATACATTACATGGTGTATTGCATATTATTGGTTTATTGTTTGATTGGGGATAAAGACTCAATGTGGTGTTGGTATGTGATATTGTTTGATTTGTGAATTGTCGATAGGTAATCACACATGGTTTGTGGATTCTTGTGCAGTCTATGTATATATAGGACTATACTATATATAAAGAGCATTGGGGATGAATTTATGTTACGACGGTAGTAATCAATGGTATTATGGGGTTACAGTTTCGTAGGCCTATATTAATAGCCGTGGTGTGAATACATGTATATATATATGTATATATCTATGAAACATGAATTGTATGATGATACTTATTGGTTTGAGTTGATGCTTGTACATCCAATGGAGTCATGCTTAATGTGGCGAATAATATAATATTATATATTGTTGATGGTCATTATGCGAGTAGGATACACTCGATTAGTGAGAAGGTTAAGTGTTGCGATTTATCGGTTGATTTTGGTTTCACGGACAAGTATGGTGTTTCACCACAATTTTGTTGAAGTGTTGATGTTTATGAGACGCTTAGAATTTACGCTGGTTGTAGACTTGGTCTAGAATTTAAGAAAGGTTGGAATTGTGGAGTATAGACATTACGACTACTAGTAAACGCGTCGGTACGTGGTGACTTCTAGCGAGTTTTCTTGGTTGTGTACTAGGTACACGAGTTTTGTGGTAAATATGATTGTTGTTTGCCAAGGTAATAGACCTTGTTACTTGACTTGATTTTATTCAGTTATGTGCATTAGTTGTAGGGAACACCTACTTGATGCATCCACATTGTAGTATATTAAATTCTCATTTCATAATTATTATCTCATGCTCATTCATTTCATTAGCATAGGAGATTGTTAAAGGATGCTTATGATTTTCTCATAACCCTTCGCATCCTTGCAACGAAAGCTTTTGAAATCCAATTTAGCCGGTACCCTAAATTGGTGATCAAAAGAGGTTCGTTGGTGGACTAGGATTGGTAGTGAGTAGGTTAGACATTGACTAAACCTCTTACCAAATGGAATGGATAGAAATGGAAAGAATTTTCAAAACATTTCATTATTGTGCTCTTATGTGTTCTTACCTGCGACGCGGAGGTCGCAAGTACGATTTACATGGCTTGAAATGTCAACTTGATTGCCTCTAAATTGGTTGAGAATTGCTCTATAGGCAATTATTACTTCTTGTAACTTGAGATCTTTTATGCGCGAATTTTATGACGTGCCCTGGGACAAATAGTTTCGGTAGTTGAATGTTTATGGTATGCTTGAACTTGTTTTCATGCTGAACTTTGGGGTATGTGTACAAGATTGGTTAGTGTTGTTCGTATGTGTTTTCGCGACTCGAATATGATTCATATTATTTTCAATCTGAAGAGTTTAGTGTTGTTGTGCCTATTGAGAGGTCCTGGAACCTGAGTCCGGATCACGGTAGTTTGATCCTCATATACTTGGTTTGGTTATTGTGATGATAGACTCGGAGATTGAGTCTAGGTTTATGGTTTTGGACATTGAGTGTTCACTCGGGATTGAGAGACACCATGGTTGTGTCTGGGTAATTGTGGTTGAGTGATGACCCGACGTTGCTTTGTATCACGGTTTAGAATTCGGGACGAATTCTTTTTAAGGGGGAGAGGATGTAAGACCCCGATTCCCGGTTAGCTTGAATTGCGTGCAATGCTCGCATTTCTTCTTTGGTTGATTGCTCGTTTGGTTAGTGAGAGAGTCTAAATGTGTATGAGAGATCACATTAAGACAAAAATACTTTTAAGATATGCCATATAGTTGTTGACTTGCTAAAGTCACAAGTCATAACTCGACGATAGTCGAAATGCGACGCGATTGAGAGTTTACTCGGATTTTGTGTTCCTGACCTCGATTTGGTCCTAGATCTTTACATGATGATTAAATAACATGTTTAGATGCATTAGACTTCTTATTGGATGTATTCTTTAAGTCTCATGAAGTTTTGACGCTTCGAGGATAGCAATTCTCCTTATCGCGTAGTTCGAGATTGAGCCGGGTGATCGTCTCGTCTATCGGGAGCCCTTTTCTCCTATCTGTTGTTCATCATGTGAGAGGAATTCAGGCTGATTTTTTAGCCCTTATAGGTGTTTACAATCATGGGTTATTACCCGTCGGTTTGTGGTTTCATTCGACGTTTCGTTAGCAAGTTGTTACGTCTTGTGTCGGTTTCGCCCCGGGTTGTTTCGGGTGTTGTTTATGGGAGTTTAGACCTACTTTAAAAGTGGTTTGAGACTTGGATGGATTAGTTTAGTGTTTGAGGACTATAAGGGTTCAGTTATGAGAGATTTTGAAGCTTCAAGACTTGCGAATGCATGCAGGAAAGTCCGAGACCGAGCAAGGAAACAAAACCGGAGAAGAGAGGTAGTCTGCCACCATGCGCTCGCATGGACTAACCACCATGCGACCACATCACTTGCTGACCCTGTTACGGGTTTTCTTGGTGATTTTGGAGAGTTGCCCAACCTATCCCCACCCAAACCCATCCTAAACTAATCCTAAACCCTCCTAACTACCTTAAGACATATCCTAACCATCTAATTGAGATTTGGAGGTGGATTAGTGTGGCTAATCAAAGGGAAACAAACCTATCACTTAAACATAAACCCACTTACCTTCCTAACCTATTTGAAGCCCTAAACACCCCACTTAACCTCCCATATTCAACCACAACTTCTAAAAAACGTGGGGAGCTTCTTGGAGAGCTTGAGAGGGAGTCTTCTAGGGTTCTTGAAGGTTCAACCACGGATTCCATAGCTTGGGGCCTCCATTTCACAATCCACACCCTAGAATTGAAGAGGAGAGTGAGGAGAACAAAACCCACCAATGGGAATTTCGAATTGGAAGCTTAAAGGGGCTGAATCAAGGTAAGTTACTACAGCTATCTCTCTTTGTTTTTGCCCCATTGACCCTAGGGAAAACAACCTTTGTGCTATGTGAGGTCAATGGGTGCATTTAGGGCTTTCTAGAGATACTATGAACCCTAGATTCTAGAGGATGAATTGGCTTGGGTGAACCTGTGGCGACCCGACCCGAGTCCCAATACGAGACCCCGAGGTCGTGCCGCCTAAAAAGGCACTTAACAAAAACAAGTAGCAAATAGTGGGTAAGGCCATAACGTGATGCGCCAAAAACTTTACACATGCGGGCGTATAATATTTAAACAGTGGCGCCCGAGCTAACAAGCTCAAACTAATACAACCTTAGAGATAATGAATCTCTTGGTCCAAAAATAAAATCATGTGACGCAACAATAGGCACATATAACAATTTATGGCAATTATATATCAAGTCATCGGCGCTACGGCGGAACCCAATATTAAACTAAGTCTAGAACTCTAGTCTAGCATGCTTAACTAAAAATATGCGGATAATAAACATATTAAACAAACCAATACATGGTTAAAACAACAAAAGCATGATCAACATAAATACATAGGCACGACTAACATATGTCGGCTCTCAAAACAATAAGTACTAATTAAACAAACGTATCAAGTCTTGCTACCCCACATAAAGTTTATATAACTTTATGTCCCGTCGTCCTTGCCAAAGAAAAGAGTACTAAAATTAACAAGGTAGCAACCTCGTCAAAGCTTCACCAATCGCAACTTCACAATCACTTCGAACCACTTGCACGGCTCGGATCTAGGGAAAACAATCAAAACAAATAGGAGTAAGTCATAAAGACTTAGCAAGTTACTAACATAACTTCTGTCATGGCATCATGCTCAACAATAATAATTCATGCAATTGGACATAATATACATTTCATAAATAATCATGTCAAGGCATTCATACTTAACAATCTTGAATATCATGTTATCAACAAGTATAACATTTCATTAATTCAATCAACCATCATTTCATATCATATCATATTCACGTAGCACATTATTCACATATAGCACTCGTGAGTCAATTCATACAAAAGGGAGGTGATATCGTTACCCTTTTTCCGCGCATGTTGCTCCTGCAAAAACATGTGCCAAACTTATGTGTCCTCGATATCCCTTTCGTGGATATCGGCGTCCCGAGACATTTCCCTTCGAGTTCGATAGTTATCAAAGTCATGTTTCCATACTACAACTAAGATCAACTACTTCCCTACCGTGGCCATCGATAGAGGGTGTGTGCAATCCGGCGCGGCGATCCATCAAAATCACGAATCTCACAATTCGTGAAGATGATGCATCGTCCCGCCCCAAAGACTCAACAAACCGACTCCAGCTGGACTCAAACTTCAAGCACACGTAATTCATATTCATATGCTCAAATAAGTAGGCATGTACTCTACAATCATCTAGTCATGCTTTTAATTCACAACTAGCACATAATCACATTAGAGATAAATCAAGACTCTAATCATCAAGTGTTCTTCATACACTTTAAAATGCTTGGAGGCTTAACCTCCATTAATACTACCCCAAAATTCGTAGGACTTAGGCATATTACTCCTTAATGTCATACTAACCCAATGGTCAACTCCGTTGAGTTATAATCAATCTTTCAAAATTAAGGTATAGAAGCCATTGGCCTCAATACTCTCCTATGTCCATACTAACGTAATTAAATAGGTTACTAAGGTCATTAAACCCATAAAACCCCAATCAAACAATCAAGTATGAAACATAGAATCAAAGTCACAAACTAGGCATATACATTCTTGCCATTTCATCAAATATGCACCCAACACTTAAACAACAAAGTAGGGTGATTTAGCATACATTACCACACATAAATAACATTCTAAACATGGTTTACAACCTGTTTATAATCTGATCATACGACTTAAAACGTAGCATTTAGCATGTACATGAACATAGCATCTCAACAAGTCTAACTATTTCATCAAACATGCTCCCAATGCTTAAACAACAAAGTAGGGATTTGATTTATCATACATTATCACACTTAAATAACATCTTAAACATGGTTTAAAACCTGTTTCTAACATGTTTATAATCTGATCATACAATCAAAAATGTAACATCTAGCATATACGTGAACATAGCATGTCTACTAGCCTAACTATTTCACCAAACATGCTCCCAATGCTTAAACAACAAGATGGAATGATTTGTCATACATTATCACACTTAAATAACATTAAAATCATGATTTACAACCTGATTATAATCTGTTTACACAACCCAAAATACATCATTTAGCATATACGTGATCATGGCATCTCTACAAGCCTAACTATCTCATCCAATATGCTCCCAACACTTAAACAACAAAGTAGCATGATCTATCATACATTACTACCCTAAATGACATTAAAATCATGGTTTATAATAGGTCTATAATCTGTTCATACAACCCAAATTCATCACATAACATAATCTAGAACATGGCATCTCTACAAAGTCCTATGTGCTCTCATTGACCTCATATAGCAAGATTGTTTTCCCTAGGGTCAATGAGGCTAAAAGAAATAAGAAGAGATGTTGTAACTTACCTTAAACAAGTCCTACAAGTTGTACAAAAACGTCCATGCAAGGGTGGGTATGTGTTCTCCTTGCTCTCCTCTTCACTTCTACCGATCGGTTTTGGAAATGGCTTCCTTAAAGCTTGGCCACCATTGTTGATCACTCAAGAAGCTTGTATAAACTCTCTATAACTCTCAAGAATTGTTCAGCCACGAATTTGGAAGATGAAGACTGATTATGGTGGGTTTAGTGGAGGTATTGGACATGCAATGGCTGATGTGGGGTGTCCAATGCATGTGTGTGCATGTTGGAGGTCTTTCCTTGCCAAGTGTTGTACATGCATCCAAACCACTTGAAACTTGTCAAGCATGCATGAGAGGTTAGTTAGGACGAACTAGGGTGGTTTAGGGTGGGTTAGGTTGGGTTTGGGTGGGGTTTGGTTGGTCAACATTTGACAAATGCAGAAAAATCCCGAAATCTGGAAATCCTTCAATGCGGTCGCATGGCCTCTTCATGATGCGAGCGCATCATCCCTGCATTCTTCAATTTTTCATTTTACTCCCTCGCAAGTTCTAGGCCTTTCCCTCTTGCACCCTCAAGTCCTCCAAAGCCCAAAATGGTCTATAATTCAACCCTAAACACCTCTAAACAATAACCAAAGCAAATCAATGTTCAAACCTCACTCAAACATGGTTAAGAACTCAGACAGAACACTCCCGAACAACAACCGAAAAGGTCAAACGGAGAAGGGTTAACGCTCGAATCAAACTAGCAATTAAACCGTCGATGCAACTAGCATCCAACCAACATCTAAAGCGTTTTAATGATGTTAAGAATCGTTTCTAACATTTATCCAAGTGTTTATCACATAAAACACAAACCCGAGTTCCAAAGCAAGTCGTGAAAGAAAGGTGCAAACGAGCATCCCAAACGACGTCAATGAACATGCCATCAACTTTAAACATATGAGTAAGCTAAGTTAACATACTAATGATGATTATGAAAGTATGATCTCATGCAATAAACATGCAAGCAATAAACTAGGGTTTTACAGAACCTATTTGGGACCTTGATTTATATGATATTCATATGTTAAGTAGCCTATTCATCCTTGCTATGTGATTTATTTCATGTTTATGAGCATGATTGGTTAAGATACTTGGAAGGGGATTTTGCCCAAATGATGATTTGGCTTATTGAACATGGTTTTAAGCTTGATTATTATGTTATACATGTGTAGTAGAGTATATTAATCCATGTTGTGTGATTTGTTCATGTTTGGTAGGCATGATTGGTGAGGTGACCTAAATGGGTTTATGCACAAAAATGTGAAATTGCCCTATGTTGCCTTGTTAAGTGTTTTGTTGGGATTATGTGGGTTTAATGAACTCGAAAATATGGTGATTGATGTTTGTTATGAACATGGGGAGGGTATTGTAGCCCAAGCTTCTATGCCCAAAATTTTTGGAAAGTGTACATTAGACTCAACGAAGTCATTTTATGTTTGATAACGTGCTTAACGAACTTGGGTTGAAATCCTACAAGGATTGGATTTCGTTTGATTAATGTTGTGAAATGCATAGTCTCCAAACTTTAAATGGAATTATGATTATGATGAACTTTATGGATTTTTAGGCTTGGGAATCAAGCCCGAATGAATATTGGGATTTTTGTTGTACACTTTAATGAAATATTGAAGTGTGGATTTATGAAACACATAAAGAATGAAATGTAGTATTAAGACTCAACAGAGTCGTTATAAGGCCAATAAAATGATAATGAGCCTTGGGTTGAAACCCTACAATGTTTGGGTTTTATTTGGTTATGATTGTTCACACCGGGTTTTTGGGTTTGTGTCCAATTGATACATTCATGTTATGGGGACTTATTAGAAATATATTTTGATCATGCTTGTTAGAGCACGGAACATTAGAGACCAACGTATGGTCACGAGTATAATTACGAGAAGATTAAGAAATAATTATCTCCTTAAGGATTTTGGTTGCGTGCATATAAAAGCACTTGTGAGAAAGTGACTACAGAGTAGTCATGAGGTTCTTGAGTATGGAATTAGTGATGTCGATCATGTATGACGATTAGGACTATGATTGAGTCCGGTGTACTTAAAATAAAGACTAAAATATTAAGTCTTGAGTTGTGGATATTCTTAGACTAACGAAGTAGTCTTTGGTTTGATTTTGAGTGGAGGATTATTGTAGACCTCACATTATGATTTATTAAGCTTATATTCTATCTTTGAGTTGGGTGATGACTTGAGGAATAATGAGTACCCCAATATGTAATTCTTGAACTAAACTTGTAAGTTAGTTGAACACGTTCGTTATATGCAAATATGTGCATGGATTATGAGACTTTGTAGAGCATTATGTCCTACTTGATTATATGCAAATATGTGCATGGTTTATGAGATGTTGTAGAGCATTATGTCCTACATGATTTAATGAGCCCGATATAAATGAACTTGGTCTCATTGGTTTATGCAAGTGAATATCTACTTGAGCATTTTGGCTTAAGTCCAGCTAGCGGGTTTGGTTGTAGTGTCGGCAATGGGACGATTCATAGTCTTTGGAAGCAATCGCTATGAGTCGTTGCATTGGTTCCCTTTCTCCTCACTATTTGGCCAATAGTGGGATGTTGTCTCGAGATAGAGCCATCTAGCCTAATTTCGAGCTCCCATTTCTCATCCGGAGACTGGATGAATGTAACGAGTACTCATTAATGGAAAACCGATGAGTTATGATTATTTGGGGACGAAACCCCAGGGTATGATTGGTTGGGTATTGAACCCGGATTTTGGTTTGAAGATGGATCCCATGGTAAGTTTGGTTGGGTGTTAGACCTGGATTTGGTTGTAATGGTTCGATTACGTTTCTTGTTACACATGTTTATTTATGAGCATTTATATAAAAGATATTATGCTACATGTTGTATGTGAGTTTATGTGCTTTGAAAATTAAGTACATGTTTCTTGTTGGTATACTAGCATGATACCATGATTTTTATATGATTGTGCATTATGCCATGCCATGACATAATATGCCATACAGTTGCATTTAGTAACTTCTTGGGTCATTATGACTCACTCGTGTGATTGTTTTCCCTAGTGTGTGCGGTGATCCCGTTAATGCAGCGGCGACTTCGGATAGCGATTTCTAGCAGGTGGTCTTCCAGGCAATAAGCTTGGAGATATTATTATTATTATTGTATTTGTTTGTGAGACACAAATGTAAAGTTACATAGACTTTACTGGGTAGTTTATGTTAGTATTTTATTGTTTTGTATTTGGGAGTCGGCTAATATAGCCGAGTTGTTGTATCTTTTAGAAATTATTCTCGTTGTCATTTCGAGCATGTGTGGCTCGTTTATTCTAGTACTGTGTTATGGTTGTTCCTACCTCCGACAGCTTTAGTCGTGAGATCTTGGTTGGTGGTTTAGTATTGATATTATAATGTTATAGTTGAATTGTCCCTCCGGCATGTTGTAGCCGTTGAGTGGTGTTTATCAGGTTGGGATTTTGTTAGTTGTCGGCCTTTGGTTGCCGATGGTTTGTTGCGCGTGTCTAATGTTGCGTCACGTGCGTCGAATTTTCGGGCCGAGAGAATTACTATCTCTTTGGTTGTTTTTATTTCAGAGCTTGTTAGGTCGGGTCCCATTTTGTTTTTGCTTCCACAGGTTTTAGTTTTGTTGGTTCATTTCGCCGTTATGGCTTTACCTTTCTGTTTCGAGCTTGATGGCTCATCTTTTGACTCGCGTCATTATGCTGAGCAGGTGTTTGTCTGTCTCTTAGCTTATCCTGACGGCACGACCTTGGGATCTCGTCTTGGGATCTGGGTCGGGTCGTCACATTCTCCCAGCAATAATAATGCTGATTTGTGTCCATCTAAAATCACAAGTAGCCCAACGAAAGTGCATCCTCCTTTAATGAATGATGTCCATAAAACTCTTTCTTCTAATTTGAGCCCAAACTCCCCTCTTTCTTCTAGTCATAGATCTCCGTCTTGCTCTGGCTTGAGTCCAAATTCCCACCCTTTTAATCGATTGCTTAACCAGCAAAAACCTATCCATCCTGCGAAAAACCCTAGCTTTGATGTTGAAGTCCCAATTGATTGTGTGACTAAGGCTATGCCGGATTTAAGTGGTTTTTTTGAGGAAGATTTTTCTCACGATACTCCTTCGAATATAATCTCCCCCAATAAATTGGTTGTTCTTCAAACATTTGACGAGGAAGAGGATAATTATGATAATGACCTCACCCACTTTGAAACTCTTGATCTAGAAACCCCAAGCCTCAGAAGGTCAAAGCGTCGTACGAAGAGTCGTTATCGTAATTATTAGATTTATTTCTTTGTTTTATCTAGGTTTACTTTATTTTTTGCCAGTTTTTTTTCTGTTATTTTCTCCAAGGTAAGGCTCCTTTGTCCCTCCTTTTTTAAGGGTAAGGTTGGTTGCCCCCCTTTAGCTTGTTTTCCTTTTTTCTTCCCATTTATAAAAATCTAACATGTCTAAGAGACAAGTCCATTTCTACGAAATTGACAGGTCCCACGGGTGCTTCTTATGCTTACTTTGTAGGCTGCATAGTCTGCATCTAAGTATCCAACTAGATCAAAGTTGTTCCTTCTTGAATACCACATATCCAAATTTGTAGTTGTTGAAACATATATGATAATACGTTTTGGAGCAAGCAAATGTGATTCCTTTGGATCTGCCTGATATCTAGCACAATCACAAATAGCAAACATAATATCAGGTCTACTGGCAGTAAGGTAAAAAAGCGAACCTATGATTCCTCGATACGTTGTCACGTTCTCTTGCTTTCCCTTCTCATCTTTGTCAAGATGGCAGTCGGTAGACATTGGTGTCTCGAATCCTTTAGCTGAATAAAGACCAAATTTCTTGATAAGTTCTGTTGTGTATTTGGTTTGGCTGATGAAGATCTTGTCTGAAGTCCGTTGACTCTAAAGTCCTAGAAAGTAGGTGAGCTCTCCCATCATGCTCATTTCGAACTTGCTTTGCATTAGCTTCTCAAATCTCTTGCACATGCTTTGATTTGTAGATCCAAAGAATTTTTCATCCACATAGATTTCTACCAGAAGAGAATGACCTTTGTGTTGAGGATGAACAGAGTTGTGTTTATTCTTCCTCTCACGAATCCTTGTTCGATTAAAAACTTGGATAGAGTTTCGTACCAAGCTCTAGGAGCTTGTTTGAGGTCATAGAGTGCCTTCTTGAGTCGGTATACTTGATCCTATTTGTCATGGATGACAAAACCTGGAGGTTGTTCAACATATACAGTTTCTTGAAGATCACGATTGAGAAAGGCATTCTTTACATCCATCTGATATACTTTGAACTCCATGAAGGATGCATAGGCTAGAAAGAGTGTGATTGCCTCTAATCTGGCAACAGGAGCAAATGTTTCATCGAAGTCAATTCCTTCTTCCTGTCAGTAGCCTTAAGCAACCAGTCTAGCTTTCTTTCTGGTGACATTTCCATCTTCATCTCTCTTGTTCCTGAATACCCATTTGGTGCCTATGACTGGATGGCCAGTAGGTCTTTGAACTAAGCTCCACACTTTGCATCTTTCAAACTAGTTCAGCTCCTCTTGCATACCTTCAATCCAGTAATGGTCTTTGATAGCTTCATTAATCTTCTTTGGCTCGATTTCATACACGAATGCGAAAGCAAACATAGTCTCATTTCGAACATTACTTCTCGTACGAACCCCTGAATTGAGATTACCAATGATTTGAGAGATGGGGTGATCTCATCTTTTAATAACAGTTGGAGGAAGATCACTTATGGTGAGATCTTCCCTTAAAGATTCTTGAGATGGTAGAGAAGGTGATTCACCAAAATCAGGTTCAGAAGAGATAGGATCTTCGAGACCTTCATTTTCTGGTGAACAAGAAGTGTGAGTGATCTGCAAAGGTGTTTGGGGTAGAACAGAAGAGATAGGTTCTGGGTCAACAGAAGGGTTGGAGGAGGTACCAGCAGAGTTGAAGTCTGTTGGTGCTGGGTTAGCAGAACTTGAAGAGTCTGCAGTTGGAGGATTCTGAGGTGAAGAAGAAGTAAAAGCTTTATTTGTACCTATCTCAAAATCATCAAAATCATCAGCAACATTTGGAGCCACTCGTGATTCTAATAAATCATATTCATCAAAAGTAACATGCACAGATTCTAAGATTTTCAATGAAGTTTGTTAAATATGCGAAATGTTTTTAAATGATTGGAATAGCCCAGAAAAATTCCTTCGTCTGATTTTGAATCAAATTTACCTCTATATTCTTTTCCATTGTATAGAATAATACATTTACAGCCGAAGATTTTGAAAAATCCTATATTTGGTGCTCTTGCTCTCCATATTTCATATGGAGTTTTATTATGATATTTATTTACCAGGGATCGATTCTGGGTGAAACATGCAGAATTGATGGCTTCTACCCAGAAGTATTTCGGAGGTCTAGCTTCTCCTGCATAGTTCTTGCTAGCTTCAATGAGTGGTATGTTCTTCCGTTCAGCTACACCATTTTGTTGAGGAGTTCCAGCAACAGGGAAGTTGTGGCTGATCCCGTGCTCATCACAATATCTTTCAACACCGTTGTTTTTGAATTCGGTGCCATTGTCTGATCTGTTGTCACTTATGTCTTCAAGCCTTAGAGTTTGAAGTCTTCTGAAAAGAGCGATGACTAGATTGTACGTCTCATCCTTTGAAGTCATTGTTTCGATCCAGGCGAATCGAGAGTATTCATCAACTACTACAAGGGTATACTTGTCTCCTGAGATACTGACGGTAGTGATCGGTCCAAAGATATCCATGTGGAGAAGCTGAAGAGGTTTGGAAGTTGACATAATTGACTTGCTCTTGAAGGATGACTTGGAGAGTTTTCCTAGTAGGCAAGCTTTGCAACTTCTATCGTGGTCGGCAGACACCGTAGGTAGACCTTTGACAAGCCCATCTTTGGAGAGCTTGGAGAGGTACTTGAAGTTGAGGTGATTGAGATGCTTGTGCCAAAGCCAACTGTTGTCACGAATATTGTTAGCAACAAGGCAAAGGCTGGAAGATCTCCCTAGAAGGTTCAAGTCCACGACATAGACATTTCCTTGTCTATTGCCGGTCAGCAATGTGAAGGAGGATTCACGATCTTTGATGAGACATTGGTTGGAGGAGAATTGGTAGAAAAGACCTTTGTCACAGAATTGGGATATTCTCAGAAGATTATGCTTTAAGCCATTCACTAGACAAACTTTGTCTGATGGAGAGACTTCCTCTAGTGATTGAACCATACCCAATCATTTTCCCTCTTGCATTGTCGTCGAAACTTACCATAGGACCTTTAGCTTCAGCTATATCTGAGAGTAGACTTCTGTTTCCTGTCATGTGTCTTGAACAACCACTGTCGAGGTACCAGATGTCCTTATCTTCTGAATCTATAGCCGTGAAGCAGACTTGAAAAGGTCAAAAGAACAAGGTCCCCTTTATTTTCTTTTGGGTCCTGAAGATTAGCAACCTTTTGGGACCCATACCTGTCTAACCTTGAGAGAACTAGGTCTCTCAGATTTTTGTGTGAGCCTTAGTAGGCATTCTGGGGCCAGATGACCTAAAAAATTTCAAGAATGACATAGATGAAAGTTCCATGGATGACTGTGATCATCTTTTACTGTAGAGTGCTTGTGACTTTCCTTCTTTCCAACAGCAGTCTTGGGTTCAGCTTGCTTGTTGACAGTAGGCTTAAGGGGTTTCTAGTGAGTCTTCGTTGATCTATTACCAACAGACTTAGCCTTGGCTGGTCTGGTGTTAACTAATTTAGGAGGATTCGACAGAATTTCTTTAAGTTTATTGTCCTTGGGAGCCTTGGCCATTTCATAGACAAACTTGACAGGTACCAGCAGAGATTTCATTGGTTTACCGCGACCATACTTTGCTTTAGCAGAGTTGCTGTTGGCAGACTTTGATTTCTCTACCGTTCCTTTAACAAGCTTCTCATTAGAAGCAGTCTCCTTGGCTTTCCCTTTGTGAGCCTTGGGGTAAACATATGGTACACTTGTATAGCCAAGTCCATTTTTACCCTTGTTGCTGAAGGTCTGTTTGGAGAAGGAAGTATCGTCAGCAGTCTTGTAGGATTCACCTTTCTCTGTGATAGGAGAGCATGCATGGCCGGGTTCATCATTATAGCCTAAGCCTGATTTATCTCCACTTTCTACAGTTATAACACACAAGCTCATTGTTAGATGGGCCTTCAGCAGTTTTTCTAAAATGTTGTTGGTGTGTGTCATTCCTTCCATATTTTGTAAATTTTTTAAAGCATTTTAGAAACATGGCAAATTGTTCATCTGAAAGAAAATCATTTTTAGTGGTGGAAGTAGAGGGATTGTCTTCAACTAGAGTTACTTCTTGTACCATGGCTGGCAAGGACATATTTTTAAACTGTTTGTCTGCTCTAGAGATTTTATTTAAGTTTTTGGATTCCTTCATGGCGGTAGTTTTAACATGCCACAGACTACCTAGTGAGCCTAGAAATCTCATGTTCATTTCTTTCTTGTCATAAGTTTTACCAAGAGAAAAGAAACTATTTATTAACTCGCTGAAGCGATCGTATGCTTGTCTCAAGATCTCTTTGGGATCCTTTACTGTCCAGCTCTACTAGTTTTCTTTCGTCCGCAGTCCATTCTTTTTCTTCTTTTGGAATTTTCGGAGGATTTCCACCAATGGTTGCCAGAAGGTACTTGTGTCTAGTGAGCTTGTAATGATGTTAATGGCTTTACTGTCCAACTCTACTAGTTTTCTTTCGTCTGCAGTCCATTCTTTTTCTTCTTTTGGAATTTTCGGAGGATTTCCACCAATGGTTGCCAGAAGGTACTTGTGTCTAGTGAGCTTGTAATGATGTTAATGGCTTTACTGTTCAGCTCTACTAGTTTTCTTTCGTCCGCATTCCATTCTTTTTCTTCTTTTGGAATTTTCGGAGGATTTCCACCAATGGTTGCCAGAAGGTTTGGCTTCTTTGGTACATGACGTCCTTCTAGCATGCACTTCCATAACCTGTTGTTAATAGAATTCATAAAACGCATTATCTTATCCTTCCAAACATCGAAATGACCTTCGTCCAATATTGAGATGTGGCTCGCAATCGACGTAGGTAGCATGTAGTGTGTTTGTGCCATTAGATCTTGTCTCTCAAAAGGTTAATCTTAGAAAAACTAGTTTTCGAAGAGTTAAGCTCTGATACCAATTTTTAGTCTCAAATGGCACAATAATAAGCTAGAAGGGGGGGGGGGTTGAATAGCTTATTAAACATTTAAAACTTTTCATAATAATTCCTAAAACAAGCACTTGCAATTTATTAAAAATATTGAAGTAGCGGAAGACTTGTAAGGATGACAGACTAAGTCTGCTGGTGAAGCACTACCGATAGACTTAGTTGATTACTTAAGTTTACTGCTCAAGGGAATAATTGAATACAATGAAGAAAGTATAAAACAATAAGTAAGGAACACATGTATTTTGAGATGGTTCGCACTATAAAGAGTGATACGTCCACCACCAAAGCAGTCAACCTTGGATTTAAATGTGCATTTTATTTTCTACTAGTTCTATTTCAGAATTATCTTATGGATCGTGTACAAAATATTTGACTTATGTTTTGAGGGGTGGGGAATTGAATACCTGGAAAAACAGAATATTTAATGTGCAGAAGAATAGTAAAGAGTACAATAATAATAAGTAAATGATTAAGAGTTGATGTAGATCTTTTTGTTGTTGTTGAGGACTTCGTTGATCAGTTAATAATCTCTTGAATTCACTGAGTATAAAGACTTGATGTTGTTAAAGGGATTCAGAGCATTGTTTGTCTTCAGTCTTTAATGGCATTATTTATAGCTGGGCATCCTTGAGACAGTTGGGGAAGACGAAGTGAGAAACAGTTCTATTAGGTTAATTGCATTAAATGCCTGGAGCTTCTTTGTTGACTTCATCTTCAACTGAGATTGATCAGGGTATGGAGAGGAGTAGGTGCAGTAACTGGTAGGTGGGCGACAAACAAAGTTTGTAGACATGTAGTAGTTGGTACAGGCTGTTTGTGTCAGACTATGCTCCTGCCCTGCCATGTTCAGGAGGCGAAAGTTTTCATTCTTTCAGAAAAGCTGGAGGGGCGTGTCTTGGAAGTTAGGAGCTTATTTGAAGATGGATTGATTCAAATTCAAACTAAATAAAGTTGAATTAAATAATCCACTTAATCTTGAACTCCAGATGAGCTAGACACGTCATGTTGTCCGAGTACAGACAAGGTCTGCCGCTGGAGGCTGCTGGTGAAGCCTTTAGCCGAAGTCTTCTGTCGAAACCTGAGAAGTCTAAAAACTATCATAAGGAAAAATTCTACACACAGTTGCCACGCTAAATGGTACACAACCCATTTAACTACTAAGTATAAAACCTAATGTAATGAATGAACAAATGCAAATCAAGATACATATGAGAAACAACACTCCCTTCATGATAGTTTCTAGATACATGCTCAAGAAGACATGCACCATGTTAATAACTTTAAATTCCTCAATATAAATTTCTGTAAATTTTGGGTTAATGACTTGTAAGTGGTAATTTGGACTAATGTCTAGAATTAAATGTGTTGTAAAAAAGGATTTTGAATAAATATTATCCTTAGAGTTGTTGTAAATTGGAACTTCAAAATGATGATCATCCTAGGGTTCACAAATTGGGATCTTTGATCTTTATGGACTAAAGTCATGAATGACTTAGTAGTCTAATTATAAATGAATCGAGAACATAGTAAAGAGCATTGAATTGCATATAACATTCATCCTCTACTTGGTGATATTTTAGCGATAACTCAACGGAGTTGCACTTAGAGAGTCATTTAACAATACCGACTCTACAATCAATCCCTACAACATTTAGAGTTCGATTGAATTGTAATATTGCTTTTGAGAATTATTAATGTAATTGATCTCACATGATTGACTTTAATATCGTAGAGTAACATGTCTACTTGATTGGACGAGTCGCTCTTGTCGATCTCGCTCCCCTACTTGATTTATTACGTGAGTAAACATCTACTTGACTCGGATGAGTTCGCTCTAATCGAACTCTCTCCTTACTTAATTTTTTGTGACAAGTAAATATCTACTTGGCATAACATTAGTCTAGCTGGCATACGTGAATTGTCTCGATGGTCAATGATGCATCGCCGTCATGAATTACAAGATTCATGGTAGTGATGGGTCGCCACACCATAACCTTGCGCACACCCTTCACTACTTATCACAGTGGAGAAGAGTACCTCATCGTAACCAAAGGGCGCTTGGAACAATACTATTGTGGTCGATGTATCATACACGTGCATCCGACAAATACATTCAAGATAAACTTGTCTATTTCAGGTCTACGAAGCGGCACTGGTTCCATAACATATCCTTATCCTATGTGATTTACTTTAGCACTTATGTGAAAACAACATGCATTGCGACATGAGAACTACGTGCTATTATGATCTTGCTTGAAAATCAAATATGATAACGTGCTATGTATGCCTTGCATTATATCTTGTCATGCATATTGGTGGCTTACAAAGTCTTTATGACTTATCCCCTCCCTTTAACTTTTTTAGATCCTAATCATCCAAGCCCGTCTCGTTGAGGTTGCTCGTCCATTCTTGGACGTGATAGCTCTCCTAGAGGTGGTAGTGTTGGCTCTTTTGGTTTCTCTTTTTGCAAGGACGCTTGGGTTAAAGTAAGTCATTTAGACTTCGCTTGGGAATGTGTAATTGTAGTAACTTGTACTTGTTGTAGACTAAGACTTATAGTACTACTTATGCTTCTAGTTGTTTGTCGTCACTAGGTAGGATGAGCCTTGTTTTCATGTATTGGTTCACTTGTTAAGACTTCCGCTGAGCATCCCATTAGCTCTTAATTACTTTTGTAGTTTCTTCTGTGTGTTTAGTCGTCGAGGTATATATATTAGCATGAATTGTTTAGTTGTTGGGTTCCGGCTGTAAAGTCGCTGGAGATTGTTTACTTGCTTTTAATTGTTATATCAGGTTCCAAAGTTTTAAATTATTTCGGCTTTTTAGTGCCGAGATGTATGACGTGTCCAATGTTGCGTCACGTCAGTTTTGTTAATTGAGTCTTTGTTCGCTTGTCTTGTCTTTATTTGGACGCCACGACCCGCAATCCCTCCTCGGGGTCGGGCTGTCACAGATTTCCCTTCGATTTCTTCTTCGATCTCTTCTTTTTTTCTCGCTCCCTCGCATCGAATCCCGAGGGAAGTAGCTGAACTCGACGATGACTTTGAAAATTTGGAAGTGAAGGTTTTGGGGGTTATTTTGGTGTAGCCAAAGCGCCGTGGAATAAAACACATCCTTGTCCCACTTTTCTATGCGTCTAATCGCTCTCAGGTTACAAATCAGTTTTAGCGTCGTCGACGGGTTGTGGGCCCAGGCCGATTCCAGCCGTTTGATCAAAGCTTCTCGTGAGGTGCGAGGTACGATGTGGAAAAAGAAGACATGGGTTTCCGGTGGACAAGAATGTAGGAGATAAATTTTCCATCAAACCAATCATCGGTGGGTTACCAATGGAGTCCTCGTGATCATCAAATGATTCCATTTCAGTGTCGGTGGGATCCGCTAGGTTTTTTTCGTTGAGGTCGAGGTTTTGGGTTGGGGAGATCAAGTTGTCACCAGCATCAACGGCGACGAGTGCGGTGGTGGCGGTTGTAGGAAGTGGAGCTCTGGTCGGCCGAGGAGGATGTTGACACCATAACTGAATTGGTGGTGAAATGAAATGAATAAATTAATATGTTTTTTTTTTAATTTTAGTTTCAATATATGCACACAAAACAATTTATTTATTTAGTTTCAATATATGTACACAAACAACACAAATGACATTGATGTCTTTTTTATTATTTCCATCCAAGATAACAAACGAAATGGAGGCAGAGTGACCAAATTGTTATATGTGGTGAAATACAATGAAGAAATAAAAAGAAATAATTTTTATAGAGTGATCATATTGCCAAAAGTGAAAAAGTAAGGTGACGAAATTACGATTTAAGCCTTATTTTAATAGAAAATTGTACATATATATTGATGATAAAAGTATTTACTAAAAAAGAGAAGTTGAATTCATTTTGTTAGTAATACGTAAACTTTGTTTCGTCAATTTTTCCAAAAAAAATAAAAAAACAAAAACAAAATTATGCTTCAAAAAAAGTCTCGCTCAATGTAATTGGTCTTGGGCCTCGATATCACAGGCCAGCCCTGTTGAAGGACATGTTTGAATTCTATATATTTTATTCTAAGAAGCAAAAACCAATAGGAATATTTGATGAGCTATCTATAGTCTATAGTCTATAGTCAATACAACTTCATCTTACCTTCCAGGAAGCACCAAACCCTTTGTATGTTTTTAACTGCTGGGAGATGCGCGACATAACATGATACCTAACTAGTTATATAACCCGTGCTTCCGACGGATATAATATAAGATAATATATACTTTTTATAATAATAATATAACTTTTAAATATTATAATTAGATTGTTAATCTTTTTCATAGTTATTTTTTTCTTCTATTGTTACTAATATTAAATGATTTTTTACCTAAATACTTTTAAAATTAATATAAGTTTTTAGCTAACGTGAGATACATATTTTATATTAAAATAATAGTAATTTTTTTAATCTAAAGACTTTTAAAATTAACATTTAACTTGATAAAAATATTAGAAGCTATTTTGTTAAAAACTTTTAAATAATAATTTATTTTTAAACAATGTGAGATACTTATTTTATATTTTTATTACTAATGAAAGTTTAAGTCTTTTTTATAAAGACTTTAAAGCCAACACCACATTCTAATCATGTGGTATACATATTTTTTATTAGTAATAATAGTAGTAGATAAAAGACTTTTTAACCAATATTCATTTCTAAACAATGTGGATATACATTTTCAGTTGGTAATAACAAAAGAAGTCTTTATCTAATGACTTTTATAACCAATACTCATTTCTAAATAATGTGAGATACATTTCTTTGTAACCAATGTGAGATACATCATCTACAAACTTTTAAACCAATATCACTTTTATAACCAATGTGAAATATTTCTCTTCTATTGTTAATAATTGTAAAGTTTTAAAATCAGCATAATTCTCTAACTAATGTGTAATACATATCCTCATTTAGTAATAATAGTATCAATATTTTGTTTTAAAAAATTTATAACCAACATCACTTCATAAATAATATGAGATACATCTCTTCTATTATATTGATGATAAAAGTAAAAGCCTTTTACTTAAATACTTTTAAAATCAACATCATTTTTAACAGATGTAAGATATATCTTCTATTAATAATAATAGTAAAAGTCTTATCTAAAATTAAAATCAAGGTCACTTTCTAACCAATGTGAGATATACATATTCTATTGGTAATAATGGTATAAATCTTATATCTAAAGACTTTAAAAACAAACCTCTACCAAATGTATGATACATTTATTCTATTGGTAATAATATTATTTTGAAAACCAACATTAATTTATAATCAATGAGTGATACATATTTTCTATTGATAATAATAGTAGAATACTTTGTAACCAATGTAAGATACATGCATCTATTCTATTTGTAACAAAAAGTCTTTAATCTAAAGACTTTTTAAACCAACATTTATTTTTAAACAATGTGAAATATATATCTTTTATTAGTAATAAGAGTAAAAATATTTACTATAAAACTTTTAAAACTAACTTCTTTTTATAAACAATGTAAGATACACATTTTTCATATTCTGACAATGTCTTCTTTTTTATTTATATTGGTAATAAAAGTTTGAAACTTTTATTTAAAGACTTTTAAAGCAAATATCTCTATCTAACCATGTGGTATATATATTTTCTATTGATAATAATAATATTTTAAAACCAACATTAATTTCTAACAAATGTGAGATACATTCTTCTACATAATAATAATAGTCTTTTATATCAAAACTTTTGAAATCAACATCTCTTTCTAAACAATATGAAATATATCTCTTCTATTGGTTATAACATAAAAATAATAATAGTAGTAGTATCTTATCTAAATAGTTTTGAAACCAACATCTCTTTATAAACAATGTTTGATTCATCTCTTGTATTGATAATAACATAAAAAATCGTTTATCTATGAATTTTATAATCAATATATGTTTCTAAGTAATTTGGATCTCTTTGTAACCAATACGATCTACATTATCTAAAAATATTTTAAACCAATATCATTTTTCCTAACTAATGTGAAATACATATTTTTCTATTGGTATTAAGTCTTTTATAAAAAAAACTTTTAATACATACATCACTCTCTAACCAATGTGTAATACATTTCATCATTTGGTAATAGTAGTAGAAGTTTTTTTATCTAAAAAAATATCTAAAACCAACATCTCTTTCTATATAATGGGATAAATCTCATCTCTTCTCTTTTATTAATGATAAAATTAGAAGTCTTTTTATTTAAAAACTTTTAAAATCAACAACACTTTTTAACCAATGTAAGATTTATCTCTTTTATTGGTAATAATAGTAATTTAAAACCAACATCAATTTATAACAAATGTGATATATATATATATATATATATATATATATATATATATATATATATATATCTTTTATTGCTTATAATAATAAGTATTTTATATAATCTAAAATAATTAAAAATCAACATCATTTTTCAACCAATGTGAGATATACATCTTCTATTGATAATAATGGCAGAAGTCTTTTATCAAAAAACTTTGAAAACCAACATCACTTTCTAACCAATGTATGATACATCTTTTCAATTAGTAATTAATAATATTATTTTTAATACAAACATCAATTTCTAACCAATGTGTGATACATCTCTTCTATTGGTAATAATAGTAAAATATTTTGTAACCATGTGAGATACATCTCTTGTAAAAGTGAAAGTTTTTAGTCTAAAAACTTTAGAATCTAACATTTTTTTAAACAATCTGTTATACATCTCTTTTATTGGTAATAATATAAAATAATTTAAACTCAACATCATTTTCTAACCAATGTGAAATATATATATTCTATTGGTAATAATCGTAAAAGTCTTTTATCAAATGACTTTGAAAATCAACATCATTTTCCAACCAATATATGATGCATTTTTTATTGGTACTTCATAATAGTATTTTTAAAACCAACATCAATTTCTAACCAGTGTGGGATACATCTTTTCTATTGTTGAAAAATAGTGTTTTTAGTGAAAGAAATTATGCAACTTGAGGCACAAATTTCTTTACGTGTCATTTGTTTGTTGTTGACGAAGGTAATTGCGCAAATGTATTCTACTCTGACATGTGATATCAAGAACAACTTAAACTTAACAAATGTCAAGTTACAGGAGTCAAAATACGAAAGGCAAAGCAGGATGCGCAAAATAGTAAAATGCGAGGGATAAAGATGACAATTTTGAAAGATGAACAGTCACTTGGCGCGGCCAAAAGGCATATCTGGCGCCGCGCCAAGAGGAGGTAGGTTCCGCACCATGTTTGCTACAGTGGCACTCCCAGATAATGCATTGTACAAAATTTGAAGGGTGGTGTACAAGATTTATCAACGCATTGAGGGATTTTTAAATCCCCGATGTATCCCTTCGTCCACCTATAAATAAAGGTGTTGGGCTCACTTCTGAAGGCCGAAGAGGAGGAGACCACGAAGAAACTCTGATATTTTTTCTCTGCATCGTCCTAACGCTGAGATATAGTAAGAGAAGTGAGATAGGGAGTGTTTAGCCCATAAAGCTTTGAAACCCCGTCCAAACTCCGCCAAAACAAAAATCCACCGATTAAAAGTGATCCCTAGCCTTTTAATTAGGTATTCACCACACTTCCTCAGCCTAAAAACCATAAAGTAAGCCGTTACTTTTTTTTTTTTAGGGAAACAGGGACGGAACCCTGCAAGAATTTATTAAGAAAGGAAATAATAAAAAACGAGGGGGACAACTTGCCTCAACCAACCAGCGAGGACGAAGGAGCCTAACCTCTACCAAAAAAGATACAAAATCATTTACGAAAATTAAATAAACCCAAACAATCCTGTCTAAAGGAATGACGCACATTTGCCGGAAGTTGAAGCACAGACTCATACGTAGTATAATGAATTATCGAGTGAGCAGCATCCGCAAGTCTATCAGCCACACCATTAATCTCTCTGTATACATGTCTGATGGAGTAAAAGCCAAGCAACTCCTTGCAATCAGAAAGCTCTTATTCAAATTGCCAAGGAAACTTTTGAGTACCAACCAAACCACGAGCTGCCACCAGAGAGTCAGTCTCTATATACACCTTCCCTAAACCCATTCTCCGACATAAAATAAGACCATCACAGAGAGCAGCAATCTTAGCAAAAGTGTTAGTATCTTGACCATAGGACACAGAGAAACCACAAACCAATCTACCTTGGTGATTACGAATGATACCACCCCCCGTGCAAAACCCATTTCTAGCCGATCCATCTGCATTGAGCTTATAAGCACCCAACTCAGGAAGTTCCCAACGAATCCAACAACCACGCCGAAATTTGACATCTTTAACTGAAACCCATAAAGGGTGAAGACCCGTAATACCCGCCACATTAGAAGCCACTTTCGGAATGTACAAGTTCATCATATCTCTTAAACCATTGCGAACTCCTTTTATAACCTCTTGAGCATTCATCGGAACATTATCAAAAACAGCGCAACATCGCGCTTTCCATAATTCCCAACAGCCTAAAACCATAGTACCAATTTTGCAAGCACCAATCTGATTATCTACAGAAACCCGATCCATCCAAGTTACAAAAAGATGATGCAAAGACACATAATTCTCGGTTAAATTGAAACAACGAGCTAAATATTTCCAGACCTCACTAGCCACTTCAGAAAATAAGAAAAGATGCCCAATAGACTCTCTATCATGGTTACGGGTACAACACGCACATTTTGAAACTATCACAATATTTTTCTCCTGCAGACGAAGATCAACCGGCAAGGCTCCCTGACAAAGCTTCCAAATAAAACCACTTACCTTCAGCGGAATCTAGTGCTGCCAAATTTTGCTTGCCCAAAACAGCTTTGGCCACTTATAACGGTTGTGATGCCAATGAGCTGAAACTTGGAAATTTCCGGAGGTGGTATGAATATAAACTACCTTGTCTTCTCTCAACGGATTCAAACTGACCCTCTTAATTAAAGCCAGATTAGTGTCTGAAATGTGATGAGAAAATTGATCCAAAAGCTGAAGACCATCACGAACCGAAAGGTGAATATCCATCGGTAATGGCCCCTCTAGAATGACACCACACCAATTGCTACCCCAAAAGGAAATATCACCACCACCCACCAGCCATCTACTACAACTGTGAACCTCAGCCATTTGGTTAAAAATGGCTTTACTAACTGGCGACATCACATGTTGATTAAGAGAGCCGGAAGTTCCATATTTAGAGCCTGCAAAGCGAGCCCAAATACTCTTTCCCTGAATCACGGACCATGCTAGCTTAGCTTGCAGCGCATGCATAACCTCCTCCATTGGTTGAATACCCAAGCCACCTTCCTCCAAGGGTCTACAAACAGCCTCCCACGCCACCCAATGAGTACGTCTATCTCCGTTATTACTCCAGAAAAAGGTAGCTAAAGCCGACTGAATATGTTTAAGAACTGACTTCGGCACTCGGAGGACTGCAATAGTGTACAACGGAATACTGCAAAGAACCGATCGCAATAGAGTGAGTTTGCCACCAAAGGATAACAGCTGTGCCTTCCATCCAGTAATTCTGCTCAAGATTTTTCCACCAAACCTTCAAAGTAAATGGCTTTTATTCTTCCTTTGAAAAGAGGGATACCCAAATACGTCAAAGGAAAATTCTTATGCGAGCAACCGGACCAGACAGCCAGTTGTCTAGTTCTGCGAATCGAGCAATGTTTTGAGGTGTAAAAGCCACTTTTATCCAGATTAATTAGCTGACCAAAAGCCCTTTCATACTCACTGAGAATCTTTCGAAGAGCAAGAACTGAAGCTTTGCTAGCATTGCAAAAAAGGAGCATGTCATCCGCGTAAAAAAGATGGGATATCACCAAACCTCCTCTACCATGCATATAAGGCTTAATTAATCCTTTCTCAACCCAAGCCGAGATATTATTGGAGAGAACATCTTGGGCTAAGATAAACAACAAAGGAGATAAAGGATCGCCTTGTCTAACCCCCCTCGTTGATTTAAAATAGCCAAAACTGTCTCCGTTAACACGAATGGTGTACCAAACATTATTCAGTAATCTATATATCATAGATTGCACTCCGTCACTAAATCCATACCCTTGTAAAGCGCAGAGAAGAAAGTCCCACTCTAATCTGTCATACGCCTTCGACATATCCATCTTGAAAACCACATTGCCCCCTAGCCCGGGTGTCTATACGATGAACTAATTCATGAGCCAAAACAACATTTTCTTGAATGTTGCGACCTTTAATAAAACCAGATTGTTCCATAGAAATAATGCCAGGTAAAATTTTTGCCAAACGAGTCGCAATAATTTTGGAAATCACTTTCCCTGCAAACGGACAAAGACTAATCGGCCAGAAGTCACCAATACTTTCAGGATTGTTCACTTTTGGAATGAGAACTATAGCCGTGGTGGACAACCCCTTATGAAGATCTGCTCCTGTGAAAAATTCTTGTATCGCTGCTACTAAATCCCCCTTAATTATCTCCCAGCACATCCTAAAAAACCACCCTGTGAAGCCATCAACTCCGGGGGCACTATCTGGATTCAGACTTTGAATGGCCATCCAAATTTCATTCTCTAAAGGCACAACTATCAAATCTTCATTATCTTGGGTATGCACCATTCTAGGAAAATGATTGAAGAAATTAGTTTCAACAACATGAGCAGAACTAGCAAACAAGTTGGTGAAAAAACTTTCAACCATCCCACCAATGACTTTATTATCAGAGCACCAAGAGCCGTCTGCATTCCTCAATTTAATTGAATTTCGCCGACATCTATCTTTCAAACTAGCATGAAAATACTTAGTATTACGGTCCCCATCCTTCACCCAAAGCTGACGAGATTTTTGTTGTAAAAGCTCCACATTCCATTTAACAATATGTGCAAGCACCGATTTTGCTTCTGCCAGCGAATGATAATCAGAATCACTTCGATGCTGCACATATAAATCCTCCAAAATCTGAACTTTGTCTTGCTACTGTGCCAACAATCGATAGACGTTGCCAAACACTTCCCAGTTCCACTTCTTCAATTCTTTTCTAAGAAAATATAACTTCCTATGCAAGACTTCCATAGCGTTTCCCGTAACAGATTTACACCACTGATCCTTGACAAAATTAATGAAGCCAGGATGATCTACCCACATTCGCTGAAAACGGAATTGACTTTTGGGCTTTGCAACAAATGGAAAACTTACTAGAAGTGGAGAATGATCCGACATAAACCGACTAAGATGTTCCACCGTTAAATCCGTATACTTCGAAGTATAATAACCATTAAAGAACACCCTATCAATCCTATGCCAGATTCTAGTTCCATCCGAATGATTATTACACCAGGTAAATTTACTTCCATAAAAACTCGCGTCACCAAGACCTGCATTAATCATAAATTCATTAAAATCGGACATGCCTACAGTATCATAACCAACCCCGCCTAGCTTCTCATCCACATATGCAATTATGTTAAAATCCCCTCCAACAAGCCAAGGCTTTGTTAAACCATTCGCTACATCACCAAGGTCTCTCCATAATTCCTGTCTATCAAAGCTTGTACACGCTGCATACACAAAAGAAGCAAGCAAAACATGATGATTGTTCAAATCCAGATTAACTGTAATTTGCTGTTTAGAAACCCCAACTCTATCATCCCACATCAACCATATATGTTTTTTTATGGACCAATTCTGAAAGAAAAAATTATACTTTAATCTCCTAGCTATTTTTTGAATTCTATCCCCAGGAATCTTGGGTTCAAGAAACACATATAACGTCGGCTTATGTTGCTCGATTAACACCTTCACATAATCGATTGTCTCTTTGTTACCAATCCCTCTCACATTCCAAATTAAGATTTCCATAAAGAAACTTATTGAGTTGTATTAGAATCCGAGGCCCCGGCCTTACTAGCTTTTGCCCGAGTTAGGCGTTGATTTTCTTTTTCAAACTTCTTCTGCTTTGCTTTCTTACCTATCTTAGTACACTCTTTCTGAAAGTTCTGAACTGATGCCTTGTCACGATCACAGTCTTGTAGATTGTCTAAGGATCCCGATCGAGGCATTGCTACCTTTGGTTTTTTGCTTCTCCCATCGGCAGATTGAGAGCCCCTATTAACAGCTTGAGGAAACTCCCCCTCTTCCTGTAAACCATCCAGAACATGAAAAGAATTCGAAAGCACAACATCCTTCATCTCTAAGTCTTTATTTCCACCATCCATGGTACCACCAATATCTGCCGGAATTGTGTTTTCTGCCCCCTCGTTTTGCTCTCCTTCAGAACAGCCCTTTGATCCATTATCTTTGATCTCAGTCTCCTTTGGAGAGGCGGGAATATCAACAACCTCAGTGTCTACAGGTTTGCCTTCATGATCTTTAGCGTGAGAGGTAGACCCTTTTTCTTTTTGAGCATGAGTTGCCACAGGTTGCCAATGTGTGGTTGAAGGCTGAATCTTAGCATTAACCTTAGGGTTAGCCTCCGTCGAAATGGGCTTTGTCTCCACCCCAACATACTGTTTATCCTTCCCCTTCGAATGATCCTCCGCCTGCGGCCTACCCTTGAATATTTTGCGACAATCCATTGCTACATGACCTAACAGCCCACAGCCTGAGCAAAAGGCAATATTTCCTTCGAACTCAATCCCTTGCCAAAAACCTTCCTCCTTAGGCGTGCCCAACAACATACAAGATGGAAGTGGCATTGAGACATCCACCTCCACACAAATGCGAGCGTACATAGGATGAGTAAGAGCAAGCGTTCGATCATCTGCTCTCAGGAAGTGACCCAATCCATTACCAATTCTTTGTAGAAAAGAATTATTGAAGAACTAAAGAGGCAAATGATGCAGCCTTACCCAAACAGCAACCCGAGGACTATCACGGCGAAGCACAAAATCAGGAGTCCATCGAAACGATATACATGCAACGTTGGATCATGTGTGACTCCTTCGATAAAGCCCGAACAAGGTCTTCCGAAGAAGATAAGTGTACCATTACATGCCGGGGATCAAACAGTCCCAATACAAACTCACCCGTGAGATTCCATGATTGAAGGATATGGTCATGAATGATATGAAGCTATGGTCGTCCCATCGAAAACTTAAGGATGAGGGTATTAGCGAATTGAGCATTAGCAGCCTCCATCTCTACCGAAGAAAAAGAACTCCTGGTTCATTCTCAGCCTCCGCTGACGATTCCCGACCTAATCGAGATGGAATCACAAGTCAAGTCGTCCAAATAGGACAACAATGCATGCAAATACTCGATTAAAGAAAACGACGTGACGCAACATTTTAGTTGAAGCGCGACTCGGCACCAAAAGGCCGGAAAATTTTAAAACTTTTTACACCTGATATAATAATTAATACAATTATACCAAATCATCGGCGACTTTACTACCGAACCCAACACTACGCTTCATGCAATATACCTCGACGGCTATAACATGCCTGAGAACAACATACATAAATAAGAGCTAAAGTAATGCCCAGGAAGATTTAAACAATGAACAAACTACATCTATACAAGGCTCGGCGCATGCGCCCAAGACTCAAAATAGAATACAAGTATAGACATAAATACAACAAAACCAAATTCCCAAAGCAAAGTCTAAATGACTTGCTAATCCCAACGCCCTTACAAAAGAGTTCAATGTAAGGACATCTAAAAACACAACCTCATGCGTGCGATCACTGACAAGCGCAAATCCCGCAACACCTCAACGAGCGGTACCGAACGGCTCTGATCTAAAGCAAGAAAGGGAGGGGGTAAGTCATAAAGACTTTGTGAGTTAACAATTATGCATGTCATGGCATCATGCAAAGATACATATCAAGATATCATTTTAATATCAAGTCAATCAAAGCGCTCATTTAATAAACACTTAAAACACATATCCATGGTAGCACATTGTTTCACATAAGTGCTATAAAGGTAAACCACCTATAAGGAGGATAGGATATGAAACCGATGCCGCCACGTAGCTCCCCGCAATACACGCTAACATTCGTGCCAATGATACCCGTGATGAGTGTATCAAAGTATCGAAGTTCTCTACTCGAGTACCGAAGTTCTCGGGTACCAAGCTCTCCTTGGTACTTAGACCTTCCAATGTGCTCTCTTGGTTACAAAGAAAGGTGCTACTTCCCCACCGTGGCCAACAAGGGAGGCGTGTGTGATAAAAACCCCAGTATAACAATCCATCACTATCACGAGTCCCATAACTCGTGACGGCGATGCATTGTCACACCAACGACTCAATCAAATATGCCACGGACTAATGCAATGCCAAGTAGATGTTTACTCGTCATGAGATCTCAAATAAGGAACAAGTAGTTGTTTACTCACTTAAGGAATCACACAAGAATTCGACAAGAGCGAATTCAACATGTCAAATAGATTCATTATTCTACAACATGCTCTCAATCATGCATTTACTTCACACGATCACATAAATCACATAAGAACTCGATTGAGTCTTATAAGCACACATATCAAATATGCCCTTCAATCCATCCCAAAGTCACGTAAGCTAATTCATTAGTCTAACGCACTATATTCATCATGTCAAATAGATATATCATTCTATAACATGCTCTGATCATGCATTTACTTAACATAATCACACAAACCACATAAGAACTCGATTGATTCTTACAAGCACACATACATCAAGGCATACTCATCAATCCATCTCAAAGTATCGTAAGCTAATTCATTAGTCTAACGAACTACATTCGTCGTAGGGATTGATTGTGGAGTCGTTATTGTTCATAACTCCCTAAATTCAACTCCGGTGAGTTTTACTACAATTAAACCAAGAAGAGTATTGATACTATATGTATCACATTGCCTTCTCCTAAGTTCTCCGCTCATTTAGAACTTGATAACTAAGCCGCTCATGTTCTCGAACTAGCCTAAAACACAATCTCGAAGTTTCAAACCCTAGTTTCGTGATTTTGTTAAACCTTGAATTGAACCGAATTCTTTCACAAGAGTTATTCCCAAGCTTAATACAAACAACATTCATGCTTTAATAAATGTCAAAATCATAACTTCATAGAGATTTCATAAAATCATACTCACATTTTATATGTTGAATTGAAGGTTGTGTCTTCACAAAAGATGTTCACAATCAACATTAAAACAACTATAATGAAGGGGTCATGCTATTTTATTTAACATGAAAATCTCAGGGAATTGTCACTCACCTTAGTCCTATGATTAATGGAGGAAAGGTTGATTAAAGAGAGGATTGGTGTAGAGATGATCAAGAGCTTCGATTTGGCGGTCTCTGCTCGACACCGGACCACCGGATCTCCTGAAATGGTCCTTCAACCTAGGGTCTCCTCCATGGACGAAATTTGAAGCTCAACCTCTGATTCTCTAGTTTTAGATCAACAACAATGGCTGAAGGTCTGATTTTGTGTTTATATATCTCCCTAGAAGACCCCAATCCAAGTGATGGATGTTATAAGGCTTCTAATTGGTCAAGGAATGTGAGCCATGGATAAGCAATGATCCAAGGGTTCACAAGAGTCCTAGAAGAGTCAACAAAGGTGGCTGAGAGTGCCCAAGGTCGGCCAAGGGCAAAGGCACAAGGGTCTTCAACCAAAAACACTCAAAAACTCAATATAGGCTGAAACTGGCATGATGCGGTCGCATGATGCCCCTACCATGCGACCGCAGGGGTCCCTTCCAAATTCTCGCACTTTTTGACTAGCTCTCAAAGATCTCAACGCGAGCCAGCCTCCAAAAACCAATGCGATCCGAGGTTCTGACCCAAAACTTGTCCTAAACATGTCCTAAACATGTCCAAACTCAAAGGCAACAATCCTAAGGTGTAACCAAGCCAAAAACAAGTCGGAAACACACCCGAAACACATCCGAATCAAGCTAAAACATGGCTGGAACCACTCGACAATTGGCCAACGAATCAAACACGAATCAATCCCAACTTAATCTAGGATAGAATGAACATGTATTAGGTTTGTTTAATCATGGTTATGGATTGTATTCAAGGCCAAGAACTCAACCAAACTTCTCTCGAGACGAAATGAAGTCAATACAAGCAATGATGTACAACCTAAAACACAAACGAAGCAACGAAGCTTCTAAACTCCCAACCAAGCATGAAACAACTAAGATGAACATTGTAAATCTTGTATGCAAGGTATTAAGACTCTCATGAAACTTATTAAGGTGCTAACACGTTAATACGAACACCTGAAACAACATCAACAAGGCATGCAACGCATGGAAGACCATTACTCTATTATGATCTTAACCAATTCAATGCCAACACGATATGAATGAAATGAAGTCTCAAATATGTAAAGACATATTATAAACATGTCATAAAGATGACAAACATGAAATGGGGTGTGACAGCCCGACCCGAATTCCAATGCGGAATCCCAAGGTCGTGCCATCAAGACAAGCTAAAAGACGGACAAGCACCCGCTAAGCGTGGCAGTGCGAGTCCAGAGTTGAACCAACAAACACTAAACAAGAATGAAAAGCCATAACGGCAAAACCGAATAACCAAAAAACTAAAATCTGCGGAAGCAATCATAAATGGGACCAAAGCCTATTTTTGCAAACTAAGGAATACAAGGCCGAGACGACTATTTCGACAAATTTACGACTGTGACGCAACATTGCAAGACGCATAACAACCATCGGCAACCTAAGGCCGGCGAAGCAACAAGAACTCAACCTGATAAACGACAACTCTACGGCTATAACATGCCGGAGAAATAAATCAACTAAAAGAGCAAGATATTCGAATCCTAACAATTAAACCCCAGTCTCACGACTAATGTCGTCGGAGATGACAATACCAATATTACTAGTACGAGTGAGCTAAAGCATGCTCGGAATAATAAAAGGGAATAACTCATGAGAGATACAACAGCTCGACCAAACAATTCGGCTACCAAAATAATACAATAACAGAATACTAACATAAACTACCCAAGTAAAGTCTACGTAACTTTACATTCGTGTCTCACAAATACAAAACAACATAATAATAATAAACCCAAGCTTAAAGCCCAGGAAGACCACCTTCTAGGAATCACTATCCTAAGCCGCCACGCTGCATTCAACGGACCACCGCAAAAACTAAGGAAAACAACACACGAGATGAGTCATAATGACCCAGTAAGTTACTAGATGCAAATGTATGGCATAGCATATCGTGGCATGGCATAATGCACCAATATATATAAAATCATGGTATCTTTATAGTCTACCCATAATAAACTTGTATCATGTCATCTTGTAACATAAACTTCATAGAACATATAGCACATTATCTTTCATATAAGTGCTCATAGTAAGCCACATAAGGGATAGAGAGGTTACCCACATAGTGTCGCAGTGTCTTTGCCCCCGCAATACACATATTATACTTTATCTTTATCGTGCAACATCGATGCCCCGTGACGCCATCGACTTTTATCGAGTACCACTCGATTTAGCTAGCAAGCCAACGCGCACTTAACTAATACGGCAAGGGGCTACTTCCCCATTCAAGGCCAACAATGGAGGTGTGTGTGAGATTCCTGCGGCGATCCATAGCGAGCACGAATCCCATAATTCGTGAAGGCGATGCATCGTCCCACCCGGACTTGATAAACAAACCAAATAATCCAAATAATGCCAGTTGGGCTTTTATGAAATGCACAAGTAGATAATTACTCTCATGCTTAACAAGAACCAAGACCGATCATAGCGGCATACCAAATCAAGTAGGACATAAAGCTCCACACACCAATTTCAACAATGCACATATTTGCACATACTTAACAAATTCAACCAACATATAAGTTTTGTCAAAGAACCACATAATGAGGTACTCATACTCCTCAAGTCATCACCAACTCAAGAATAGCATATAAGCTCAACAATTCGCAATATGAGGTCTACTAAAATCCTCTACTCAAGATTAAATCAAGGAATACTACTTAGTCTAAGAACCATCACAAAGCAAGGCTTAGCATTTAGCTTAACTTAAAGGCACACCGGACTTAGCCAAAGTCCCGCTCATCATTTATAGTCGACATCCTCAAGACCCCTCTCATGACAAGACTACCTTGTAGTCCAACTCCGCAAGTATTATCGTATCCTCGCGACTAAATTCCTTATAGTGGACTCATCCAATAGTCAATAATAATGGTACTCGAGACCAAAGGTTGGTCTCTAATACACAGTGCTCTGCAAGCACGTTCTAAACAAATTCCCAATATATCTCTATAACATGGGTGTCACAAACGGGACACGGACCGAGATGCTCGGGTACTCACAATCAAAACCAACCAAACCCGAACATCGAAGGATTTCAACATAAGGCTCACTAACTTCTTATTGGACCCAAAATGACTCCATTGAGTCTAAATGTCACATTTCATTAATACACATTTCATACAACCCAAAATTAGCACATCATTCAAGTTTATAGAATTTAACCCAAAAATAATCCGGCCTATTTCCCAAGCCTAAAATCCATGGGTTCATCATAGACATAATCAATCAAAACCCAAATGTCATAGGGATTCAACCCGAGTTCATTAACATTCTAGTGAACTTATTTCGACTCCGTTGAGTCTAAATACTAAGTTTCATTTCTTAAACCTTTCATCCATGTTAGCACTAATACCCACTTTATTTAACAACAATATATCCGATAATTCGGGCTTAAATTCTCGAGCCCTAAAATTCACAACAAAAACCCAACATAAACCAAAACCCATTTTAGGAATTCCATACTTTCAATTAGATGGTCATACTCATACAACCTAGTGAGATCACACATTCAAAGCCCCAAATTGTAGGCATACTTTCATAATAAACCAAATGGAATGTAAACATGATTTCTAGCATGTTCATAAACCTAGAAACACAAGATGAAAGATAAACATATACATCCACAATCATAGAAGACATCTACAATGCTCCTAACATATTCATACTTCCAAAAATCCCCAAAATTGGGCAAACATAGCATACAAGTTGTTCATTGCCCACAAATAGCATACAAGTTGTTTTCCTTAGGGCCAATGAACCAAAATAAAAGAAGGTAACTTACTTGTTCTACTCCAAAGAAAGCAAAGGAAGAAATCAATCGGTTGAAAACGATCCTCTCGTCGAGCTCTACAACTTTAATGAAGGACCCTTGGGCAAATGATGAATGGATGATGAAGGATGAAGATGAAGACCTCAAGCAACCATGGAGGAACTAGAGAGAGGATGAAAATTCGTTTTTGGGAGAGGGAGGGTGAGAATGAGGGTCAAAATCAAATGTGGTTGATATAGGTCTAGATTTTGAGTGGGACAAGTGTCAATCACTTGTGGTCCCTTTTCTAATCTGATTTGTGGCTTAATTGGTCACTAATGAACTCTTAACTCATCATTAAAAACTAATTAGGGATGTTAGGACTTAAGTAGGAAGGGTTAGGGAGGTTTTAGTGTACAAGTCGTCCAATTCCGAAACAGGGCAAAAATCCCGAACAGATTCTCGAAGTGAGAGGCGGCGCCCTCACCTCCATGCGGCCGCCTCACTTGCTCCCCGCACAAAGGATGCTTCTCAAGCAGCTGAGGCGGGCGCCTCACGGCCCGGCCTCCGAACCTCCAAAATTTGATCTAAACTTGTCCTAAATGATCCCAAACTTATGGGCAACCATTCTAAGGTCTAACCCAACTCAAAACAAGTCTAAAACACACCCGAAAACTCCAAACAACTCGGAGCGAAACCGGGAAGCGGTGCAACAACGTGCAACCGACTACCGAACTTAACTCGAAATCAAACGAGCAATGAAAGGAGACTTCTAAGGCAAGTCTAAGGGCTAATGAAGAAGCTTAAATACTTCTAGGAAGTTGAATAACAACTAGGGGAATAAGAATCCCAAAGGAGAGGCGATTACGCAACTCGATTCCCGAACTACGCGATAGAGACGAACGCTATCTCCAAAACTTCCAAATCATCGCTAGACTTAAGGAACACCTCCAACTTGAAGTCTAACACATCTAAACATGTTAACAAACCATCTTAAAGAGGTCTAAGACTCAAACCGAGGTCACGAGCACAATACGGAAGTAAACCCTCAAGGCCGCATTCCGACTATCGCCGAAGTCATTTACTTGTGACTTTAGCAAGTCAACAACTATGGAGTCTCTTAATAATGTTTTGGTCTTAATATGGTCTCTCAAACAATCTAGACCCTCTCGCAACCCAAACATACCGTCGACAAAGGAAGAAGTGCAAGTATAGCACGCCGAGATAACGAAGGAGCGGGGCGCCACACCCTTCTCCATTTAAAAAGAATTCGGCCCCATTTAACTCATGATACAAACCACAACACATCAAGTTCAAAACCATCTACCTAGACTCGATCTCCGAGTCTACCACCACAATATACACGAGGGTCGAACTAATATAATCCAGATTCAAAAGTCTACAACTCTCAATAGACACGTCATCAATATGACTCATGCTTGAGTCACGAATACACATACGAACAACACTAGACCAAACATGTAGACAAAATCCCAAACTTCAACATAAGAACACATTTAACTACCGAAACTATTTGTTTCGGGGCACATCATGAAATTCAAGCACAAAAGATTCTAAGTTACAAGAATTAATAATTGCTTTATGGAGCGCTTTACAAACAAATCAAAGATAACCAAATGGGCATTTCAACTATGCGAATCATACTCGCGATTTCCCTATCGCGTTAAGAACATACAAGAGCACACGATGCCATGTTTTGAAAATTTTTCCATCTATGTCCATCCATTTCGTAACGGGTATAGTCAATGTTTAACCTACTCACTACCAATCTTAGTCCACCAACGAACTCTTTGATCACCACCAAGTTAGTGTACCAGCCTAAATTGGATTTCAAAAACTTCTTACAAGGATCGAATGTTCATGATTAAAAAGGTTCTAAGCATCCTTTTAATAGTCTCCCTATGCTAAGGAAATGAATGAACATGGTATTATGAGATGAGAATTTAATATACTACTATGCAATGCATCGTAGGTGTTTCCTACAACTAATGCACATAACTCGAATAAATTGCACTCAAGCAACAAGGTCTATTACCTTGACAAACAACAATCATATCTACGACAAACTCGTGTACCTAGTAATCACAATGAATCGACAAGGCTATTAACGTAATGTCCATATCAGTAAAACTATTCTTTCTAAGCTCTAGACCAAGTCTACAATCAATGCACACACTAAGTATCCTAACACAACGTTAACGCTCTCAATACCACGGTGAAG
>CM028380.1:102788528-102830739 GCA_013146195.2 Codonopsis lanceolata | reverse complement strand
CCATTCATCCTGCATGTAGATTGATACCCATCTTTACCTTGTATTGTGCTTTCACAATATGATCGTGGGTAATGATACTTGCACTTCCCATCTACCATACAAGAATTTTTGGTTCTTATCTCCACATGGTCCATGCATCATATGCTTGACGACTAACTTGTGAAGGGTAAGAAAATTTTCTGCATCGTGAAGCTCAAGACTAACAAACCCGGTCAACGCTGCTCGAGATGTATTTTTATACTCGACTTCAAAATTATTAACAAAGCGTGGTAATCCTCGTTTCAAACTCCATTACGTGAACATGTGCCGCTAATCGCCAAAATCTCCCCTTAAAGAGTTGGGTTTTGAAATCTTGCAACTTTGCCCGAAAACTCTTGCGCAAGTCGACGATCTTGAGCTTGTTGGCCTTTATACAAATTATCTTGTATCTCCTTCCACTCGTGATTGCATGTCATTGTAATAAATAGATCCGTTTTCCAAATTGCACCAATGCAAAAAGCATCAAGATATCTCAAGGCCGATATCTCTTGGGCCTCCAATGAAGGATGCAGAAGAATAATTCTTTCTCGCCGACCTCTATTCCTCTAGTTAATCCCTTAGAAACACTATCCATGATTCCTCTTGGTATAGCTCGATCTTATATTAGACCGATTTTGACGAAAATAATCCAATCTGGTCTCCAACTTTATGTACATATCAATCGCATATTGTTGAAATAAACGCCTACCGAACAAAAGTATGGATTGTGTTGGATTTCAATTTGGAGCCCTGTAGGAACTATACCCCGACATGAGACCTTCTTATTTGTTCCATGGGAGACAACTATAGATAGAATATAACCAAGTATTAAAATTTAAATATTCTTGAAACTTTTATAACAAAAAATAACTATAAGTTACCTTCTTGTTCTGGGAAAGCATATCTTCGGTAGATAAAATATTTATAGTTGCACGATCATTTCTACTTGTCTCACATGCTAAAATTAGAATGAGAAAAGTTGTTCAAGGTAAAGAAGATAAAACTACTTGTCTCATATATATATATATATATATATATATATATATATATATATATATATATATATATATAATTTGTAAGAAACTTAAGCTATCAATCTAGTTGTTATAGAATTTACCTCTTTCTCCCCGCGATTAACATTGTGCTTAGTTGAGAATTTTTGGCTTGTAATAGTTGCGTTATTGGCTTTTACTTTTCCAATGTTCGATGCCATCCCTGCTTTCACCCATTGGGAAAAGTAACGGATATTGCAAAGGGTCATAACATCCGTAATAATGCTTTATTCGATGTCTTTGACTGAATGTGCATGGACAACAATGTCCCGCCGATGGGATACTACCATTGTTTCCTTCAACCCATATAGCAGCCACTTGATCCGCTGTTGGAGAGTTATATATGCGCTGATCTAATTTCACATCTTTTGCAATATGGAGTTGAACGTCATCCATTGAGGGATAATCCTTCAATCTTCTAAAGATTTTCGCATATGGATTTGTCTCCAACACTTCCATGAGTTTTTTAATGGTTGCTTCACATAATTCTGAATTTTTTATGACATTCATTCTATTTTGAATTTCATTTTCGCCTCTACAAAATACAATTGAAAATGACTCGGGCCATTTTCATCGTGGATTAAACTCGGGAGGTCATGGTAAACCATTCCTTGAGCTCGAAAAGTATATACTCCCTTTCTCGCAGATGCAAGTTCTTTATCTAATTTCACACCAAATGAGGTGAAAGAGAAGATGGAGTTATATGCTCTAATGTTTTTTCTCAATTCAAGCCTCATCGATTCAAGTAAGTAACTCATATAATTGAGTGGGTTTGGAATTGTGCGAGTTTTATTTTTCCACTATCGCAACAAAATGTTGGAGGCTCATGCTCTAATCGCATACAAGACCACAATGTTTGCAATTTGGCATTTTCTTCAATTCATAGGCCTCGAGCATAAGGGTTCATAGTGTATTGTACCTAGCAAAGGGAAAAAAAGAACTAAAGCTTTCAAGATGTTAAAAATTAAAGAATTTCATTCAGATATTGCCTTCTTCATATAAAAATAAAACGAAATTGATACAAACCTTTTGACTCACAAGGATTCATTTGAGCTTTGAGAAACAATGATGATTGCTTCTTCTTTCTACGTGCCGCCACTTGTTTAATATACTCATGTCTTTCTGATGTGCTCATATTATCGTATTTTCTTTTCATTAGACGAGTCGCCGCTCTTTATGCACATTTTCTCCTAGCATTAAAGGGAGAGACAAACAACTTAATAATAGTAATTAATCTTTCGAACATAAGTTATATTTATGAATAATCAACGTTACCGATGAAAAATTTGATTTGGTCGATCGTTGTTTCTTTAACATCTTGCAAAGAAATCTTGAATTTGAACTATTTGGATTTGAGAAGGCCCTACACAAGAGACTATATATTTTGTATATATTCAAGTGTTGTTTATTTTGAAGAGAATAGATTAATAAGACATTTTTATTGAGCCAAGAAAAGATAATAGTTCTAAACGGAAAAATTGACAAATTAAGAAAATGGTTTCCACATGCCATGGCTATGCAATGAATGTAAGATGATTAGCTTTTTTATGTGTGTTTCTTATATCTTCTTTTATGTTTTGTAGTTACTTTGAGATTTTTGATCTTCTTGTGGTGAGAGGTAATTTTGCACACTCTATTTATTGATTCTATTTCAATCTATTTATTATTAACTGGATGGATACAGGAGCATCTGATTCCTACAACTTGAAGTATGGAGAAATAGAAGACCAAAATATTTAAATACCGAAATGGTGCTCGGACCCCTAGTTTTATAATTTTTCTTTTTGTTTTTCAAATTAAGGTAAGTCGCCTATTTGTCGCTGAATAGAGTTGTAAATGATACTGCAGCCTATTTATTCACAATTTTGCTTATTTTCACATGCTTAATGTGCCCTTGTTCTGCTTGCCATTGGTTTTATAACTTTGACAACAGCTAGGCATACAGTGTGCTATTACATTGTAACCGGCGTTGCAGCATACAATACGCAGTGGCACAATATTGGCCAGCAATTCGTTGCTATGAAGGTGGTGAAAAGACGATCGAATCGTTTCAACAGAAACAAGCACACATTCTAGTCAAGAGCATTCTAAGTCCATCATGACATTTATGCAAGACCACAAAACCATCAAATTTCAACCATTATTTCAACCCTAAGTGCACACTCAATAACATGGCGCTGTCACAATGTTTTGTAGAAATCAATATTCTCTCATTTTATAGATCAAACCATAATGACAACAGAACCAATTAAACATCAGGGCAAACTAATTGATGTTTATGCAAAATAACAAAAGCATGAAACTTTAACCATGCTTGCAAACCCAAGTGCACTCTCAATACCATGGCGCTATTACAATGTTATGTAGAAATCATTTAGCATAATCAGAATGCTACATAATTGATTATAAACAGAATCAGGTTCTAACCGAAAATCAATTCACATCGAGTTCTAAGCATGGAGAGTCCAAACATTGAGGCATTTTATCAAACATCCGTGCTCACAAACGAAAGTGTGAGAGGATCGCCTCAATTAAAATCAAGCAAAGCTTATAAACAAAAGCATGAAACTTTAACCATGCTTGCAAACCCAAGTGCACTCTCAATACCATGGCGCTATTACAATGTTATGTAGAAATCATGTAGCATAATCAGAATGCTACATAATTGATTATAAACAGAATCAGGTTCTAACCGAAAATCAATTAACATCAGGTTCTAAGCAGGGAGAGTCCAGTCATTGAGGCATTTTATCAAACATCTATGCTCACAAACAGAGCAGGTGAGAGGACCGCCTCAATTAAAATCAAGCAAAGCTTACCTCGCAACTTGGATGTTGTTCCCTGGTTTTACTTCTTTGCTACACCGCTTCGAAAATGAAGAAGAAGGGAATGAGATTGAGTTTGATTCTATGAAGAATGGAAAACGTAAGACTCCATTGTAACCGGCAATCTGATGTCGTGATATTCTGTATGCCAAAACGATGGGTAAGAGGACTGCCTCAATTGAAATCAAGCAAAGCTTACCTCGCAACTTGGATGTTTTTCCCTGGTTTTATTCGGCTGCCTCTGCTACACCGTTTCTGAAAATGAAGATAAAGGGAAGGAGATTGAGTTTGATTCTAAGAACAATGGAAAACGTAAGACTCCATTGTAACCGGCAATCTGATGTCGTGATATTCTATATGCCAAAACGATGGGTAACAACGATGGGTAAGTACACAACGCCGCTTGATTTGGTGGCTGAATTACAAATTTAGCCTTAATTTGATGTTAGCGGTTCATAGCATGGATGGGTTATTTGTCCAAAGGATAAGATAGATTTACTTATTTGGCCTTAATAAAATGTGTGAAATTGACTTGTTTAACCTTATATTAATTGTGTATGTTTATTAGGTTTAGGGGCACTTTTGTCAGATGTAGGGTCAATTTTGTCTATGAATTAAATTGTAAGAAACATGCTTCCCTTTTATAGTAGTGTATGTATGTATGTTTATTAGGTTTAGGGGCACTTTTGTCAGATGTAGGGTCAATTTTGTCTATGAATTAAATTGTAAGAAACATGCTTCCCTTTTATAGTAAGAGAGAAGAGAGAAAAGATAAATGAAGCAATGGACATAACTGGGCAGCCCGTAGAGTGTGAGCTTTAGATGAAAGTGAAAAGATAAATCTAGAATCAAATAATAGGGTCACTTGTGTTATAACATCAAATAACATCATCATATTCAAGAACATAACAGTAGCATCATAGTCTATACATATTTAGAGCCCATAAATAATGTAACACCGATCTAATCTCGATGTCGGAAAACTAACCCAACAAATGCAAGAACTATACAAGTGTACGCACCCTAACGACCATTTGCAATCACTTGAATAAAATGTGTGTTTGACAACAGAACAAATTAAACACCAGGACAAACTAATCGAAGTTTATGCAAGACCACAAAACCATGAAATTTCAACCATGATTTCAACCCTAAGTGCACTCTCAATAAAATGGAGCTGTTACAATGTTTTGTAGAAATCAATATTCTATTATTTTATAGAGAAAACCAAAATGACAACAGAACCAATTAAACATCAGGGCAAACTAATTGAAGTTTATGCAAAATAACAAAAGCATGAAACTTTAACCATGCTTGCAAACCCAAGTGCACTCTCAATACCATGGCGCTATTACAATGTTATGTAGAAATCAATTCGCATAATCAGAATGCTACATAATTGATTATAAACAGATCGATTGACACGGGTAGAGAAAACTAAATACGTAATATACTCAATTCACAAAAATAGGTTCTAACATAGGATATACAATCGGGAGTTAAAATAAATTCACATATTCAGGTTCTAAGTATGTAGAGTCGAGTCATTGAGGCATTTTACCAAACATCTGTGCTCACAAACAGAGCAGGTGAGAGAGGACGCCTCAATTAAAATCAAGCAATGCTTACCTCGCAACTTGATGTCGCTACACCATTTCTCGGACATAAATCTTGAAAATGAAGAAGGGAAGGAGATTGAAAGGAAAACGGAAGACTCCATTGTAACCGGCAATCTGATGTCGTGATATTCTGTATGCCAAAACGATGGGTTACCTCGCAACTTGGATGCTGCTACACCATTTCTGAGGACATAAATCTTGAAAATCAAGAAGAAGGGAAGGAGATTGAGTTTGATTCTATGAAGAATGGAAAACAGAAGACTCCATTGTAACCGGCAATCTGTGATGTCGTGATATTCTGTATGTAACCGGTAACAACGAACGACGGGTAAGTACTTTTGTCGCATTGATTTTGATTTGGTGGCTGAATTACAAATTTAGCCTTAATTTGATGTGAGCGGTTCATAGCATGGAGGGGTTTTTTGTCCAAAGGATAAGATAGATTTACTTATTTGGCCTTAATAAAATGTGTAAAATTGACTTGTTTAACCTTATATTAATTGTGTATGCTTTATTATGTTTAGGGGCATTTGTGTCAGATGTAGGGTCACTTTTGTCTATCAATTAAATTGTAAGAAACATGTTTCCCTTTTATAGTAAGAGAGATGTATTGCCATCTTCCTAATTAGCACAGAAACACTAATTCAAAGGCATATCATACATACTAGTAAACACTAAAGGAGAAACCCATTCAAATAATATAACTTCAGCACCTATATATAATACGCACAAATAAATTTAACTTCGACACCTATTGAAATCTAGAAATCTTGCAAACATGCTCGAAACACTAAAATCGAATACATAGAATTAATCCACAAACCCTAACGGCTTTGGAGATGAAATAGAAAAATCAAAGAAGGAAGAGCGAGGCGCACCTTGAGTCAGATACGGAGAGAGGCATATAGAGAGAGAATGCTTGTAACAGTCTGTTGCAGATAGAGGGAGAGAAGAGAACGTCTAGGAAGACATTAGAGAGTCTTGCGTCTGTTGTGGAGAAGCGTGGTCGCTTGGGAAAATGATTTATGGGGGTAAAGGTCCGTAGATCATTCTACGGAGGAAAATAGGTTATTTTCCGTTGACCGTAAAACGATTTCCATTGACCCCTCTTTTCCTAATGTTACCAAACACCGGAAAACGTGAAAAAAGTTTTCCAAAAATGTTTTCCGTGAAACAAACGGAGCCTAAGTGACCTATGGAGCGCCTTAGGTTCATTGTATTGTTGTCTTTTCGCACACAAAAATGTCTTTCTTTGGTTTAAAAAAAGGAATAATTGCGAGCCGGTCCCCTTTTGTGAAATTATAATCGCTCCGCTCCCCTATTTTTTTAATTCAACCGCTAAAGTCAATTTTAATAAAATTGTTCCTTAAATACCCACCATCGACTTCAATGAGATAATAAGCTCGAGAAACTTTTGGGTAAATACGTCGAGATTAGTCATTGACTGCTCTGTTTAGCACCACTCTTAAAAAGAAGCATCAACAACAACAAAAAGAATCGTAATTCATTTTCCAACAATCCATTTTCCAAACTTTCGTAATTCATTTGCCTCCAATTCGAAAGAAACATCCTTGCAACTCAATTTCTTCCTTCCTCCTTCATTCAACTTCAATCGAAAATGAATTACGATTTTAGAAACTGAAGGAATCCTTGCAACCTAGTTTTTTCCTTTCTCCAACCTCAATGTACAACATAAGCTCAATTACCAACAGACGAGGTTTTGGCCAATTTTACATGTTGGCTTGACAAATACTTGTTGTTAGGGTTTTTTCATAAATGCATGTTAGGTTTGTGTTCATAAATCCACTGCAGTTTACAATCATTTGCACGTTAGGTTTGTTGCTTTCTCATTCTTAAATATATGTTCAATTCTGCCTCGGTGTTAATTAAGCATCGTATCTTCCAATTCTGCTTCGATGTTATTTAATTAGGCATCGTATCTTCCAATTTTGTCTCAGTGATATTTAACATTAGGTTTGTTACTTTTTCATTCTTAAATATATGCTCAATTCTGCTTCGGTGTTCTTTAATTAGACATTGTATCTTCCAATTCCAATTCGACCTCAGTGTTCTATATTAATTAAGCATCATTCATAAAATTAGGAATCGTTCATAAAATTATTCTGCCTCATTGTTATATAATTAGGCTTCGTATCTTCCAATTCGGACTCGGTGTTTTATATTAATTAGGTATCGTTCATAAAATTAGGAACCGTTCATAAATTATGGTAACCCACATGTCATTACTTAAAAATTAAGCACCGGTGTTATTTAATTATGCATCAATTTCTTCTATTCTGCCTCGGTTTAAAAATACACGTGTTTCTTAATTTAAAAATTGTACGCCGATGTTAACTTTCAAAAAACTCACGTGTCATTTAACAAACAACGTAGTAATATATAATCAAACGAGGCAAAATTGCAAGATGCGACGCACATTTCAATTATGCCTCGGTTATTTAATTAGGTATCGCACATTTCAATTCAGCCTCAATTTTTTATATTGTTGCGTCGTTATTAATTTATAAAATATACACGCGATTCTTAATTTATAAATTGTGCACCGGTGTTCTTTAATTAGGTATCGTATCAATTTCTGTTTTCAATTGTGACACCCAACATTTTTCTTTTCGAGGCCTAATTTTGGTGGGACTTCAATTGTAAATTTCGACTCCCAACTTTTTATTTGCGAGGCCTAATTTTGGTGAGACTTCAATTGTAAATTCTGACTCCCGACTATTTCTTTGTGATGCCTAATTTTGGTGGGACTTCTATTGTAAATTTCGACGCCCGACTTTTTCTTTTCGAGTCCTAATTAACACGCACGTTTTACGTTGTTTTATTCGCGCGCTGGTTATTCATTAAGGGTATTTTCGTCATTTTATCCCCAAAATTATACTTTATTGATTGCAAAAAAAATCATGGACTTTTTCGGTTAAAATTTCACCACATGGGACCGACCCGGTTATCACCCCAAAAAAACATATACTCCCTCCGTCCCTAAATTATCGTCTTAGTTGACCTGGTGCACGGATTAAGAAAAAACAATTGACTTGATTATTTATATTGGTTTAATGTGTAGTTTCATTTAAAGCTTATGTGTCTGTGGCCCATAATTAAAGTAGGGTGAAAAAATAAGGGTAAAGTGGTAAAAGTGATGTTCTAAAAAAGTAAATTTCAAACTGAACAATTATTTTGAGACAGACGAAAAGGGAAAGAAGGACGATAATTTAGGGACTAAGGGATAGAGTTGTCAAAATGGGTTGGCGGGGCGGGCCAGCCCACAACCCACTTCAACCCACCATTTGGCGGGGCGGGGCGGGCCAGCCCAAAAACATGGCGGGCCTAAAAAATGCCAACCCAACCCACCTCTTTTAGGTGGCGGGGCGGGTTAGCCCAACGGGCCCAAGCCTTTTTAACAACTCTAGGCGAGCCAACCCACAACCCACTTCAACCCGCCATTTGGCGGGGCGGGGCGGGCCAGCCCAAAAAAATGGCGGGCCTAAAAAATACCAACCCAACCCACCTCTTTTAGGTGGCGGGGCGGGCTAGCCCAACGGGCTCAACCCATTTTGACAGCTCTACTAAGGGAGTAGTAATGTAGCAATTGAATATTGTCCAAAGTGGACTGACCCAAATTTCACCCTAAGTTGGGGAGCTTGAATTATAAGAAGGGAGAAATTCTGGCCAGTCCTCTGTTGAGAAAATATAACCTCAAAAGTTCACAATAATTTTTTTTAACCGCTACAGTACACTTTTTGGGGATAAATGACGAAGATACTCATAATGAAGGAAAGGCGCGCGGACAAAGATACTGCCCAAATTTGGGCATCGAAAGGAAAAAAATTACGCATCGCTTAAAATTTTGGGCATCGTTCAAAATTTTGGGCGTCATTCAAAATTTTGGCCATCGACGCCCGCATCAGAAGCAGGTCTAGAAACTAAGCATCATAGTATCAAAACATTGGACATCATAGTATCAAAGCAATGGGCATTGCTCAAATCACAAGTACCTCTACATCTTCTTAGAGCATTTTAAACGCATCAAAATGGTAGGCAATGATGCCCACATCGGAGGCAACAGCGCCCACATCATAGCTAACGACGCCTACATCGAAGCCATTGCTATAGTATACTCTCATGTTCAAATTTTGCGCACACACCCAACATTTTGCTTGACTCAAAACTAAGGATCATAGGGCTATATGCTTTGATAATAGATTTGTCTGCAAGTGATTTTTTCGACATCGAAATAGACAAAATTGGCTACAGAATGAATAATTAAACACTATCACCAAATATCAATAAAGGCGGGCATCGAAATAGACAAATTTGACATCATAATGAATGAATTGAACACTGCCCCTAAATCTGTGTGTAAAAGTTAAGCATCAGAAAACTTTCGAAGCCGAAAACAGTGTTTAAACATCGTTCTTTGGCTTTAAAACGAAGACATCCTGGGTGGAACCCGATGTGTTTGTAGATCTCGTCGAAATTTTCGATTTGATATGTAGTGGGTCATGTGGTTCATCCGAGATCAAAAGTTATGGAGAAAATAGTCGAGGAAGATGAAAAGAGGTCAACAATAGAAAAAAGAGGTTCAGCCAGATGTGAAAAAGCCGACCAATATTGGAAAAAAATTATAAAAGTGGACTTAAGTGATTTATTAAGAAAAAAAGAGGGTAATGGAACGTTTACAATTTTAGGAAAGTGTATCGGCCCACAATTAATCGTTATAAGAAGGAAGATAAATTTTGGGACAATAAAAATCACACATTATTACGGGGCTGAAGGCCTTCGACCGACCCTAAATTGCAAGTAAAATTACTTGCATAAAAATTGGGGTGACAATCGGCCCGGTACCTTTTGGAGAAATTATAACCATTCCAATCCAACATAATATTATTTAGAGGAAAATTCTGGTCGGTCCCTTTTTTTTTAAGTTTCTAACCCCAAAAATCCATCGTTCTTTTTTTCAACCGCAAAAGGCCACTTTTCGAAATATTGTTTTAAAAATGTCATCGTGTTCTTCAACATTCCGGCAATACACTTTGAATTCGAAAATCACGATTGTACGCAACGAAACGGAGATCCGACGGAGGAGATTGAAGAAGAACATGGAGGACGTAAACTGGTTTTTTATGCTATTGTATCGTGGTGCAAAAATTTCATTGCATTATTTTTGCACCGTGGTTCAAAAGTTTGATTCATGTAAAATTGTTGCACCGCGATATATTTGCATTTTATATTGTAATTTATTGAAAATTAATTACTTTTTTGCACTTTAACAATCTTTTCAAACTGCGATTTACAAATTCAAAAAGCTAGTAGAGTTTTGCACCGCGATTCTTTTCTTAAAATTGTTGCACCGCGAAATGTTTGCATTTTATACTGTAATTTATTAAAAATTAATTAATTTTTTGCACTTTAACAACCTTTTCAAAAGTTGTATCGCGATTCAGAAATTTTACAGCGCGATTTACAAAATCAAAAGCTAATATAGTTTTGTACCGCGATTCACAAATTCAAAAGGCTAGCATAGTTTTGCACCGCGATTCTTTCCTTAAAATTGTTGCACCGTGCTATATTTGCATTTTATGCTATAATTTATTGAAAATTAATTAATTTTTTGCACTTTAACAACCTTTTCAAAAGTTGTACTGCGGTTCAAAAGTTTGATTCATGTAAAATTATTGTACTGCGATTCATAAAGTTTAATTGTAACGCACATACAGTTCATTAAGGGTATCTAACTCATTTTGCTACCAAAATAACTTTTTTCGGTTAAAAAAAAATATGTACTGTAGCGATTAAATGCTCTAAAAAGTTGATCGGCTCACAAGTTTTCCTATTATTTAATCAGAAATGTACATTTTGAGGAAAAAATGACAAAGATACCCTTTATGAAATTAAATTAAGTGCGCTGCGTCAGAAATCCAGTTTTTTTTTTTTTTTGTGGTAATGCTAGGACCACTCTAATAGCACTCAATTTTTGGTACCAAATGATGTGGCAGCTGACATGTCATAAGTGGGTCTCTATTCTTTACTAACTTACTTACTAAACCTTAGTTAAATTAACCTAACTAAAACTAATCAAAATTAATCAAAACAAAAAAAGAAAAGAAAACAATTATACACCGTTGCAGTTCCAACCCTAAAACCCACGACTTCTTCACGGACGACGGCACGCGGCAACACACGGTTCTTTTCCGACGAGATGAACGGTGACTCCTCTCCCCCTGCTCTTTCTTCTCCTACGAGTTAATGTTGATTTTCCTGGGCATTTAATGGATTCATCTCTCTACCCACTCATTTGCTCAGACAGATTAATCTATAAAAGGGTAATGTTTCTCTGAAACTTTTGCTAGTCTACTGTTGTTATTTCTTTTTTTCCTTCATACCTCATTCCAATAATTGAAGCGTCTTTGTCTTTCTTTGCAGAAAAAATGTCCCATCAACAGAAATGTCCTTAAAGCTTTGATCTTTCACATTTTTGTTTTCTTTGCAGACAAAATGTTCGATAAATGTTTTAACTGAATCTGAAAAAGTGGGTTTGAGTGTTACATTAAGTTCTTTCTTCATATTTATGATCTCTCTTTTGGTTTTGCTATCTGCATTGAGTTTTAGTCTGTTGCCAGAGCAATCCATTTCTATAAATTGGTTAGAAAACTTGGCACTTGAATGTTATTGAACAACCTCTTCATGACATATTTGTAGCTCCACCAGCCACCTTTTGTAGAGTTCATTAACAGCACGATGGCTCGACTTTTGAATTGCCCAATTATGGATTCGATTGAGTTTCGAATTTTAATAGTTTTGGTCTCGTTAAGGACTTGCAGGGCAGCTAGAGTTTTCTGCTAATTTTGTGTGTTGATTATTGGAATACGCTTCTTGATAATTTAATTATCACCTTTCATATTCCATATATATTTATTTGCTTGCCCCCATTACAAGTGAATCATCACAAGTGGCTAAAAGGTCTGCGTACCGGTTAGTGTGGCAACTTGTATGATTTCACATAGGTCTTAGATTAGGTGTAACCTGATCTAGTCCTACCTCCTATAAGATGATCAAAAACAGACAACGCTTCAGATTGCACGTAGCACCGGAAGACTTATAGCAATGACAAAAAGCCTTCAGCGGCAGACACGCCACAAGTCAAAAAACTCGTACCGGTAGACATCAACTCTTCTACATTGGAAGACCTGCTTCCACTGGTTCGAAGCTCTCCAACGGCAAACTTTAAAATCTGTACGTCCTACAGGGAAAAGTTAACTAGCCGCCCAAATCAAGATAAATATGTTCGTGCCTCATAAAGCCTGACATACTTAAAGCTACAAGACTTTCTCTCACTCAAGTAGTCTGTTAAAGTCAAAAAGCAATTACTTTATTGAACAGACCACCTGACAGTGCAAGAGACATCAGACTTACTCTTCAGAGAGACCTATCAACCTAGTCTGATAGACAACGAGTTCCAAGATCTACAGGACGAAATCTTCCCCCCAAACAAGTCAGAGATCTTATGGACAAAGATCTATATCTGATAGTCTTCAACCACTATGTCTCCAACGAATAGAAATCTTCGAGCCCTCATCTCTCAACGATCATATTGATTCTCGCCTGTATATATAAACCATCTCTCGTGCTCCAATACAAGGAGGAAAAGAATAGAAAGAAAAACACCTTGGCAACAACATAACAGTGTAAGCTACATCGAAGATCATCTTTCGATAACACTGTGAGCAACGAGTAACTCAATCTACTCAAGATCTTCATAGAAAAGAAATCACTAAAGAGATCGTCTTCACCAACGCATCTCTGATTTCTACAACAGATTGCAGTGAACTCATCCAGCTCCCTGCAAGACACTTTCAGTGGATTGCAAGGAAGAAAAGCTTGGAAAGAGAGAAGAGTGATCAGAAACTTCAATAGGCAGAGATCAAGATCTGAAGATTGATGTTGGACGATGTCTGAAGAAAATGAAGAGCTGTCTGTAGATATTGCATTCATATCTTCAGATTTGTATTCTTATACAAATGCTGTTGATTGTGCAATTATCAATCATTTTGGGAGGATGAGTGCTTTGCACTCAATCGTTCAGATATATTTTTATATCTGAACGACCTTAAAAATTATCTTCTCATAACAGTTTCTCGTTCTCGTCTCCTATTGTCCTTTGCAAGCTTAAAAGAATCCTTGAATGGATAATTAAGCAAGGATTAAGACATAGGAAGAGAAAACCAGAAACTGTGCATAGATTATTTAGACTAATGTAATATGTAATTTATCTTTGAATAAATTCATATGTTCTTACTAATGATTTATCTTTCAGTCCCTAAATATCTATGAGGTTTTTATAAATGATTTATCTTTAGAAAAACCACTCTCTACTTGATCTCCTAAACCTGCATTTGAAAGAAGAAATAAGTGTGCTGTTGTTTTGAACATATATTCGTGTACAGCCACTTATAACTTCTCCAAATCATAGCCTCTTTACATTCCGCTGCACAAATATTTTACAAGGCTTTTGATTTGAATAAACAGATTATCGGCAGAGTTGTCATTCCTGCCTTGGGAAAGTCTACCGATAGCCTCTACCGGCAGACATACCCAACTTGATAATATGTATTTGCCAACTAAACTATGCTTTATGAATATCCGAAAGAAAAGTTTTTAAATTGGCATTATAGGCTATTCACCCCCCCTCTAGCCTATTTGAGCATTATTGTGGACCAACAATTGGTATCAGAGCAGGCTCTTCTAGCTTTATACCAGGACTAACCTCCTAAGAGTTGTGATCTTCGAATGCTCAGTTCAAATGCATGACAAAAGAAAAACTTGTTTTATTCCTCTAAAAGCTTTTGTCAAGGATTTCAGTATGAGATAAATATTTTTTTAAAATATACCTATTTTGAAAAATTATTTTGTTTTTAAAAATATCATGAGATGGATGATTACCATGATGATTGTGAGATACTTATTCATACGACAGATATCTATATCAATTGGCACTATGAATAACTATCTCCAGATGAAATGAAATTTTCAGATGGATGCTTCAATTGAAAGGATTTCTGATTCAAGTTTTCTTGACATAAGGCTAACGATTGAAATCGATCCAACACCTTCTCGAGAAAAGGAAATTTGCGTTCATACTTATTCTTTTGAAAAAGGTTAAGAGTCAAAAACTCTATATCATGAAACATTGATTGATCCCTCTGTTATATGATATTTAGTTTCTGGGAACTTGGCCCATGTTTTAAAGAATTGTTTGAATCTAAGAAAAAGAATCAAAAATCTTACAAAATTGTTTGCAAAGGAAATCTACTCTTTAGACAACATCTACTACAGATCTATCAGCTCAGATTCAAAAAGATTTTGTCTGAAGAACATCAATCTCAATCCAGATAACTGTCAAAAAGGTACATCCCTGTCTTGTGCTCTCTTTTATATCTCTATCTTTGCACAAAAAGACCAAGGGAGAATGAGAAATTCAAGATCCAGTCTTTCCCTTTCACTGATCTTCTTGAAATACCTATTCCAGTATCTAAGATTTTTCTGGAGCTTCCTAAAGCTCATAAAATGTTGCTAATGATCTTCTTGATTCTTATTCAGGAATGCGTTTTCTCCAAAGATCAATAAGCACATTTTATTATCTCTCTTCGAGTTCCAAAAGGCTTTTTGACTGATTGTACAGGATGCTTCTCATCTGATTCAGTCTTCTTCCTTCTGGATTATGATATATTCATGTTCTTCATTTATGATTCCCTTCTAATCATGATTTTGAATATATCATCTTTGCATAGCTTTATATTTGCTTACTCTACTCTTGTCTATTCTCAAAGCAATATATATAGCTAGAGTAATTCATCCCATCATACTTTGCTTTCTTTCTTATGGTATGATCTATGACTTACTCATCTGGTGTGTTGCCTCATTTTCTTTGAAGTGCTCTTCTGTTGCCCGGTACTTCATAAGCTCAGTTTTATGTGCTGACTTATAGAAGTTTTTACCTTGTAGACAATGTGCAAACTACATGGGTGCTTTTGCAATTTCTACAAAGGTTGAGGTAAGCTTGAGAAACTAACTATTTCTTAAAAGCCAAAGACAGATTTCATAGAATCTCGGTAAAGATAAAAACGACTTTGAAATGTGGGAATTGTACTTCCCAAAACACTCTTTGAAAAAAAGGAGTTATGTTCTGTCAAATCCCACCAAAAAGATTTTATCCACTTAAAGACGTTTCATACTTTCAAGAAAGCCAAACCTACTTTTCAAAACCTTTTAGCTTTCCAAAAGGGTGACTTTACCGGATATCTAGAAATTTATATCAACTCTCACTCTTCCTCATATAACTTTTATTGAAGAGTAGTTGAAAAGGACTTCTCACTCTTAAATGAGTCGGTCCAATGTCTTGCCTCAGCGAGTATTTATAGAGACCTTCCTTCCCTCTTCTCTATCACTCGCAAACTACCCCAAACACTATGATAAAGACTGATACAAGATCCCCTTCTTCCAAAATGTTACTTAGGAGAATTCTTAGCACTAGATCAAGGATACTTCTCAACAACTTGGAATCACCCTTCCGATTCTTTAGAAGTTGTTTGGTTTGTTTCAAGGATTTCTCTCGCATGTAGACTTTCCTTAACAATCATTTAGCATATATCTCCCGCTTCCCTGTATCTTAGCACACATTTGCTACTCCCTCTCATGTTGAAGATCTTCCTATCTTCAGCGAGCCAAATGTGTCTCTCCTCGGTTTTTCCTTTCAAAACTCTCGAGGATGAGCGTCTGCATTGAAACAGATGTTTATGTAGTATGTCTAAGATAGAGGAAACCAAGTCCATACTTGGTGGAGAGGTTGCCATAGAGAAGAAATGATGTACCCGCTCCCTCCTTGGGTCATCTGAATCCCTTCTTGATCTGGACCTATATTCCGTTTTCCAACCGGTTAGCTGAATCTGGGTCCATGGTCTTCATAGACATCTCCTTGTAACATCCTTATCTTTAGATATGTATCAGGTGTTTAGATTAGTTATTTAAAAGGAGTAGTTAAGTCATTGGAAGTTGTAATGAACACTGTAATCTTTAGATCCTCTTTGTATTCTTGTTATTTTTTATCTAAATGAGAACTTGTTCAAAGCATATTTACTTCATGTCTATCTGCGTTTGTGTGAATATTCCTTTATAGCATGAAATCTTATATTTGCCTGAGTTTTTCGGTATTTGTACTTTCTATAATATATTGTTCCGAAATTCAATACAACAAATATAACTCTGCTGTTAACCCAACAGCAAACCAATCCTCACTTATAAATTTTCTAATTCAACATGGTGCATTCAACAGTTGGTATCTGAAGAAATGATGTTGAAATATGACTAAATTTTAAGACTTGGATTTCTTTGAAGTAACTGCATACCTTGCAACTACTTCATCAGGAATTATAGATTTGATCTCAACCCATGATGTTTTGATGAATATTAATTCCCCTCATAATTTATGGTCTCTCTTGTTTTAACGGTAGACCTCATCTCTGCCGTTATAACAACGACCTTTCGAGGAAATAAGCAGTTCCCTCAAATTATATTCCTCTCTACTGCTTCCTCTAGTTCAATGACAACTGTGCTTTAAACTCTCTCATGTTTCTATTGTCTTGATCATAATGACTTCCTTTCCCTTAAAAGGGTAGTCATCTTCTTCCTAACGGTTGACCTTGAAGCAAAAAGTCATTCTGCATCTATACCATTAGCCTAACTAAGTTTAAGTCACTTGCTTCTTTGTGATTCAGGCACTTTGACTAAATAGGTTGGTATCTTCCGTTTTTGCTTCCAAATGCTCTCATCATTCAAATGAAATTCTATTTTGTAGTTGCATGGTCATCAGTTAATTCTTTGCCGATGAAGCATCTGTATCTCCTGACAGCTGCCAAGGCAAAAAGGAAAATCTGTAGAAAACCTCTTTTCTACTCTCTGCAGATCCCAAGAGTTTGAAGCGCATATTCTACTAGTGAGGAGGAGCCAATTACAGAACTTGGTATCTTTCTTAAACCACTGTTACTGCTGTTAATGCTCAATATTCTTTAAACATTTTTGCTCTCCCTCCAACTTTATTTCGTTCTCTTTGCCGATGAAATCTATGGTCAATCCTTCCAGAAGTCAAGGCATTCCAAACGATATAAGCTGTAATACTCTTCATTCAATTGGTATCGGCAGACCTCAATGTCTGCTGTTCCATTCTTATACAGCTAAACTTCTTGTCTGCCAGAAATGTTAATTCTGTCTATCCTAAACAGACTTAATCCCTGCTGATCTCCTTCATCATCAGACCATTATCTATGCTGATTCCTCTGTCATTCATTCATTCGACAACGGCATACCTCAAAGTTTACTGATCACCTCTCAATGATTGATATCATTCATAAATTGGTATCCTTCATACAATCAATTGATATTCTCCAACAATTGGTTGACTTCCTTCAGCTCTCTAAAATCAGTAAACTTCCACTCTTCTTGAGCACATTGTTCAATTCAGTATAAGCTATTCTATAGATATCTTCTTTCATGTGTTCAAAAGACCGATAACCACGCTTAAACTTTAATTGGTGTAGACACCCCAATTTCGTACCCCTGGTATGTGACTGACATAAAATATCAAGAACTGTTAAAACTTAACAAATGTCAAGTTGTAGGAATCAAAAATGCGAAAGGAAGCGGGATCATGCTTGAAGCTGCGGGGGAAAGTGCACAAATTGAAACTTGAAAAGGCTGCTTGGTGCCGCACCAAGGCCCCTTGGTGCCGTACCAAGGGTCTCCTTGGTGGCACCAAGCCTTCTACTATTGCGTCTCTCAGATGGAAATTGTACAAGCTTCGAAGCACAAGGTACAAGTCGCTGATGCAGGGTGAACAAATCAGGAAATTCCAGCCGAGTCCCTGCCTTCGACTATAAATAGAAGCCTTCGGCCTCTCATTCCAGTTGCTCATTTCCTCCGCGATTTTAATCGCAAAGAAGCTCTGTTGTTATTCTGCCGATACTATTAGTACGAGAGGTGCGAGATAGGTGAGTGGAAGCCCCTAGAATCTCTAAACCCCGTCCAAACTCCGCCAAAACAAAAACCCATAGGTTATAAGTGATCCCTAGCCTAGTTGTTAGGCATCCACCTCACTTCCCCGGCCCAAAAATTCCAAAGTAAGCCGTTACTACTTGAGAGTAGCGAGTAACGAGCCGAAAATCAAAAAACTAAGCCGTGGTTCCGCCCAACCAAAAAGGCCAAAACCTACCCAAATAAGCTGTCACTCTGCCCGAGTTGACAAGCCCAAACTCTCAGAAATAAGCAGTCACTCTGCCCAAAATCAAAACAACAACCACACAACAAACAACAAAAGACTCCCTCTCCCTAAAGGATAGAGCGAGCACACCGCCGCTCTAAAAGATAAAACCTTTAAGGGCGTTATTTATTATATCTATTTTTTTTTTTTTTGTCTTTTTATTATTTTTTTAAAAGTTGTTATTTAAATCCGGCACAATGTAGCCAATATAAGCCGTTGTGATGCCCGGATTAGAATAGGAAATGCTATGTAAAAGAGCCGTTATAATGGCCAAATATTCTTAAATATGTCTGTAATTATTGTAAGGAGATGGCTGCGAGTCCGTAAATAATGTAGCCATGGATGTATTTGTTTTAATTTCTTTTCTTTTAATACTGTGTTTATTTGCTAAATAAATATAACAAAAAGCATACTTCAGCCAAAAACTATTTTTGAGATCGAAAGGGCGAGTTGGGTGCCTAGCACCTTCCCAACTCGTAACTTAGCCTCCGAACCCGTTTTCTTTTTCTCTGGTTTATTTTTCTTTTCTTTGGGTTTGCTTTATTTGCCTTAAAATAAAGATGGCAACTCTAAAACTTTCAGATTCAGTGGGGCCTCGCAACACTCCTTCTTTGCACTTTCCCGTTCTCCCCTAAAAAATGGAGAAATGGGAATAGAAGGGTGATGTATTCCCATATCCTGGTATCCCCTAAACAAGGGATAACTTGATGTGGGAAACCCAAAGCTCCCATAGTAATCTGAATGGGCCATAAGGCTATTTTTAATAAAATCCATAGTGGGGGCATCGCAATATCCTTTTTGCACTTTTCCGTTTTCCCTAAAAAGGGAAAATGGGAATGAAAGGGTAATGCATTCCCATATCCTGGTATCTCCTAAAAAAGGGATAACTTGATGCGGGAAACCATAAGTTCCCATATTGGATACAAAATCCACTCAAGGCAATCGAGGCACATTCAAACGTGCTAATATAGACAGCACTCCTCTCGCACTTTTGATTTCGTCTTCCCCTAAACAAGGGAGGGTGGAACGAGAGCAGTGGTATCCCGCATCCGCATGTACACGCACCCCTATCGAATGGCGCGCGGGGCGTGGGGGCACACTCCGGGAACCTCACAGTGGCGACTCTGCTGGGGAATTGTTTTATTTTAAATAAAATGGAGGGCTAGACTCGTAAAATAAAACTTTTTTGTTTTTATTTGTTTCTGGCTGCAATATGCTTGTTATATTAATTTACGCATTTGAATATAGTGTTCCTATACATCCGTGTCTATATTTGTGGATATGATCTTCCATCTTGCAGCAGTTTCGTTCCGATAACTGTTACAGATGTGTTTAAGAATATTAAATAAAAAAAACTTCAAATGAAAAAATAATAATAAAAAAAATTCAAAAAAATTCGAAAAAAATATGTATATATATTATATATTTTACAAATAAATTCCAGGCAGCACAACAAAAGAGCCGGGGCTTTATTTTATTTCCGACTCTATATTATTATTTCTTTCAGTTCATTTTCTTTTTCATTTTATTCTGTACATTTATACATATCTGCATTCATTCTGTCATTTTATTTTGGGGACATAGGACCAAAATTTGTAATTAATAGGGATAGATAGTTTCCCCACTTTTCTTTCTATTTCCTAAAATGGTATGCTTGCTTGCTTGCGCTCGAAAATAAAAAGCCAAGAGAATCCGCATATAACAGCAAGACAGGCCATATTTGCTTTATTTTTCTATATTTGTAAATAAATAAAGACTTTACTGCTTTCTAGATACCGCACACACGTGCACGCATATAGATATATTCCGAACTGTTACCCTACACCATGGCCAGCCTACCCCCTGCATAAGCCAACGTTAGAATGCATATAGTTTTTCAGGACACTTCACAGACCGACCGGTTTTTGCATTTCTGAATTATGAGCTAGCCCCTGTCAAAAAAAATCAAATAAATAAATAAATAAATAAATAAATAAATAAATATATATATATATATATATATATATATATATATGTCAAAAAAAATGCGCAAGTTCAAAAAAATATATATACATAATAAGTGCGCACAAAAAATATATATAAAATATAAATAATAAACAGGGGCTGATTTATAATTCTCAGATGCTCGACCTAGACCATTTCGAATGGTGGATCCTGGAAAGAGTATAGGTCCTTCGCAGCATGGGACCCCGATCTCGGGAGTCGAAGGCGAGGTGGAATACGTTGGTCCTATACTCTGGAGAAAGAATCCACTGTTCCAGGAAAAGTCCTGAGACTGTCAAAATAAAGCAGGTGCTTATCCGGTCAATTGTAGGGAACAAAAAAAATAATAATAAAATATACTAATAAAAAGGCACGCTGTACTCCAAGCCCAGACAGCCTCCAGCCAGCCTTCTGATACCTCCAAAACTCCATTTTCCTCAGAAACCTGGCCCGAATTTGAAAAGGCAGAGATAATACTATCCGGTTGATACGGGAAAGTAGTGTAGAAATCAGATCAGAGGGTATCAGTTTCAGATCAGACAAGGGCAGAATCCGATTCGAGAGGGTATGGATCGAGGCGGTATGGCAGAAAGTGAAGCATCGGCTATGGAGTGCATTCAGGGGCTCAGGGTATGTTCCGCCTCCGGCAATGCAGGAATGGTTTGACCAAAGGTTGGGTGCAGCGATGAGTCAAATGGCTAGTCTGGTACAAAGCCTAAAATCCAGTGGTGAGGTGAATTCTTCCCGTGCAGTCCCCCAAGAAGCATCAACCTTCCATGTTCCTCCAAATTCAATTTCCCAGCCAAGCACCAACTCACCAAATACCTATTATTACCAACATTTTAACCCTTTTTCATCACACCCTCCTTATCCTACCCAATCCAATATCCATATCTTATCCAAAATCCTTATCCAGCCCAATATCCCTACCCTATCCAAAATCCTTATCCAATCCAATATCCTTATCCAGCCCAATATCCCTACCCTATCCAAAGTCCTTATCCAGCCCAATATACATATCCAACCCAAAATCCTTATCATGCCCAAAGTCCTTACCAGATACCACAGTCAGAAAACAACCCAGCCTTCCCTAATCCTACCAACATATATCAAAACCCAACTTTCCCGTCCGCCAAAATGGAGGCTAACATCGAAGATTTGAAAACCATGTTGCTTAAAGTTCTAAACCAGGAAGTTTCTAATGAAAATTTGGGGGACAGCTTTCTGGGTATGATAGACAGAGGCACTGATTATAAAAAGCTCCCTGCTGAGTTCGAGTTTATTTCTAATAAGCCTCTGCGAGAATTGGTACACCACGGACCGGTCCGCTCCACGACACCCGCACTGGTAGACCGCTTGAATATACTATACCCGATCCTTTCCTAGCTTTACGGATTGGTCATCTACCAATCCGCTACCTATAGTTGAGGATCTCAAACCCCAGGTCCTCAACAATGTAATAACCCCTGTACAATGTGCTTTTAATAATAATATAAATGTCTTTGCTTATTCCTTAGTTGCACCTACTTTAAAAGACGCATTAAATAATAATAATTATGATAATGAGTCATTTAATAAAATGGACCCAAAAGATAAAAATTATCTACTTGAGCTTGCAAAGCCGGCCGAGTACCAGAACGAGCCATTCATCGCCAGACATCAAGACACATCCACTATCAACCTTTGGGGCCGACAATGAAGTCATAAGAAATCGAGAATCGGCAGATTACTCTCAAGGTCCGTAAAGAAAGGCACTCATTGATCTCCTCAAAGAATTCGTAGACATCTTTGCATGGTCCTATGAAAATATGCCCGGCCTAGATCCAGCTATAGTCGAGCACCAGATTCCCACATACCCGGATGCTCGCCAGTCAAACAAAAGCTCCGCCGCATCATGCCAGAATGGTCACTACAAGTCAAAGAAGAAATCATGAAACAATTTAAGGCGTCAACTTCATTCGGGTAGTTGAATACCCGACACAGTCCAACATAGTGACCGTTCCCAAGCCCAACGGAAAGTCAAAATCTGCGTAGACTTTCGCGACCTCAACAAAGCGTCGCCCAAAGATGACTTCCCCCTGCCCAACATTGATATTGTGGTAGATGTCGTCGCAGCTCACAAAGTCCGATCCTTCATTGACGTCTTTGGGCTACAACCAAATCAAAATGGCGGCGAAGACCGGGAGAAGACCTCATTCACTACTCCTTGGGGACTTCTTGTTACTTGTCATGCCATTGATTAAAGAATGCCGGAGCCACTTACCAGAGGGCTGCCACCACCCTCTTCCACGACATGATCCACAAAGAAATGGAGGTCTATGTTGATGATATGATCGTACATTCCAGCAACACCTACGGTGCTCACATTAAAGATCTTCGTAAGTTCTTCGAAAGACTGAGGAAGCACCAGATGAAGCTTAACCCCACCAAATGTACATTCGGGGTTACCGGAGGCAAAGTCCTCGTGATTCTTAGTAATCGAGCAAGGCATCGAGATCGAGCCGAGCAAAGATCAAAGCCATCTTAGAAATGCCACAGTAGAAACTCCCACCGAAGTCAAAGGCTTCCTAGGCTCTTGATATCGCCAATCGATCGTTTCATCGACGGTGACTACCACACGTGAGCCCCTCTTCAAACTCCTAAAAAAGAAAACCGACCAAGTCTGGGACACGAAGTGCCAGCTAGCCTTCGAGAAAAGCCTACCTTACAAATCCACTCAGAGGCTCAAAACCTATCTCCAGGGAAGGTCCATCAAGCTCATATCCAGGATGGACCCTATCAAATACATCTTCGGTAAGCCATCACTGTCCAATAGACTAGCCAAGTGGTCATTTCTTCTTAATGAGTTTGACATAACTTATGTCACTCAAGTCTATCAAAGGAAGGCGTCATTGCGGACCACTTAGGCGTCTGCCTTTGAAGGAAGTAGAAGATGCGCCGAGCCGGTTTCAGATGAAGATGTCACGAAAATCACCGACAGGACACTTGTTGGCGAATGTTCTTTGGCGGGCCGCAAACAAAAGAGGCTTTGGCATAGGAATCTTGTTAATCGATCCGGCTGACTCTCATACTCCGGCTATAAGGTTGGAGTTCGAATGTTCAAATAATGCGTGAATATGGCTTTGTATTCTTGGCCTAGAAGAAGCTCTCAAAAGGGAGCTAAAGATCTCGAAGTCTCACGGAGACTACCGCCTCGATAATAAATCAAGTTGAAGGAAGATGGAAGACCAGGGATCCTCATTTGCGGCTCTATCATGCCAAGTTAATAACAGTCGCCTCCCGATTTGGTTCTATCTCGTTCCATTACCTGCCATGAGATAGGAATCAATTCGCTGATGCCCTGGCCACTCTGGCGTCACTAGTCCAGATTCCTGCCGAAACTAAAGTTCAACCATTTATAGTCGGGAAGAAGGTCACCTCAGATGTCGTTTCAAAATCAAGCGACCTACGGCGGATCACGAGCCCACAGTACGCGACATCCTAAATCTGCTCCAGAAAAATCTTTATCCTCCTGGCTTAGACAAAAGGGGAAGAGTCTCCCTGCGAAGATGGGCCTCCCAATTCGTACTCAGCGGTGGCAGCCTGTATAAGAGGCATTATCAAGGCCTCAACTTACTATGTGTCAATTAGGCCAAAGTTGAGCAAATTATGGATCAACTACATGGTGGTACCTATGGGCCCCACATGAATGGCCATATGCTATCAAAGAAAGTCATCCGAGAATACTTATTAGATGCGCAAGCGGATTGTATTCGGTGGAGTGCGACATTGCGACAAATGTCAACGCTTTGCCAATCTACGGCATGTGCCCCACACGTCCTATACAACTCCACACCCCTGGCCCTCAACATGGGGTATCGACGTCATAGGCCAAATTCACCCGAAGGGATCTAATGGCCATGAATATGTCTTGGTAGCCGTCGATTACTTCACAAAGTGGTTGGAAGCTTCTTCCTACAAGATCCTAAATGCCCGAAAGGTATCCGAATGTATCCGGGCCAATATCATATATCGCTACGGGGTACCTTTCGAGATCATCTCCGACAACGGCTCTCATTTTGAAGGGGCGTGAAGCCGAGTGGCTGGGACGAAGTTCAAGATCCAAAGACACAAATCCTCCCCTACCAGGCCCACAAGCCAATGGTACCGTTGAAGCGACCAACAAAACTCTCGAGAACATCATCAGAAAAATGGGTCGATACAGAAGAGACGGCCAAAAAATTGCCACTAGCCCTGGGGCTACCGTGACGTCGTCCGTACACCCGGGGGTTACCCCACTACTACGGCATATGGCATGGAAGCGGTACTACCAATAGAAGTGGAAATCCCATCACTAAGAGTGATGATGGAGGCTGATATAGCAGAAGTTGACTGGGTCAAAGGGCGGTACGAAGAACTGGCCCTAATTGATGAACGACGCCTGTTAGCCTTGGAGCATACCCGGGCCTATCAAAGGCGTATCGCCCGAGCTTTCAATAAAAAAGTCAAAGGCCGTGATATCCAAGTTGGAGACCTCGTGCTTCGAGAAAAACCCTCTAGTTATGTTGATACTAGGGGAAAATGGAAGTCTCCTTGGATGGGACCGTACATCGTTAAGGAGATCCGATCAGGAGGTGCCGTACTTCTTACGAACCAGGATGGGGAAGACCTTGTCCAGCCCTTCAACCTTGACAAACTCAAAAGGTACTACGCCTGAGCCATCCTATCCAGCTAATGCTCCCCTCTCCAGCCCGGTAGGCTGAAAACCCGAAAGGGCGGCCTAGGCAAAAATTAGAGCACAGAAAAAAATGATGAAAAAAAATGGTAAAATAAAATAAAATAAAAATAAAAATAAAAAGGAGAGGGAATACATTATTTGAAGCCCTCAGCGTACTACCTCCAGTCTTCAGCACATCAGAGGCTCGACTGACAGAAGAGAAAAACCACGACAAAGCAGCTCATATTAAAACACTAAAATATAATTTTACAGGTCCTAAGGTGCAACTTAGGAATACTTATTAAGACGTCTATATTATACATTATTTGCATTGTACATATTTATATACTGCCTATACCCCCTTTGTTTTTCCCCAGAAACTATTCCTTTTCTTGCAGCCTTAGCCCCGAGCGGTCTATCAATGCCTGCGGCGTCAACCGAGCCGGGCCCATATACTCCTTCTGCAAGGCGTAGAAGAAGCCCTAGACTCATCAGCATGATGAGAGCCACCAGATGTGTCTCCATCTTCATCATCGGCATCCCCGTTCTCCTGGGCAGCTGTATTGCTCGGACCCGCTCCATCATCTGCTATTCCTGTGTCTGATCGCGAAAAGAAAAGGAGGCTATGAAAAACGGCTCGACACGGGCTCAACGACCACGGGGCCAGAAAGGATAAGAAATGCGGCCCGTTTTCCCGTTCCGATATCACCTGAAAAGCCCGCTCTAATCCAAAGGTGTATTATTATAAATCCCTTTCTTTAAAGTACAGCGTGCCATTACATTTTAGATGTCCGGTATAGTTTTATTTTCCGTGTGGATTTATTTTTGCATGTGTTACATATTGCATCATATACATTATATTGAATTATATCATAATGTTTGTACAGGTTTCTTTATGAAGAAAAAAATAATTAAAAAAAGGGGGGAAAGATACTAATGTTCGCAGGGATCCAAAGCTAATGTGCTCGGGATGGCTTAGGAAAACCACCACCCACGACCACAGGACCCGTTGTGCCACCGGTTACGGGTCCCGACCTCCGCCGGCTCGACCCATCATCATCATCATCATCATCATCATCATCATCATCGTCATCTCGACGTCTGGGCCGCCGCACTGAGCTGCTCCCCCTGCAAGAGAATTCATCAGCCAATTTCTGATATAGTTTGCTGATGCTGAAGAAGCCCCGCAGCAGTTTCTTATAAGTAGACACGTTCACCTGAAAAAAATGTGAATAAAAAATATATAATAAAAAAAAATGTTAGTCTCAAAAAAGAAAAGAGTGTAGATAAAAAAAAATGTGTGTGTGTAAAAAAAAAATAAATAAATAAAAAATAAATAAAATAAAATAATAAAGAAAAGAGACAATAAAGGTGGATGTGTCTACCGAACGAGCCTGCTCCGGGACACGACGCTCCTCCGGGATCTCGACGTCAGGAAGAACCTGCTCTACTAAGCCACCACCCCACTCATACTGGAAAGTAGAGAAAACATCATCGGGCTCCGTAAACATCAGGTTCCCGTCGAGAAATGAAGAAGACGACCCGGCGGAAGCATCGAATGCCGCCCGGCACAACAGAGCGAGGAGGGGGATGCGGCTCTAATCTCGTGAAATCATCGTATGCCATGGATAATCATCACGGGAACGAGGTATTTCCCAATCTGAGACCGACGAGGCGGTCGCTCGGGCTCTATCACCCAAGAAGGAGGCCAAGGAGGCACCACTGGAGCCACTAGAAAAGACTGGTGCTGACGGTTCACCCGCTCACCCATATACAAAGAATCCACCATGATGGAAACCATCAATATCCGGCAGCGGCTAAACATCAAAGTAGTGGAATAATGACCCTCCAGGCCCTCCCAAGGAAAGAAGTGCACTGAACCCGGACTCGAGCCAACAATTCGTTCCAGCACTCTTTCCCTATCATTACAACCACCGCCCCTCGGCGGATTCACCTCTTGTCAACATATTAGGACACATACGGAGGCTGGTAAACTCGCCGAATGAGGCGACCCGGCGAAAATCTGAAAAATGAGAAGGCCCAGACCTGCAAAAAAAAAAAGAGAGAATAAAAAAATATATGTTATAAAAAATGTGTATATGTTGTCAAAAATAATAATAAAAAATTTGATACAAAAAAAAAGATAGAAAAAAGCAGGAAAAGACATGTACCTCCCACGCCGGGGCAAACCCATTTAGAGGCGGCGAGTCATTCCGGCTGGCCCTATCCATAGAACATACTCGGCTAAACGGCAAATTGTCCCCAATCATACAAAGGGATCCGATCAAAATCCGCCGACAAGCCATGACGGAAACTCTCGTGGTGACAGAGGAGTTGGCAAAGAGCGATGTGCCAAGAAAAGAAAAATAAAACGCTCTTGCCACTCGAGTTGCAAGATCATCATCGCACCCGCCCGGCATTATTAAGAAGCCACTTCCGAACGCTGCTAATAAAGATCTCATCCGTCGATTTAAAGCGAGGCTCGAAGCCCAGGAGGTCCACCACATCCTCCCTACGATGACGGAGACTAAAGTCAGGGGCCAGGGTCTCCCCTATGCTGGTAGGGATTCCCGTGATCGCAGCGAAGTCACACTGGGTCATGGTCGCTTCCCAGTGAAATGAAAGGTATGGGTGGTGTCCCACCTAAGTCCCCAGGCACGCCAAAAATGGGCGATAGGCGGTAAAGTGGGTGAAGGAGTGCATGAAGACGCCGAAACTCGAACCTCCACCAACAACTTTGCCGCCTCGGGTAGCATGGCATAAATCTCAGCCACGTCAGCACATGATACCCGCATCCTCTCAAATTCCCTGCGAACCTGAAAAGGAGAAAAAAGGAAGGTAAGCCCTCTACCCTTATTTTCTTCTCTGTACAGTCTTTTAAATAAGCAAAAGTAAATAAATAATGAACATATTGCATGCTTTATACTTCATGATTTTTTTAATAACAATAAATTCTTTTTAGCAAAAAAAATAATCTTGTTCATATCAAAAAGAAAATAAATAATTCTTTAAATTGTCACATACCATTTTCATACATGTCCATAAATTTACATAAAAATAAACATCATTCTTTTACATAAAAAAAACAAACAAACAAACGTATGAATCTACATGCTATACATACATACTGTATTCTTTTACAAAAAAAAACAAAAAAAAAACAAATTTTATGTGTAATTTATTTTGCATATACCTAATTAATTTTGCATCTTAAATATCATAAAAATGCATATTAGGACTGCATTTGCCATGTATATGATAAAGTGTGAAAACATTCATGCATCATCTTATAGTTGTTCCACATTGCATTTGCATCAAGTACAATAATTCATACATCCATTATATGTATTTCGTTTGTCTAATAAGCTGCCATAGGGGTACGCTAAAAAGGAGATAAAGTACCACCAATCATCAAAATAAATATCTTTGTGGCATGTACTATACCCCTGCAGCAGTTGCATGCTTAAAAAAATGAATCTAAGAGCATGAAAAATATCTGTTTTGTCTTGTTTTTATCTGAAAATATGCCCGAAATGCGTTTCGGAAAAAATTAATTTGTACTCAGAATATTCCGTTTCGCGATTCTATTGCGTGCAAAAATGTGATTTAGCATAAAACATGCATCATATAGTCTCATTTGCATTTAGAATATAAATCATGCATAGTAGGGTCAAATAGTGACCACTAGTTCAAATCATGCATCGCAAAAATAAATCATAGAAATTTCACACATTATCACTTAATTACATCATTTAGACATAAATAGGACATGCATGTGCATCACTAATAAAGTCAGAAGTGCTCCAAAGGTTCCAAACAGTGCAGAAATTTAGCAGATCTAGAATTAAAAAGGAACACTTTCATACCTGGATGAAATCTTTTGTTGGCTAAACCTAAATCATGATACTTTTTGGTCTTTTCTTTATATGTCTTCGCATTCTCATACGAATTCAACCTATGTTCTTCTAACTCATTTAATTGAAATAATCTTTCTTCTCCAGCCAATGTTAAATCTAAATTTAACTCTTTAACCGCCCAATAGGCTTTATGCTCGATTTCAACTGGTAAATGGCAAGCTTTGCCATATACCATTCTATATGGGCTCATTCCTATGGGGGTTTTAAAAGCAGTTCGGTATGCCCATAAAGCATCCTTAAGTTTAGATTCTCAATCTTTACGATTAGACCTAACAGTCTTTTCTAATACTGCTTTTATTTGCCTATTGCAAACTTCTACTTGGCCGGATGTTTGTGGATGATAAGGTGTAGCTAACTTGTGAGTTACACCATACTTTCTAAGGACATTATTTAACAACTTATTGGTAAAATGAGTTCCTTGGTCACTTATTATGGCCTTAGGCACTCCATATCTTGCAAATAAATCTTCTACAAATTTAACCACTGTTTTTCCATCATTAGTTTTGGTTGCTACTGCTTCAATCCATTTAGATACGTAATCTACTGCTACTAGAATATACTCACAATTATTTGACACAGGAAAAGGACCCATGAAATCAATACCCCAAACATCAAAGATTTCAACAACCAAATTAATATGCAAGGGCATTTCGTTTCTCTTTCCTATTCCACCTGTTCTTTGACACTTATCACATGTCCTATAAAACAATTTACAATCTCTAAAAACAGTAGGCCAATATAAACCAGATTGCAAAATTTTTCTAGCAGTTTTGTTTCCACTAAAATGACCTCCACAAGAATATCCATGGCAAAATTCCATAATATCTTGTTGGTCTTTTTCTGGAATACATCTTCTTATTAAAGAATCTGAACAAATTTTGTATAAATGTGGTGCTTCCCAAAAATAATTTTTTGTTTCCGTCAAAAATTTCTTCTTTTCATAATGATCAAAATCCGGATTAATGATATCAGACACATAGTAGTTGACAAAATCAGCATACCAAGGGTCAGAATCTTTAATGGCCAAAAGTTGTTCATCAGGAAAATTATCATTTATGGGGACAGGATTATCAAGAAATTGACGCTCAAGCAAGGGTGAAAATCTAATCTGACAAATGGTCGGCTACAACATTCTCGGTTCCCTTTTTATCTTTGATAGTAATGTCAAATTCTTGTAACAATAACATCCATCTAATTAATCTTGGTTTAGCATCTTTCTTACTTAACAGATATTTCAATGCAGAATGATTAGAAAAAATTATCACCTTTGATCCTAACAAATATGATCTAAATTTTTCTAAAGCATATACTACTGCTAAAAATTCCTTTTCATTAGTTGTATAATTCAATTGTGCATCATTTAGAGTTCTACTAGCATAGTGGATCACATGAGGCTTTCTATCTACCCTTTGTCCTAACACGGCTCCAATCGCAAAATCGATGCATCACACATGATTTCAAAAGGAAGTGACCAATCGTGGCCTGATAAAATAGGGCAGAGTTAATTTTTCTTTTAATAAATTAAAAGCTTCTAAACATTCTTTATCAAAAATAAATTATGTATCTTTTGCTAGCAAATTACATAGAGGTTTACAGATTTTGGAAAAATCTTTTATAAATCTTCGATAAAAACCAGCATGGCCTAGAAAACTTCTAACTCCTTTAACTGAAGTGGGAGGGGGTAGTTGTGAAATAACTTCAATTTTAGCTTTATCAACTTCAATGCCTTTATTTGAAACAACATGCCCTAAGACAATTCCATGTTTTACCATGAAGTGACTTTTCTCCCAACTTAAAGTTAAATTAGTTTCACAAGATCTTTTCAGATCGATGTAAGGTTTTCTAAACAATGATCAAAAGAATTTCCAAAACCGAAAAATCGTCCATGAAAACTTCTACGCATCTTTCAACTAAATCGAAAATATAGAAATCATGCATCTTTGAAAAGTAGGCGGTGCATTACATAATCCAAAAGGCATTCTCCTAAAAGCAAAAGTACCAAAGGGACATGTAAAGTTGTTTTCTCTTGGTCTTCGGGTGCAACAGGATCGATTGTAACCAGAAAAACCATCAAGAAAGCAATAATATTCATGACCGGCTAGTCTTTCAAGGATTTGGTCAATAAATGGCAAAGGAAAGTGGTCTTTCCTAGTTGCCGCATTTAATTTCCGCAAATCAATGCACATTCTATAACCAGTTATTGTTCTTGTAGGGACTAATTCGTCTTTTTCATTTTTAACAACAGTAATTCCTGACTTTTTAGGAACTACTTGAACAGGACTAACCCATTTACTATCTGATATAGGGTAAATTATACCCGCATCTAAGAGCTTAAGAACTTCTTTCCTAACGGCTTCTTCCATGTGTGGGTTAAGTCTTCTTTGCCTTTCTCTTGAAGGTTTACTACCTTCTTCTAGATGTATTTTATGCATGCACATAGAGGGACTAATTCCTTTTAAATCAGCTAAGGACCATCCTAAAGCTTCTCTATGTGTCCATAAAACTTTTAACAAACTAGCTTCTTGCTCTTCCGTTAAGTCGGCTGCTATAATAACAGGCAAAGTGTTACCTTCCCCTAAAAATGCATATTTTAAATGGGGTGGTAATGGCTTTAATTCTTCGACTTTAGGAGAATTAATGGATGGCATAAATTCAGAATTTTCTACTTTAATAGTTTCTTTTATTTTAGCCTCTTCATTCTCCACTTTATTATCTCTAATTTCTTCTTCAATGTTTTCTATCTCAATTTCTTCAAAGAGAGATTTCAGAATCTCTACTTCATCATCTTTAATTTCATAACTTTCTTCTTTTACTACTTTTTCAGGCTTATCAGAATTATTTTCTGATTCTTTCTTTATTTCTTCTTTATCTTTCTTTTTACTAGCTTCTAACTTTTCTTTCTCTTGTCTTTCCTCTTCTTCTATTTCTCTTTCAATTTCATCAATGTCAATTTTTATGGGAGGGATAGGACTATCATCATAAACTATGAATCTATCTCTCTCATATTCTTCCTCTTCTTCAAAAGTTTCGGTTGATAACTTTTCAATCTCATCTATTGAAAAACAGGCACTTATGTCACTAGGTCTATTCATAGCATCAAACACAGAGATTTCAACAGTTTCACCTAGGACTGACATTGTGAGTTTACCATTTTTCACATTAATCATTGTATTGGCAGTTGCCATAAATGGTCTGCCTAACAATATTGGGACTTCATTATTAGTGCATATCTTCCTTTCCATCTCTAGAACCACAAAGTCAACTGGAATGATTAGTTTATCAACCTGAACTAGGATATCTTCCACTATACCCAAAGGATATTTAACCGAACGATCAGCTAATTGCAATTGCATATTAGTGGGTTTTAGTTCTCCTAACCCTAATTGTTTATAGACCGCAAATGGCATTAAATTAATACTTGCTCCTAAATCTAGCATTGCTTTCATCTTTTTAGAGCTTCCCAAGGAAACTTGGATATTAAAGCTACTGTGGTCTTTCAACTTAGGTGGTAATTCGGGTTGTAAAACGAACTTACGCTTTAAACAATAATCTTTTCATTGTTTTCAAACTTGTGTTTCTTAGAGTGAAGATCTTTGAAAAACTTTGCATAAGCTGGAATATTTTTAATAACATTAAGCAAAGGAAGATTAACATTCACTTTGGATAACATATTATAAATTTCCGTAAATTGTTTGTCCATTCGGTTTTTCATAAGTCTTCTTGGAAACGGAATTGGAGGAACATAAGGTGGTGGAGCCACATAAGGTTCCTCTTCTTCTTGATCCAACTCTTTTTCAACTTCTATTGTATTATCTTTATTTTGAACCTCTTTTTCTTGTTCCTTATTTGGAACTTCTACTTCTACTTCTACTTCTACTTCTACTTCTTGATTATTTAATTCATTATTCTCTTTATTACTATCACTATCTTTTTCGATTTCTTTTTCAATTACCTTTTCAGAATTTTCTATCTGCACTTTAGAAGAAGGATCAGATCACTTACCTCTTCACCTATTACCTTACCGCCGCAAGACGGTGATTGACTTGGCTTGCTCGGTTTGACTAGGGAACTTCCCTTCTTCTCTTTATCAACTTCGAATTTGCAATGTGCTTCTTTAGATTTTCAATCTCTTCAAGCATGTATTTCATCAATGCTGCTTGACCTTTACTTGCTACATCTTGTTTGGGAACTTCTTCAATTCTCAACTGATTTTGATTTGGCAATTGTGGAGGTTGTGGTGGTTGAGGTTGGAATTGTTGAGGTTGCAAAGGCTTATTTCCTCCCCAAGAAAAGTTAGGATGATTCCTCCAACCAGATTATATGTGTTTGAATAGGATCATTCCTTGGCCTTTGAGGGTACATATTCATAGCATTAGCCTGCTCGAATACATAGCACTTGATGGACAAAAATTAGTAGCATGAGAATATAATCCACATAAAGCACATGCTTTTGAATTTGCCAATTTTCAAATTGAGCTTGTGTATTTGAATTATCTTGCAATTGATATAGGCTTCTATTTTTACCTCTAGCACTTTTCTGTTGGGAATTAATACTTACATCTCAAATAATTCTTCTAGTGCTTCGGTGTCATTCTATTAATAGAACCACCACTGCACTATCAACCATAGTTTGTAAGCTTGGCGAAAGACCATGATAAAATTGAAGCACTAACACATGTTGAGCCAAATTATGATGAGGACACATAATGAGCATATTTTTAAATCTATCCCATGACTCATGGAATGTTTCACAGTTCATTTTGGAATGACATGATTTGTTTTCTATATTCGTAAGAGATGCATGTTTGTAAAATTTACTCATAAACAAATCATATAATTGAGCCCAAGTATAAACACTATTAGGTGTTAAGTTCATAAACCATCTCTTTGCCAATTCTTTTAATGCACTTGGAAAATATTTCATTTTAATTTGATCTTCACCAACCCTCCTAAAGGAAAAGTACTCATCATGTATTCATATTCTCTTAAGAAACCGACAGATCTTCATGGGGCATCCCATGAAAAGATGGTATGGCATTAAAATAATGACCTTTTAACTCAAAATTCCTAACAAAGACATCCGGCAAGACTAAACATGATGTCACAACATTTAATGAAGGTCTACTAAAGTCATTAATAGTTCTTTGATTTATCACTACTTCCATATTTCTTCTTGGTGTTCTTCTTCTCTTTGATTCCTATTGACCGGGTCAAGCTGGTTTTCAAGTGATTTCTATTATTGTTATTTTCTTCCATTGGAGGATCAACCAGAGGATCCTCTCGATTCAATTGGTCTTGATTATCAAACTCTTGAGCTAGATTTTCAAAAACTTCTTGATTTCTTCTAACAATATTTATATCTTAATTTAAGTCTACCAATTTAGGATTCAAGGATCTACGACCGTGCATAAAAATAAATTAAAGCAATTTAAAAACAACTAACTATTAAAAAATAAAATAAAATCTTTTTGTATTTTTATTTTTTATAAAAACTGAAAATTAAACTAAAAATTAAATTAAATTAAAAACTACGCTACCAACGAACTAACTACGTGAACTAGCTTGTCCCCAAGAACGGCGCCAAAAACTTGATCGATGTTTTAATTAATCTTTTTCCTTGCAAGTGGACAAGACTATTATAGAATAGTATTGGAAGCAAGGGTCGAACCCACAGAGACAAGTGATCACGAACAGTGCAATTTATTGATAGCAAATTATTAATCTAAAGGGAGTTTTTATCTTTAATTCTACTCTAAACTACTATTTATATTTAGATGTTTAACTAATTAGCAGTAATAACAGGTATAAAGATCTTATGGTGGGTGGCAATCTAGGATTCTGGGTTTCACTTGTATCTCTTTTATGTTCAATTCATAATAATATCATTCAATGTCTTGGGTTCGTTCACTAAAGATAGATATAGTCTCGTTGAACAATTGGTTCACCTCCATCCCCGCAAAATTCATCCATTCTATATCCTAAGCACAGAACTATCAATCTAGTGTCACCTAGATTTATGATCTATCTGTCACCTAGATCATGTAAGAACCTGGTCCTAACTTATCACTCTCGTGCATCGATAGGTCCAATTTATTGTGTTGGTGAGCCAGTGTACGACATATGCACATTGGTCATGCAGTTATCCGCACCTCTAAGCCTTTATTATTTGCGATTACATTCATTTGTTCAAAGCAAAATAATATAGGGATTGATAAACAACACAATCAACAAGCATTGAATGAACATATATACAAATCAAAGCATAAATTTGATACAAGTTACCTCCCACCTCCTAGATTATGGATGATTTAGTTCATCATAGACAATGAACATCACATGGAGATGATCGGATACATGATTTGATCTTCAATACTTGAAATTACAAAATCTAACTATGTTATACAATCTAAAAACTACCTAAAATCTACCTAAAGAGAGCTTCCAAATTGCCTCCCTATATTTTGCTCGGATCCGACTTCTATATATACCTCTGAGTTGTAATCCAATCGAACCACCGTGAAAATCCGAAAATCAGAGCATTCGACCACCTTGCGGTGCAGGTGTTGGGTACCTTGCGTCCGCAAGGTCTCCAGTATGTCCGGCCTTTGGAATTCTTGGTTTCTGCTTTATGATCCGTACTGCCTACCTTGCGGTCGCAAGGTCTGAGGCACCTTGCGTCCGCAAGGTGTCCAGTGTTGACAACTTCCGTCTTTCTTCATTTTTCCTTTTGGCCCTTCTTGAAATTTGCACTTAAAACCCCGGAGTTTCGCATATTTTCACTAATAACCCTGAAACTTACAAAACTCACCGAAAACATATATTAGTAGCCAAAAGCCTCGTGAAATAGCATAATTTAAGTCATAGAAGTATATAAAATCGACGTATAAAATACATCGATCAATGCCGCACTAAGGGTCTCCTTGGTGGCATTCAAGCCTTCTATCATGCTTTCGATGGAAATTGCAAGCTTCAAGCACAAGGTACAAGTCGCCATGCAGGCGAACAAATCAGAAATTCCAGCCGAGTCCCTCGCTTCGACTATGGGATAGAGAAGCCTCGCCTCTCATTCCAGCCGCTTGCTCATTTCTCCGCGATTTTAATCGCAACGAAGCTCCGTTGTTATTCTCGCCGATACTATTAGTACGGTAGTGCGAGATGTGGAGCCAAGCCCCTGCACTTAAACCCCATCCAAACTCCGCCAAAAAACCATAGGTTATAAGTGACTCAGCCTAGTTGTTAGGTATCCACCACTTCCCTACCAAAATCCCAAAGTAAGCCGCTACTCCGCCCGAATAATCCAGCCGAAAAATCAAAAATCTAAGCCGTGGTTCCGCCCAACCAAAAGGCCAAAACATACCCAACAGTCATTACTCGCCCGAGTTGACAAGCCCAAACTCTCGTGAAATAAGGGCCACTCGCTTCAAATCAAAAACAACAACCACAAAACAAACAACAAAAGACTCCCTCTCCTCGGGTGACGAGCGAAGACACCTCTAAAAGGTAAACCTTTAAGTACGCTTATTTGGTTGGACTATTTTTTTTTTGTCTTTTATTATTTTTAAAGTTATTTAAATCCCAAGACAATGTAGTCAATATAAGCCGTTGTGTCGCTGATTAGAATAGGAAATACTATGTAAAAGAGCCGTTATAATGGCCAAATATTCTTAAATATGTTTGTAATTATTGTAAGGAAATGGTCAGAGTCCGTAAATAATGTAGCCATGGATGTATTTGTTTTAATTTCCTGCCTTTTATCGTGTTTATTTGCTAAATAAATATAACAAAAGTATACTCTACCAAAAACTATTTTTGAGATCGAAGGGCGAGTTGGGTGCTAAGCACCTTCCCAACTCGAACTTAGCCTCCGAACCCAAGTTTTTTCTTTGGTTTATTTTTCTTTTCTTGGTTTTGCTTTTTTTGCCTTAAAATAAAAATGGCAACTCTAAAACTTCCGGATTCGGGGCCTCGCAACACTCCTTCTTTCTTTTGCACTTTCCTGTTCTCCCCTAAAAAAGGAGAAATGGGAATGGAAGGTGATGTATTCCCATATCCTCGGTATCCCCTAAACAAGGGATAACTTGATGCGGAAACCCAAAGCTCCCATAGTAACTGAATGGGCCATAAGGCTATTTTTAATAAAATCCATAGTGGGGCGCCGCAATATCCTTTTTGCACTTTTCCGCTTCCCTAAAAGGGAAAATGGGAATGAAAGGTAATGCATTCTCATATCCCGGTATCCCTAAAAAGGGATAACTTGATGCTGGAAACCATAAGTTCCCATATTGGATACAAATCCACTCAAGGCAACCGAGGCACATTCAAACGTGCTAACATAGACAAAGACTCATCTCGCACTTTTGATTTCGTCTTCCCTAAACAAGGAGGGTGGAACGAGAGCGGTGTCCTCAGATTCCGACGCACGCACCCCTATCCAAGGGCGCTGGCAGGCACTGGGCACACCCCGGGAACCTCATTGGTATCAATGCATCTTCATCTCTGCATACTTCCTTAAAAGTTATCATTGAATCGGCACCCCAATGCTACCGTCAAAACCTGAACTGACCTTCTTCTCGGCTGCTCACAATCCTTGTATCAAGACACTTCACACTCTATCGAAACTAATCGCGAATTGGTTTCGTACTTACCGCCGATCAACCTTTGTGTAATGATATCTGACATAAAACTTTTAGAGTGATTGATTGTTTTTCAAAATAACATTTCAAAATCCTTTCCGAAAATGGATTTCAAACAACTTTGTTCTCAATGACTAAAAGAATTGGAAGATTGTCGGAGACGTGGATGACCCGTAAAGCTCCATAAATTTCTTTTTAGTAAACAAAGAACTCAAAAACCTTATCTGCTTTGTAAAAACATTTTTAAAATTCTTCCAAAATATTTGAAATGATTTCGTTCCAAAATTCTATAGATTTGGGAGATTGCCGAGATTGTGTAGATGATCTTAATGCCCCATAAATTATCTATTAGAATATCTGGAATACTTAAAACCTATCACATTTCCTAAATTTATTTTCACAAAATTCAGTACATTATTTTTACTCATCGATATCAACACATCTTATTTTCAACACCCTAAACTGTCAATTAAATCTTTATTGGTATTGAAAATCCCTCGATTTTAAGTCTCAAATGTGTCCAAATACATATTCCCTAGAAGACTTAATTATCGCAATCATGAATCGCCGCCTCTCCCATAAAAAACGTCCTCTCACAATCAAGCTTCGAAATGATTGCTCTGCCGGTTCTCATTTCAATCTATAACAGCTTTATTGAGGACTACCAAACGACGGTTCTTGATATGTGTGTTCTAAGTGCCCAATCTCAGAAAGTACTGAATATATATAAGTATACTTCCTTTTTGGTCTCCATCGTTTCCCAATCAAACCTTACGATTAATTACCAGTGCACAAGCTTTTTTCCTGAGAAATTCATCATGGCCGCCTCTTCCTCGAACAGTGTCTCTCGCCCTATCGGTCCCTCTGAATCTTCCTTCGTCACCAGAGTAGGTCGTCAATCCTACATTCTTGGTCTAACGATTCAAGGAGAACAATTTCTCCTTGACAACACTGTTGGAGCAAAGATTATTGATCTTTTCCACAGTTCTGGACTCATATCCATCCTCTGCTTTCGTGAAGAATTCTACTGCCTTCAACTAGTCGACGAATTCTACTCGAGGATGCACCTGTCAAGAGATGGTACAGGCCTCCACGGTCGCATTCGAGTGTATCGACCTTGTCTTCGTGTCGGACAACCTTCTAAAGTCTTCACTTTCCGCTGTCCCGACTCCATCAATGATTCTTTTCTCAACGAATCATGGCTGCACCGTACTGGCCACCAATCTCGAAATGACTTCGGTACATGGGATCTTTTCAACTATCCCCTGGACGTGTACTGTGTTGGAGAGATTCTGAGCCAATGCCTTCTTTTTCATGAACCCGGCTCAAGAAGCGACACCGTAAGACCTCGAACCTCACCGCAGCTTCTGACCATGTCATCAACTGGTCTGAAGTAGTCTTCTCTCTCATCTGTCGTTCCTTCCAACAAAGACAAGCGAATGGGTCTGGTATTCTCAAGTACGCTAGGATAATAAGTTATTTCCTATGCTCCTACCACACCATTCTTGTCACGATTCAAGAGGACGAACGCCTTCCAATCACGGGAGAATTGCGATCACCAGGAATTGTTCTAAGTGGTCGAAGCTCGATCAGATAGAGACTACTCTAGAATCTAGCACCGATAGTTTTGGAGATTCAAACTAGGCTGTATTTGTTTTTCAAGAACTTTTAGTACTTTCTTTCGTTATTTAATGTTTTTTCTTTAGCTATCTACTTTTCCTTGCTACACCTCTTCCGATTCCTTCTTTATTATTTGCTTGCAACTGTTCTTCAGATCTTATTCTTTAGTGCTTGCAACCATTAAGGAGGAGAGTTATATGACATATACACATAACACTTGGTTAACTCTTGGCAACACTTGGTTAACACTTGGTATCAGACATATAACTTAAGGAGGAAAATTGACTTAGGAGGAGAGTGATACCCTTCGTAAGAAGGAGAATTGACTTAACTAAATCCCAAATGAACACACAAAACAAATGTGACATTTCACCCTTAGCCGATTCTTAGTGAATCATGCTCACCTCTCTCGTGGCACTTCGTTGAAAACTTTGCTTAAAAACTAAAACCTTCTGTTGAGTCTGATTTTTCAACGTAAATCCTTTACTTTCAAATTTAAATAAAAAGTTTTTTAAATTGATTTTCAAAAATTGGTATTACAAGCAATCCTTATTTTACTCTTTCAAAACATACATTTGCTTAAAGGATTTGCTACTCTTACTTGCCAAAACAAGCTTTCATTTTATAAATTTATGAGCAAGTAAGACTTCCAAAAACTCTTAGATCCTGTCCAAAACTCTTCAAATTCAAAAGATCTAAATTGTTTTCACTATTGCATTACATGTTCAAGATTTCTTTGATTTATCGAGTCTCAATAGCAATAGTAGACTATACAAAAGTCATCGCTACATGTAATTATCAAACATAGGACATGTCTTGAGATAAAATGATCATTCATTGTGACATGCTATTACTATGTCCGATAAATGCTTTAGTGTTAGATATGTCATTTTGTAATGGTTCCAAGCAAATAGGAGGAGATTGTTGATTATTGGAATACGCTTCTTGATAATTTAATTATCACCTTGCATATTCCATATATATTGATTTGCTTGCCCCCATTACAAGTGAATCATCACAAGTGGCTAAAAAGGTTCACAGACTGTTAGTGTACAACTTGTATGATTTCACATAGGTCTTAGATTAGGTGTAACCCCGATCTAGTCCTACCTCCTATAAGATGATCAAAAATGCACAAAGCTCGATTGCACGTAGCACCGTAAGACTTGGCAAAGAATGACAAAGCCTCCGCGTACACGCCACAAGTCAAAAGCTCAGACCGCAGACATCAACTCTACATCTAAGACCCGCTTCCACCGGTTCGAAGCTCTCCAACGGCAGACTTGTAAAATCAGACGTACAGGAAAAGTCAACTAGCCGCCCAAATCAAGATAAATATGTCCGTGCCTCATAAAGCCTGACATACTTAAAGCTACAAGACTTTCTCTCACTCAAGTAGTCTGTTAAAGTCAAAAAGCAATTACTTTATTGAATGCATCACCCCGACAAGGCAACAAATATCGACCTACTCTTCAGAGACCTATCAACCTAGTCTCGATTGCACGAAGTTCCAAGATCTCAGTGACTAAATCTTCGCCTAAACAAGTCGAGATCTTATGGACAAAGATCTATATCCGATAGTCTTCAACCACTATATCTCCAACGGATAGAAATCTTCGAGCCCCTCTCTCAACGATCATATTGATTCTCGCCTATATATAAACCATCTCTCGTGCTAAATACAAGGAGAAAAGAATAGAAAGAAAACACCATGGCAACAACATAACAATGTAAGCTACATCGAAGATCATCTTTCGATACACCTGGAGCAACGAGTAACTCAATCTACTCAAGATCTTCATAGAAAAGAAATCACCAAAGAGATCGCTTTCACCAACGCATCTCGATTTCTACAACAGATTGTGCTGAACTCATCCAGCCTCGCAAGACACTTTCGGATTGTAGGAAGAAAAGCTTGGAAAGAGAGAAGAGTGATCAGAAACTTCAATAGGCAGAGATCAAGATCTGAAGATTGATGTTGGACAATGTCTGAAGAAAATGAAGAGCTGTCTGTAGATATTGCATTCATATCTTCATATTTGTATTCTTATACAAATGTTGTTGATTGTGCAATTATCAATCATCTTGGGAGGATGAGTGCTTTGTGACTCAATCGCTCGATATATTTTATATATGAACGATCTTTAAAATCATCTTTCATATCGCTGTTTCATCTCCTATTGTCCTTTGCAAGTTTAAAAGAATTCTTGAATGGATAATTAAGCAAGGACGAGACAGAGATAGGAAGAGAAAACCGTATGTATAGATTATTTAGACTGATGTAATATGTAATTTATATTTGAATAAATTCATATGTTCTTACTAATGATTTATCTTTCACTCCCTAAATATCTATGAGGTTTTTATAAATGATTTATCTTTAGAAAACCACTCTCTACTTGATCTCCTAAACTGTATTTGAAAGAAGAAATAAGTGTTGTTGTTCCGAACATATATTCGATAGCTACCACTTATGACTTCTCCAAATCATAGCCTCTTTACATTCCGCCGCACAAATCTT
>CM028380.1:102765744-102788428 GCA_013146195.2 Codonopsis lanceolata | reverse complement strand
TTACACCATTGTTTTGAATTCAGTGCCGTTGTCCGATCTTATGTCACAAATGTCTTCAAGCTTTTGAGTTTGAAGTCTTCTAAAAAGTGCAGTGACTAGATCATATGTTTCATCTTTAGATGTCATAGTTTCAATCCAAGTGAATCTAGAGTAGTCATCAACTACTACAAGTGTGTACTTGTCTCCCGAAATACTGGCTGTTGTAATAGGTCCAAAGAGATCCATATGCAGAAGTTGAAGAGGTCTGTTTGTTGACAATACAGACTTTCTTTTGAAGGAAGACTTGAAAGTTTTCCTAGTTGACAAGCTTTACAACTTCGTCATGATCGGCAGACACCGTAGGTAGACCTTGACAAGCCCATTTTTGGAGAGCTTGGAGAGGTGCTTGAAGTTGAGGTGATCGAGACGCTTGTGCCATAGCCACTGTTGTCACGAACATTGTTGGCTACTAGACACAGTGTTTGAGAATCTCCCTAGAAGATTTAAGTCCACGACATAGACGTTTCCTTGTCTATTGCCGGTCAAGATTGTAGAGCACGATTCACTGTTTGATGAGGCACTGGTTGGAATTGAATTGGCATAGAAGTCCTTTGTCGCACTGTGATATGCTCGTAAGATTGTGCTTTAAACCACTTACTAGAGAAACTTTGTTGATGGAGAGACTTCCTCTAGTAATTGAGCCATATCCAATTGTCTTTCCTCTTGCATTGTCTCCGTAAATGTGGGTCCTTTTGCTTCAGCTATATTCGTAAGAAGACTTCTGCTCCAGTCATGTGTCTTGAACAACCACTGTCTAGGTACCAGATGTCTTTGTTTTCTGATTCTATAGCCATGAAGCATTCCTGTAAAAGAGTTAAAGCAAAACAAGGTACCCTTTATTTGGGTCCTAAGGATTAGCAACCTTTTGCAACCCATACCTGCTTGACCTTGAGAGAACTAGGTCTCTCTCGATCTGGGTGAACCTTAGCAGCATTCTGTGCCGATGGCCTAAGCAATGGCAAGAATGACATAAATGGAAAGACCATAGAGAACTGTTAGAGTCTTCAACCGAAGAGTGCTTATGATCATTCCTTTTCTTGACATTCATTTTCGGTTCAGCTTGTTTTGACGGTAGACTTAATTGGTTTTTTCGACTCTTCCTAGGTAGGTTACCAACAGACTTAGCTTTAGCTTTTCTGTTGAGAACCTTTTCAGAGGATCTCGTAGAATACCTTTAAGTTTACCTTCAACAGTAAAGCATCTTTGCCTGCTTCATAGACAAACTTGATAGTTACCTAGAGGTTTAGCAGGTCTACCGTCAGCCAGACTTTGCCTTGGCATAGTCGTTGCCTGTAGACTTCACTTTCTCTACCGTTACCTTCTCGCATTTCATTTGAATCATTCATTTTGGCTTTTCCTTTCTCGAGCTTTAGGGTAAACATAAGGGACACTTGAGTAACCAAGGCCTTGTTTCCCTATATTTCCAAATGTCTGCTTAGAGAAAGATATATCATTAGCGCTTTGAGGATTCTCCTTTCTTTGACGAAGAGATTGTCAAGAGACACATCTGAATATCCTATGCCTGCTTTTATCATTGCTAGATTTTTGGCTTGTAAGGATTTCTTCAAATGCATCCTTGAACTATTCCAGAGTCAATTGTCTTTGCAAGGCAATTTTCTAGGTCTAGTCCTTTGATGCTCAATGACAATCAATTTTGTCATGAAGAAATTTGTTTTCTTCCTTCGCTTGATACTCTTTGTTGACAGCTATTGAGAGTTTGAATCTCACCGCCATCAAAGATTTCTCACCGTGAAGTTTCTCACGCTTCTGGCCGCTTAACATAGGCTACTCTAAAGGAATTAAATTCTTCAAGCATATCCCGATTATCCTGAGAAGTTCTTCCTCATCAAGCTATCACCGCTGGTTTCATTTTTGTCCAAAGGACTTGGTGAAACTACAACTTCATTTTCGTGAGTCATAGGTAGGACATGAATCATGAGCTATTAAGCATATGTTAGCTTGCTCACAATCCTCTTCCTCCTCTTCTCAATCCGCTTCAAACCATGTAGCAACCTGTTTATCTTCTATGTCTTCACCAACATACCCTTTTGTTTTTGAAATTTTCTAAACGAGGGTTTTCTGTATGCTTCAAATTTTGGCTTAGGACATTTTGAGGCAAATGACCAGTTTTCCTACAGTTATAACACACAAGCTCTTCCTTAGATGAGCTTTCACCAATCTTCCGAAGGTTGTTGGTGAGTGTTCTTCCTTCCATATTTTGCAAATTTTTGAAAACGCTTAACAAACATAGCAAATTGTTCATCGATAAAAATCATTTTCACCGGAAGAAGTAGAAGGTTTGTTTTCAACAATGATTTCTTCTTGGACCATGGTCGGCGAGACACGTTCGAATTTGTCTTGCTCTAGAGCTTGATTAACTTCAAGTTCATAAACCTTTAAACTTGCGTAGAGACTACGAAGAGTCATCTCGTTTAAGTTTTTAGATTCTTTCATAGCGTGGTCTTCACATGCCATAAGCTACCTAGAGCCTAGAAACCTCATGTTCATTTCCTTTTGTCATACGTTTACCAAGAGAAAAGCAACTATTTATTACCTCACCGAATCGATCGTATGCTTGTCTCAAGGTTTCCTTAGGATCCTTTTTGAAAGAATCAAACCGGCTGGATGTATGTATATTTTCTATTGTCTCTTGTGTCTTGGTCTCCTTCCAAGTATTCTACAATAGCTTCCCACATCTCTTTCGCATTTGTACATCGAATCACTTGCTGGTATGTGCTTGTGTCTAGAGAGCTGGTGATTATGTTAATGGCTTTGTCAAGTTCTACCAAATTTTCTATCGTCCCTATCTGTCCATTCGATTCTTCTTTTGGAACTTCTGCAGGGTTCCCAGTGATGGAGGCTAGAAGATTTGCCTTCATTGGTACATGTTGACCTGCAGTGACACATTTCCATAATCTGTTGTCAATAGAGTTCATGAATCTCATTACTTTATCCTTCCATACATCAAAATGACCTTCGTCCAATATTGGGACGTGGTTAGCATTAGATGTAGGCAGCATATAGTGTGTTTGTGCCATTATGTCGTATCTCTCAAGAGTTTAATCTTGGAAAAACTTGTTTTCGAAGAGTAAGGCTCTGATACCAATTGTGGGTCCCAATGAGCACAATAATAAGCTAGAAGGGGGGTTGAATAGCTTATTAACACTTTAAAACTTTTAAAGTAAGTTCCTTGAAAGTTACTTGCAGTCTATGAAAAGAATCAAGTAGCGGAAGACCTTCAAGAAAATTGTTCAGTGCCGCCGATAAGGACTACCGTAGACCTTTTACGATTACTTAAGTTACTGTGAAATGGATAATATAAACAATGAAATTAAGCAAGCGGTTCAATAAATAGAAGCAGTAAGGAAATAACACAAGTATTTTGGGATGGTTCACACTATAATGAGTGCTACGTCCACCACCAAGGCAGTCAACCTTGGATTTAAATTGTGCACTATGTTTTCCACTTAGATCAATTACAAAGAATATCCCTAATGGATCGTGTACAAAATATTGACTTGTGTTTGGGTCTAGGGAATTAAATATCTGTAAATACAAGATATTTAATTCAAGTGTATATAGTTAATGGAAGTAAACAACAAGAAGAATAAAACAATAAATGTTGAAGAGCGACTTCTTGTTGTTGACGAGGACTTCTAGATCCGTTGAGGATCTATTGAATGCACCGGTGAAAGACTTGGAGTTGTGTAGATTCGAGCAATTCTTTAAGTGTTCGATTGATTCTCACGCGGTTGTCTCTTGTTCCAGTCTTCAATGGCAGTATTTAAAGCAGATGCACTTCAAAAGATCCGTTGGAGAAGACGAAGACTTCAACAGCTCTATTCATAAATGCATTAAATGCATGGGGCTATCAGTCAAGGAATTTCGTCTTCACAGATATCTAGAGCAGATAATCATTTCTGAGATCTTCAAAAAGTGGGCGATTTGGTGTCAGATCTAAGAGATGAAGCAGAAAGTAGGGACAAATGTTTTTCTGCGCTTTTATCGGCTCAGGCGAAAAGTATTCCTGCTTTTGGAAAGTTGCTTTCGGCAAGCTTGACATGTCGAGAATGACTTGGATTAATTCAAATAATATATGGAATAAATTTGAATTAATCCAGCCTAGCTTTGATCTGGAGAGGACACGTAGAAAGCGGCATCGACTGGACACGAGGTCTCACCGATCTTAAGCTTTGAGTAGGTCTTCAGGTGAAGCCGAGAAAGGGTCTTCCGCCGAACCTGAAAAAGTCCTACAAAAACTATACAAGGCAAAGTTCTATACATTAATGCCACGCTAATCGATACGCATTGACCCGATTAGCCATCAAGTATAAAACTAGTGTAATGTCCGATCGATATAAATTTAACATAAGAATCAACAAATTCAATTGATATTGCATTAAGTTTGTGTCTGAATGGATATTGCGTTTTGTGTTGCGATGCAATGGATATTGCATCTGTTTTCTCCGTTAATGCAATGGATATTGCATTAAGTTTTGTGTCGATACAATGGATATTGCATTTTGTGTTGTGATGCAATGGGTATTACATCCGTTTTCCGTGTTAATGCAATGGATATTGCATTAAGTTTTGTGTTGACGCAATGGATATTGCGTTTTTTGTTGCGATGCAATGGATATTGCATCTGATTTCCGTGTTAATGTAATGGATATTGCATTATGTTTTGTGTCGACGCAATGGATATTGCATTTTGTGTTGCGATGCAATGGATATTGCATCCGTTTTCTGTGTTAATGCAATGGATATTGCATTATGTTTTGGAATGGATATGCGTTTTTGTGATGCGATGCATGGATTACATACGCTTTACGTTTTAATGCAATTGATATTGCATTAAGTTTTGTGTCAACGCAATGGATATTGCGTTTAGTGTTGCGATGCAATGGGTTTTGCATTTTGATATGCGCTATTTTTCCCTAGGTTGTAATGGATATTACGACTATCTTTCCGCATAACACTTGTCTGCATTACAACACTTGATCCCAATTAGAGGTGAACTACGTTTGGTCTGATTCCTTGGATAAGGATACGTAGGCAGCCTATTTCGGTAGGCACGACCATCACTGTACTTGTTTGTTACTATTGTAGCATGCTTGTTCTGGCTAGGTCGAACTACGTTTGGTCTGATTTCCTTTATAAAGGAATACGTAGGCAGCCTACATTAGTAGGTCCGACCATCAGAGCACTTAATTTGCATATCTGCTTAAGAACTATGATAACCTGCTATAACTGACTAAAAAAAGTCTAGGATATGGAGGTTTGGTTTGCATTATAAATTGTTGCATTATAACTGCTACCTGTTGTATCTCTCCCTCGTATTGATTGCACGAACTTGGAGAGTCTATTTCTTATCAACGATGTTCGTCTACTCAGTAAGGTGCAGGTTACCCGTAGACTCCATCGTTGAGGGGCTCTGTAGACACCCCAGTTTCGTACCCCTGGTATGTAACATGACATAAAATATCAAGACCTGTTAAAACATTAACAAATGTCAAGTTACATGGTTGAAAATGCAAAAGAACGCGGATCGCCAAAGCAGTAAAATCACGGGGCTTAAAATGCCAAAAATGAAACAGCCAAAGCAAAGCTGGCGCCACCCATGCTCAAAGTGGGAGTGGCGCCAGGTTCTTCTATGGGTGGCGCCCAGAGTTAGCTACAGTGCAGTCCCAAGTTGCTACATAACTGCTACAGTTTGCGTAAAGTCCAACTGTTTCACGAATTGTATAATGAAATGAAGCAGGAAAAAACAAGGATTTTTTCTCTCTCTAGAAAATTCTCTCTAGGGTTTTCTAGGGTTTGTCTGCGCCACACCTTTGGGCCATGGCCGACGCTGATCCCCCCGGCTCCCTCCTCTATACCGCCCGCCCGGCCCGTTCCTATGTTGGCGCCCTCTCTAACTCTTCAAGCGGTTCTTGGCGGCTTTTCTTATTCCTCGACTTCATACAAAGGTGAACCTTCGCTAAAGCTATCTCACGAGATTATCGCTTCCTTCGCTCGCCTTTCCGTCTTGCCCTCGTTGGCAAGTTTTCTCATGGTAAGCCCTTCAATGGAGGCTACCAAAAAGCATTTTAATACCTTTGGTTTAAAGGCGGCCGTCTCTTTGGGGCATCTCGATCACGAAACATATTCGATCCAAGTTCAATGTGACGAGGATTATCAACGCCTTTGGATCAAAGATCGGTGGTATCTCGGTCGTTTTCCTATGCGAGTATTTAAATGGACTCCCGACTTTCGTCCGATGTTGAGAGCTCAATTGTCCCGGTTTGGTTTTCTCTCCCTGGTTTGCCTATTCATCGTTTTAAAAATCTGCCCTCTTTTCTCTCGCACTCTTTTTGGCGGACCGTGATGCTCGACCAGACCTACTATAAATCTGTCTGGACCTAGCATTGCCCGTGTTTGTGTGGAAATCGACCTCTTGAAACCATGCCCAACTCGTATGCAGGGTTGATTGTGGCGGTGCTTTCCCGTTTTTGGCAAAAGGTAGAGGCGAGAATAAGCCATTTTATTGCACTCACTGTATGCGACAAGGTCACCAAGAACTTACTTGCCGCATCAAGCATCCCGATTTGTCTAACCCTAACCCTAACCTTTCGGCCAAGGAACCTTCAACCTTCGGCCAAGACTTCTTCTACTCCCATCGGCCAGCGATGGACTCCAAAAAAAAGGATGATACTTCTCAAGGAAACAGTCCCCACGTCTTCGATCCTTCGCTTAGCGAAAAACAACCCGATATAGCTCTAAACAATGATCCCTCTAATGAAGATTGTAGAGACAGATGATTTCAATGCGAGAGAGGCGACAGCCAAGCCCCATACTACCACCAATTCAAACCAAGACCCACCTCGGCCCGACTCAAACTTGCATGAAGCCTCACATAATTCGAATGAAAATATCGAGTCCCATTGTGCTGGTTGTGATCCAACAAATGAGGAAACCAATGCTAATAATTGTCACTTGCCTACTTCCGATGATTTCACGAGAAGGCGTAATGGATCCCATTCCCCTCAATTCTCTCGCCGAATAAATTTCTTTGTTCTAAATATTCGGAAGAAGAGGATGAACCGATCTTTGCACCTTTGATGCTCTAAATCTGAAGCTTCAAAAAGCCTAAACACCATATTCCCCGATGATCGGACAACTCGTTCTCGGGCTCAAAAGCCCTCCAAAAGCTCCAACACCAATGTTTCTAATGGATGTTAAAGCCCTATTTTGGAATGTCCGCGGTATAGGTAATGATCCTACTATCACCGCCTTAAGTTTCGATCAAGAATCATCAAATTTCTCTTTTAGCTATTTTTGAACCAAAACTAGCTGTTGATAAAATTCAGCACATCTCCGGGAAGCTTCACTTCAGGTTCTCTCACTCAAATCCCTCAAGCACCATTTGGATTTTTGTCAAATCATGTTTCACTTGTAATATTCTATGTGATTCATCCCAGCAGATCACTCTTAAACTTGACATTTTACCCGGTCTTCTCATGCTTTTGTTTCCTGCATTTATGCGAGGTGCGACCTTCGAGACCGTCAAGATTTATGGGATGACCTTCTCCATATCCATTCCCAGATATCAAATGACCCTTGGTTGGTGGAGGGATTTCAATATTATTCTTGACCCATCGAGAAATCCGGAGGTAATGGTTGGGATCGCATAGGTGGTGGAATTTCAAGCTTATCTCGGCTTCGGTCTTCTTGATTTGGGATATTCTGTTCAGACTTTACATGGTGGAATAAACAAGATGCTAATGCTACCATCATGGAGCACGCATTGACCGAGTTTTAGGCAATACAAGCTGGTTGGATAGATTCCAAGGAACCACAATTCAGCATTTGAATCGGACCTGTTCGACCACTCTCCCTTACTTGCTTCCATTCCCCAAACTATTCCATCCAGCCCCTCTTCCTTTCGATTTCTCAATATCTGGACTTCCCACCCCTCTTTCATAGATATTGTCAATAATTCCTGGTCTCACTGAACTTGGTTCTCCCATGATTAAATTTGCTAAGAAGCTTCGGCTAAAATCTGCTGTTTTGAGGATCTGGAACAAAAATTCTTTTGGCAACATTTTTGATAACCTTAGGAGAGCTGAGGAGGATGTTCTTGAAAAGGAGCTCTTGTATGACCTTAATAATTCAGATGTGAATCGCTCCAATCTCATGGAAGCTCAAGCTTGTCTACGTCCTCCATCTTAATCGAGAAGAAAGCTTTTGGCGTCAAAATCCAAGATTAAGTGGCTCAAAGAAGGCCAAGGAAACTCAAAACTCTTTCATGCTTCAGTTCGTCAATCTCAACGCCGTCTATTTATCCACTCTATCCATGACGTTGATGGGACTCATTTGGATAAAAATCAGGATATCAAAGAGGCTGCTATACGTTATTTCCTGGCCTTCTCTCTCGATGCCCCTCATCTCGATCCTAATATAGATGTTATTCCCCGCCTCATATCCGAAGATTGGAATACTATGTTAATCGCCCGCCCGATATTTCAGAGATTAAGAAAGCAGTTTTTGATTTGAATGGAGATAGTCTTTGCTGGCCCTGGATGGTTTTTCCGGTCATTTTTATACCTTTGGGATATTATCGGATCGATTTCTGCGAGGCTATCACGAGAATTTTTCTCGATTTACCTTTCCCAAGGCTTGGTCTAGCACGCTCATTGTGACAATCCCGAAAGTTCCTTCTCCTACATCTTTTAAGGACCTCGACCTATAAGTTTGTGCAACTTTAATTCCAAGGTCATCTCCAAGATTATTTCTTCTCGCCTCTCTCTTATCTTGCCTTCCATTATTATGGAAAATCAAAGTGCTTTTGTTAAAGGCAGAATCATTCAAGACAATATTCTCCTAGCCCAGGAAATGATGACACACATCCGTAAGAAAGTTACCGGTTCCAATATTATTCTCAAGCTTGATATGGCTAAGGCTTTTGATCGGGTCTCCTGGGTTTTCCTCATACGGGTTCTTCGTAAATTCGGCTTTCATGAAATATTCATTGATCTTATCTGGCGCATCTTGTCCGGTAATTGGTTTTCTGTCCTTCTTAATGGGGAATCCACTGGATTTTTTCCTTCTACTCAAGGTCTTCGGCAAGGAGACCCCTTATCTCCTAGCTTGTTCATTCTCATGGCTGAAGTCCTAAGCCGTCAGCTTGCTAATCTGCATCGAAATGATCCAAGAGTTGTCTATTCCACTGTAAGTGGCTGCCCCATAATCTCTCACCTCGCATTTGCAGATGATATTGTCATCTTTTGTAATGGTAGCAAGCATTCCCTCCTCCTTCATCATGATTTAATTTCAGCTTATGAGGCTATGTCTGGGCAAATCATTAATAAATCAAAGAGCTCCTTCTTTGTTGCTCCCAACAATGCCAGCCGCTCTTCTTCAATTGCTCGCATCTTGGGGTTTCAAGAAGGTAACTTTCCCTTCACTTATCTGGGCTGTCCTATATATTTCGGAAGGAAGAAAAAGCATATTTTTGATCCTCTTATTCTCAAAATTCAACGCAAAATCGATTCTTGGATGGGCTCGTTCCTTAACTCGGCTGGTCGCATCACCTTAATCAATCATGTTCTTCATCCATATCGATGTTCCAGCTTGCTTCTATCGATCCCCCTGTCTCAGCATTCGGCTTCTCAATCGCATGTGTCTAATTTTTTCGGGGTTTCATCGATGGTAAGAAGAAATGCCATTGGGTTTCTTGATCGATTGTTGCCGTCCCACACCGGGCGGGCTCGGTATTTTCTCGCTTGCCAACACCGTAAAAGCTTTGGGGCTCAAAATCTGTGGAGATTTCGGACTACTAAAAACATTTGGTCCAATTTCTTGGCTGCTAAATACTGTTCCAGATCTCATCCTTCAGTTTCTTCTTCGGCTCTCACATTTGGTCCCGTATGCTTAATTCTCGTTCTATTCTTGAACCCTATATCAAATGGATAGTTGGCGAGGTGATTGTTCCATCGGCATGATATCGGCTCGGAAATTCTTGCATTGAGAAACCGCCGGCTTGCTCTATGACATGTGTTCGGATATTTTCCAAAATGTCCTCGCTTTTCTAATAACAACCAGCACTCGCCGCCTCCATCATTCATGGAATCAGCTCTCATTGTGTCTCGATTATTGATGAAGCTGACCGACTGTTTGGTCTCTTTCATCTAAAGGGGTTTTTTCTATCTCCTGTTTCCCTCATTTCTCCTCCAGGTCCTTCTATGCTCTCCTCTAATTTCATTTGGCATAGGAATCGCCTGCATATCAGCATCTTCCATTGGAGGCTCTTCCGAAAACGGCTGCCTTTAGATGAGGCTTTATGGTGCAAAGGAATCCACTTGCCTCTAAATGCCATTGCTTTGTCTTTTGAGCTCTATAGAAACTTTTGATCACGTGTTTCTACAAAGCCCCTTATCCAAGATTATTTGGTAGCATTTCCATAATATGTTTGGCATTCCGTATCAATCCCTCTCTTTGAACCAAACTTGCTTTGCTTGGTGGTTACATGGAAAATCCACTATATTCTCTATCCTTCCCTCTATTCTTCTCTGGCATTTATGGAAGAACCGTAATTCTGTTTTCGAGAATTCCGTCTTCCTCCTTTGGTCATTATTAAGAATATTATCCAGATATGAAGAACATCATGATTTTTGCCGGTCACCATGTTTCTGATTTTCCTCGGTTTTCTTGTGGTCGATTTAAGCAAGTTCGTATTCAGTCAGTTCAATGGACTTCTCCTTCAAATGGTTTATTAAAGATGAATGTGGATGGAGCTAGCAGAGGGAATCCTGGAATTAGTGGTGGAGGAGGTATCTTGAGAGACCCTTCGGGTAATTTTATATTTGCTTTTCACTGTTTCTATGGCTCCTTTTCTAATATGATAGCTGAGATCCGTGCTCTCCTCTATGGTATTCGTTGGCTCAACTCTCATAATTTTTCGGACGTTATTATTGAGACAGACTCCAAAGTTCTTTTTGACTGTCTCCGAAATGGTCATTCCCCTCCTTGGGAACATGCTTACCTCTTTCGTGATATTTCTCGAATCTCTTCTTCCAGGAGATATTCTTTTTGTCATTGTTTCCGTGAAGCAAATAAAGTAGCAGATAGTTTGGCTAACTTAGCCTGTGATTCCATGACAGATAGAGACTTCACCTCTATTTCCACTGTTCCCCCTTTCACACGTGGTCTTATTCGTCTAGATGCTAGTCATACCCCTTATGTTCGCATTTCTTAGTATTTATTTTGCGTTGATGTATTTCTTTTTCGAGGTAAGGCTCCTTTGTCCCCCCGTTCAAAGGGTAAGGCTGGTTGTCCCCCTCAAGTTTGTATTATTTTTTTCTTATTAATAAAATCTCGCAGGTTCCGCCCTGCTTCCTAAAAAAAAAAAAAAAAAAAAAAAAATGAAGCAGGAAGGGAGAAATTTTAATCCCCGATAAATCCTCATCCCAGGCTATAAATAGATCCTTCGGGGTTCGCCTTCAACACACCTTTCTTCCGTAAAAACTTTTCGCGTCCTCGTTACGCTGAAGAAATAGAGAGCGAAGTGAGATAGTGAGTGATCTCTCTAAAGCCTCAAAACCCTGCCAAAACTCCTCCAAACTTAAAGTAAGCCTTAGCCCCCCCCCCCCAGCAAGGTTTCCACCCTATTTCCCAAGTCCAAAAATCGTGAAAAGAGCAGTTGCTCTGCCCAATTTAAAAGGCCAAATCAACTACAAATAAGCCGTCATTCTGCTCGAGTGAATGAGCCAAAACCACCAGAAATAAGCAGTCACTCTGCCCAAATCACAACAACAACAACAACAACAACAACAACAAAGACTACATATCCATGAAGGACAGAGTGAGCACACCGCGCTCTAAAAGGTAATAGCCTTTAAGGACGTTATTTTTTTATATAAAGTTTTTTCTTTAAATCCGGCCCAATGTAGAAAATATAAGCCGTTGTGCTACCCGGATTTAGTTAGGAAATATTATGTAAAAAGAGTCGTTATAATGGCCAAATATTTTAAAATATATCTGTAATTATTGTAAAGAGACGGCTGCAAGTCCGTAAATAATGTGGCCGCGGATGTATTTGCTTTTATTTTCCTGTCTTTAAATGCTTTATTTATTTGCTAGATAAATATAACAAAAAGCATACTTTAGCCAAAAACCACTTTTGAGACCGAAAGGGCGAGTTGGGTGCCTAGCACCTTCCCAACTCGTAACTTAGCCTCCGAACCCATTTTACAATCTCTGGTTTTTCTTTTTTTGGTTTTGCTTTATTTTTGCCTTAAAATAAAGATGGCGAATCTATAAAACATTTTGGATCAAGTGGGGCCTCGCAACACTTCTTTCTTGCACTTTTTCGTTTTCCCCTAAAAAAGCGAAAATGAGAATGAAAGGGTGATGTATTCCCATATCCCGGTATCCCCTAAACAAGGGATAACTTGATGCGTGAAACCCAAAGCTCCCATAGTGATCCGAAATAGGTCATAAGGCTATTTTTATAAAATCCATAGTGGGGGCGTCGCAACATCCTTTTTTGTACTTTTCTGTTTTCCCCTAAAAAAGGGAGAATGGGAATGAAAGGGTGATGCATTCCCATATCCTGGTATCCCATAAACAATGGATAACTTGATCTGAGAAACCCAAAAGTTCCCATATTGGATAAAACTCCACTAAAGTCAACCGAGGCGCATTCCAACGCGCTATTTTAGACAGCACTCCACTCGTACTTTTAATTTTGCTCTCCCTTAAACAAGGGATGATGGAATGAGAGCAGTGGTGTCCCGTATCCGCACGTACGCGCACCCCTATCCAAGGGCGCGCGAGGCGCGAGCGCAACACCGGGCGACCCACAAGTGAACCAAGTCCAAGGGGAATATATGGTGCATCACCCTTCCTTGGTCAAATACTGCGAGCTTATCAAAGAAATCTTGAAGAATTTCAAGTTTTGGGAGATCATCAGAATTGATCGCGCTGATAAAATACGAGCAGACTACTTGTCCAAAAACGCTGAAGCAAACCTAGCACTGCTAAATCCTTCAGTAATGATTGAGCAATCTCCGGCCATCGATAGACTAGTAGTCATGGAAATCGAGCCAATGACCAGAAGTTGGATTGATGACTACAAGGATTATATCGAACAAGGAGTCCTCCCAGCAGATAAAGTTAAAGTCACCACAGTCAAAAATCAAGTTTGCAGATACTCGGTAGTCGGGGGAATCCTGTACAAGCGATCTAAGGTCAGACCTATGCTTAGCTGCGTTCCCCCGGAGCTAACAGGGGGGTTTTATATGAAGTACATGAAGGGGAATGTGGTGGCCACCTGGGCACCCGAGCTCTAGCGGAAAAAGTTTTGTGCACGGGGTATTACTGGATAACCCTCAGAAGGGATGCAGAGAAGTATGTCCGCGAGTGTGACAAATGCCAACGATATGCGGACATACCAAGGCTTCCATCCACCGTACAAACTTTAGTCATTGCGGTCTGGCCGTTCGACATGTGGGGAATCAATTTGATCGGGCCATTCCCACTAGCACAATACAAGTACAAGTATGCAGTGATCACTATAGACTACTTTACAAAGTGTATCGAAGCAAAGCCCTTTTCTAAAATTTCAGAGGCAAATGTCATTAAGTTTGTCCACGATCAAGTGTGGTGCCGATTTGGTCTTCCGCAGGCAATTATCTCGGATCACGGCACCTAGTTCTCGGACAAGTTCACAGCTGAGTGTGCTCGCCTGGGTGTCAAACATTGGCAATCATCCGTTTCTTACCCTCAAGGAAACGGCCAAGTAGAGGCCGGGAACAAACAAGTATTGCATGTACTAAAAAGAAACCTAAAGGAGCGAGCGGGGAAATGGGCAGAAGAACTACAGTCAGCCTTATGGGCGGTCAGAACCAATGTTTGAGGCTCAACCGGGAAAACTTCGTTTGTACTTGCCTACGGATCTGAAACAATGATCCCGGTAGAAATGGCATTGCCTAGCTATCGAGTTTCCCTTTCAGCGAGCAGAACAATCAGCTTGCCCGTGCAATAGATCTTGATCTACTCGAAGAGAGAAGGCTGGATGCACGACTCAGAATGGTCAACTATAAGCAGGGAGCAAAGGCTCATCATGAGTTCATGACCAAAGGGTTCGAGATAGAACTTTCATGGTAGGAGACTGTGTACTAAGAAAGATTGAGACAACAGGTCATTGGGCAGAATGGGGAAAGCTATCGCCTAACTGGGAAGGGCCTTTTCAAGTCACTGGTATAATCAAAGAGGGCACCTACACACTTTGGACTCAGGAAGGGAAATACTTGAAGCATTTTTGGCATGCAGATCATCTAAAAAAGTACTATCCCTAAGTCAGTCACCAGTACAAAAACGGGCAAGACCTCAGTCCTGTTGAGGGTCACTATTATTGATCAATAAAAGGCAAGTTCTTTCCATGTTTATTCATTCAAGTTATTATGTTGTTAATTATCAATTGCATTGGGATTGCTTGACCAACCTTCCGCAATCTTCAGGAAGCTCGCTCATAGCGATAGGGGCCATGCCCACTCAAAGCTTTGGCTAGAACCAAGCACTTAAGTCGGACAAGCACGTTCACCCTACCCGCCCAAGGCCTTGGACAGATCCAAGTGGTAAAATAGGGCTGGGACAACTGCCCACTGACTTTCTAAACTTGAAATAATATGTTTGCACAATTAGCCTTATTATCTTTAGGTTGATACTTACACAAGTTTTTGTACTCGGTTAATTCTAGTTATTTTTGCTCGATATGTTTCTGGGGAGCATCTGTACTTGTACTAATCGAATGCAGGAAGAGCACGAGTAGAAAAACAATTATTGAGCAAAATCAAATAATACAAGCAAAAGAAATAATTGTCAAACAAAAAGGTTTTCTATTCATAAGTATGGAAAGAATTACAGTCAAAGATCAAATAAAGGCGCGCAGGCCGAACAAAAATCATAGAACCTAGGCTAAGCCTGATCAGGGGCATGCTCTGGAGGGGGCGGAAGACCTTTAGCTGAAGCCCGGAACTACTTTGCATATTCAACGTTTAGAGCCTTGCGGGCAGCCTCTTTCTCAGCCGCTTTTGCATCATCCTCGGCAATCATCTGCTCGACCTTTGTGGCCTCCAAAGCATCAACAAAGGAGCACACATTCTCGTCCAGGGGAATGGGGGGAACCTAAGGCTCGCGACCAGCTTCGGCATCAGCCTTGGCCAGAGCTTCCAGTTCCGTCTCAGTGTAAGGGACCTAGTTGTGGAACTGGCGTGCAGCATCAGAGTAGGGATCGAGCACGACCCATTCGGCTATAGTATGCATATCCACTACCCCGCGGCCAGCGAGCAGTCGGAGGATATGGATGGTACCATGTGCAAAATAGGGCACGATGGCCTCATCCACAGCATCCTCAAAGGCAGGGGAGCTTTTGTAATTCTCCACCGCGGATTCCTCGGCGTTTATCAGCTTCCCCATCAGCTCAGCCACCAGATTTCTGTCCTTGATAGCCTGTATTTTGAGGGAATCCCGTTCCACCTGCAGATTTTCCCTTTGCTTAGTGACTGCATCCAGATCAGTCTTCTCATTCTCCAGATCGGCCTGGTGTGGGTTCCCGGGATGGGTTGCTCCCGCGCCCCGCGCGCCCTTGGATATGGGTGCGCGTCCGTGCGGATGCGGTGACATCCACTGCTGCCGTTCCAGCCTCCCTTGTTTAGGGGAGATCGAAATCAAAAGTGCGGGAGGAGTGCTGTCGAATAGCGCGTTGGAATGCGCCTCGGTTGCCTTTAGTGGATTTTTGATCCAATATGGGAGCTTTGGATTTTCTATGTCAAGTTATCCCTTTTTTAGGGGATACCAGGATATAGGAAAACATCACCTTTCCATTCTTATCCTTCCTTGTTTAGGGGAGAACATGAAAGTGCAAAGAAAGATGTTGCAGCGCCCCCACTATGGATTTTATGAAAATAGCCTTATGGCCTATTTCGAATCACTATGAGTGCTTTGGGTTTTCTACGTCAAGTTATCCCTTGTTTAGGGGATACCAGGACATAGGAATACATCACCTTTCCATTCCCATTCTCCCTTGTTTAGGGGAGAACGTGAAAGTGCAAAGAAAGATGTTGCGAGGCCCCACTGGATCCAAAATGTTTTTAGAGTCGCCATCTTTATTTTAAGGCAAAAATAAAGCAAAACCAGAAAAAGAAAACCAGAGATGAAGAAAACGGGTTCGGAGGCTAAGTTACGAGTTGGGAAGGTGCTAGGCACCCAACTCGCCCTTTCGGTCTCAAAACGGTTTTTGGCTAAAGTATGTTTTTTGTTATATTTATTAAGCAGATAAATAAAGCATTAACGCCTACAAATACATCCATTACATCTATATTATTTACTGGACTTGAAACAGACTCTTTTGCAAACAATTACAAATATACTTGGAAATATTTGGCCATAGTATTTACATTTAGTATTATTTCCTAACAAAATCCGGCAAAGATAATCGCTATATATCGATATTGAACCGGACCGGAAATAATACATTTACAAATAAAGACTTTATTGAATAAATGAAGTAAATAAATTCAAACTTATCTAAAAACATTTTGCCATAATAACGGCTACGTTTAGTACTATTTCCTAATTAAATCCGGGCAGCACAAATGCTTATATGGCTACATTGGGCCGGACTGAAAATAATACTATTACATAGAAATGAAAAACTTAACAATAAAAACTTACAGAGGGGGTGTGCTCGCTCGTCCTCTCGGGAGGAGAGAGTCTTTTTTCTCGGTTTGAAGTTGAAGTTGTGTGTTGTGTTTGTGTGAATTTGGGCGGCGTGGACTCGCGAAAGTTACACCGGCCTCGGGATCGGGCGGGGAGTAACTGCTTGTTTCGGTTGTTTGTTTGATTGGAAATAGGTGAAATCGGAGTAACGACTACTACTAGCTGATTTGGCCTTTTAAATCGGGCGAAACCGCTTCTATCCACGATTTTTGGACCGGGAAAAGGGGTGGATACCTAGGCGGGGGCTAAGGTACACTTCTACCGGTTGGTTTTGTGTTTGGCGGAGGTTTGGCAGGGTTTCAAGGCTTTGGAGGTGATCTCTCACTATCTCACACCGCTCTCTAATTCTCCAGCGTAACGTTAACGCGGAGAAGCTTTACGCAAATTTTCTGTGTTGAATGAAGAGCCGGGCACTGCTATTTATAGGAGGATTTAGGGACATTGCTGGCATTTGAAAATTTCTCAAGCGCATCAATCGGTTGTACGCCGCGTAGGATCAGTTGCATTTTACGGCAAATGAATGGATGAACAGTGCACTGGGAAGTGGGTTTGGGCGCCACTTCATAGAGGTTTGGGCGTTGTGCACAAATCTTTAGGTAGCCACGCCTGATTTCTTTTCTGTGCTTCAATCAGTTGTACACTGCGCTGGCTGAATTGCATTTTGCGGCAGATCGTTGCATGAACAGTGGCTGAGGAGATTTGGGCTCTACACCCATGGGGTTTTGGCGCCATGCCTAAATCCTTTGGTGGTTGTGCATAATTTCCAAACTTGTCCCATTTTTGACACTTTAGTCCATGCAGTTTGTCCTTTTGCGCATCCTGCTTTGTCCTTTTGCATTTTTGACCCTGTAACTTGACATTTGTTAATGTTTTAACAGTTCTTGATATTTTATGTTATGTCACATTTCAGAGGTACGAAATTGGGGTGTCTACAGAGCCCCTCAACGATGGAGTCTATGGGTAACCCGCAGCTTACTGAGTAGACGAACATCGTTGATTAGAATAGACTCTCCAATTTCGTTTCATTTCAAAACGAGGGAGAAATATGCAACAGGTAGCAGTTATAATGCAGCAATTTATCAAACCTCCATATCCTAGACATTTTTAGTCAGTTATAGAGGGTTATCGCAGTTTTTAAGCAGATCTGGAAATTAAATGCTCTGATGGTCGGACCTACTAATGTAGGCTGCCTACGTATCCCTTAATAAAAGGAATCAGACCAAACGTAGTTCGGCCTAAGTCGAAACAAACAACCAATTGAAGAAAAGATTTTCATGTTTTTCTAAAAGTCGTATTCTTCCGGCCCGAAACCGTTGTCAAATACGGTATGAAGATTTTAGTGTATTTCGAAAACCATATTTCAACCGGTCAATACCTGTCGTGGAAATATGTTAAGAGATCAATCTCAAAATTGTGTCTGGCTAGTCAATACCTTTCTTCCAAACACAATAAGAGGACCTTCAGATTTTTGAAAACTGTACTCGACCGATCAATACCTGTCATCGAATACGATAAAGAACTTTCTTCAATTTTTTTCAAAAGCGCATCCAACCCCGAAACATTTGGACACGATAAAGAATTTTCTTTTCTTCTTCCTTCTTCTTTTTTTTTTGTTTTTGTTTTTGTGAATATTCCTCTTTTTTTCCCTTTTTTTTTCAAAACTCGTTTTGAAAAAGAGTTTTCTTTATTTAAAAGTAAACTTTCCTTAAAAGGAAATTATTCTAATAGTCAAGGTAAGAATCTTGACGACTTACCTTTTCTTGGGGTGGGCTGCCGTGATTCGACCGATCTTGGCATTTTGCCACTCTTGCTGAATTTATTTTTCTTTCTTTTTTTTCTTTTTTTTCTTTTTTTTTTTTTTTACTTTTTTATTGTGATGGTCGTGCCTACTGAAATAGGCTGCCTACGTATCCCTATTCAGGGAATCAGACCAACGTAGTTCGCTTCTGCTGGGAACTTTGGTCTTGTTCTTTTCTTTTTTGCATTTTTTCATCATTTTTTTTTCATGACTTTATTTTTTTTTTCTGATTCTCTTTTTTTTTTCTTTTGATTGATTTTTTTCTTTTATTTTTGCAAAAAAAAAAATTCAAAAGAAGAGGGGCTTACCTTTGCCGCTGAATTTTTTGACTTTTCTGCTTATCTGGCGGCTAACTTGCTGGGGATATGAGTTTTCCTTGCTCTTTGAGTGAAAGGCCATCAAATGTGGTTGACAAAATTGCTTTTGTTAACTTTCTGTTAAGTCTCAGGGACCACTTTGCAGCTTTGAAATTTGGAGGACTTAAGTGCTAATGTTGAATTGCTTGGAGGGGGAAAAGTGAAAATGTCACTTTTTCCATTCCTTTCTTCTTTCACTTACGGAGAAAGGAAATTTCATTTCTTCTCTCCTTGCCACTCCAACTTCCTTGACGGTAAGTTCTTTATTTCTTTTTTTTTCTTTTCATTTTCTCTTATTTTCTCAATTTTCTTTCGCCAAAATTTTTGTTTTTCGGTGCAGATGGCTTCTTTCTCTAGATCTAAGAAAGGAAAAGCACCCATGAACCCGGAATCCGACGAGAAAAAGAAAGAGCTTCCTCCTTTGATTCGAAACCATATCGGTTATTATTATTCGCAACATGACTGGGGCAATCTGGTGCGAGACTGGTACAAACATGTCTCGAATCTTCCTGATCCCAATGTGAGTATGACTTTCTTCCACCCATTTGGTCAATTTTTCAGATATGCTCATTTTTTGTGCTGTTCTGGACTTGTGGAACATATATATGCTGCTAATGATATTTATGCATGCAATTTATAGACTAAAATGATGCAATTTTAGTAATAATGCCTGAAATTCGGACAATTTATTTTTGCGATGCCCAAATTGAACTAGTAGTTACTATTTGACTTTACTATGCATACTTTACAATGTTAATGCAAATAAAGCTATATGATGCATGTTTTAATTCTAAAAATATTTTTACATGACATATATTCACAATGCGAAATTTTCGGAATGAAATGCAAAATTTTCTGGATACATTTTTCGGATATATACAAGACAAAACATATATATTTTATGTACTAGAAGATATATTTTATGCATGCTGATGGTATAGGGATATAAGAAATACCAAGTAGATATTATTTTTCCATGGCAGGTGGCATTTTAAATGTCTTTTTCGCGCATTCCCAATACTGCTTATTGACTAATAAATGCAATTTATGGATGCATGGACTACTTTATTTGATGTCAATATGATGCTGAATATACATGAGATGTTTTTTTTTCTTTTTATTATTTATTTTTTTATGTGTGAAAATAAAGAAAATGTGACATACATATTTAAATGCAAAGTATATATTTTATCTCTCTTCCCTTTTTTTTTAACATGTTGGCATGTACATTTATGCAAAGTATATTTGTATATATTATTATGACATTTAAAAAATGATAATGTGTATTTTTATGTGCAAAGACAAATTTTTAATGTACAAAAATATATATATATATATATATTTTTTTTTTTTTTGAAAAATCTGATGTATGGAATGTGCAAGAAAAGGGTTTGTGGGATACTCACCTGTATTTTCTTCCCCCCTTTTTTTTTCAGGAGCGTGGGGTTTTGACAAGGCCGGGGCCACTTGCGCTTTAGTTTCGATATATTCTATTCGATGCCTCCCAGCACTGGACTATGGTAGATGATACGGCTTGGGAGTCTTCCTGCGGGCCGCATTTACCCCTTCCTCCGCAGCCTTACTGAGTCATCTTCGATGTGCATGAACTTTTGGTGGATACCACCCATACTTTCCACCTTAGCCGGGAGAGATTACCATGACTGCGACTTCATGCGGCTATTATCGGTATTTCTACCAAGATAGCGGAATCGACCCGGATTATACTCTCCGCGAGCCATGACGAGGTGGAGGACCTTTGGGGTTCGTGCCCGAGTATAAAACGGCCGATGAGGTGACCATTCCCCAAGTGGAAGAAGTGGCTTCTAAAGAATGCCGGGAAGGTTGATCCCGAAGATAGCGTTGCTGTGACGCGTGTCGCCCGGACATTTTTATTCTTTTTCTTGGGCACGTCTCTCTTTGCCAATGCTTCCACCACCCTGAGGGTCTCTTTGCTGGGCTGCCTCCGGGATCTGGATCACGTGATTGATTATGATTGGGGCAAAGCCGCCTCGGCCGAGCTTTTTTCAAGATTGATAAATTGAGTCTGAATGACTCAAAGGTGATGATCGGTTTTGCCTCACCTCGGAGGTACTTTTTCTCTTTTTTTTTTACCAAAGATGTATATATATATATTTTTTATTTTTTTCTCTTTTTAACCGACTTTACCTCCTTTTTTTTTTTTTTTTTTTTTCGTGGGCTTACTCTAATTTTGACTTTGTACCGGCCCCCCGCTAAGCGATGTCCTTGGCCCACCGTATCTAGTCAAATTTGTAAATGCGAATCGGAAGAGATGGACTCTGGGTCAATATGTCGAGTCATTGGGCCGCAAAACAGTGGCGAGCTCAACTTCTCGTTCGGTGACTTTGTTCCCTTGGCGCATCCGTAGGCCGATCGAGGTTACTCGATATTTAATCGCTGGGATCTTGATGGTGTCTATCATGTGCGATTCGTTGTATATGGGTGAGCGGGTCAACCGTAAGATGTCCCATGGGGGTTTTTTACAATAGACCCGGTGGCACCTCCTCCACCTCCTCCTCAAGCATGTGATTGAGCTCACACTTCATACCAAACAAAGCTCCAAGATTTTGGCCAAATATCAAATGCCTGTCAATGATTTTCCAGTGATAGCTTATGAAGACTTTTTGAGGACAATGCTTCATCCTCCTCCTCCACCTCATGTGATTGGGAGACGGGCATCTGTTGATGGTGCTTGGGCCGAGTCTTCTTCATCTGCTCCGATGCACGGCTCGAATTTTCCATGCCCGACGATAAAGTTCATCCTTCCCATACCGGCAAGATGGCAGCTCATAAGGGAGGTTCTTCCCGATGTGGAGATTCTTGAGGTTCTTCCGGTTTGAAGTTGCGGTTGTGTGTTGTGTGTTGTGTGAATTTGGGAAGCGTGATCGCTTCCGAAAGTTACGCTTTCGCCCGGATCTGGAGGTAACTATTTGTTTCGTTGTTTGTTTGATCGAAATAGGCTGAAATCTGCGGGCAGTAACGCTACCACTATCGGCTGATTTGGACTTTTAAATCGGCAGAGCAACCGCTCTATCCACGATTTTTGGACCGGGGAAAAGGGGTGGATATCTAGCTAGGGGGCTAAGGTACACTTCTACCGGTTGGTTTTGTGTTTGGCGGAGGTTTGGCAGGGTTTTGAGGCTTTGGAGGTGATCTCTCACTATCTCACACCGCTCTCTAATTCTCCACAGAACGTTAATGCGAGAAGTTTTACGCAAATTTTCTCTGTGGTTGAATGAAGAGCCGGCACCGCTTATTTATAGGAGGATTTAGGGACATCGCTGCATTGGAAAAATTTTCTCAAGCATCAATCGTTGTACGCCGGGAAGAGGATCGCTTGCATTTTACGGCAAATGAATGGATGAACAAGCACTGGAAGTGGGTTCAAGCGCCACATAGAGGTTTGGGCGCCGTGCTCCAAATCTTTTAGGTAGCCACGCCCGATTTCTTCTCTGCGGCTTCACCGCAGTACACCGGGCCGGCTTAATTGCATTTTTCGGCGTATTGTTGCATGAACAAAGGGCGAGGAGATTTGGGCTCTACACTCATGGTTTGGGCGCCATGCCCAAATCCTTGGTGGTTGTGCCACTTCCAAACTTGTCCCATTTTTGACACTTTAGTCCCCGCAGCTTGTCCTTTGCATTTTTGACCATGTAACTTGACATTTGTTAATGTTTTAACAGCTCTTGATATTTTATGTCATGTCACATTT
>CM028380.1:102710586-102765644 GCA_013146195.2 Codonopsis lanceolata | reverse complement strand
TTACTTCAAATTGTGGTTCAACTATTTATCTTTCTTAAATTTTACCTTTGGTATGGAATTCAATTAATGAATCGAGACATTGAAATTCAACAATCCCATACGAAGGGTCTCACTTACTATTAAAAAATCCGACTTTTGATCTTAAAAAGCTACACCGATAGGGTTCTTACAAAAGCAAATAATAAGTGAAAAGCCATTTTCTACTCAAGACATGGATAATAAATCTTAAAGGCGATAAAACATATTTTCATAAAAAGTGTAAACGAGGACCCTTCCGAGTCCCATTGCAAAGCGTGACTACTTACAAATTTTCTTTTTAAAGCATATTTAGACATCAATTAAGATAAATAACTAGCGTAATTTGAAATGAAAAGATGCAAGACACTAACAAAAAAAAGAGGAAATTAACAAATATCTTAATACTAATGATCGGTTAATATTTCTCTCTTTTACACAAGAATAGGGTTCAAAATTAAGAAAAATAGAGTGGGAAGATGTACTACGATACTAGTATGGTCAACCAAAAGAGAACAGGAGGAGGAGAAAGGGAGGGAGGTAGGGAGAGGAACATGTTGTCACTAAAAGAAAGCTGGAATATCACAATGCGAGTTCACGAGAAGTTGAGAATAATAAAGTACAATCGGTATTGATATGGGGTTAAAGTAGACCCAATTAAAGTATTATAATTCTATTTACACCAAAAAACAATTACCACTACATCAAGAAATCAAATCCCTTCTTGACAAAGGCAACAACGCCAACACATTAAGAACAATTTAAAGGAAAGCGAATCTTGAAAAAATTTGGATGATGTGGTGAAAGAACTTCTGAGGAAAAATCTCCAAATGAGTAGGCCAAGTAGACAATTTCCTCTTCCGGGCCTTACAATTTTCACCACACGATCACGACAAACTAAAAGAGTCTCTGTAAAACAACCCACCTTGACACCAAATCTTTATGGTCTCTCACTTTTTCGAATAATTGGAACACATCCTTCTTGTTAGCTTGTTTTGAAATTGAAAAGAAACATTAAACATAAAATAGCAAAAGAATATAGAGATAGTAGAATAGATACCAATGGCGTCGAGAAGATATAGAGTAACACGAGATAGCTTCTTTTCTTTTTTTTTTGTGACAATTGAAGAGCATATTATGAACAAAATGTCAAATACTTAAATTAGGTGATGAGTTATGTGTACCAAAGTAAACCAGGGCAAAAGAAAAACCCATTCAAACCAAAGATGTCCAAAGACTCCAAAAAGCGATTCATCTTATTTGGCATCAATCATCATCCCCATATTCCAATAAAGCAACGGATTAAAAAATGATGCTTTCAATCTACTTGAGGACATTTCATTCTCAAGGGCACATCCATTGGACTCCCTCCAAATGGTCCAAAATAGACAAGGAGTAGCTGCACTCCACATGTTTTTTCCTCTTAAATTTGTAAGAGGACCGGCTCGGCAACAGCCTTCAACGACAGAATGATCCATGTAATTTGCAAAAAGCAAACAAAAGCCACACAACCTCCGACTACCCGTTTATGTAAAATCGGTAGTCTTACAAAAACACTCCGTCACAAAGTCTCCTATTTAAAAGTCAAACTTCTTTATGACACTAATATTACATCCTTTTCATATAACACGTAACAGCAAAATCAAGTTTCCGGAACGAAAGAAAAAAATTGGATAAAGAATGAAAATTTATAGCATATACTTCTTACTTACCAATGAAACTCTTTTTGGCGACAAAGCGAAAAGGAACTAGGACTCTTTTTATAAGATGGGGTCAAATAGATTATAAAACATGAAGAATATATCAAACCAATAGCAACACATACACACTTGATATACGGTCCTACGTTTCCATATAAATGCATTTCTTCTTACATACGGGAGGAAGAAAATTCGGTATTTCTTCTTACCCCGTGAAGAGTTCGTATATAACAAGGTAAGCATGTTAGACTTTAGTATATAATAGATTTTCATGTTTATATAACTCCAATTATATAGACTCAAAAAAATCCCCCCAACCAAAGCCCATAAATCTTTCTTTCCAATTCAATAATCAATACCAATACCAATACCCACTCAATCCAAAATTCAACAACCCAACTCCACAGTCATTAAAATTCTAAAATTCAATTCAGGGTACATTAAATAAAGCATTTAGCACAAACAAATAAAATACCTAGCTTAATGCTCTGTGAATTGATCTATCTATCTATCATTATCATCAATCACCATTAACAATAAATTCAATTCGAGGTGCGAGAAACTTCTTGTATGAATTACGGTAATATCAATTAACGATAAATGAATATCATTGTAAGTTGTAACGAATCGGTGTAGTCCACAAATATTACGAGCACGCATAAACAATGCAATCTAGTTTTCATAAAATAAAATAAAATTAAAAAACAAGGCTCAAAACAATTATTTACCGATGAGGACAAATAATCACAAAACCAACAATTGCAGCCCTAAGAGAGTTTCATTCATGATGGGAGAGTTCATATTCAGGCATATAAGCATATTAATTAAGGTTATCAATGAAAGTACCTTGTTCAATTCGGCGGAGAGGGAAGATGTATTTGGCTGTTGGAGGAGAAGCCGGCACCAAGAATTTCGCCTGAAGTAGACGCAGCAATGGAGAGCAGACGCAATGGAGAGAGAGAGAGAGAGAGAGAGAGAGGGCGGGAAGAGAAGGGGTAAAACGATTGCTACTTTGTCTAGGTTTTTTTTTTTTTTTTTGTGGAGCAGGGGTACATATTATCATGTGTCCACCAAAGTGTCGATGTAAGAGAATTTTGTGTCTACTTTGTCGGACTCATGCCTCTTAGGTTTTCCCATTCCTTTAAAACGGTCAATTCCATATTAACAAAATTACATCACAAAGAACAAAAATGTGCAGAGTACACTCACAAATTGATTAAATTGAACAATATTTGAATCATTCCGAACACAGACAAGACTGAGTAGTAATTACGCATGACAACTCAACGAACGACTAAAACAATAATCTAACAATGGCAGCAAAACCGATTCAATCTATACAGGAACTACAGAGGATTAAGCATCCAACCAATAACCTAATTACTCTTCCTCTTCGGTATATTATTATATTAACAACAAACATTAAATAAAACGATTTTCATCACAAAATAACTCGCAGTTTATACGTCAAAGCGAGTGAGGGAGTTACCGAAGACGATACACTAGAATACGGCGGCGGTTTGGCGGCCGGATGACGAGGGTTCCGTATGATACGTATGAGGTTCGCTCGCTCAATTTTTATTTTTATTTGTTTTTATTACTCTAGGTTAGGTTGACTAAGAGTAAAACATAAGCTGTCGGTTTAATTAGACTTATTTTTACAATTTAATAAAATAAAAATTATTTAGGATTAATTGCAACTGAAATTGAATGGAAAATTTCAAACGAAAATTTATCCGTTTCAAGATCCCTGCGGGTTTCTTCCCTCCAAACTTTTTGCCCAAAACCAAACCCCAATTTTTTTAAGTTCTAACTATAAAATTTTGATATTAATAAATGCAACTGAAATTGAAACAGAAAATTGAAACAGAAGTTCATCTGTTTCAAAAACCATTGCAAAATTAGGCGGCATTCTTCCCTCCAACTTTTCCCCCGAAACATGATGCAACAAAATAGTTTTCCATTGCAATATGAGTTGCAAAATTAATTGTGCGCGTCAATTTCCCTTGAGCACTTTTTACATTGAAACTGATTTCAATTCGGTTGCAAAATTCCGTTTCAATTGCCTTGTTTTCTTGTAGTGAAATAGGCTGAAATCGGGCAGAGTAACGACTTACTACTAGCTGATTTGGCCTTTTAAATCGGGCAGAGCAACTGCTCTATCCACGATTTTTGGACCGGGGAAAAGGGGTGGATACCTAGCTGGGGGGCTAAGGTACACTTCTACCGGTTGGTTTTGTGTTTGGCGGAGGTTTGGCAGGGTTTCGAGGCTTTGGAGGTGATCTCTCACTATCTCACACCGCTCTCTAATTCTCCAGCGTAACGTTAACGCGGAGAAGCTTTACACAAATTTTCTGTGTTGAATGAAGAGCCGGGCACTGCTATTTATAGGAGGATTTAGGGACATCGCTGGCATTTGAAAATTTCTCAAGCGCATCAATCGGTTGTACGCCGCTAGATCGGGATTGCATTTTATCGGCATTTGAAAATGGATGGATGGCACTGCACTGGAAGTGGGTTTGGGCGCCACTTCATGAGGTTTGGGCGTGCACAAATCTTTAGGTAGCCGTGCCACTTCTTGATTTCTTTTTCGTGCTTCAATCGCTTGTACATCGAAATGGTTGAATTGCATTTTTGCATCGTTGCATCGTTGCAAGGGTGGCCGAGGAGATTTGGGCTCTACACCCATGGGGTTTGGGCGCCATGCCCAAATCCTTTGGTGGTTGTGCATAATTTCCAAACTTGTCCCATTTTTGACACTTTAGTCCCTGCAGTTTGTCCTTTTGCGCATCCTGCTTTGTCCTTTTGCATTTTTGACCCTGTAACTTGACATTTGTTAATGTTTTAACAGTTCTTGATATTTTATGTCATGTCACATTTCAATTGGGGTGTCTACAGAGCCCCTCAACGATGGAGTCTATGGGTAACCCGCAGCTTACTGAGTAGACGAACATCGTTGATTATAATAGACTCTCCAATTTCGTTTCATTTCAAAACGAGGGAGAAATATGCAACAGGTAGCAGTTATAATGCAGCAATTTATCAAACCTCCATATCCTAGACATTTTTAGTCAGTTATAGTTGATTATCGCAGTTTTTAAGCAGATCTGGAAATTAAATGCTCTGATGGTCGGACCTACTAATGTAGGCTGCCTACGTATCCCTTAATAAAAGGAATCAGACCAAACGTAGTTCGGCCTAAGTCGAAACAAACAACCAATTGAAGAAAAGATTTTCATGTTTTTCGAAAAGTCGTATTCTTCCGGCCCGAAACCGTTGTCAAATACGGTATGAAGATTTTTGTGTATTTCGAAAACCATATTTCAACCGGTCAATATCTGTCGTGGAAATATGTTAAGAGATCAATCTCAAAATTGTGTCTGGCTAGTCAATACCTTTCTTCCAAACACACCTTCAGATTTTTGAAAACTGTACTCGACCGATCAATACCTGTCATCGAATACGATAAAGAACTTTCTTCAAATTTTTCAAAAACTGCATCCAACTGACCGAAACCGGCTGGACACGATAAAGAATTTTCTTTTCTTCTTCCTTCTTCTTTTTTTTTTTTTTTGTTTTTTGTGAATATTCCTCTTTTTTTTCCCTTTTTTTTTCAAAACTCGTTTTGAAAAAGAGTTTTTCTTTTATTTAAAAGCAAACTTTCCTTAAAAGGAAATTATTCTAATAGTCAAGGTAAGAACAGACTGACTTACCTTTTTACGGGGTGGTCGCTGATTCGACCGATCTTGGCATTTTTGCCACTCTTGTTGAATTTATTTTTCTTTTTTTTTTTTCTTTTTTTCTTTTTTTTTACTTTTTTTTATTGTGATGGTCGTGCCTACTGAAATAGGCTGCCTACGTATCCCTATTCAGGGAATCAGACCAACGTAGTTCGCTTCTGCTGGGAACTTTGGTCTTGTTCTTTTCTTTTTTGCATTTTTTCATCATTTTTTTTTCATGACTTTATTTTTTTTTCTGATTCTCTTTTTTTTTTCTTTTGATTGATTTTTTTTCTTTTATTTTTGCAAAAAAAAAAATCAAAAGAAGAGGGGCTTACCTTTGCCGCTGAATTTTCTGACTTTTCTGCTTATCTGGCGGCTAACTTGCTGGGGATATGAGTTTTCCTTGCTCTTTGAGTGAAAGGCCATCAAATGTGGTTAACAAAATTGCTTTTCTTAACTTTCTGTTAAGTCTCAGGGATCACTTTGCAGCTTTGAAATTTGGAGGACTTAAGTGCTGATGTTGAATTGCTTGGAGGGGGAAAAGTGAAAATGTCACTTTTTCCCTTCCTTTCTTCTTTCCTTACGGGAGAAAGGAAATTTCATTTCCTTCTCTCCTGCTTCAGCTCCAACTTCCTTCTGCCGACGGTAAGTTCTTTATTTCTTTTTTTTTCTTTTCATTTTCTCTCATTTTCTCAATTTTCTTTCGCCAAAATTTTTGTTTTTCGGTGCAGATGGCTTCTTTCTCTAGATCTAAGAAAGGAAAAGCACCCATGAACCCGGAATCCGACGAGAAAAAGAAAGAGCTTCCTCCTTTGATTCGAAACCATATCGGTTATTATTATTCGCAACATGACTGGGGCAATCTGGTGCGAGATTGGTACAAACACGTCTCGAATCTTCCTGATCCCAATGTGAGTATAACTTTCTTCCACCCATTTGGTCAATTTTTCAGATCTGCTCATTTTTTGTGCTGTTCTGGACTTTTGGAGCATATATATGCTGCTAATGATATTTATGCATGCAATTTATGGACTAAAATGATGCAATTTTAGTAATAATGCCTGAAATTCGGACAATTTATTTTTGCGATGCCCAAATTGAACTAGTAGTTACTATTTGACTTTACTATGCATACTTTACAATGTTAATGCAAATAAAGCTATATGATGCATGTTTTAATTCTAAAAATATTTTTACATGACATATATTCACAATGCGAAATTTTCGGAATGAAATGCAAAATTTTCTGGATACATTTTTCGGATATATACAAGACAAAACATATATATTTTATGTACTAGAACATATATTTTATGCATGCTGATGGTATAGGGATATAAGAAATGCCAAGTAGATATTATTTTTCCATGGCAGGTGGCATTTTAAATGTCTTTTTCGCGCATTCCCAATACTGCTTATTGACTAATAAATGCAATTTATGGATGCATGGACTGCTTTATTTGATGTCAATATGATGCTGAATATACATGAGATGTTTTTTTCTCTTTTTATTATTTATTTTTTTATGTGTGAAAATAAAGAAAATGTGACATACATATTTAAATGCAAAGTATATATTTTATCTATCTTCCCTTTTTTTTTAACATGTTGGCATGTACATTTATGCAAAGTATATTTGTATATATTATTATGACATTTAAAAAATGATAATGTGTATTTTTATGTGCAAAGACAAATTTTTAATGTACAAAAATATATATATAATTTTTTTTTGTTTTTTTTGAAAATTCTGATGTATGGAATGTGCAAGAAAAGGGTTTGTGGGATACTCACCTGTATTTTCTTCCCCCTTTTTTTTTTCAGGAGCGTGGGGTTTTGGACAAGGCCAGGGCCACTTGCGCCAGAGTTTCTGATATATTCTATTCGATGCCTCCGGCAGCTCAGACTATGGTAGATGATACGGGCTTGGGAGTCTTCCTGCGGGCCGTTACTCCCTTCCGCAGCTACAGAGTCATCTTCGATGTGCTGCGGAACTTTTGGTGGGATACCACCCATACTTTCCACCTTAGCTGGGGAGAGATTACCATGACTCCCTGTGACTTTGCGGCTATTACTGGTATTTCTACCAGTATTGGGCGGAATCTGGACCCGGATTATACTCTCCGCGAGCGTCATGACGAGGTGGAGGACCTTTTGGGGTTCGTGCCCGAGTATAAAACGGCTGATGAGGTGACCATTCCCAGCGTGAAGAAGTGGCTTCTAAAGAATGTTGGGAAGGTTGATCCCGAAGATAGCGTTGCTGTGACGCGTGTCGCCCGGACATTTTTATTCTTTTTCTTGGGCACGTCTCTCTTTGCCAATGCTTCCACCACCCTGAGGGTCTCTTTGCTGGGCTGCCTCCGGGATCTGGATCACGTGATTGATTATGATTGGGGGCAGGCTGGCCTGGCTGAGCTTTATTTCTGCATGGATAAATTGAGTCGGAATGACTCAAAGGTGATGACTGGTTTTGCCCCTGCCTGGGAGGTACTTTTTTCTCTCTTTTTTTTACCAGCATGTATATATATATTTTTTATTTTTTTCTCTTTTTTTTAACTGACTTTACCTCCTCTTTTTTTTTTTTTTTTTTCAGGTGTGGGCTTACTCTAATTTTGACTTTGTACCGGGCCCCCTGCTAAGCGATGTCCTTGGCCCACCGTATCTAGTCAAATTTGTAAATGCGAATCGGAAAGAGACGGACTCCTGGGGTCAATATGTCGAGTCATTGGGGCTGCAGAACAGAGTGGCGAGCTCAACTTCTGGTTCGGTGACTTTGTTCCCTTGGCGGCATCTGGTAGGGCCGATCGAGGTTACTCTGATATTTAATCGTTGCCGGATCTTGATGGTGTCTATCATGTGCGATTCGTTGTATATGGGTGAGGGGTCAACCGTCAGCATGTCCCATTTACAATAGACCCGGTGGCACCTCCTCCACCTCCTCCGCATGTGATTGATCCACACTTCATACCAAACAGGCTCCAGTACTTGGCCAAATATCAAATGCCTGTCAGTGATTTTCCAGTGATAGCTTATGAAGACTTTTTGAGGACAATGCTTCATCCTCCTCCTCCACCTCATGTGATTGGGAGACGGGCATCTGTTGATGGTGCTTGGGCTGAGTCTTCTTCATCTGTTCTGGATGCACGGCTCGAATTTTCCATGCCTGACGATGCTTTTTCATCCTTCCCATACCGGCAAGATGGCAGGCTCATAAGGGAGGTTCTTCCGGATGTGGAGATTCTTGAGGTTCTTCTGGTTTGAAGTTGAAGTTGTGTGTTGTGTCTTGTGTGAATTTCGCAGCGTGGATCGCCTCGAAAGTTACGCGTTCGGCCTCGTGATCGGGGGTAACTATTTGTTTCGTTGTTTATTTGATCGAAATAGGCTGAAAAGTAGTAACGCGGCTACTATTGGCTGATTTGGCCTTTTTAAATCGGGCGAGCAACCGCTCTATCCACGATTTTGGACCGGGAAAAGGGGTGGATACCTAGCTGGGGCTAAGGTACACTTCTACCGGTTGGTTTTGTGTTTGGCGGAGGTTTGGCAGGGTTTCGAGGCTTTGGAGGTGATCTCTCACTATCTCACACCGCTCTCTAATTCTCCAGCGTAACGTTAATGCGGAGAAGTTTTACGCAAATTTTCTGTGTTGAATGAAGAGCCGGGCACTGCTATTTATAGGAGGATTTAGGGACATCGCTGGATCAGTTGCATTTTACGGCAAATGAATGGATGAACAGTGCACTGGGAAGTGGGTTTGGGCGCCACTTCATAGAGGTTTGGGCGCTGTGCCCAAATCTTTAGGTAGCCACGCCTGATTTCTTTTCTGTGCTTCAATCAGTAGTACACTGCACTGGCTTAATTGCATTTTGCGGCAGATTGTTGCATGAACAGTGGCTGAGGAGATTTGGGCTCTACACCCATGGGGTTTGGGCGCCATGCCCAAATCCTTTGGTGGTTGTGCCTAATTTCCAAACTTGTCCCATTTTTGACACTTTAGTCCCTGCAGTTTGTCCTTTTGCATTTTTGACCATGTAACTTGACATTTGTTAATGTTTTAACAGTTCTTGATATTTTATGTCATGTCACATTTCAGAGGTACGAAATTGGGGTGTCTACACCTGGTTCTTCTTCATCTGGCCAACCAACTCAGTTTTCTCAACAGCCAGAGTGCTGTTCTTGGCAACCAGCTGCAAGTTTCGCTCGAGTAGCTCGTTTTCTTTTTCCTTGGCAGCGGCACCGTTGGTCTCCAGTTGGTCGGCCATAGTGGCCACCTGCTCGACCTTCTCCTTCAACAGCCTCTCGAGAGCCTTATAGTCCGCATCCACCTTTTTGTGGGCCACCTTCTCTTCATTGTACGGGTCATATAAGTTGGTACAAGTTGAGGTAATCTCTAGACAATGAGCGAAGCGGTCAAGCAGGGAAAGAAATAAAGAGGAGAAAGTAAATCAAGTTACAGCTCATGTTTTACCTCGCTCAGGCAAAGCCCCACGTTCCCGACCAAGACATGGCCGGCGGTGTCTCGATCCTTGGCTAGACCATCATGCATGGCCCTCTCTACGATGCCCTTGCCCACCAGGCCTCCCGGGCTCCCATCGGCGTATAGATCTAAGCCCCCTAGCATAGGGGCATCCCTGGATATTTCCTTCACTAACGCCCGGGCAGCGTTGGTGGTGGAAGGCATTACAAAGCCGACCTGCCTCCAGGTGGCTTCCCCGCTCTGGACATGGGCAAATAAGACAGGATCAGAGCTCGAGCCCTGGGGGCGGACGGACCTGGAAGGAGGAGGAGTGGGACTTTTCTTTCTTTTCCCCGTGGCCTTGGCATCCTTGGCGCCGGGGACCATAGAGATGTTGGCAGTTGGGGGCTTGGCAGCCTTATTAATGATACCCACAACGGCCTCTTTCAATGTTGGGGCGACGACATTGGGCACCGTTACCTTCTTAACCGGACTGGGATCCTGCCCGAGGCCTTATCCTGGGTTTTCTTTGCGGGCGGATAGAATGGCACCTTGGGCAAGGTCACGGTCTCGTTGGCCTTCAGATCGGCTGCCCGCTGATCAGCTTGCTTCTTCCTCATCTTCAGCAGCGCCAAGTTCTTCATCCCTGAAACAAGACAAGACGCGGTCAACATTATTGAAAAACAAAGCTTAATCAAAGTAGAAGTAAAAGATATTCAGCAAGCAACCGTTCTCGTCCTGGTAAATTAGCCTGCAGTTTGCAACAGGGCCTAGCCGTTGGCATTCTACACATTCGTGTTTAAACATCTGCCCGTGGCAATCATCCCATTACGGATGGGGTTTCTCAGGAACATGGATTATAAGGGGCTCCACCCCGAGAACTTCTGCCCGCATCACTCCAGCCAGGCACAAGTTGCGCGGATTACACACCAGCTCCTTCTAATCGAGCATAAATTGCTGGCCAACGCGCTTCTCATTCTCTTCGACAACCCCAACCAGGGCCGGCCCAACACTTATGAAGGCCTAAAGCAAACTCTAAAGTGAGGCCTTTTAAAATCAAATAATATATTTTTTAATTATTACATTTTTGGTTTAAAGAACATCTTTTGTGCTTTTTAGGATACAAAATCATTTTTAAATTATTGTAATCAATTTCATTTAATAATTCTTTTTCAATCAAATAAGGCTAGTCCACTTTATCTTTGTTGAGGCATTGTTAATCTTAGATAAGATTTTATTAATTTTAGTTTTAAAAAACTTCTTTTTGTCGCAACAGCTACGAGAATCGTTAACATTATTCAAGATTAGTCAATAAGAATTGTCATTATATTTTAGCGAATGTTCAAGATTAAGACAACTGTTTTTAAAATTTTTATTATCCAATGACCTTAATTTCTCATTAAGTACCCTAATGTCTTTTAAATTTTTATTAGCCAATGACTTTAATTTCTCATTAAGTAACCTAATGAGAAAAACTAGGAGTCACTTAATATATTTAAAAAAAGGTAGTAATTTTTTTTGAGGCCTAAAGCAAGGGCTTCCTTGCTTCACCCTTAGGCCGGCCCTGACCCCAACAGCAACCTTCAATGCCACCAGGCGGGCAATCTCCCCCGAGCTGAAGTCCTGCTTGGAGACCTTGGGAATCTTTATTTCACTGGTCGCTGTGGGCGCGAATGGCCATCCAACACGGATTCAATAAATAGGACCCTCCTATCCCAGGCCTCCACTTTTCCAGGGACGTCAACCAACAGCCTCAAAAAGTTGGAGTTGGACCTCACTCCAATCTTCCCGCTTGTGCTCGAGGCAAAAATAAATAGGTTGTGCAGCAAGTACATGTCTGGCTCGAACCCCAGCAGACGGCACGCCATCGTGAAGGCTGTGATTGCCCGGACAGTATTCAACATCAAGTCACAGGGAACGGCTTTGGTCTCGTGCAGAAAGTCCACTAAGAAAGGCTCCAGCGAGAGGCGCAGTCCAACCCGGAAGAAGTCGGCAAAAAATAGGAGCTGGTTCCCCTGCTCGCGAGATAGTTCTACTCCGCTGGGCACGTCCATTTTGCTTGCCCGGTAATAAGCGGGTTCAACGCCAAGGGATGTGAGCCAGACAGTCACCTTATCCGCCGTATCCAGAGTAGCCCAGTGAGCAGTATACCGGCTCTCATCTGTATTCACATGCCAGTCGAGCTCCTCATCTTCATCAACAATTTCATCAAGTGTGACCTCCGCTTGAGAGCAGCCGACCATTTTGTAGCAGCGAGCAAGGGGAATGTTATCTCGGTCATCTGCTTCACCCTCAAGTGTGGCTTCCACTTGAGTGCGGCTTGTCTTCTTTAGGCGTCAGGCAAGGGGCATGTTAGCTGCCTCATCAGTCTCTGAGGGCTCTGCAGCCGCCTCTCCTTGCTCGGCCCTTACTTGCTCGACCACATCTTCGACATGGGCTACCCGCTGTTAAGGGCCCTGCTGTAGACACCCCAATTTCGTACCCCTGGTATGTGACTCTGACATGTGATATCAAGAACTGTTCAAACTTAACAAATGTCAAGTTACAGGAGTTCAAAATGTGAAAGGCAAAGCAGGATGCGCAAAACAGTAAATTGCGAGGGGTGAAAGTGCAAAAAATCAAACCTGAATAGTGGCCTTGGCGCGGCCTAAAAGAAGGCAAGGCGCCGCGCCAAGGAGAGCATAATGTCGCGCCAGCTCTGCTACAGTGGCTCTCTCACTTAACGCATTGTGCACTCGGGGAAGCTCGATGTACAATCGAAGGCAGCGGCTGAAGGAAATGAAGAAATGTCGGATGACTCCTCACTCCCACCTATAAATAAGAGAGCTGGGCTCCCTCATTCAGTGTTCACAAATCGTTCAGAAAATTCGCAACAAAGCTCTCTCTCTCTCTCTCTCTCTCTCTCTGCGTTCCTTCGACGCCGAGAGATTAGCGAGAGGTGTGAGATAGGTGAGTGAAGCCCACTAAAGTCTCCAAAGCCCGTCCAAACTTCGCCAAAATAAATATCCACCGGTTATAAATGATCCCTAGCCTAGTAGTTAGGTATCCACCTCACTTCCCTGGCCCAAAAATCCAAAGTAAGCCGTTACTCTGCCCGAGTAATGAGCTAAAAACCCAAAAACTAAGTCGTTATTCCGCCCAACCAAAAAGGCCAAAACCTACCGAAATAAGCTGTCACTCTGCCCGAGTAAACAAGCCAAAAGTCACCAAAATAAGCAGTTACTCTGCCCAAATCAAAACAACAACCACACAACAAACAACAAAAAAGACTCTCTCTCCCTGAAGGACAGAGCGAGCACACTACCACTCTAAAAGGTAAAGCCTTTAAGGGCGTTATTTTATTTATTTATTTACTTTTCCAGCCATTTATTATTTAAAGTTATTATTTAAATCCGACACAATGTAGTCAATATAAGCTGTTGTGCTGCCCGAATTAGTATAGGAAATATTATGTAAAAGAGCCGTTATAATGACCAAATATTCTTAAATACATTTGTAATAATTGTAAGGAAATGGCTGCAAGTCCGTAAATAATGTAGCCACGGATGAATCTGTTTTAATTTCCTGTCTTTTAATGCTTTATTTATTTGCTAAATAAATATAACAATAAGCATACTTCAACCAAAAACCACTTTTGAGATCGAAAGGGCGAGTTGGGTGCCTAGCACCTTCCCAACTTGTAACTTATCCTCCGAACCCGTTTTCTTTTTCTTGGGTTTATTTTTTTTTTTTTTTGATTTTTCTTTATTTTGCCTTAAAATAAAGATGGCGTCTCTAAAACTTTTTGAATCCAGTGGGGCCTCGCAACACTCCTTCTTTGCACTTTTCCGCCTTCCCCTAAAAAAGGGAAGATGAGAATGGAAGGGTGATGTATTCCCATATCCTGGTATCCTCTAAAAAAGGGATAACTTGATACGGGAAACCCAAAGCTCCCATAGTGATCTGAAATGGGCCATAAGGCTATTTTTTCAATTAAATCCACTAAAGGCAACCGAGGCGCATTCCAACGTGCTAACATAGACAGCACTCCTCTCACACTTTTGATTTCGTCTTCCCCTAAACAAGGGAGGGTGGAACAAGAGCAGTGGTGTCCCGCATCCGCACGTACGCGCACCTCTAACCAAGGGCGCGCGGGGCGCGGGTCGCACCCCGGGAACCTCACACCTGCCCATCAGCATAGCCACCAGTGACACTCTCCTCTCCAGAGTCCTGCCCACTGGAGGAATCAACTAGGTCAACTACTGGAGGGGCCACGCGCCCAGGGACAATCAAACCAGCCACGAATCTCTCTCCCTCATCCGATTCACAGTCAGCAGGATGAGTCTTCTCGCTACTCAAAGAGTCATTCTTTCCATCGTAACTGAAGGCCTCACTGTCATTTTCTGAAACATCAGACATCTACAAAGGAGATCGAGGAAGGAAAATCATTTTTCTGCCCGGATAACCGATAAAGCAAAATGGGGAAAATTCCTAAGTCTAGGTACACCAAAGGGGCCATGCCCCCCTAGCGAGCAAGACCGCATGATCTTTTCCTCGATCTCTACCTAAAGGGTCGTTCTTAATCCTACCCTCCTACCCAGAAGCATATGAAGATGAAGGGAAAAAAACCAGAAAACCCGCATTAAACCCAGAAAGACCAAGAACATAGCAAGAAGAAGAGGGTTAGAAACTTACTGTTAGTCGTCCTGGTTTGATGTGTCTTCTGTAAGCAATCAAGGGGGTAAGACAAAGCCAAGGCAAATCTTGAAACGCCGGAAACAAATGAACGGTGTAAATCAGAGTGCAAGATCACCGGAGTCTGGGCACGTTCAGGGCAGCAACAGCAAGAACTCACCAGAGATTTCTCTCTCTAGAAAATCAGAAAGCGGTAGCGGTAAAGGTTGGAAGGAGAGAGGAGGGGCCTTTTATAGGCCAGGGTTTGTGTTTTTGGGTGAAAAGGAGGAGGCCGAAACGGCGTCTGGAAGGACGGGTCACGTCATCAAAAACTCGTCACATTAAATGCGTCCCTTCGTGGTCCGCGCCCCCATCCAATCACCTCAGCTTTTGACAGCTCACGCGCCCTTTTAGCCTACTCTCCCCGGTACTCACCAAAGGGCAAGCTTCCTCAACACGCTCCAACCACCCACCAAGATTCTAGAGCCTTCCACCCGGTTCATCAGGCCGCCTACGTCTGAGTTTTCTCAAAGAAAATTCACAAGTGTTGAAGCCCTAGTTAGAACAACACCACCCAACATGTACGCTCCCCGCTCCAAGCATGAATACTCCCCAGATAAAGAGCTAGGGGCCACTGATGTGCCCGACCCAAGCTGGGTCACGAGCAAAGCACGAGCGTCCACCACGTGCCAGTCACAAGTATAATTAGTATGTGGCCCACCAATTTGGCAAACAAAACGGTCGAGGTATCGAGCAACGAATAGTGCAATCCCCATCAAAGCCTGGTTGGGCACCGGCTTTGCATGTCCGACCAGGGGCCTTGTCCGGGACCACACTCACATCGAGCAATGAATCACACTCATCCCGTCCAAACCAGGTCGAGTACTGGCCCTGCCTGCCCGACCAGGGGCCATGCCCGGGAATTACACATCATCTGCAAATCTATCTATTATGGCCGTGCAGAGCCTTGCTCGCCCGGGCACGCATTAAACAGGAAACCCCGGAAACTTGCCCTCCAAGACAAGTCAAAGGTTTCCATATCCAGACATGTGAGAACCCAAACCCATTACTTGTTTTATACCTTAATAATATGCTTGTTTCATACCTTAACATATTAGATACTTCTAATTGTCCATGTCATGCTCACATTAGAGTATTATGTGCCTAGTTGCTTGAATACCTTCTATGCATTGCTTGCCTTGCCGTGTACTTTGAGTGTTTGCCTTAGCATGTTTAGCACTCAACCAAGACTTGTTAGAGTTCCATTGTCTTTCATAGATGACCTAGAACGTTCACCTTGATCATAGTAAGCTTGATTTGGAAGTTTGGAAACCTTCTTGCTTTGTTTTGACCTTAGCGATTTCCCTCGTCTCCCGTATTGCTTGTTTTCGTCGTGCGATGTGTTCTTTGAGTTCCCGGCCTTGTATTCAAGTCATAACCATGTTAAACAAGCCTTTTCCATGCCCAAGTTATTTTAGTTTTATTGGTGTTTGATTCGGGTTTGACTCGTCAACCAATCGTCGCATGATTCGAGCCTTGTCCTACCTTGTTCCGGGTGTTGTTCGGGTGTGTTTCTGACTTGTTTTGAGTTATGTTAGACCCTAGAATGGTTGCCCATAAGTTTGGGACCATTTAGGACATGTTTAGGTCAAGTTTTGGAGCTCCAGAAGCCCAGGCGCCCGCATGGCTCGAGTGAGGCGCCCGCCCCAAATGTTGAGAGCAATTGAAAATTTGAGATAGCCCCAGAGGTTGAGGCGGCCGCATGGGGAAGGTTGAGGCGCCCGCCTCAACCAAATTTCTGCTACGGGAATTTTTCCCCCTGATCTGCTATGTCCGTCTTTTGGCACTCAAAACCCCTTCCTAATTGACCCTAAACCATCCTATTAGATCCTAATTGAGTGGGATTAAGCCTAACCTCAATCAACCTCCACTTGACAAGTGGAATTGGAAGCCCTCTCCTTGTGCCAAGTGGATTTCCACCCATTTCATGCAAAATATAAAAGGCTCCCTCTTGTTGACTTAGCATTAAAACTCCATTCTCAGATTTTCTTCTCCTCTTTCTTCCCCAAGTCTTGTGTGTGTAGAGAAAGGTGAGATTAGTGTGTGTTGCTTCCATAGATTGAGCTCCCGACCTCCGATTGCCAAACCGAGACCACCGAAGTGAAGCTATCGTCGAGGAGCACGTTTCCATCCGAATAGTTTGTGCTCATTCCATCTTTTTCTTGGGTGTAAGGTAAGCTATCGATTCCCCTTAGGATGTATGATAGAAATGCCATGTCCCCCTCTTCTTGTAATTCCCATGCTCCTACCATGCCCATGCCATGATTGTTGATGAATTGGTCTTTTGAGATTTTTGAATAATATGATTATCTTGTTAATTTAGTCCTATGCCTAGAATTAAATATGTTCTATGCCCCCTTAGGAACAACTATTGTTCTTGGACAAATGGTTTTTGACAACTTTTGGAGACTATGATTTCTAGGGTTCCATATGCCATGAATTGTTCATCCTATTGAATTTGGGTGCTATGCTTAGAATTAATTGTGTTATATATCCTCCTAGGAATAACTAATGTTCTTGGGCCATTGCATTTTAATAACCTTTGAAATAACGATTCTAAGGTCCCTTGAATTTGAATTATTGGCAATTCTTGACTATGGTTGTTAAATGGATTAATGACCTAGCCGATCATATACGAGAACGTAGAAAAGGGTTTAGGATGCATTTAGCATCTTGACTCTATTGGATGAATTGTTAGAGACGACTCAACGGAGTCAAGTTTAGCGAGCCATTGAACAATACCGGCTCACCGATCAATCCCTACGACGTTCTAAACACGTTTCCCTAAGAATAATAATTCTAGACTCTTGAACTTGAATTGATTACCTTGCTTGATCTTGAATGTCATATTATAGAATGACTAATTGACATGTGAGTTCGCTCTTGTCGAACTCAATCCTACTTGGTTATTGATGAGAATAATTTACTTGTCATGAACGAGATCGCTCTTGTCGACCTCGTTCTCTACTTGAGAATTTTGTTAAGTATACATTACTTGGCATTTGCATGAGTCCAGCTGGCATCCCGTCTTTGTTCACACACGCCCCATTGTGGCCACGGTGGGAAGTGCCCTTTGTAATCATTTAAGAGCATCACGGGTGTCTATCCCGGGCATCTCCTCGGAAGATCGATGTACTTACACACATTCAATACCCGCACATTCCAGATAACGCTTGTATGCAGGAACTACGTAGCGGCCCGGCTCTCCATATATCCTTATCCTATGTGATTTATTTATGCGCACTTATGTGAAACAATGTGCATCTTGGATATATGACCTCTATGCTTATGTGACGATATCTTGCCTTGTATGTTGCATATTGCCATGACATGCATGATTGATAGCTTACAAGTCTTTATGACTTACCCTCTCCCCTTTACTGCTTTAGATCCTAGCAAGACAGGTCCTGCTCGTTGAGATTGCTGTGTTCGTGCTTTGTCCCCCTTTTGTTCCGCCGTTGACATTCGAAGAGGTGGTTTAGATGTCTTCTTCCTCTCGTTTTACATTTTGTAAGGACGACGGGTTTAAGCAAGTCAACTAGACTATGCTTGGGTAATTGTGTAGAACTTGATTTGTAACTCTTGTTAGCTGCTAGTAGTTATATTACTTGTAGTACTTGTAACCCTTTTGTGCCGGCATGGTGTAAGCCGAGCTTTGGTTACCTTGTTAATATTCCACTACGTATTAGTCTTCCGCTGAGCATGTTGTTAACTCTTATTTAATCCTTGTCCATAAACTGTTAGCTTGGGTTCCGGCATGTAGTGTCGCCGATGACTTGGTTTTATTGTTTAACTGTTTATCAGGTTGAAAAGGTTTTAAAAATACCGGCCTTTTGGTGCCGAGGCGTGCTACGTCTCTAATGTTGCGTCACGTCGTTTTCTTAAATTAAGTCCTTACATGTTATTTGTTTACTTGTTTCCCTCCTTATTTGGGCGATCCGACCCGCGGTCCCACCTCGGGCCCGGGCTGGGGCGCCACAAGACAGGACACCTGTCTTATCTGCTCCTAGATTCACGCAGCCAGTCGCATATCACGCCTAAAATCAAGGGATTCTCTCCTTAATTGACTGGGTATCTAAGGAAACGGAATCCTAGACGGATTTAATGACATTGGGGGCCTACAAATTCCCCTCCATAAACCGCAAACAAGGTACACACTATTTCTTGAGCCTAGAAACTCTGTCAAATTCTCTCTTGACATTCACCCTCGATACTTACTCTCACGCCGGAGTGGTTTTGCGAGGCCAAGCCTTGCACTTCCACTAAGGTTTTGTGTGTTTTTAACTAGGTTGAAGGAAGAAGATTTAAGCCTAGATATCCAACCCATCGTACGGACGACCCAAGCTGTGATTTTGCTACATCACCTACATATGTTAGTTTCACGTGGGTATTTCTCGCCAACTTAAACGGTAATTCCTGAATAATGGGTTCAATTCAATACAAATCAATAGGTGATGGGTAAATTATTTCAATTGATAGTTGAGGAAGTTATTTTGAATTTGACCCCAATTTACTCGCAATGTAATGTGAACAGTAAAGGTATAAACACAAAGTTTTCTTATGTATATAAACTATAGAGGGGTCACTTGACCTTTTTATATAATAATAATAATAATAAGGAAAAATGTCATTTCATCACCAAACTATAGAGGGGTCACTTGACAGATTCATATTCTTTTACAGTTCAACTCACTTACACACGATGATTTGGGTCCAAAAAAAAAAATACCAGTAAGAGTGTTTTTCCTAAATTTTTGTCTTTTAGATGATAAATATGTTATTAACAATATTTTTGACAATATATCTCGAAAAAGTTCTCTGGCCATATATACATATTTCACGATTATGATGCCTCTCAATTTAGTGAAAAAATTTGCGTAAGATGGTCTTACGAATATTTTTTATAAGACAGAGCTCAATTACTCAACTCATCGTTTCTCGATTATGGTCTCTTAATTAAGGGAAAAAAAACTTTATGTAAGACGGTCTTATATATTTTTTTTTTGTAAGACGGACCCCAATTACTCGACATACTGTGTGTTAGTAGGTTCAAATGTGAGAGATTGGAGCTTCGTCTTACGAATTAAGATCCGTAAAACGGTTTTACAGGAGACATGCTTTTTAATTAATACAACTATTTATCAAGTTTTGTATGTAGTTACGAGATTCTTTTTTTTTTAATTCGATTAATAGTGCCAATTTTGATCTTAAGTTTCCTAAAACCCCTAGGGTTTGTTTGGTAGTCGGACAAAGATAAGCAGTATTATTAATCTCAGTACTATTAGTGCTCTCGCCATTAATCCTCACTTGTATATCGGGGATAATTTTGAGATTAAAAAACATTAATCTCAATTTTTTAGTGAGGGCGCTAATAATACCAACATACCCCTTAGTATTAATAGTGAGGGGGTAATGATTTTATTCAGATAACTTGTGCTATTAGTCCCGACCACTTATTGCGTACTAAACATCAAACAACTCGATTTATTAATTCTATCTGGTCTTAATCATCGCTACCAAATGACAGCCTAATGATTTTGGCGCGTTTTGAGATACATAATAAAGAATATAACTGACCTCCTGAATTGGACCCGGATCGAAGGCTATTGCCAACAAGGCAGATGTAAAAAATCACCACCAATAACAAGACAACACGTGGCACAACTTATATGTCAACTCACCGTGGGAAACTCTAGTCTAAACCCTAAGCCGTCAAACCATTAACCAAGTTAGAGGTGGATCTCTAAACCCTAGTAGCCGTCAAACTAAGTTATAAAGGTGGATTCTTACTGTTGGAAGGAATTCTATACTTAGAGCATCGCCATTGTGCTCAAAAGTGAAATTCTTATTTCTTAAAAAACGTGTTAGTGGCCATTAGGATAGATAAAGAGGGGTATTAGTGGCCATTAGGAGAGAGAAAGTGGGATTAGGTTCTTAGATAAGAACCTGCAATTTTGGAAGAGAAAAATGGCAGGTTGTCGGGTTGTGTGAGGGGAGGAGAGGGAGGAAGGAATTATTATTTTATTTGGGTTGTTGTTAAATTTAATATTTTTTGTAAGAAGTTGTGTAAGTTAAAGATACAATGGAAGATTTATTCTAAGAGAGTAAAACGATAAAAATGACGCCAAGTCAGAAGAAGTTTCAGTATAAAATGGAGATGCTCTTATTACCCAAGGCTCTCACCCAAAAATATAAATGGGGTCAACCCTAAGGTAAAGAGACAAAAATATTTAAGAGCCCGTCGGCCTCCACTTTTGTCACTAAAACAATTCGGTTTCTGACTTTGCATCGGCGAGTCCCTTGCAGCTGCTTGATTGAGGTATTCCTTTGGCAATGCGTTCCTGTAATTGGTGTTCATAATATGCATCTAACATCTGTTTGTCCTTTTTTCTGTTTTTGGGCAAAATCTACCTGTTATGCATTATGGGAAGAAAGAAAGAAAGAAAGAAATCGTTCCCAAAAAAACAAGTTTTATTCTTGACTTGTTTTGGTTAACTTGATTAATTTACGACCAAAGGTTTATAAACCTTTTTTCTAATTCCTATGTATATTTTGTGAAATAATGATTGAAGAAGATTGGCTGAATATTAGGAATGTTTCCACATATTGGTTAAACGCAAATTTTCAATTTTTTCTGTGCAGCTTATTGGCATAGATGGCTGATTGGGGTAATCTTCCTAGAGACCTTTTGTTGCTAATAGCGCAACGATTAACTTTCATGGAGGATCTTATTCGGCTTTCAGCTTCTTGCAAGGCATGGTCTCAATCAACGGAATCGTTAATTTCTGGAAAAGACGAGCTGCTGTTACCTCCAGGATCACCATGGCTTATGCTTTCAGACAATGTTAACGATATGGTTACTTCTTCCCACATAATAAAAAAGAGGAGGAGCGAAGATATCAAACCAAGACGTTTCTTTAAGCTATCAAGTGGTAAAACATATGAGTTTAAGTTGCCCGAAGCTTCTGGAAGAAAATGCGTGGGAGCAGGTCACGGATGGTTGCTAACTCTAGGCGTTGATCTACAGATCAATCTGCTATATCCTTTCTCCAGGCAACAGATTCCGCTTCCTCCCATGCTAGCACTTCCCACCCAGTTTGGGTATAGCAATATACTTTGGCCTGAAGAAGTCTTTCACACGTTCATCGAGAAGGCTGCTTTGTCTGCAAATCCAAAGTCGTCTGACTGCGGCACATCGGTTATGGTAATTTATGGAGAATATAGTGAACTTGCCGTCTCTAAACTGGGAGACAAAGTCTGGACTAGAGTTCATATTCCAAGGCGAAGAGGAGTTTCTAATCGTTGGCCCATGAGCTTTAACGATGTTGTTTTCTATAGAGGACAATACTATGTCGTGGATTGCACTGGAGTTGTGTATGTTTGTGACCTCGACGGTGATAAAGGCCCTTCAGCTACCGCAATTGCACCTGCCCCATCAGGAACTAAGGGTTGGTTTCCAAAGTACTTGGTCGAGTTTTCTGGAGATTTATTACTAGTGGAACGTGTTCGGGTAAGTCATGGTCCCGAACAACCTTTACCCGATCATGTTGTATTTGATTCCGATGAAAAAGAAGAAAAAGAAGAAGAAGAAGAAGAAAGATATGATGATATTAGGAATGATTATACAGTAAAATTTATGGTTGTTAAATTAGAAGAAAGTAGCGGACGGAAGAAGTACCCCTATGGTTGGGTTAAGGTGAGCAGCTTGGGAACCAAATCATTATTCATAGGCCAGAATCAATCTGTGTCTATATCAGACTTGAAAGGAGGCATCAAACCAAATTGCATCTACTTTACGGATGATTATAGTGACGTCTTTGATTGTCCAGAACGTAATGGTCGACGAAGGGGAGGGGGACGAGACATGGGCATCTTCCATATTGATTCAGGAATAACTGAACCCCTTCATCAACCTACTTCTCTCCATCGTTATTCCCCTCCAATTTGGAACTTTTGAAACTTTAACGAGAGTTGGACATGATCTTAGGATAACACTTGATTGTTCTTGTGGGGTGGTTGTTTATCTAATTGCTCTGTCCGTACCATAAAAATAATTTATCATTCCTTTTTGGTTTAAAGCATTGATGTCATTAAAAAGTTTGATTTATTAAAATTTATACAAGACTATTTTCTTGGAGCTGGTGGAGTAATTTTCGGGTTAAATCTTTCAATGGAATGCATTAAATTTCCAAGTTGTAGATATCTTCTATCTTCTACTTAAATTTTATAAGAAAACTTTGGCTCCATCGCCACACACACACTAATTTGTGCATCTATATATATATAACAACCGTACCTAAATGTAAACACAAATATGCATCGAAAGTTGAAACATTTTATTTTATTACACTTTTCTTAGTTTTATACTAAACATTTAATTAACAGTGCATTAGAAATTAAAACACTTTATTTTATTACATTATATATATATATATATATATATATATATATATATATATATATATGTGTGTGTGTGTGTGTGTGTGTGTGTGTGTGATTAGCATATCCCAATATAGCAAGATTTCTTCAAAATGTATTGGCCAAAAATAAGAAGATATATATAATAATAAATGTAGTTTTCTTATTTCAAGATTGTTAGATAACCACTGTAACTACTTACAAAATAAAAATTATATTTACGTATGAACACATATACAAGTATTGATAAATAAATAAATGACCAAATTATGAAAAACACCATAAAGTAACCACTCAATCTCATAATGCTCCCCAATATTAAAATTTTTCTAACTTCATACCCAATCTTACCATTTGTTTCAGTTAGGACCCTCCTGTCAATGACTGTTAGAAATATTAACGGATGAGGGGTCATTTTGGTCATTTGATTCGAGGCAAAGTAGGATTTTGGTCATTTGAGTATCTCTATCAATTTTTTTTGATTCAGTCACATCCGTAAGTTGAAACTTAAGAACATCTTTTCTGAACAACTTTTCTCTGTTCCCAACTCAAATAAATCTTTTTAGACAATACCCTCGAACATGTTGGATTAGCGAATACAAACTTTGGCTTGGAATGGACCAATTGTTTGCAGAAGAAATTTAATTTATTGCACATGATTTCACTACAACTCTTAATCAGACCAGGAGCGAGCAGCGTGCCGCGGAGACTACCAGTTGAAATTGCCGAGTAAGAACCCCATAGCGTGAAGCAGACAACCCGAACAAAATCAAAAATTGTGTTCTTCTGAATGTTGCCTTTTCTGAACCCTCACTGAACATGAAATTTTTTAAACAAGCAATGCAACATGATATGAAATTATATAATACCCTAAACACAAATTAGAATAATATAGCTGTATATATATAAACAAAGGAATCACTTTTGATTACAGAGCATGATTCCAAGATTAAAACATGAAATGAGAAAGCATGTGAATATGAAGGGAAAGGAATCGAATATTGGAGAAAACAAATTAAAGAATACAGAAGAAAGGTTCAATCATTGAAGTGTCGTTAGATGATTCGGTCAAAGGCGGAGTATGGAATGGAGACTAGAGGCGATCGGAGGGACGTGGGGGTGTTGGAGAGGTGTGATTTTAGGGTTTCGAAGAGAGAGGAGGAAAGAAAAAAACGTTGAGGTGGAGGGCGTGGGTGATGGAGAGGTCATGGTGGGTTTGCTCAAAGGGTGCGATGACGTAGAAGTGGTCAGATGAGATAGAGGCGGCGTCAAAGGATTGGAGGCGGGAGGGGCAGATGAGAGGGAACCACATTACTCTCCCTCTCTCACACACAGACAAACACACACACACACTCATCTAAAGGTTATGGAACTATAACCAAATCTCACTTTGCCCCCGAATCAAGTGACCAAAATAACCCTCATCCGTTAGCATTTTTAATGGTCATTGACGGGAGAGTCCTAACTGAGACAAATGGTAAGATTGAGTATGAAGTTGGGAAAATTTTAACATTGTGAGGCATTATGAGATTTAGTGGTTACTTTGGGATGTTTTTCAAATTTTGGCCTAAATAAAAAAACATAAGAAAGCTATTAAAAACTAAATACTATTAATCTAAGAGGGAATGTCTTTTCTCTTTTTACCAATATGCAAGGGAAACAAAAATAACAATTTAAAAACTCATTATATTATAAGATCTTTCTATATTGATATTAATTTACTTGTGAGTTTTGTCAAGACAAATTTTATCCATATAAGCTAAAGAATAAGTATATAGTGAAATATAATTTTATGAACAACTATGGATCCTTAAAGTCTGACATATCTTGTTTGATACTCAACAAACATTATTTAGCCATAAATATGCTTCATCCTTGAATATAAATGTCATGTGACCAGTTTTGTTATTTATAACCAAGTAATTTTACCGGCAAAAGTAGTAGCATCAGTTATGGCATGTTGGATGAGTAGACTTTTAAAAATCAACATGGTCCTGGTGAGAGGTGAGAACATTATCATTATTGGATTCCATTTTCGCTCATTGACATTGTAGAAAAGCGATGATGAATATGAGCAAGTTAATCGTAGTCTAATTGCTCTGGATTATGTACAATAACTCTAGAGGGGTGTGATTATGTATATGGGCGATTAGACGAGTATATCATACTCTATGAGATGTACAATGAATTTGGAGCAATCATAGTCTCAATATTTATTTTATTGTTTATTGAATTGCGCTTAAATATTTTTATATATAGTTGTAATAATTAAGTATACATATTATCAGTGTCACCTCATTTGGGTGACACTATTAATGAAAGAGTTTTTGAGTCGGGGACATTTTGGTCACTTTGGGGGAGGGATGACCATAGGAAATATGTAATTTGAGACGTTTTTCTTTGGTTTATCGTCATTTGAATTTGTTGTGTAATTTTTATTATCTAACAAATATATATTCGTTTAAAAATGAATTCTAATATATGTATATATATATATATATATATATATGAATTTTTAATTCATGTAATAAGTAATAATTAAATTCACTTATATTTTTATAATTACATTTTAATTATTTGTTTAATTTTCATAACACCCTAACTAAAAGATAAAAAAAATTATATTAATACTGATTAATATAAATTACGTGCATTTTGTTATGTAATAGTGATGGTAATAGTAATTATACATATTTAATCATATTGATAGTAATAATAATCGCACATATTTAATGACAAATATTTTATTTAAAAAATATTATTAAATTTATAAAAGATTTTATTTATTTATTGTATTTCTATTAATAATTTTACTTTTTTTTTAATTGATGCATTATAATAATTTCAGTTTATGTACATCGAACTCACAATCTTTACGTTACAATTATTAGTTTATTTTATTTATTATTTTTTTAATTTTATTTTTTCACTTAATATTATTTATGTATAATTTAATTAAAAAATATATATGTCGTGCGTTTAACGCACGGATGTAAAGCTAGTTTTAAATAAAAGTGGCAGTGTCTTTGTCATTTGTCCGCTACACGCGTCACGTTTTAATTGGATACAACATCAACAAATAAAACCAACTAGTATATTTTTTCTCTATCATGTCATTTTGACTTTTTCCCTAAATAAGATCATCCAATTGATAATGATCATCGGCAATAGAGATACATTTCATTAACACCCAAGATTTTCCATATTTATATGGAGATTTAATACTCCCTTCGTCCCTTAATAATTGTCTTGGTTGATTTGGCGCACAGTTTAAAAAAAATAATTGACTTGATTATTTATATTAGTTTAATGTGTAGTTTCCTTTAAAGGTCATGTGTATGTGGCTCATAATTAAAGTAGAGTGAAAAAGTAAGAGTAAAATGGTAAAAGTAATGTTCTAAATAGGTAAGTTTCAAACTGGACAATTATTTTAGGACGGAAGAAAAAAAAAAGAAGAACGATAATTTAGGGAAGGAGGGAGTAGTAAAGTTTTAATATTGTTTCTATTGCCCGATGACTCGCATTCCTTTGACTTTATGAAATAGAAATAATATGATTAATTAAAGATAGTTAATATTAATGCTTGTTAAACGTTACGTGTTTTCTTTTATATCATGAAATTATTCCTTCCGTCCTTAAATTATCGTTTTGTTGGATTTGACATACGATTTAACTAGATTATTAATATTAGTTTGATGTATAATTTATTTTAAAATTAACTTATGTCTATGTGGCACATAATTAAAATATGATGAAAAAGTAAGGATAAATGGTAAAAGTATTGTCCTAAAAAAGAAAGTTTCAAACAAGATAAGTATATAGTGACAGACGAAAAATAAAAGCAGAACAATAATTTAGGGACGGAGAGAGTAATATTATAGCTTGATTAATTAACTAATAATGATTAGTCTTGATAAATTATAATTAAACTCAATTATATATAGTTGATAACTTGGTATTAGTGCTTGTTTGGTGGAGCGTTTTGACCAAAATACTAGTAAAAAATACAGCGTTTTCTCTTTAAAAGTGTTTCAATGCAGCGTTTTAAAACGCAACGTTTTAAAAATATGTTGCGTTTACAACTACTATGTTTATCAAAATATCGTTTTGAAATAGTTTTCCAAACATGTATACATAAAAAAAAATACGTTTTGAAAATGTTAGGTTTTAAAAACACTGCTATTTAAAAAATCTATGTTTTCAAAGTGTTGTATCAACCGAGGCATTAATTAACTTTAAGTTGGTCTACTCAGTGAGTAAATGACATTAGTTTGCAACCAATCACAAGATCCCAACACATAAATGAATTGGACTTGTAGCCGCCACCTCCAGCTTGGGAATTTTGGTCGAGACAAGAGCATCCCATGTGATTCTTTCACATTCCTATCGTTTTAGTCCAGTCCCACTGTTATATGCATGATTTTATTTTTTTATTCAATTTAAAAATATATCTTTTCATTTTAATTTTTTTATATAATTTCTTAATTGGATTTCATTGTCACCTCATTAAATTTATACTTCAAAACTTTACAATTTACCAACAAAAAAAAAAAAAAAAAGCAACGATACAAAGGTTGAATTTTTTTTAAAAAAAATCAAAATAAAGAAAACTATCCGTCTTTGGGACACACATTATCCCTTCTCACGTCCCTTACCCCGCGTGTGGTGCACGCGCCAGCATTGCAAGCGGTGCACCACACCGCTACTTCCTTGGTCCATTTTTCCTCCCAACATTTTATCTTCCTATTTTGAAAAGAACACCTCCTCTCTCCTAACGGGCCATTTATGAATTTTTTTTCGAAAGAGTCACCGATGCAAAATGCTCTCTTCCTAGTAGGAAGTGGGCTTAGGAAGAGAGCAATAAAGATGCTCTAAGGAGACCATGTCTCCAAAGGCTTTATCATTTTCTTTCTCTTGGCCCGACTTAATTAAGAGGAATAAAAAAGGTAATTTCGAGTGGTTGTGTGAGTGTCTTCATTGTATTGTGCGTATTATCACTTGGGGTCGAAAATCATCGTAATCGCTTCCTAAAAATTATGAGTTCGAGCCATGGACTATTATGAAAGGGTACAAATGTGTTTTAATCGGTAGAAATTTCATTAATCAGTAAGCTACTATTACCATTATTTGTGTATGCAATAAAATGTGTTGGAATGTTTCTATGTCAATCAATTAGTAAACAACTAGAAAATATACTACTTTTATTTGTTTTGAGATTGAAATTGGTACGTGTATTTATAATAAATAATTATTCCGTCTAATCAGTAGAATAGTCGATAGAAATGAAATAGGACGATGCTGCAAATAACAGTCATCCCCCGAAAATTATGGAGTTGTAATTATTAAGTTTTAGAAATAATTAGTTGCAAGTAAATTAAATATTGAATAGATGCTATATGATATAAAAATAATATCTGAAATTCAATTACGTGAAGTTGTAAAAATTAATGGATGCTCATAGGTCTGTATTGAATGACAGGTAGATTTGTATTAGTTATGAGTATATATAAATATATGACATCAGATGGAAAGTACAGTTATTTAATACTCCCTTCGTCCCAAATTATTATCCTACTTTCCTTTTTCATCTGTTCCAAAATAATTGTCTTGTTTGAAACTTTCATTTTTAGGACAACACTTTTACCACTTTACCCTTATTTTTTCATCCTATTTTAATTATGTGTCACATATACATGAGTTTTAAAGTAAACTACACAACAAACTAATATTAATAATCTAGTTAAATGTGTTTTCTTAAACCGTGCGTAAAGCCCACCAAGACGATAATTTAGGGGCGGAGGGAGTAGCAAATAACTTTTGAGTTTGTGACTTAGCAGAGTTAATATTTAAGATAACTAAGCTATCTGAATTGAGTAATTGATCCCTACGCTTAAAAGAGAAGTGAATAGATTTCAATGTAGAATTGTTATAACACAATACTTAGATATAGTGACTGCAAGTCAGCTACTAGACAATATTATGTGGTTCAAGTACTTGTAAATTGCTCATGATACTCTGTTGGGTAGTAGACATAAATAGCCTGCTCCTATGATTGATTTGAAACTCAGGGCTTGTAAGATTGGGTGTAGCAATGAAGGCGGCTCCACCACTAGCAAAAGGAGAGGAAACAGTGAAAATTGCAATAAAAATCTTCTCTATGGTGACGGGGATGCCGTTCTTGAAAAGGGCCAATGTGGCGTAGGTGTAAGCGAGCTCACCGATCAACATTATAAGCTTTGTATGATATCAGTTTGACGACATCGTTTGTTTGTGATTTTCGACTTAGGGATTTTCCTTTGCTTTTTGTCTTCCCATCTCCGCCTCCTCCCTCCTCCGCATCCCTTCCTCCTAAACACAATGAATTTTTTTTGTTTGGATTTTGGTTTTGGTTTTTGATTTGGCGATGTTGCTAGATTGATTGCTTATGATTAGTGTGACATTGAGATGAATAAATTTTATTTGAAGATTGAGATAAGAACCAAAATTTTTCACAAACATCATTTTTGACCCGTTTATACGTACCGTTAGAAAGATCATGCAATTAGTCATAACACATCCAAATTGAAAGTTGGTTGATCACATTTTGAATATACTAGAATTTTGGTAATCTGTGACGTAGATTTCCGTCAATAAAAAACGATTTCCGTCACTAATTTTAGTTCAGCGATGGAACCGATCTATCAACGCTCCATCACTAATACGTTGTCGTTGATTCTCGACGGGTCCCTTACTGTCGCTGATCAGCGACGAGAAAAAATATTCCGTCACTGATTAGAGACGGAACTTTCGTCACTGTTTTCCGTCACTAAATATACTTTGTCACTAATCTGTAACGGAAGCTCCGTCGGTGAATTTTTTAAAATATACATAAACTATTGCTTAGTGACGAAAACTCCATCACTGAATTTATATAAAAAAATTGTGTTTTAAAATCTGAACATTTTTGTACCCCATATATAAACATGACAAGTATTAATAAAAACTAAATTGTAAATCTAAAAATTAATTAAGACACTAAATTAGAAACTAACTAGTTTTACACCCTTGTGTTTAACACACAAAAATAAAACTTTTTTAATTATATTATACTTAAGCAAAAAGATAAAATTAATAAAAAATAATTTAATTATTAAATAATGCGATACTTAACATTTTTTGTAGAACCTTCAACCATACATTGTTGAGAACCAATAATTAAATCAAACAAAAGAAGAAACTAAAACTTAAATAAAAAAATGTTGATCATAACATTTTTTATATACACGACATTTCATTTAAGAAATCAAAAACCAAAGAGAGAAGACAAGAATAAAGTTACGTTTTAATTGGAATCCACTAAAAGACTAAAAATTGTTATTTATCGATGCCCTTGACCCAATGGCCCCAATCTAGAATTGTTGGATAACCCACATATATTTCGAGAATGGTGTGGTCTACATACCGTTTATTCCAACAACAGAACAAACGATTGATATTCTAACTAATGGGTTGTTCAAGGCTTCAAGCCAGCTTTTGAGTCTTTTGTTAGCAAGCTGTGATTACTTGACATTTACCTTCTTCTTCTCTCTTCGTACGTACACCACCTCCTCCTCGTCGCCTTTAATCCCAAACCTAGGTAGAAGGCATTGCTGGTGTTAATAAAGGATGCAGACCATGGGACGGCGGCAATGGATTTTTTTATTTTACATAATAAATTATGTATATTTTTATATAATAATTTAGAGAAAGTAATTGAAAATTTTAGTTGAAATTTTCAATTGTTGTTTCAAATATTGTGAAAATTATAAATATTAATTTATTATTCAAGATATTTTTGTTATTGTTTAAAATGTTTTGTTTTAACATAATGAGAGAAATTGAAATTCACGTAAAAGTTTCACATTTGAATGTTGAGTCGATGACTGCTATAGCACATATATTCTGACTTGAGAGTTTATACGACATTACTAATTTATTTTTGGTTTCATTTGTTGACTAATCATGGCATGCTTTGCTAGTATATTACTTAATGGAAATGAAAAAAAACTTCATTAATCATGGAAAAGCAAAAAATACTCAATCTGTTTCGGGGAAAAAGTCCTCCTTTGAAAGTCAAACTTTTTAACACTTTTATGTTTTAATTTTTGAAAGTGGACTTTTTAAGTGAAACATTCCGAAATTAAAAAATAGACTCTTTGCCTGGAACGGATGAAGTAGCTCATAAAATACTACCTTTGCATACTGATTGTAATTATAACTCAATCAAATAAGGGTGACGTTAATTTGTTGTAATTCTTGTTGATTTATCAGTGTTTAACTAAATTTCTAGCAAAATAGGTGAGTTTTGGAGAACGACTGTTTTATGTGAGTTTTGTTGGAGCTCAATGTGAGTTTATGTAAGATGGGTTGTCACAATTTATATTGTTTAAGATCCTTAAATGTACATGTGAAGGGAAACCAAATGATAATTTTTATCTCGTGATTACCAATCCATCGGTCAAAATTAGAGGCATAGAAACATGAGAAATATTTTATCTTCAAATACATGGATTTAGATTAGAACTTTCTTTTAGCTAATGATTTTAGCGGGAAATTGGTGTGTTAAGATGACTGTATCATTATATATATATATATATATATATATATATATATTCTTATTGATTTATCAGTGTTTAACTATTTTTTTTTTCTTTTGTAAAATAGGTGGGTTTTGGAGGACAGACTATTATATGTGAGTTTTGTAGGAGCTCAATGTGAGTTTATGTAAAATGGGTTGTCACAATTTATATTGTTTAAGATTCTTAAATATACATATGAAGGGAAACCAAATGACCATTTATGTCTCGTGATTACCAATCCATCGGTCAAAAATGAAGGCAAACATGAGAAATATTTAATCTACAAGTGCATGGATTTAGATTAGAGCTTTCTTTTAGCTAATGATTTTAGGTGAAAAATTGATGTGTGAAGATGAGTGTATCATTATCATTATATATATATATATATATATATATATATATATATATATATATATATATATATATATATATATATATATATATATATATATATATAATGTTATTAAATTGGTACACTACTAGATCATTTTAATTTTATGCCAAAGCACATCAAAACCATTCTTAATCGAAACAACCTTCTGATTATATTAGAATGAAAATGGCTTTATTCAAAAAAAAAAAAATACAACTATTTACAATTTCAACTAAATATGAAAAGAACTACCAAATATTTATAATTTACACCAAACACATATAAAAAAACTAAACATTCAAATGATAGAAATAGAACAAATTCTATTAAAGAAAGAAAGAAATTGGAGATTTCAATTACTAGTAATAATATATAAATTGTAAATATACAGAAAGAATACACTATAAAAAAAACTTAATCTATAATCTGACTAAACAAGATAATTACATATTTTAAACCATAAATATAAAGTGAAATGAAAAACAAACTTTAATAACTTATACAAACGGTAGAAATATTTATTGATCCATAAAGTATATATAGTTACATTTATTTACAAGATAAAGGAAATGACTACGGGGACAAAATATCATATCCAAAACCTACCTTTTGGAGTGATCTCTATATGTTTGAGAAATTGAGAGGGTAAGCTGCTCGATTTTTTAGAGTTATCCCCGAGAGAAAAGAGAAAGAGAGAGTGTAACGCCCCAACACTAACAAAAATGCCCTTTAACAACGTTTTTAAAACATTGTATTAGACCTTTACAACGTTTTCTAAAATGTTGCCTTATCTCATGTTGTAATAGGGTCTTTTTTTGTTGATCGTTTTTCACAACGTTTTTTTTAAACGTTGTTAAATGTCATTCACAACGATTTCTAAAAAACATTGTCATAGGTCTTTCACAATATTTTCTGATAAACACTGTTGGTAGTATTCATAACGTTTAAAAAAAACGTTGTTAAAAGTCATTCGCAATGTTTTTTTGAAAAACGTTGTCATAGATCTTTCACAACATTTTCTAATAAACATTGTTGTTAGTTATTCACAACGTTTTTTGAAAAAACGTTGTAAAAGGACTTTCACAGGCACATCATCAATCTCGTCGACAATGGCGCACAAATCAAACATGTCGAAGAAGGCACATCATCAATTCTCGCCGACGATGGGTCATAAATCAAGAATGCCGAAGAGGGCACATTATCAAATCTTGCCAAAAAACGCATATATATAATCAATCTCGGTGACGATGGCGCACAAATCAAACATGGCGAAGAAGGCACATCATCAAATCTCGACATCGATGGCGCATAAATTAAGAATGTCGAAGATAGCACATTATCAAATCTTGTTAAAGAAGAAACATCATCAATCTCGCTAACGATGGCGCACAAATCAAACATGGCGAAGAAGCCACATCATCAAATCTCGCCGACGATGCCGCATAAATCAAGAATGCCGAAGATGGCACATTATCAAATCTCGCCGACGATGGCACATAAATCAAGCATGCTGAATAGGGCACATTATCAAATCTCACCGACGATGGCACATAAATCAAGCATGCCGGCCAAAGAGGGCACATTATCAAATCTCGCCGACGATGGCATATAAATCAAACATGCCGATGATGGCTTATCAAAAAATCCGGCCGGCGATGGCATATATATCAAACACGGCGACGATGGTATATCCTCAATATTGCCGATGATGGAAAATCAACCAATCCTGCCGAAGAAGTCAAATCAAACTCGTCGATGATGGCGCATCATCAATATTGCCGAAGATGGCACATCATCAAATTTGCCAACGATGGCACATAAATAAAGCATGCCAAAGAGGGCACATAATCAAGTATCTTCAAAGATGGCACATTAGTCAAAATTGCCGACGAGGGCACATCATCAAAATATTACAGACAAGGGCATATCAAAAAATCAAGTCGACGATAGCACATAAATCAAACACGCCAACGATGGCGCATCCTCAATATTGCCGACGATGGAAACTAAACCAATCATGCCGAAGATGGAAAATCAAACATGCCGATGCGGGCACATCATCAAATATTGCCGACGAGGGCACATCAAAAAATCCTACCGATGATGGCACATATATCAGAACATCGCCGACGAAATTTCAAAAATACAGCCATCGTGCTTACTAGGTCCACCCCTAGAAACATAGACATTCCAAAATCGTGTTTACTAGGTCCACCCCTAGGAACATAGAAATTCCAAAGTCGTGCTTAATAGGACCACTCATAGGAATATAGACATTCCAAAATCATGTTTACTAGGTCCACCCCTAGGAAAATAGACATTCCAATATCGTGTTTATTAGGTCCACTCCTAGGAATATAGACATTCAAAAATAATGTTTACTAGGTCTACCCCTAGGAACATACACGTTCCAACATCTTGTTTACTAGGTCCACCCCTAGGAACATAGACATTCCAACATCGTGTTTACTAGGTCCACCCCTATGAATATAGACGTTCCAACATTTTGTTTACTAGGTCCACCCCTAGGAACATATATATATTCCAACATCGTGTTTACTAGGTCCACCCCTAGGAACATAGACGTTCCAACATCTTGTTTACTAGGTCCACCCCTAGGAACATTGACATTCCAACATCGTGCTTACTAGGTGCACTCCTAGGAATGTAGACATTCCAAAATAATGTTTACTAGGTCCACCCCTAAGAACATATACATTTCAACATCTTGTTTACTAGGTCCACCCCTAGGAACATAGACATTCAAGCATCGGGTTTACTAGGTCAAATCCTAGAAACATGACTTCCACAATCGTGTTTACTAGGTCCACCCTTAGGAACATAGATGTTCCAACATCGTGTTTACTAGGTCCACTCCTAGGAATATAGACATTCCAAAATCATGTTTACTAGGTCTACCCCTAGGAACATGGACGTTCCAACATGTTGTTTACTAGGTCCACCCCTAGGAACATAGAAATTCCAACATCGTGTTTACTAGGTCAAATCCTAGGAACATAGACTTCCACCATCGTGTTTACTAGGTCCACCCCTAGGAACATAGACGTTTCAACATCGTGTTTACTAGGTCCACTCCTAGGAACATAGACATTCCAACATCGTGTTGACTAGGTCCACTCCTAGGATTATAGACATTTCAACATCATGTTTACTAGGTCCACCCCTAGAAATATAGACACTCCAAACATCGTGTTTACTAGGTTAAATTCCTAGGAATATAGACCGGGGCCGAACTACGTTTAGTCTGATTCCTGAAAAGGATACGTAGGCAGCCTACGTAGTAGGCATGACCATTAGAGCACTTTTATATGCATCATATTAGCTTTATTCCTATCAATCCATCACAGCGTAAGAGCATGAGAGTTTGATATGTTGCATCATAAACAGCTGTTTTAAATTCTTTCCTGTTATAATTTCCTCGAAATTTGGGTGTCTATTGACTATTCTTATCAACGATGTTCGTTTGCTGGTAAATTTCGGTTTACCTATAAACTCCATCGTTGAAGGGCTCAATAGACACCCCAATTTCGTACCCATGTTGATAACATTCAATAAAATATCAAGACCTGTCAAAAAGGACTAACAGATGTTATGTTACAAGGTTTAAAGTGCAAAAGGATGGAAGAATTAACAAACAATTACAGGGGATAAGTGCCAAAACAGAAGAAGAAAAGTAGGTGGAAGCAGCCTAAGGCATGCTTGGGTGCCGCTCCCAACCATGTTGTAGGGTGGATCCGTATTACCGTCTTACCTAAGTTTTTGCCTAAACCTTTAAGTAAAAACTTGTGTAAGACGGTGTTACAGATCTTAATCAGTAAGACGGACCTATTTATATTAAATGAGTAAAAATTCAGAAATTTCAACGCAATCCCTTTTTTTTTTTTGGAATTTACAGTGTCACGCCTCGCGTTTATATATAAAGAGTGTCACTTTTAAGTATTAACAATGTCACTTTTTCTCTTCTCTACATATAAAAGTCAAGGTTGTTTCTTACAAATTAATAGATGAACAAAAATAACCTTTCACCAAATAAGTGCTCGTTTGTTGCAGCTTATTTGGAGTGACTTTTGGCTTTTGGCTTTTGAAAAGTCATATTTAGAGTGTTTGTTTCAGCTTATAAGCCAAAAGCCAATAAGTGAGGTACAACACCCTTTATGCATGAAAAAGCTAAAGCCAAAAAGCCAAAATTTTGAGCTTTTTTGGTTTTTTTTTTTAAGATAAAGACAACTATTTATTAATAAATATTTGATTATCCCCATTTCATCCTTTTATGAAATATACATAAAAATATGAATACTAATTTTGAAGTTTTTTTTTTAACAAAAAAATATAACAACTCATAAACGTTTTTCAACATCGTAACAATCAGCATCATGCAATCATGCAATCACCAAAAGTCATTCAGCCATCAGTTTAAGCTATCAGCCATAAGTCATAAGCCATCAGCCACAACAAACGAGCCCTAAATCACCTACTATATAATTAAGGACAAAACAAGTAAATTTACCATGACAAAAAATACTATTTGGACGAAAATAACCCTAAATATAATAAATCACTCACCATTAATTAAGGTCAAACAAGTAAACTTGTCATAGACTAATTAATTCCATGAATAATTAAATAATAATTTGATCCCTTGATTTGTACATATTTTAAAGTTAGGTCATACATTTTTTAATTCTATGTATTTCATCTTGTATTTTGATCTTCTTATAAGCTTCCCCCTACCATTATCGTTTCAACTGTCGTCCAATATTTTCTAAAATGACAAAAATACTCATACTCAGTCAAGAGACTAAAACATTATTTGAAACTAAAAAATAATATGGATGTACTTTCTTAAATGTTTATTTGAAGCTAAAAAGTAATATGATTTTACTTTCTTAAATGTGTTCGGGAAAGACATTATTAGATGTATATGGAAAATTATAATAATAGATTTGTTGGTGAGTATCAAGATATTAAGCTAATATGTAGCGTGTTTAGTTATTACCCGTGAATAAGTTAAAACAAAAGGGTTAAGAAAATATGTCATAATGTCAAGAAGATGAAAAAAATGAAGAATCAATTGATGAATCTTTGCATTTTGGTAGAAAAGAAAGCTAAAATCTACCATTTACTTCTTTGAATTTTCAGACTATTACAAACAGCCTTAAAAACTATTACACTGGTCTCTAACGTATAGATATTACAAATAAAACCACTGTTAGTAATCACAAATAACTGGGTTCAACATATTTTACTTATTTCCATAATTGGGTTCCAAACCTCTATCTTTTTTGGTCTGAACTTGCTTCCTCCTCTGCATAGGACCCGAGATAGTTACATGTGAGAATATCTCTACCCCTCCACTGGTTATCGACTTTCTTTTCTTCCACCACAACTAATTTTTAATTGAAAGAGACGGTCACCACCGTCATCCTTTCAAAAGTCTCACCTTAAAATTAAATTCTCTCTTTGCTTAGTAATTTGATACCGAAAGTGGATAGGAAGTAAGAAATAAGAACGTTCGAATAAAGAAGTCCGACTATGTTGAAGAATGAAATTGAAGAAAATTAGAACGATAGAGAGAAGTTCATCTTTATTACAGTAGGCATTCATAATGAATCTATCTCTCTTTCTGGATGATTCGTAACTGCCTATTTATTACATCGACTTAAGAGCCTAACAACCAACAATGCTAACTACACAACTTATCCTTTATCTTCCATAGTTTTACACTCGACACCCTTGAAGCTTGGTATGCCCTTGTTGTGTTTCTCAGTTGAGCACTTTACCTCCCCCGTACTAGAACTCTGATCAGTTGCATACTTGACTTTATCACCCCCCCCCACAAGTTGAGAGGGGAGAACAAGTTCAACACACGAAACTTGGAAAGTAGATGATGAAGCTGAGATAGAGGCAGGGCCTTAGTGAACACATCAGCTAATTGATCACATGTGGGAACATGAGCAGTAGCAATTAACCCCTGAGTTATCTTTTCCCTGATAATATGACAATCAATCTCGATATGTTTAGTCCTCTCATGATATACTGGATTAGCTGTAATATGCAGGGCATCTTTATTATCACAGTATAATGAAATATGAAGAGGAAGGGAAATATGAAAGTCCTGGAGAAGAGCATGCAGCCAAGTCAATTCACAGCAGGTAGAGGCCATTGCTCTATATTCTGATTCTGCAGAGGATTTGGATACTGTAGGTTGTTTCTTGCTTTTCCGAGAAACAAGAGCAGACCCTAAGAATACACAGAAACCAGTGACAGATCGTCTGGTTGTAGGGCACCCTACCTAGTCTGCATCACAATAAGCAGATAGAGTAGTAGTAGAGTTGGCTGGGAAGAACAGACCTTGGCCAGGACTGAGCTTCAGAAACCTAACCAACTTAAGTTCTGCATTCAGGTGGGGTTGTCTTGGTTGACTGAGAAACTGACTTAGAACATGGACTAAATAAGAGATATCTGACCTAGTGATTGTAAGATACAGTAACCTGCCAACCAGTCTTCTATACCTGTCAGGATTGGAGAGCAAGCTACCATCATCAGCAGATAAAGCATGGTTCTGGGAAATAGGTAGAGAGGAAGGTTTGGCATTTGTAAGACAGGTCTCTTTGATGATGCCCAGCAGTACTTCCTCTGGTGTAAACATATCCCAAAAGAGTTTCTAACTATTTCAAGACCCAAAAAGAACTTAAGCTCTCCCAAATCTTTTATAGAGAAGGCATCATGAAGTTGAAGTTGGGACTTTAGAGCTGAAATGGCCTTAGAACAAGAACCTGTAATAACTATATCATCCACATACACCAGAAGAGTTGTGAATGATGTAGGGGTATGTTGGGTGAAGAGAGTATGGTCATTGACAGATTGCACAAAGCCAAAGGATTTAAGAGCTATGGACAGTTTGGAAAACCATTGTCTTGGAGCCTACTTTAATCCATATAGAGACTTAGCTAGCCTGCACACAAGATTAGGACTGGATGAAGGCGGAGGACAGTAGCCTGGTGGAAGACTCATAAAAACCTCCTCATTAAGCTCTCCATGCAAAAAGGCATTAGACACATCCATTTGTAACAAGGGCCAGTTGTTGACAGCAGCCACTGCCAGAAGAATCCTTACTGTGGTCATTTTTGCAACTGGAGCAAATGTGTCAAAATAGTCAAGGCCCTCTGTCTGAGTGAATTCTTTAGCCACTAATCTAGCTTTATACTTGTCAATGGAACTATCTTGCCTATGCTTAATTTTGAAGATCCACTTACATCCTACAACCTTCTTACCCTCAGGTAAAACTTGGAGAGTCCATGTCTTAGTCCTCTCTAAGGCTTCCAATTCTTGAGTCATAGCCTAACACCAATGAGGGGATTGAACAGCCTGGGCATAGGTTCTAGGCTCATAGATACTATCAATATTTGCAATGAAAGATTGATAATGAGGTGAAAGATGAGAATAAGCAATTTAATTGTGAACAGAATATGGAAAGTACCTTTGAAAACAAGGACCATTGGATGCTGGTATGTTGAATGGCTGATTAGTATAGTCTTTATACTTCATAGGGATTGATCTCTGTCTTACAAGCCTAGGAGAAGGAACATTTTGATCAAGAGAAGAAGGAAGATTGACAGGAGCAGAAGAAGAGGTTGAAGGAGAACCAGAAGAAGAGGAATCTACTGGAGAGGAAGTATCAAAAGACACAGGAACTTGAGAAGGAATACCATCCTCCACAAGTAGATCATGAAAAGTTGGAAAAAGATTAGGAGTGGAGGACGGGACAGAGACTTTAGAGTAAGGAAAACATTGTTCATAGAATTGAACATCTCTGCTGTAGAAAATCTGTTTAGTAGCCAAATCATACAACTTATAAGCTTTCTTGCCATTAGGATAGCCCAAAAACAGACATTTTCTGGCCCTAGGGCCAAACTTATTCCTATTGTGAGGTAGAGTGGAGGCAAAGCACAAGCATCCAAAGACTCTGAGATGATTGAAAGAGGGGTTGTGTCCTAAGAGAACTTCATAAGGTGTTCTGAACTGCAGGATAGAACTGGGAGATCTATTAATCAGATATGTGGCAGTGAGTAAGCAATCTCCCCAAAAAAATAGGAAGATTGGCTTGAAACCTTAGAGCCCTAGAGAGTTCAAGTAAGTGTCTATGCTTCCTCTCAGCTCTCCCATTCTGCTGAGGGGTATCAATATAAGTGCTTTGCCGTACAATACCTAGAGGTTCAAGAATAGCAGAAACAGAAGCACTGAAGAATTCAGTACCATTATCAGACCTAATCTCCTTGACACTAGCACCAAACTGAGTTTTAATCATGGTAAGAAAGTATTGAAGATAGACAGAAACATGGTTTTTGGATTTAAGAAGAAAGGTCCAGGTAGTTTTGGAATGATCTTCTACTATTGTTAAAAAAGAATTATGACCATTATAGGTAGAGTGCCTATAAGGTCCCCAAACATCACAATGAAGAAAAGCAAAAGGTATTTCAGAGTGTGAAGAACCCAAAGGAAATGGCTATTTTGTTTGTCTGGCAAAGTGGCAGATGTCACAAGGAGATACAACATTCAAATCATTAACAATACAGATATTTAAGTACTTAAGAGAGGAAACATGTATGTGACCAAATCTTAAATGCCATAGATGTATTTCTTTATTGAAAGCAGTAGAAGCAGAGTATGAAATCAAAGAGTTTTGCACTGTACTTTTACAAACATCAGAATACAAACTAGAAAAAGGAGAACTAACAACAGCCTTGGCAGAGCAGTTCCTTGTGACCAAAGTCCTATATAATCCTCCTATCAATCTACCAATCTCTTTGGTTGCCTTGTGTGCAAGGTCCTGCAGGAAGCAAGAGGTAGAAGAAAAAATAAGATTACACTGACTATCACTGGCAAGTTTACTTCCTGATAGGAGATTATATTGGAAAGAAGGAACAAACAACACATCATGAAGAATGATGTCTGGACCAAGAATGATAGTACCTTTGTGAGTTATCTTAGCAGTGTGACCATTGGGTAGATGTATGGAAGAATTAGTGCATACAGGATTAACAAGAACACTAAAATTGTTGGTAATATGATTGGTTGCCCCAGTGTCTATAATCCATTCAGTAGTGTTTGAGCTATGACTAGCAGAAACCTTAGAAGGTACAAAACTGGTACACCAAGTAAATTTACCTGAGAGGTGAGACTCAGGATTATCTGGCATGACTCCAGCACATGACAAGAGATTTAGCAGCTGTGTGTATTGAGCTGAAGTTAAACCTGGCATAGTAGACTTACCATCTGCAGAAACATCATCTGCAATGTTGTCCTCTTTACAAACAGCATTTGCAGCCATTCCTCTTGCCTTATTCTTTGGCATCCTGCTCAAATCAGGTTTGGTACCATACAACTTGTGCCAATCAGGATAGCCATGCAAATAAAAACATCTTTCCTTGGTGTGTGAGTCTCCATGGCAAAATTCACACCATAATTTACCTTTATGAGTAGATGTATTGACAGATCCAGACTTATTCATGTAGTTCTTATTACTATTTCTCCCATTAACAGAGTATCCAGTCTCAGTAGCCTTGCTCATCAAAACAGCAGACATTTCGTTGACATTAACACCACTTCCAATGCTACATTTTCTCTGTGATTCTTCTTGAATTAAGAGATTTTCTGCCTTGCTTAGACTAGGTAGAGGAGTCATCATTATAATTTGACCTCTAATGGTGGTGTATGTGTCATTGAGTCCCATAAGAAATTGAAATTTTTTTTTGTTCGTGTTCATATGTCTCTTGTTTTCGTATTGCACCATAGTGACAGTTTAGATCACAAACACATTTAGGTATACTGTTCAGGCTTGACAATTCATCACAGAGACTCCTAAATTTAGTAAAATAGGTAGATATAGATTGATTTCCTTGATGACATTCAGCCAAAAGTTTTCTCACTTGGAAGGTTTTAGGAGCATTATTTTGAGAAAACCTAGCATCAAGATCCTCCCAAATATCCTTGGCTGTAGAGAAATACACTATACTAGACTTAATATCTGGTGATACCACATTTAATAACTAGGCTATAACCATGTTATTGCATCTATTCCAATGATCTAGGTATTTGGATGTCGGAAGAGGTTTTTTATTTCTTCCATTGACTAGGCCCAACTTATTCTTAGCCGTGAGTGCAATCACAACATACAACTTCCACTAATTGAAGTTAACAGAATCAAACAGAATTTGAGTGACAAGAATCATACCAGGATGATCATTAGGATGGAGAAACAAAGGATGGGAGGAATGAAGTTGAAGAGTAGAGATATCCAAATCATACTCATCTACAGTTTCATCGTCTTCCTCATGAGCAAAATCTTCAGTATCTTCACTAGTGTCGCTCTTCGCCATAGTTGAAGAATCAAACTTTGAATTCTTATTTGACACAACTTTTGGAAATCAATTTTGGACAACGGATGTGAAATAGGATCAGAATCGATGCTTTGATACCATGTTGAAGAATGAAATTGAAGAAAATTAGAAAGATAGAGAGAAGTTCATTTCTATTACAGTAGGCATTCGTAATGGATCTATCTCTCTTTCTAGATGATTCGTAACTGCCTATTTATTACATCGACTTAAGAGCCTAACAACCAACAATGCTAACTACACAACTTATCCTTTATCTTCCATAGTTTTACACTCGACACCCTTGAAGCTTGGTATGCCCTTGTTGTGTTTCTTAGTTGAGCACTTTACCTCCCCTGTACTAGAATTCTGATCACTTGCATCCTTGACTTTATTAGACTAATCAAAAGCTACAGATTATGTATCTCCATTTGAGTAAGGTGAGGTGAATGCATTTCTTGGTGGTGGTGATGATGGTGCTGACGTCTATAAGGATGGTAGTATTAGGGGTGGTGGACCAAGTGGTGATGACGATTATAGGAATGACAGTGATGGTTTAGATGAAATACATCATTGTGAGATCTTCAAATATCCATATGGGTTTCGGTTTCAATTTAAATTCAAAAAAATTAATTTGGGTTTTTAAAAAGTGAAATTTAAGGTTGTGGTGGTGGTGTATCTATAATTGATGGTTTTTGCAAATAGAGTTACTTTGAAGGAAGGAGTAATGAATTAGAAAAATAAATAAGCTAAAATAAAAAATGGGTTTTTGGGTTAATGGTATTATTTGAGGTGATAGTGGTGGTAATGGTAGTGGGTCTATAAATGATGGGTTTGATGGAAGAAAGTGAAGGATAAGAAAATAAATTAAATTAATTCTAAATTTAATTTTTGGAAGTAATGCATTTATTTTACTTTAAATTTAAATATGAGAAAAATTATAAATACAACATTATTAGTCTTGCAATTAATTTTATAACTTTCCTTACAACTAAGCCTTGAAAAATGACAAAAATGTATTTGTCCAAAACAACTTTGCGTTTTTTCAAAACTTAGTTATAAGGACAATAGTATAATTAGTTGTAAAGATAACGTTTTCCTTATAATTATGCCAAATTACAATTCCCCCCCCCCAAGTATCAACCAACATAGTGCACCCCAAGGTTTCCAACCTAAGGTTTGTCCCATAATGGTATCTAACGTTAATTTTTTTCCTATTTTCCACCATAACCGCAACAGTTGTTAGAAAAGTCACATTAAATAACATGTGCAGGGTCTTCCACGTGTGGGGTATTGTTTTTGACATTTCCTTGTGGACGTTAACTCAAGGGAAATATTAGGAATTTGGTATAAACTTTGGGGTACTAAATGTATTTTAGCCTAATAAAATTTTAAATAAATTACAATTTTCTAAAAAAAATTATGTAAATTAAAAGAAATCTAGAAAAAAGACCCACAATTTTTTTCAAATCTTCACTCTCAAAACAAAAATTAACTCAGAATCCGATCTGGGTTTTGTCCACTCCCTCTAAATTTCTCTCTTGAATTTCTTTCTCTTAACTAGAAAGTAGATACACATTTCCATTTCATTATCAATTTTCTTATCTTGATAATGAAAACAAAGTAATCAAAATATATGAAAACTATTACCCATAGTTACCCGTCTCCATCTTCAATTTCCTGTATGAAATTGGATCCACCAACCTTCTTCGGTGAAACCCAACCACCACCAAAATCAATCAATTTCTCACCCACTCCCTTCATCCTCTTACATGACTTTACCTTTATTTTCTCTCTCCTAATTCTTTAAATAATTCAACCTGATCGCTATGGCAGCTACTCAGATGTTGAAATCATCTATAGCCAAAGCTTCTTCAACACATCTCAATTTTGATACTTTGTTTTAAGTCATTTACATGTTGATCGTATGCATAATTTTCTCCAGTGAAGTTGAAGAGTATTTCAATAAAACCTTACTATTTCTCTTCATTCAAGCCCGTCTCTTCTTCTGATGAATTCGTTGATAAGGGTTATATATGAGTTTTCTTTTAATCGTGTGTTTTTACAAGGGTTTTTAGTTAGTATACTCTATAGCCTATGATTTATACTTTAGGCGCGACTTTTGTAAGGGAGAGAATGAGGGAGATCGGAGATGGAGTTTGGCAAGAATCGAAGGAGGACGAAGCTAGAATTGTGATAGGCTTGACCGGAGTAGGAAAGTTTTGGGCTGAAGATGGTAGCTGCTATGGTGGGGCTGGAGATGGTGACTATTACAGTAAAGCTAGAGATGAAAACTTGCACCGTGAGAACAGAGAATAAGAGGGTGTTACATTAGGGTTTTTACTTTTAATATATTTACTCCTTAATCAGATAAGGGAAATGATATTTTTGCCCCGCACGTGGAATATCATGTGCCATTTAACGTGAATTTTCTAACATCCATGACGGGTAGAGTGGAAAATGGGAAAAAATGTTACATTAGATACCATTATGGAACAAACCTTAGGTTGGGGTGCAATATGCGATTTGATGGATACTTAATGGGGAAATGGAAATTTGGCCATATAATTATTTTTGAATTATTGAAACAATTATTTATTATTTTCATTTAAAAACATATTTTAAATAATAAATGGTTAACTAAATAATGAAGTTATAACAAAATCTCATTTTGCACCCCAAGCAAAATGACCAAAATAATCTTCATGTGACATGCACATACTATTTTCTGTTACTATTTTAAACGTCCATAGACTTGAGGGGGCAAAGTGTGACAAATAGAAAAATAAGGTATGAAACTGAGACACTTTGTAGGTTGGGGTGCAATATGAGATTTAATGAGTAATTTTGGCCTTTTGGGAGCTAATCATATTTTGGCACCATCAAAATTAGTCCAAAATGCAATTTTCCCCTAAAGTATCCACCAAATCCACATTGGCCCTCAACGTAGTTTTGTAGCATTTCCATATTCCATGTCAAATGTGGTGATTGGGATATCACGTCCGGTAATTGTAGTGATAGACATGGTGGTCTCATCATTATTGAATAATTAATGTTCAAATATAAGATTGAGAATGGTGTTGCTTGCACTACCAAATCGAGAGAGAGGAAAAATGAGTTGTGGAGTTGGTCATCAACGGTGCCAACAAATTGAAGCTAGGGACGATGAAGACAAATTGCACATGCCGTGTCTCATCATTATTGATGGGTTCAAATATGGGTTTTGAAATTCATGGTGTATGCTTGTATACGAGAGAGAGAGGGAAAAATGAGATGTGGAGTTGGTCATTCAACATTGGTGGCAGCTTTAATTTTTTGTGGGTTCTTATTTATGGTGGTCTTGACACATAAGTGTGTTTAAGGGTAAAATAGGCATGACCTATTTTGATTTTGTTTCTCCTTTCTTGGTCATTAAGTTTAGGCATTTTTTGGAAACAAAATATTCCAAAAGATTTTTGATTTCTTGATCCTAAAGTTTGGGAGATATTATGGAAACAATATCATGGTAAAATTCCTTCCTTGAATACGTGTTCTAGAGTCCTTGGTTTATTTGGTAATGAAATCTAGTGAATTTAGGAAGTTTATATGATTACCAATTCTATCTCCTAATCCTTTAGTATATTGGAGTTTGTTTCCTTGTTTATGTATAGGTCTTCTTTATGATATAAATAGAGGACACGACTGGAGGCTTGGATGTGCAAGACAGAGAGAGTATATAACATTGCAAAGCAGAAAACTCAGAGCATATTCAGATTTTAGAATTCCACCTTTGCTGATTTTGAATGCAGTTCCAGATGCAGCAACTATAGAAACTACATCAAGAACTACATTGAGGCCATTGGAATTGTTTGTCTTGCTAGTGATTCTAGGAAGCTGATTTTTTCTTCCCACGTTTTCTTGACCTGTTTATGGGTTTTTGCTCTCCAAGACTTGTTGTCTTGTGAGAGTGTTTGTTTTGGTGATTTCACATAATTTTTGTAAAACAATTCATCTTTTTTAGTGAAATCTTTTTGGCCATGAGGCTAGATCTACAAGTAAGGCTTGTAGATTGTTTGGTAAAAGTTTGTGATTATTTCCTGCTTTATAATTAAAGTCTTCCGATGTTTATTAATTTTCTGACAAATACACCTTCCAGTGTAGCTTCTGCACAAGCTACATTGGGAACTGCATTGACAGTTTGGTGAATCATAGCTACTATTATTCTTACAATTGGTATCAGAGCATTCTCTTGACGCCCCTAAGAATTTATTCTGGTTGTAGCCATGATGTATTCTCAATATGAGAATGTTGTTGGTCCTCCTACCTTGACTAATGTTAATTATTCAATTTGGAAAGTCAAGATGCGTATCTTCATCAAATCAATTGGTGAGAGAGCGTGGCTTGCTGTTCTGAATGGTTGGACTCCTCCTAAGACTACTGATAATGATGGTGATGATTAAATCACTAGTGAGACAAATTGGACCACTCAAGATAGAACCATTGCTTCGTTTAATTCTAAGGCTCTTTTAGTCATATACAAGGCCTTAGATGCCAACACCTTCAGAGTTATTACAAATTATGACTTTGCCAAGGATGTTTGGGATGCCCTTCAAACCTCATGTGAAGGTCATGCTAGTGCTCGTGCTTCAAAACTTAGAATGCTTACTACTCAATTTGAGAACACTCAAATGAATGAAGATGAAGATATTATGTCTTACTATGCTAGATTACTTGATATATCTAATACTACTCTTGTTTTGGGTGATCCTATCACCAATGATCGTTTTGTTAGTAAGATGATGCGCACTTTGCCTAAAAGATTTAATGCCAAAATTTGTGCTATTGAGGAAGCTCATGACATTGACAAAATTGGTTTTGAAAGACTAGCTGGTATTCTACAAAATTTTGAGTTAAACCTCAATGAGCAAATTAAGAACAAAGGCAAAGGTGCATCATCTTCTACTCCTTCTATGGAAAGTATTGCTTCTCCTTCTGTTGTTGATATCTTTTCTGAATTGATTAAATTGCATAAGGAGATTGAGGAATCTGATTTTGGTGAAGACTCAATGGATTTTTTAACAACAAAGTTCAAAAATATTTTGAAAGCAAAGGGACAAAACAGATCTTCATCTTCTATCACCAAAACAATTTTCAAAACTGAGCCTAGCAAATTTCCTCCCAAAGAAAGTTCTTTTCAAGCCCCTGAAAAATCTTTTACCAACCCTTTTGCTAAACAACCTACATCTAGAAGTAAAAATATTGATTCTATTCATGTAGGGCTTGTCAAGGGTTTGGACATTATGCTAATCAATGTGCTAATACTTTGAGAAAGAAGGGTTTGAATTTTTCTGTTACTTTGAGTGATAGTGATGATGAAGATCCAGGTGATCATCTCATCACTCTCACTGCTATACACAACTCTTCATTTGATTTAGCAGGATTTTCAGCCAATGTACCTCCGAATGTAGCTTCCTCACAAACTACATCGGAAGCTACATTGGACAGAAGTTGGGATGACTTTTGCTGCTTTAACTCTTCTGTTACTTTAAAGATGGTGAAGAACTTGAATCAAAACTGCTGGAAGCCTATAAAGAGTTGTACAAGGACTGGCAAAAGAGTGCTCTTCAAGTTACATTGCTCGGAAAGACATATGATACACTAAAAAAGGTAAATGAATATCAGAAGAAGTGTATCACAAGGCTGGAATGTTTGCTGACCAAGAAGGATGTGGAGATTGAAGATCTGAAAGAAGAACTCACCAAAGCCAATGAAACCTTGGAAAAATGGAATTCAAGCCAACACAAAGTGGATGATATGTTAAATTATGGGCTTGGATTTCTCCCAAAGATATTTGTTAATGAAGGTAAAGGTACTTCTACTGAACCAAATCAGCCCCCACAAAATTTCTAGAACCCAAACTTCTTTGAAAAACCAAAACTTAGAAGGAAAAATTTTGTGTGCCACTACTATCATAAACCTGGACATATTAAGCCCTTTTGTTACCTAAAAAAGGCTGTCTATAATGAGGAGGTTAGGCAAGCTTACCTAGTTCGTAACCAAGTGCAGCATCAGATGCAACATCCAATGCAGCAACATCCGAAACTACATCCAAAGCTACATCGGCCCAAAATGTTCAGAAAAGTTTGGGTTTCTAAAAGACAGTCGAATTTGTTCCAGAAGCACAAAATTCAGAAGTTGAAAGTTCTGAAAATTCAGCAAATGCGGATGCAGCTCCAGATGTAGCTGCATCACAAGCTACATCATAAGCTACATTGGTCAAAACTTTTGCAAAAGCTAAAATTGAATCCCAAAATGTTGAAACTGCTCCCACTGTGATTGATTGAAGCCACGATATTCCTAGCTGCATACAGAAAAATCATCCAATCTTTTAAGTGATAGGTAATATTCATGATGACATATACACAAGGAGAAGAGGTATGGTTGATTCTCACAAATTAGCGTGCTTATCAAAATATTTTTGAGAGAAGTCTTGTTAGTTTTAGTAGTTAGTTTAATTTAGTTTTTTTTTTATGAGAAAATTTTTCTAGAGTCCATTTTTTTTGCTTTTATTGCTTGCTTTTTAGATATGACTCTACAACTTTTATGGATGCTCAAAATGATCAAAGATTATGGGTTACACATTGATGTGTTAACCTTGTATTTTGATAACACCTATGCAATTTGTATAACAAAAAATTCAATTCAACATTCTCGAATAAAACACTTTAATATAAGACACCACTTTATTAGAGACTTGGTTGAACAAGGAATTGTTTGCATTGAATATGTTGGGACTGAAAATCAACTTGCTGATATTTTTTTTAAGGAGTCTAGATTTTGAGAGATTTTCTAATCATTGGAAATCTCTTGTGTTTTGTGTATCATATGATTTTACACTTTGTTTATTAAAAAAATAAAATTAGGCATGATTACATTTTGTCTTTAGAGGACACTCTAGATCATTGTTTCACATGTATGTGCCTCTTATGGTTGCTTAAGAATTGCATTCAAAATCAATTGTGATTTTTTTGTTATGATTCTCTCTCTCTCCCAGTTCTTGAGCATGTTTGAAGTCCACAAAGGAAAGAGCTACCTTAAAATACAATGGTTGTAAGCATTTTATTTTGGTACTATGGAACTTTGGTTCTCATGGGTTGATCTTGAGTAAAATGAATACACTTGGAAAAGTGTGAAAGCTACCTAAAGGAAAAGAGCTACCTATGAACAAGGTTTGTTGTCATTCTCTCTTGGGAATATGAATCGTTGGATTTCATGGGTTGATCATGTGCAAAATGACTTCCCTTGGTATATAGGGTGAAAGGTTCCAAGTGACATGTTTTTATAGCTTGAAATAAAGTAGAGCTATATTCCTAGGGAAATAAAGTACCTATTGATTTTTGTTATGAAAAATTTATGATCTTGAGAGAGAAATCTGGTTGAGAAAAGAAAAGATGCAAAAATTACACAAAATTTTATTATTGATGAATGCTTCTCTCAATGCAGCTGCATCAGGAACTACATCATTTTGATCTGCTCTTTATCACTTGTGTGTGATGACATTTTTTATTCTTTTGCCTAGCTTTTAGTAATCATGTTTTAGTCATAAAATTTTAGGACATGCATTGTTGGTAAAAATATCAACTTGGTGTGCAAATCAATTTCTAAAAACTTCCATGATGAAAAATATTTAGTGGATGTCTATTTTTTTTTGTGGAACTAAGAGGTATTGATTCTGGATATGAGGTGCTCAGTTATTGCTAGGGGTGTGATCAATTAAGTCATGGTAAACACTTAATTGTGTTTTTCAAAATCTTGAATTTTTGAGAATTTCTAAAAGATTGTTTATCCCTCTTCCTTTTCCGGTCAAATAGGGGGAGAGAGGTCAAATGCTCATATTTCTGGTGATGATGATGGTTTGATTGTCATTTGATGGTATATTCTGATTTGTGCTTAGCTAATGATTTCTGATTTTATACCTTGCACAAATTCAGGGGAAGATGAGATTTTCTAATCAATGCAGGTTAGATGGTTTGATTGGTGTTGAATAAACACTTGTCATTTGATTTGACCAAAAAAGTTCAACAAAGGAGGAGATTGTAAGGGTAAAATAGGCATGACCTATTTTGGTTTTGTTTCTCCTTTCTTGGTCATTAAGTTTAGGCATTTTTTTGAAACAAAATATTCCAAAAGATTTTTAATTTCTTGATCCTAAAGTTTGTGAGATATTATGGAAACAATATCATGGTAAAATTCCTTCCTTGAATATGTGTTCTAGAGTCCTTGGTTTATTTAGTAATGAAATCTAGAGGATTTAGGAAGTTTATTTGATTACCAATTCTATCTCCTAATCCTTTAGTGTATTGGAGTTTGTTTCCTTGTTTATGTATAGGTCTCCTTCATGATATAAATAGAGGACATGGCTGGAGGCTTGGACGTGCAAGACAGAGAGAGTATAGAGCATTGCAGAGTAGAAAGCTCAGAGCATATTCAGATTTCAGAATTCCAGCTTTGCTGATTTTGAATGCAGTTCCGGATGCAGCAACTATAGAAGCTACATTAGGAACTACATTGAGGCTGCTAGAATTGTTTGTCTTTCTAGTGATTCTAGGAAACTAATTTTTTTCTTCCCACGTTTTCTTTACCTGTTTTCTGTGGGTTTTTGCTCTCTAAGACTTGTTGTCTTGTGAGAGTATTTGTTTTGGTGATTTCACATAATTTTTGTAAAACAATTCATCATTTTTGGTGAAATCATTTTGGCCATGAGGCTAGATCTACAAGTATAGGCTTGTAGATTGTTTGGTAAAAGTTTGTGCCTATTTCCTGCTTTATAATTAAAGTCTTCCGATGCTTATTAATTTTCTGACTAATGCACCTTCCAGTGTAACTTTTGCACAAGCTACATTGGGAACTGCATTGACAGTTTGGTGAATCCTAGCTACTATTATTCTTACAGTGTGATTATCTGATCTTGAGTTTTATCTCTCAGATCTCTCTTGAGTTTTATCTCACTTAAAATTTATATAAGAGGTTATTGCTGTAGAAGAAATAGAGAAAGCATTACAAAAAATGTTCAAAATGCCCTACACATGAAATACCATCTGCACCTTACCTTCAGATTAGTAACATTCGTCGTGGCTAGGGGGAAAACTAGAAAAAGTTATAAAATGAGATATGAAATGACATAAAACTTAGGTTGAGTGGTAAAGTGAGATTTTATAGATACTTTGGGGGAATTTTGTATTTTTTAGTGTAAGTATGTACTTTGGGGTTGTGAGTTTGATTTCTCTAACACAATATATTATTTTCTAAAGAGAATCTAAATTCCAGAAACGACATAATTAAGTAAAGTCTCCAACAACAATGTGTTAATCTAATATAGTAAGTTTGAATTGTTTTTAATTAACACTATTGAAAAAAGAGATTAAAAAATAACCAACAAAAAAGATAAATGTGTAGGATAAATTGCTATACTATTACAAAAAGCAAACATTATAAATGACCAGAAAAAAAAAGTATCAGAAAAGCTATATACACACAACAACACAATTATAAGTCTAAAAAATTGTAAAGATTAAAACAAAAAAAAAATCCAATAATTAAAAACAAACAAAAAAAAAAGAAGGAATTAACAAATAACTTTTTAAAAATATTATTAACACCACGTGCGTTCATCACGTGCAAATGTGCAATGCACGTAAATCTTACTAGTAACATTAAAAGTATCACTTCTAACATTTAAATTTGTCACGTTTGTTAACTAACATTTACTTGGAATAGTAGCTATACTTAATGTTCACCCAAAAGTGTTTCCCACTAATTCACAACGAGCTAGCCTCGCAACATGAACGCATAGCATTTTTTTTTAATGTACAAAAATTATATGGGTAAATATAATGTCTAGAGGAAAATGTTGGAACAATTACGATCCATTAAACATGAACCGACTCATTACTAGATTAAGAAGAGAAGAAGAAGAACAAGACGGAAGCGTGTAATTACCTTGTGATTCCATGTTCGTTCTTAATCTTGTTCTTGTTCTTGAGTAAAGAGGATGAAGTAAGAAGATAGACTTCAAATTAGGGAGGAGTAGATCTTCTAAATGATGAGTGCCCTTTAATCTCTTTATTCTTCAATTACTTAGGAAGAGTTTTTGACTGAATGAGAATAATGTAACTCGTAGATCCATAGGCTTGATGGATAAGCCTTTATATAGGAATCCAAGGGGCACTTCATTTAGGGACTACACCTATTGATATATAAGATATTGCCATTATGCCCATCATTTAATGGTATACTTATATTATGGAATTCTACATATTATGTTGAGTTCTATGCTTTATACCATATATTATAATATTGATCATTATATTATTAAGTATTTATATGTTATATTAATCCATGTTCTTACAATCTCCCACTTGGATTATTATAACATATACCTTCACTAATAAATTTCTTCAATCATATTTATAACACAAATGACAACCCTTATGTGCACTTTGTTATCATTCGAAACCAATCCCGTCCATTAGTCATATAAGTATAAGGACTAAAGGCGTCGTTGTAATTGATTCGAACTAAACCCACATTAATCACATATATATATCCAACTAAATGACATAGATTAAGTATAGATATGTAGCATGGAATATTAATGAATATATATGAAGAACGATATATATATTCTCCAACTAGTCCTACTTTAACCAAATGAGATCAATTTAAATAAAACAACACAAGGAAATAGGAAACATTAAGAACTCCCCACGATTTAAGCATTATCAAAAGTCATTACACCCATATGAGCAACATGCTCGTGAAATACTAAAGGAGATAATGCCTTAGTAAATGGATCGCTAACATGGAGTTTGTACCAATAAGTTCTATTTCTATTTGTTCATTTTGTACTCTTTCTCTCACAACAAGAAACTTAATATCTATATGCTTAGATTTAGATGAACTCTTGTTGTTGTTGGAGTACAATACCGACGATTGTCACAATATAACTTAGCGGTTTCAACACCTTTGACAATCCATGATCCTTCAATGAATTCACGCAGCCATATAGCTTGATTGGATGCCTCATAGCAAGCAAACAAATTAAAGCTTCCATGGTGGAAGTAGTAACTAATGTTTGCTTGGCACTTCTCCAAGATATCGCTCCAGCTGCCAAGTGAAGACATAACCCGATGTCGATTTGCGACTATCTTGGCATCAGCAAAGTCGGAATCGGAAAAACCAATGATCTCAAGATGATCCGACTTTGTATATGTAAGCATGTAGTTCTTCGTGTTTTGTAAGTATCTCATCACTCTTTTAGGCTGACCCGATGTTCTCTTCGGGATTGCTTTGATATCGCCCAAGCATGCCAACAATAAAGCAAGATCACGGGCGGTGACTTGAGCATACATTAGGCTTCCTCTTGCCCGATGCGTAAGGGATATTTTCCATATACTTAGATTCAAGATTATTTTTAGGACATTGATTTAAGCCGAACTTATCTCCCTTAGAGACCGGGGTGTCATGTGGTTTACAATTTTCCATGCTAAACTTTGTAATACCTTCTATATAATTCTTTTGTGATAATCTAACATACCTCGTGAGCGATCACGATGTATTTGGATTCTAATACAAAAACTTCACCAAGATCTTCATCTCAAATTTGTTAGAGAGAATTTCTTGGTTTCCTTAAGAAAGGTCATATCATTACTAGCAAGTAAAATGTCATCATTATAAGACAAAAATATAAACCTCTCCCAGAGACATGGGTACACAATCTTCACCAAGATTCATTTCAAAACCAAATGAAAGAATAACTTGGTTGAATTTTTAAGTACCATTGACGAGATCTTGTTAAGCCCGTAAATGGATTTCTTGAGTTTTACAAACTAGTTGACTAGTTTGATCGAATCGATCACCATTTACGGTTTCTTCATATAGATAGTTTCCTCGATAAGCCATTGAGAAAAGGCGTCTTTACATCCGTTTGATGGCTTCAGTCGAAATGTGCCACTAAATCCATAATGATCCTAAAAGCATTTTAGATGATCTGGGTGAAAATGTTTCTTTGTAATCAATGCCTTCTTTTGAGTAAATCCTTTAGCGACAAGGCGAGCCTTATGTCTTTCCACATTACCTTGTGAATCCCTTTTGGTCTTAAAGATCCATTTACATCCGATGGGTTTCACATTCTTAGGTAATGGGACAAGATCCCAAACGTCATTATCATTCATGGATTTTAACTCTTCATTTATGGCATCAATCACTTATGAGAATTTGGACCACTAATGGCTTCATGGAAGGTGATTGGCTCATCTCCCACTAAACCTAATGGTTCCTCATTCTCGGCAAGATATACATCATAATAATCGGTATAGCACTCCTTCTTGCTCTATTAGATCTTCTTAATGGCACCGGTTCTTCTTGATTTTGAGGGTGTTGAATTTCCTCATCAACATTTTCATGTTGTTCATTAATAGAATTAACGTCATTTTGAATATTATGTTCTTGTCGAATTTCGAGCACAAGCGCTTGATTTTCGATAGGAACTATAGGAAGAGTATAGAAACAATTCCTCTTCCATTTCTTCAAATTCAAAATTACTATTTAAATTTTCCCTCTAAATTCAACATCCTCAAAGAACCTAGCATTTCCATCTCAAAAGGTTCTAGTTTTTGGGTCATAGAATTTT
>CM028380.1:102646445-102710486 GCA_013146195.2 Codonopsis lanceolata | reverse complement strand
TGCCGACAAAAGAAGCCTAAGGGATCATCAAATGATCAAAAGTGAAAAAGTGCTTCTTTTCCAAGGACCCCACTCACATGAAGCAGGCGCCTAAGTATCGCCAATGGCGAAATTAAGAAAGGTATGTCATTTAGCTTTGTTTTATCTTGAAGCTAATTTAGTTTCAATTCCTTCGTATACATGGTGGTTAGACTCCGGTGCAACTACTCACATAAGTTCATGTATGCTTGAACTACGAGCATGAAGGTGAAAGATTCATCTACATGGGCTGGAAGCCGGTGGAGGGCATAGGGACTTTTAGATTATCTCTTAGTCTTTGGATATTATTTAGTTTTTGAACAATGTATTTATTATTCCATCTTTTAGGCGGAATTTGATTTCCGTCACTACATTAGATCGGGAAGGTTATTCTGTATCTTCGGCAATAATAAATGCAATTTATATTTTGATTCAAAACTTTTTGGTACTAGCTCTTTGTCTTACATTGATAATCTATATTTACTTGACACGATCAATTCATTAAATGAGTCCCATAATAATGAAACTAACTCTCGAGGCATAAAACGAAAGTTTTCAAGTAAAAACTCTTATACCTTGTGGCATAGGCGTTTGGGTCATATCTCAAGGAGAATTGACAAGCTTGTGTCAGAGGAATGTGTATTACATAAGCTTGATACTCGGGAAAATAACTTTTGTATTGAATGCCTTAAGGGAAAATTTACAAATAGTACAAACAAAATGAATCCTTGAGAGCTACGAAAGTCTTAGAACTAATTCATACGGACATATGTGGACCGTTCCTACCCCTTCATGGAGCGGACAAACATATTTTATTACATTCATAGATGACTTCTCTCGTTATGGATACATTTATTTACTTCATGAAAAGTCTCAATCATTGGGCGTTTTCAAGTCTTTTAAAACCGAAGTTGAAAATCAACTTGAAAAGACTATTAAGAGCGTTAGATCCGATCGTGGTGGTGAATACTACGGTCGGAATGACGATTCGAGAGAACAACGTCGGGTCCTTTTGCTCGCTATTTGGAAGAGTGTGGGATTGTCCCTCACTACACCATCGGGGACACCTAGCATGAATGGTGTAGCCAGAGCGTAATAGAACCCTTAAGGATATGGTAAGAAGTATGGTTTCTTGTACTTGCTTTACCTCACAAATGTCATTATGGGCGATGCTTTGAAAACCACAACCTACCTACTTAATAGAGCTCCTTCAAAAGCTCTTGACAAAACCCCTTATGAATTATGGACCGGTAGAAAGCAGTCCCTTAATCATCTTCATGTTTGGGGTTGTCAGCCGAGGCTAGGCCTTATAGACCCGAAGGAAAGTTGGATGCAAAGACCGTTAGTAGTTATTTTGTAGGATATTCTCAAAGATCTAGGGGATATAAATTCTATGACCCAAAAACTAGAACCTTTTTGAGGCAGGGAAATGCTAGGTTCTTTGAGGATGTTGAATTTAGAGGAAAATTTAAATAGTAATTTTGAATTTGAAGAAATGGAAGAGGAATTCGTTTCTATACCTCTTCCTATAGTTCCTATCGAAAATCAAGCGGTTGTGCGAAATTCGACAAGAACATAATATTCAAAATGACGTTAATTCTCCTATTAATGAACAACATGAAAATGTTGATGAGGAAATTCAACACCCTCAAAATCAAAGAAGAACCGGTGCCATTAAGAAGATCTAATAGAGCAAGAAGGAGTGCTATACCGGATTATTATGATGTATATCTTGCCGAGAATGAGGAACCGTTAGGTTTAGTGGGAGATGAGCCAATCACCTTCCACGAAGCCATTAGTGGTCCAAATTCTCATAAGTGGATTGATGCCATAAATGAAGAGTTAAAATCCATGAATGATAATGACGTTTGGGATCTTGTCCCATTACCTAAGAATGTGAAACCCATCGGATGTAAATGGATCTTTAAGACCAAAGGGATTCACAAGGTAATGTGGAAAGACATAAGGCTCGTCTTGTCGCTAAAGGATTTACTCAAAAGAAGGCATTGATTACAAAGAAACATTTTCACCGGTATCATCTAAAAATGCTTTTAGGATCATTATGGCTTTAGTGGCACATTTTGACCTTGAGCTTCATCAAATGGATGTAAAGACTTTTCTCAATGGCGACATTGAGGAAACTATCTATATGAAGAAACCAGAAATGGTGACTGATTCGGATCAAACTAGTCAACTAGTTTGTAAACTCAAGAAATCCATTTATGGGCTTAAGCAAGCATCTCGTCAATGGTACTTAAAATTCAACCAAGTTATTCTTTCATTTGGTTTTGAAATGAATCTTGGTGAAGATTGTGTACCATAAGTTCGATGGGAGTAGGTTTATATTTTTGGTCTTATATGTGGATGACATTTTACTTGCTAGTAATGATAAGGACCTTCTTAAGGAAACCAAGAAATTCCTCTCTAACAAATTTGAGATGAAAGATCTTGGTGAAGCTTCTTTGTATTAGGAATCCAAATACATCGTGATCGCTCACGAGGTATGTTAGGATTATCACAAAAGAATTATATAGAGAAGGTATTACAAAGGTTTAGCATGGAAAATTGTAAACCACATGACACCCCGGTCTCTAAGGGAGATAAGTTCAGTTTAAATCAATGTCCTAAAAATAATCTTGAATCTAAGTATATGGAAAATATCCCTACGCATCGGCGTAGGAAGCCTAATGTATGCTAAAGTGCGTACTCGCCCGGATCTTGCCTTTATTGTTGGCATGCTTGGGCGATATCAAAGCAATCCGGGAAGAGAACATTGGGTCGCAGCCAAAGAGTGATGAGATACTTACAAAACACGAAGAACTACATGCTTACATATACAAAGTCGGATCATCTTGAGATCATTGGTTTTTCCGATTCCGACTTTGCTGGATGCCAAGATAGTCGCAAATCGACATCGGGTTATGTCTTCACTTTGGCCAGTGGAGCGATATCTTGGAGAAGTGCCAAGCAAACATTAGTTACTACTTCCACCATGGAAGCCGAATTTGTTGCTTGCTATGAGGCATCCAATCAAGCTATATGGCTGCGTAAATTCATTGAAGGACTGATTGTCAAAGGTGTTGAAAGACCGCTTAAGTTATATTGTGACAATCGGGCCGCGGTATTGTACTCCAACAACAACAAGAGTTCATCTAAATCTAAGCATATAGATATTAAGTTTCTTGTTGTGAGAGAAAGAGTACAAAATGAACAAATAGAAATAGAACTTATTGGTACAAACTCCATGTTAGCGGATCCATTTACTAAGGCATTATCTCCTTTAGTATTTCACGAGCATGTTGCTCATATGGGTGTAATGACTTTTGATAATGCTTAAATCAGTGGGAGTTCTTAATGTTTCCTATTTCCTTGTGTTGTTTTATTTAAATTGATCTCATTTGGTTAAAGTAGGACTAGTTGGAGAATATATATATACGTTCTTCATATATATTCATTAATATTCCATGCTACATATCTATACTTAATCTATGTCATTTAGTTGGATATATATATGTGATTAATGTGGGTTTAGTTGCGAATCAATTACAACGACTGCCCCTTAGTCCTTATACTTATATGACTAATGGACGGGATTGGTTTCGAATGATAACAAAGTGCACATAAGGGTTGTCATTTGTGTTATAAATATGATTGAAGAAATTTATTAAGTGAAGGTATATGTTATAATAATCCAAGTGGGAGATTGTAAGAACATGGATTAATATAACATATAAATACTTAATAATATAATGATCAATATTATAATATATGGTATAAAGCATAGAACTCAACATAATATGTAGAATTCCATAATATAAGTATACCATTAAATGATGGGCATAATGGTAATATCTTATATATCAATAGGTGTAGTCCCTAAATGAAGTGCCCCTTGGATTCCTATATAAAGGCTTATCCATCAAGCCTATGGATCTACTAGTTACATTATTCTCATTCAGTCAAAAACTCTTCCTAAGTAATTGTAGAATAAAGAGATTAAAGGGCACTCATCATTTAGAAGATCTACTCCTCCCTAATTTGAAGTCTATCTTCTTACTTCATCCTCTTTACTCAAGAACAAGAACAAGATTAAGAACGAACATGGAATCACAAGGTAATTACACGCTTCCGTCTTCTTCTTCTCTTCTTAATCTAGTAATGAGTCGGTTCATGTTTAATGGATCGTAATTGTTCCATCAGAACATACACTTTGGTAAAAGTAGGTTCGATAATTACAACCTAAAACCCATTAATTCACTCAATTCAATTTTACCCGAGCCAGCCCGACTCTACACTTTTAACGGTTCGGGTAATTTTCAAGTCGGACCCATTGCCCATTTTAGCCAGTTTTTTTTTGCAATATAAATATACAATTTTTTTAGGCTGAAAATATGGGTAAAACAGGTCGAACTCGTCACTCATTTCGACCCGACGCATTTCAACCCATTTAATATGTGGGGTATAATGAGACACAACTCTTTCGACCCGGTATCAGTTTCAACCCAATCCAATTCACCCAATCGCCAACCCTAAGTAAAATGCATCACATTCTTATTAGCATGATAAGTGCAAATGTTGCTACGTGTTTGCATTGTTAAAAATTGGTTAAGTTCTAGGTTCAATTGTGTGTAGGTTGAAATTTGTTGACTTGCATTGTTGTGTTTCTTGTTTAGAGTTGGTTTCGGGTGTTGTTTACGCCTAATATTGTGTTGTTGAGATTTTGGGAGAAGTGGGAATTGATTTTGGAATCTTTTGGTTCAACCTTGGAAATGTTTGGGAGAATTTGGAAACAGGGGAGACATGGTAGCGTCTCTGTTGGTGAAGCTACTGAGTTGAAGGTTGGAAATCAGAGTGAATCCAAGAAGTTTACGCAATCGCGTCCTCTTGGACAAGGTGATCACGTTGTTAGTAAATCTCCTGCTAAAGTAGGCCACATGTCCTAGTCTTATTAGTGGTACATTTTTAAATATCAAAAGTAAGTTTGTCCAATTGTGTACCCAAAACTATACGATGGGCAAAAAATTATGTTTCCGTAAAAAAAAAAAAAAAAAAAAAAAAAATATAATATATATATATATATATATATATATATATATATATATATATATATATATATATATATATATATATATATAGATTTGTGCACTCAAATGTTAGAGCCACTCAATGAGCACTCAAATTTGTGCACCAAATGATGTGATTTCCAATGTGTCATCTTATTTGGTATTTTATGGGTTCCACTATAAGTTAAAAAGTTATATTAACAATATGACACATAAGATGTCATATCATTTGGTACCCAAAATTGAGTGATATTAGAGTGGCCCTAGCATTACCTATATATATATATATATATATATATATATATATATATATATATATATATATATATATAAAGTTTGTCTGCCACCTCACCACCTTTTGATAAATCTTCATTGTAAAGCATCCATGTGAAGGTTTTAAAATCTTTTGGTTTTCTAGCTATTAACTCATAATAATTATTGATAAGAGGTATTAGTATTATTATATATAACTTCTTCTTTTGTCAATAGTAGAAGACTTATATTTAAAAACTTTTACAACTAACATTACTTCTAACCAATGTGAGATAAAACTCTTCAAGGTGAGACATTACTTCTAATAACTCATTTCTAACACCATACTTTAAGTCTTGATATCTTATTCATCCAAAACTTGATTTGAACAAATAAATATATCATTTCGATGCTCTTGTCGAGTAGAACACATTTGCACAATTACTTTTACCAACAAACAAATGATACGTAAAGAAATTTGTGCCTCAAGTTGCACAATTTCTTTCACTGAAAACACTATTTTTTTAACAAGTATTATACTTTAAGACTTTATATCTTATTCATCTAAAACTCGGTTTGGACAAATAAACATATCATTTCGATACTTTCACCGAGTAGAACACATTAGCACAATTACTTTCGTCAACAAACAAATGACACGTAAAGAAATTTGTGCCTCAAGTTGAACAATTTATTTCACTAAAAACACTAATTTTTCAACAATAGAAGAAATGCATCCCTCATTTATTAGAAATTGATGTTGATTTTAAAATATTATTATTAAGTATCAGTAGAATAGATGCATCATACATTGGTTGAAAAGTGATGTTGGTTTTTAAAGTCATTTAATAAAAGACTTATACCATTATTACCAATAGAAGATGTATATCTCACATTGGTTAGAAAATAATATTGATTTTAAAGTATTTTATATTATTATCAATAAAAGAGATGTATAACACATTGTTTAAAAAGAAAATGTTAGATTTTAAAGTCTTTAGACTAAAGACTTTCACTTATTACGTATACAAGAGATGTGATGTGCATATTTTGGATCCGCCTCAATGACCCATAAATTCATGCTATTAATTGGAACGTTGAATTATTTTGATATTATGAGGATATATACCAATGAAACGCATGTGAACCATTGTGGTTGGAAATCGAACAATGAATAATGAAAGCATGCTAAATGTAATTTAAATACAAAATAAAATACAATATTTACATTGTTGTATTGTCTTTAATTAAAAATTACAATGCTGTAATTACATTGAAACCCACTATAATGATGCATACTACGTTGCACTACACCGATGTATGTAATTAAATATGTTTTGTGTTCGCAATCGTATTAAATATGTTTGGGATCTTTCCCGGTATTTTTAAAATTATTAATCATGAAAATTACTATTTAGCATAAAGTAACTTAAATGTGATTAAATCACCAAATTATGACGTGCAATATATGATATTATGAGAATGCGCATATATATGATATTACTCATGACATTTGCTCCATCGTGCTCGAGCACACTACGAGCCTTAACAAGCAATAACTACTCAGAGATCTGAGCGACCAGAATGAGCATACCATATGTCAGCCTGCCCGAGAGCCAACAGTACTGACCAGCGATACTTCTCGACTTCAAGATAAACCCTCGCATTCGAGAAGTAAGGGGCTACACCAAGGAAGGTCAAGCATGATATGCTCCTTCTCGGGAGCTATACTGTACTTTATGCCCGAGCACACTATTACTATGGCTGAGCCATACTATTAGATTTTTCTCTATGTACGCATGTGCTTTTTGCTCGCCACTAGAGTTTACTCGCGACTGTGCTCTACGTTGTCCTCCCGCTCGAGTTTACTTGCGGTTGAGTTGTACACCGTGCCTTCCTGCGCTTATGTTCCTCGCTCGAGTTTACTCGCGGTTGAGTTGTACACAACGCCTATCTGCGCTTATACTCCCCGCTCGAGTTTACTTGCGACTGAGCTCTAAATTGTCCTCTCGCTCGAGTTTATCTCGCGGTTGAGTTATACATCGCGCTTGCCTGCACTTATGCTCCATGCTCGAGTTTACTCGCGGCTAAGCTCTACATTGTCCTCCCACTCGAGTTTACTCGCAGTTGAGTTGTACACCGTGCCTACCTACGCTTATGCTCTCCGCTCGAGTTTACTCGTGGCTAAGCTTTATACTGTCATCCCACTCGAGTTTAGTCACGGTTGAGTTGTACACTGCGCCTACCTGTGCTTATGCTTCCCGCTCGAGTTTACTCGCGGTTGAGCTCTACATTGTCCTCCCGCTCAAGTTTACTCGCGGTTGAGTTATACACTGCGCCTACCTGCGCTTATGCTCCCTGCTCAAGTTTACTCGTGATTGAGCTTTACATTGTCCTCCCGCTCGAGTTTACTCCCAGTTGAGTTTTACACCGCGCCTGCTTGCGCTTATGCTCCCCGGTCGAGTTTACTTGCGGATTGAGTTTCATACTGTCCTCCCGCTCGAGTTTACTCACGGTTAAGTTGCACATAACGCCTACCTGCACTTATGCTCCCCGCTCGAGTTTACTCGCGGCTGAGCTTCACATTGTCCTCGTGATCGAGTTTAGTTACGGTTGAGTTCTACACCGTGTCTGCGTGCACTTATGCGCCCCACTCGAGTTTACACGCGGCTAAGCTTTACATTGTCCTCCCGCTTGAGTTTACTCGCCATTGAGTTGAACACTGCACCTACTTGCACTTATGCTCCCCGCTCGAGTTTACTCGCAGCTGAGCTTCATAGTGTCCTCCTGCTCTAGTTTACTCGCGGTTGAGTTGTACACTGCGCCTGCCTGCGCTTATGCTCCCTACTCGAGTTTACTCACGGCTAAGCTCTGCATTATCCTCCTGCTCGAGTTTACGCGCGGTTGAGTTGTACACCGCGCCTACCTACCCTTATTCTCCCTACTTGAGTTTACTCACGACTGAGCTTCATACTGTCCTCCCGCTCGAGTTTACTCGTTGTTGAGTTGTACACAGCGCCTACATGCGCTTATGCTCCCTGCTTTAGTTTACTCACGACTTAGCTCTACATTGTCCTCCCGCTCAAGTTTAATCGCGGTTGAGTTGTACACCGCGGCTACCTGCACTTATGCTCCCTGCTTGAGTTTACTCGCGATTGAGCTCTACATTTTCCTCCCACTCGAGTTTACTCGTGGTTGAGTTGTACACCGCACCTACCTGTGATTATGCTCGCTAGCTTTTTAAAGGTAGTCCTGCTCGCGAAGTCGAGTAAAAGGACTTGACCTTTGCCGAAGTGGCGTTCTGTTTGCTAGCTTTTTAAAGGTAGTCCCGATCGCGAAGTCGAGTAAAAGGACTTGACCTTGGCCCAAGTGGCGTTCTGTTTGCTAGTTTTTTAAAGGTAGTCCCACTCCCGAAGTAAAGTAAAAGGACTTGATCTTGGCCCAAGTGGTGTTCTGTTTGCTAGTTTTTTAAAGGTAGTCCCGCTCGTGAAGTCGAGTAAAAGGACTTGACCTTTGCCCAAGTGGTGTTCTGTTTGCTAGCTTTTTAAAGGTAGTCCCGCTCATGAAGTTGAGTAAAAGGACTTGACCTTGGCCCAAATGACGTTCTGTTCGTTAGCTTTTTAAAGGTAGTCCCGCTCGCAAAGTTGGGTAAAAGGACTTGACCTTGACGCAAGTGGCGTTTTACTCGCTATAGAGCGAAACTTATACAATCAAGTTATAAGGCTCACTGATTAATCAAAATGTACTATGGCGGTCAAAAGCCACCAAAGTTGTGACTCATCCCAGCACTTCTGTTAACGTGTTTGCCAAGATGAAAGTGATTAAGCCTCGGCCTTCCCGAGAAATTAAAGAGAATCATGAGCGAATAGTACTCCTTACCCTCGAGATGATTCTCAAAGAATAATGAGTAGGGGGCTAATGATGTGCATATTTAATTTGGATCCGCCTCAATGGTGTTTGGGCCTCGTTTAATGGCCCACTGCATTTTACAAGATGTCCAAAGGATTGGGTCGGGACTATGCGCAACGGGCTGAACCCATTCCCTCAAGTATAAATAACCCTCTCTAGCTCATAGAGAGGGCTCTCTCTCTCTCTCTTTTGATGACTTAGAATCACACACGCATTTGGGGGATACACGCCCTCTCTTTCATATTTAGTGTATGATAAACACGTCAGAGGGTTTTTGTTGGCGGGAGCCCTCCCTGCTGACTCACGATGTTTATTTTAGAGATAATATAGCCAGATATCCACTAACGACGACACTGTGACTGTCGGACGGCAACTCCGGAGATCCACGTCTACCGCTACCTTCGGCACCCGGTATGATGTTTTTTTGGATACATCAAGATGTATCGCACATTGGTTAAAAATATTTTACTATTATTAGCAATAGAAGAGATGTATTCCACATTAGTTAGAAATTGATATTTATTTTAAAAATACTATTATTAATTACCAATTGAAGGGATATATCATGCATTGGTTATAAAGTGACGTTGGTTTTCAAAGTCTTTTGATACAAGACTACCATTATTACCAATAGAAGATGTATATATCACATTGATTAAAAAATGATGTTTATTTTTTAATTATTTTAGATTATATAAAATATTTTTACTATTATTAGCAATAGAAGATATATATCACACATTTGTTATAAATTGATGTTGGTTTTAAATTAATATTATTACCAATAAAAGTGATAAATCTTACATTGGTTAAAAAGTGATGTTGATTTTAAAATTCTTTAAATAAAAAGAGTTCTATTTTTATCATCAATAAAAGAGAAGAAGAGATGTATCTTATTATATAGAAAGAGATGTTGGTTTTAGATTTTTCTAAATAAAAAACTTCTACTACTATTACCAAATGATGAGATGTATTCTACATTGGTTAGAGAGTGATGTAAGTATTAAAAGTCTTTTTTTATTAAAAACGTAATACCAATAGAAAAAAATATGTATTTCACAATGATTAGAAAAGTGATATTGGTTTAAAATGTTTTTAGATAATGTATCTCACATTGGTTACAAAGAGATCCACATTATTTAGAAACATATATTGGTTATAAAATTTATAGATAAACGAATTTTTATACTATTATCAATACAAGAGATGTATCACACATTGTTTACAAAGATATTTTGGTTTCAAAACTCTTTAGATAAAATACTACTACTATTATTATTTTTATGTTATTACCAATAGAAGAGATGTATCCCATATTGTTTAGAAAGAGACGTTGATTTCAATTTTTTTAATATAAAATACTATTATTATTACTATAGAAGAATGTATCTCACATTTGTTAGAAATTAATATTGGTTTTAAAAATACTACTATTACAAATAGAAAAGATGTTTACCACATAGTTAGAAAGAGATGTTTGTTTTAAGTCTTTAGATAAAAGTCTTAAACTTTTATTACCAATAGAAATATAAAATATGTATATTACATTGTTAGAATATGAATAATGATTTTAAAAGCCTCAAAATAAATATTTTAATACCATAAAGTCAAAAATTTAAGGTGTCTACTAACGCAGATATGTTAAAAAGCTTTTATTTGGATGGAAATTTATTTTTCTTTTCATTTATGACAATGATGATAAAATTTGTATAATATTATTTTTATAACTACTATTACTATTGCTATTATTTTTTATAACAATAATACTATTATTATTCTTAAGCATTCATGTGTGACTCATTGTTTCTCAACCATTACCTATTAATAATATGTATTAATAATTAATACAATAATGAGATATTAATCTCTACTATTAATCTCTTCTATCGTTAATAGTAAAAGTCTTATAAATATAAAAATTTACAACCAACATTATTTAAAACCAATGTGAGATACAACTTTTCTATTATTAATAAAATGTTAGATTTTAATCTAATGACTTTTAAAACCAAAATCAATTTATAACAAATATAAAATACATCTGTACTAATATTACCAATAGAAAAGATGTATCTTAGATTAATTATAAATTGATGATAGTTTTGAAAGTATTTTGATAAAAAAATTTCTACTTTTATCAGTATAGAATAGATATATCTTACATTGTTTAGAAAAGGATATTAGTTTTAAAAGTCTTATATTAAAGACTTTTACTCGTATTACCACTAAAAAAATATGTATGTCACATTGTTTAAAAATAAATGTTGGTTTAATTTTTTTTAAGATTAAAGACGTTTTGTTCCAAATAGAATAGATGCATGTATCTTACATTGGTTACAAAATATTCTACTATTATTATCAATAGAATGGATGTATCCACACATTTGTTATAAATTAATGTTGGTTTTAAATATACAATTATTACCAATAGAATATATGTATCATATACATTTGGTTGAGGGTAATGTTGGTTTTCAAAGTCTTTAATATAAGACTTCTACCATTATTACCGATAGAAGATGTATATCTCACATTGATTAGAAAGTTATGTTGATTTTAATTTTAGATAAATGACTTTTACTATTATTACTAATAGAAGAGATGTCCTACATTGATTAAAAAATGATGTTGGCTTTAAAAGTTTTTAGATGAAAGACTTTTATTTATCATCAATATAATAGAAGATATGTATTCCACATTATTTAGGAAGAGATGTTGGTTATAAATTTTTTAAAATAAAGGACTTCTACTATTATTACCAAATGAGGATATGCATTCCACATTGGTTGGAGAGTTAAACTGATTTTAAAAGTTTACCATTATTAACAATAGAATATAAGTATTTCACATTGGTTAGAAAAATGATATTGATTTAAAAAGTTTTTAGATGATGTATCCCATATTGGTTACAAAGAAATGTATCTCACATTATTTAGAAATTAGCATTGGTTATAAAAGTCATTAGATAAAGACATTTTTATGTTATTACCAATAGAATATATGTATCCACATTCTTTAGAAATGGATGTTGGTTAAAAAGTCTTTTATCTACTACTATTATTACTAATATAAAATATGTATACCACATGGTTAGAATGTGGTGTTGGTTTTAAAAGTGTTTAGATAAAAGAATTAAACTTTTATTATCAGTACAAATAGAAAATGAATATCTCACATTGTTTAAAAATGAATTATGATTTTAAAAGTTTTTTTTTTAACAAAAAGACTTCTAATATTATTATCAAGTTAGATGTTAATTTTAAAATTTTTTAGATCAAAGAGTTTTATTATTATTACTAATACAAAATATGTATCTCACGTTAGTTAAAACTTATGTTAATTTAAAAAGGATTTAGGTAAAAAAATAATTTAATATTTGTAATAATAGAAAAAAAAAAAATTAAAACCATGAAAGAGATTAACAATCTAATTATAATGTTCAAAAAATTAAATTATTATATATATATATATATATATATTATCACGTAACGGGGCAAAACACGAGCTAAATAAATAGTAATGAGTAAAAATTAAGTGAAAAGTAAAAAAGAGAATATGCTAGGGCTCTACTTTCATTATGTATCCATGTTTAATTTAGACTAATGATTAGTAATAATTTATAATCCATCCTTTAATTTATACTTTTTGATTCTCTTGCAGGCGTACTTTCACGACTATTCATCAAATCCAACCACTATAAAAAGACTTTCACGACTGAAGCAATATGCACATCACATTCACATCCATAGACACACAAATAGGTACACACAGAGATCAAGAAAGCAAGAGTCCGGAAAATGGTAACTAGCTAGCGAGTATTAATTCTCTTGCATGCCTACTTTTTGTAAATGACAAATATATTTTTTGTTTGACGGATCATTCTTACTCGATTCATCGTATATTAGTGAGTTGAGTTATGAGAGAGTGAGACTCCGTCATACAAATTAAAATCGGTAATATGGTGTTACTTGAAACTTACTCTTTTCGATTACTGACATTTGTTCATATATTATATATACAGTCTGCAGATTTGGAGGTTGATGGACCATGGGGTGGTGAAGGTGGAAATAAATGGGAATATGTACCAAAAGGTTCGATAGATAGTATCTTCATTACATATGGTGAGGTTATTAACACCATCCGCTTTACGAGTCAAGATGGATCCGGTAATTTCGAAATTTCCGCCCAATTCGGCAACCATAAGGGCGGCAAAATTGCTAAGGTTACCAATATATTTGTTCTAGCTCATACATAATTCCTCTGTACTGGGAGAAGAGCCCACTATGCCATTTTGAGATGTTCGCTTAAAGAAGTAATTTTCAAAAACTAAAATATAAAAATGTCATCTTGTTACTAATGAGCTACTAAAAGTGTCATTTTCTTAAAACGTTTGGCTTTCAAACGCGGATTCTGCACCTGAAACGGAGGGAGTAGTAATTAATTATCGACTAATTACCTTGCTTATAAAAAATTCCTTATAATGGTACTAACTATCGATCCTGTGTTAATGCATTTGCACAGATTATTATCGATCCTAAGGTCGAGAAGTTGGATGGTATTACAGGCACGTTTGGTAGCTTCGCTAGCGTGCTGGCAGTAACATCACTCTCTTTTACCACGAACAAGGGACAACTACGGGCCTTTTGGAAACGCGAACTCGCTTTCTCATCAAAAACGTTGTTCAATGATCGAATTATCGGTGGGTTTTATGGTCGTTCTGGTGCGTACCTTGATGCTATCGGGGTCTATTATGTACAGCCTATACCAAAACTAATTATTGATGGTCCATGGGGTGGGAATGGTGGAAAAGAATGGTACTATATACCCAAAGGTCCGATATGTGGAATGTCTATTACATATGGTGATGTTATTAACACCCTCCGCTTTACGAGTAAAGATGAATTCGGTCATTTCGAACATTCCCCCCAATTCGGCGACCATGAGGGCAGCGAAAAGGCCAAGGTTACCAATATATTTGTTCTAGCTCATATATAGTAATGAATTATCTGCTAATTACCTAGCCTTAAAAAAAAATCTTATAATGGTGGTACTAACTAAATTTCTAATATTCTGTGTTCATGCATTTGCACAGATTGATATCGATCCTACGGTCGAGAAGTTCGATGGTATTACAGGCACGTTTGGTAGCTTCGGTGACCTTCTGGCAGTAAGAACACTCTCTTTTACCACAGACAAGGGGAGAAGTTTCGGGCCTTTTGGTAAGGAAAACGAACTAGGAGTTAATTTCTCATCAAAAACACTGAACAATGATCATATTATCAGCGGGTTTTATGGCGGCTCTGGTTCGTACCTTGACTTTATCGGTGTCTATCTAAAGCCTCTTCCACGGGGCTCTGAACAGCCAGGATTGGTGCAATCGGTGTCTGTCTAAAGCCTCTTCCACGGGGCTCTAAACAGCCAGGAAACTAATGATCAAAAGTTGTAAGATTTTACAATACACAACGGTGGAGCTTGCAAAATAAAGAGTGGAAAGACGTATGATTTTCCAAGTATGGTATTTCTTCTTAAGTATTTTGATTTTGTAATCTGCTTTGTTTTTGTTTTTGTTTTGGTTGTTGATTCAAAGCTTCTGTTGTTAATGCACCTTTACTACGTACTTTGGTGTATGAACTATGCCCTTTAAATTTGTAATGCCGTTCTTCAGAAGTAAGAACTATGCACCTTTAGTTCTGTTGTTAATAAACATAAATTTACTTTTTTACCCTTTCAAGATGCTGGCATATACATTCCATATCATTTGCCTATATTATTAGCACGAGCTCTATCTCGTAATATCATTTGTCTTTCTTTAATACTGTCAAAGTAGATTGTAACGGCTATACATGAAGCATATATATTCAATCTCGAAGGAATCTGTTGTCCATCCTATGAATATATGACGTGTCAACTAATGTTTTTCACATTGTTGAAAAAAGCATCACCGATGTAACTGTAGATTTCGAAACCCTTTAACCACTAGACATGTGGTTAATTGTCCGGATATATCCTTTAGAAACATTTACCCTTATGGGTCTTTAGAATCTTTCGGAACATTATTCGAACATGTCTTTGACCGCTTATGTGATCTTGGCATCTATGAGTCGTCCGTTGTTTCCAGCTGGTATGGGACGGTTGACGAAAATTAGACTACTCGAGTCGTCTTTTGTTTTATTATCATTCATTTGGAATCCTAAATATTTATCTGTGAATCGTCCATTGTCGCCAGCTGGTATATGACAGTTGGTGACAATTGGATTACTCGAGTCATTTGTTGTATCTTTATCCTTCACTTGGAATCCTGAAAATATATTTGAAATTTGAATATTTGAACTTTGACTATTTGACTTTCACATTATAGATATTTTAACTTTCGATTTTGATTCGTTGATTTATTTCGGTCAACTCCTCCTTAGTAATCGGAGGGGTTGTATATGAACTTGCTGAGCATTGTTTGCTCAACCTTTCTTATTCTTTCTCTTCCAGGTGACATTTAGCTTGACTAAATGAATGAAGATGGTCAAAGAAGTTTTAGACATTTATAATTCATTCGTACTTCAAAAATTTTATTAAAGATACGCCGCAAATTAAATACCTCCCTACTAGGCAAAGGAACAGCGCAGATAGCTTACGTCGTAAGTAATCCATGTCATCCTCCCTGAATTCTGTGAAGGCCCCAGGGAGGACAGTCAAATCAAAAGTTACTCCATCATAAAAACCTGGAGTAGCGCTGCGAGTAGTGCGAAATAGCTCCCGGATGGCCATGTACGGACGCCTCCTGTGAGAAGGCACGGCAATCAGACAAGAAGGTGCCACTCCCAGCATTGCATATAATTCTTCGTAAGTGGGGCACATTTCATTCATACCAAAGTTAAAAAGATGGTCCTGAGGAGAACAAAACCTGGAGGCTCCCCTCAGCATGTCCCAATTTATGATGACATTCCTCCAGGATAACAGGCACCTGAATCCAAAAATGTGATCAAACCAATCACACTCGTTTGACCGCAGGGAGAGGATCCAAAAATCCAAAGCATTCTCGTAAATTTCTATCTCTAATGCTATATGAATTCGTGCGGCCATTTGTAAAAAGAGATGCAAAGGATTATAAGGCAAAAGAGGCAATGGCTGAGCAGAAGAGAGCTTAAAAGGTCGCGAGAAGAAAGGGCTAATGAACTTGTGAAGAGGCAGGCCATTCCCCATCCGCTTTTATACCAAAGATTCAAGAAACAGACATTTCTGAGCACAGTACATGAACAGTGCTGAACATGGATTGAACATAAAATACCTATAACGCCACCATAAGTCCCTTCTGGCGCCGTGCCAAGAGCCCCATTTGGCCGCGCCAGCCTCCTTCTACTGTTCCCTGAAAACTGCCCGGTATCCTGGTTTTTCTGCCCCGACCATTGACTGCTGATGTGTCTGATCACAAGAAAATTGAAGAAGCTAAAAAGGAGGGCTACGCACACAAGCGACGACCATTATATGCCCAGAAACAGAGAAGGCGCCGCTCCCTCCCGTGTATCACTAGAAAAGCCCGCTCAAGCCTGAAGGCATCCAAGACTAATGTGCTCGAGACAACTGGCTCCTGTCAAGACCACCACCCATGACCCAAGGACCCCTTGTGCCACCAGCTCTGTACACTCGACCTCTGCCCCGATTGCGGCTTGACCCGACATCCGCATCATCATCATCACCATCTCGACGATCGGGTTCCCGCGTGTCGCTCCCCGCGAGGGAATTCGTCGCCAAGCTTTTGATAAAGCTTGCTAATACTGAAGAAGCGCCGCATCAGCCTCTTGTAGGTAGACACGTTCACCTAAAAAAAAAGTGAGACAACAAAAAGAATATATTAGTCTCCAAGAAAAAATAGACATTCATATAAAAAAGAAAAGAAACATGATGAATAAAAAGATATGTTTGCATGATATAAAAAAAGGGAGAAGGAAATAAATGTAATGGTAAATGTGTCTACCGAACGGGCCTGTTCCGGGACCCGACGCTCCTCAGGGATCTCAACATCTAGAAGAACCTCCTCTACCATATGACCGCCCCACTGATACTGGAAGGTAGAGAAGATGTCATCAGGCTCAGTGAACTCCAGATTCTCGTCGAGAGATAAAATAGAAGGCCCTGGTCTAGCAGAGGCCTCAGAATGCCGTCTAGGCGCAGCAGGAGCAGGGAAAGGTGGATGGAGCACTGACCTCAAGAAATCCTCATACGCCATAATCGGAAAATCTGTCGTTGGCATGCAGAATTTCGACAGGTACTGATACCTGTTCGGCAGCTGGTCGGGCTCTATCACCTAAAAAGGGGCCGAGGAGGCACCACTGGAGGTACTAAAATCGACTGATGCTGGCGATTAACCCGCTCGCCCATATATAAGGAATCTACCATAATGAATACCATCAGTATCCGGCAGCGGCTCAATCCCAAGGCAATAGCATAATGCCCCTCCAGGCCCTCCCAAGGAAGGAAGTGCACCGTACCCGGACTCGAGCTAGTGATCCGCTCCTGCACTCGTTCCTTCTTTTTACAACCGCCGTCCTGGGTTGGCCGAACCCTGTTCTCATCAATGTACTTGAGCAGATACGGCGGCTGGTGGACACGCTGATGGAGATGACCTGACGTGAAATGAAAAAATGAAAAAGCCCAGACCTGCAAAGAAAAGAAAAAGAGGAGAAATTTTGTCAGTAATAAAAAATGTATGCCGCGAAAAAAAAATGAAAAAAAAATAATAGTAAAATAAAAAAAGCAGCAAAAGCAGGAAAAGACATATACCTCCCACACCGGCGCAAATCCATTTAAGGTCGGCGAGTCATTCCAGCAAGCCCTTTCCATGGAAGCATATAATTCGACCAGGCCCGCCTGCCCCCAATCATAGGAAGGGATCTGCCCGAAATCAGCCAAGCAGGCTAGGACGGAAACCCTCAGGGTGGTAGAAGAGTTGGCGAAAAGCGACGTGCAGAGAAAGAAAAATAAAAATGCTCTAGCCACGTGAGTCACTGCGACAATGTCATTTTCCGGCACCCGCCAAGCGTTGTCGAGGAGCCAGTGTCGCACGTTGCCAATGAAAATCGCGTGCGTCTATTTAAATTCCGGCTCGAAGCCCAGGAGGTCCACCACCTCCTCTAGACGCCAAGAGTATAGTCGAGCCGAGTCTCCCCGATCGTAGGAAGGCCGATGCAGCAAAGTCACAGGGGGTCATGGTCGCCTCCCCCTAGCTAAAGTGAAAGGTGTGGGTGGTGTCCCACCAATAGTCCCGTAGCACATCAAAGATCGGCATGTAGCTCATGAAGGGACGAAAAACATGAAGGAAGGCGCTGAAGCCAGAACCCTCCACCAAGACCTGTGCCGCCTCGGGCAACATGTCGTAAATCTCCCTTACATTAGTACAAGAAGCCGGACCCCTCGGAATGGCTCGCGAATCGAAAAAAAAGAGAAGTGGGTAAAAGGTTGGACACATGAGTGTTCTGATCGCGAAGAATGTTGCCCCAGTCGTCCGTAGAATATCGGTATTTGATCTTATTCCGGATCAAAGGAGGAAATTCCTTCCTCCTTCCGCCAGATTCTGGGTGCATAGGAGCCTTCCCCTTCCTGGATCGCGACGAAGAAGCCATCTACTAGAGAAAACACTTAAATTGGTGGAAGAAAAATGAGAAAATGAGCAAAAATGGAGAAGAAAACGAAACAAGCAGCAATAGCGTTGGAGGATTTGTCAAGAAAGAAAACGAAGAAGAAAGGAGCAAGAGCTCCCTTCCTTTCTCTCCGTCACTAATAAGGGGAGAAAGGAATTTTTCCTTTTTCCCTCCAAAGTTTGAAGTCGCGACACTTAAGTCCCGTGTTCCAAAGTTGCAAAATGTCCCCAAAGCTTAACGGAAAGTTAACAAAAGTAATTTTGTTAACCAAATTTGACGGCCATCCATCCGAGGGCAAAGGAAAAGTGATATCTCCAGCAGATCAGCCGCAAAATAAGCAGAAAGGCCAAGAAAAAAAAGAAAAAAAAAAAGAGAAGTACCTAGCTTGAAGAAGTGAAAGTGGCAGAAATATCAAAATCAGCTGAATCTGCAGCAGCCACCCAAGCATGAAAAGGTAAGAAAGGTAAGATATTCTTATCCTACTTTCAAATAATAAATAAATAAATAAATAAAATAAAAGTCTTTTTCAAGTTTTGCTTTTGAAAAACAAATAAAAAGAGGAATATGGAAAAACAAAAAAAAGAGGAATATGGAAAGAAAAAAAAAGAGGGATATTGAAAAAAAGAGGAATATAGAAAAACAAAAAAAAGAGGAATATGGAAAAGAAAAAAAAAAGAAAGGAAGGGAAAAAGAAAAATCTTTTTTGCCGTATCTGGCGATAGATTTTGATCGGTTGGATACAGTTTTCGGAAAATTTGAAGAAAAATCCTTTTTGCTGTGCTTGGCGACAGATTTTGATCGGTCGAGTGCAGTTTTCGAAAAAATTGAAACTTTTCTTATTGTGTTTGGCGACAAGGTATTGACCGGTTGAGCACAATTTTCGAAAATTTCTCTTAACATATTTCGATAACAGGTATTGACCAGTTGAAATATGGTTTCTGAAAAACTTAAAAATCTTCATACCGTATTTGACAGCCGGTTTTGACCGGTTGAATACGGCTTTTCGAAAAACATGAAAATCTTTTTCCAGTTGTGTTCTTGGATGGGTTTTTAACCCGAAGGACATGACATCCTCGTTGGTGGTTCGACTTGTTTTTGGCCTCGAACTACGTTTTGGTCTGAGTTCCTTTATTAAGGGATACGTAGGCAGCCTACACTAGTAGGTCCGACCATTAGAACATTTCATTGCATATCTGCTTAAGAACTACGATAACATGTTATAACTGACTAAATGTGCCTAGGCTATGGAGTTTGGTTAGCATGATAAACTTTTGCATTATAACTGTTACATATTGCATTCCTATCCTATTTTAATTTGAACGTAATTGGAGAGTCTATTGTTTATCAACGATGTTCGTCTACTCAGTAAGCCTCGGGTTACCCGTAGACTCTATCGTTGAGGGGCTCTGTAGACACCCCAATTTCGTACCCTTGATATGTGACTCTGACATGTGATATCAAGAACTGTTTAAACTTAACAAATGTCAAGTTACAGGAGTTAAAAATGCGAAAGGCAAAGCAGGATGCGCGAAACAGTAAAATGCGAGGGATAAAAGTGACAATTTTGAAAGACAAATAGTAGCTTGGCGTGGCCAAAAGGGCTGTCTGGTGCAGCGCCAAGAGAAGGTGGGTTCCGCGCCCAAAGTGCTACAGTCCCTCTCCTAGTTAACGCATTGTACAAGAATCAAAGGCTGGTGTACAAGAAATGTTAACGTACTGAAGGGATTTTTAATCCCGGATGTATCCCGTCGTCAACCTATAAATAAGTGCGTTGGGGTTCACTTCTGAAGAGACGGAAGAAATCGAAAGAAACACTGAAAGTTTTTCTCTGCGTCGTCCTAACGCTGAGATATAGTGAGTGAAGTGAGATAGCGAGTGGTTAGCCCATAAAGTTTTGAAACCCCGTCCAAACTCCGCCAAATCAAAAGCCCACCGGTTAAAAGTGATCCCTAGCCTTTTAGTTAGGTATCCACCTTATTTCCCCGACCCAAAAACCACAAAGTAAGCCGTTACTCTGCCCGAGTAAGTAGGCCGAAAACACAAAAAATAAGCCGTTATTCCGCCAAACCAAAAAGGCCAAAACCACCACAAATAAGCCATCATTCTGCCCGAGTGAGCGAGCCAAAACCACCAAAAATAAGCAATATTCCGCCCAAATCACGAATAACAGACAAAAAGACTCGCCTCCACGGCGACGAGCGAGCACACCGCTCTAAAAGGTAATAGCCTTTAAGGGCGTTATTTTTTTATAAAGTTGTTCTTTAAATCTGGCCCAATGTAGAAAATATAAGCCGTTGTGTTGCCCGGATTTAGTTAGAAAATACTATGTAAAAGAGCCGTTATAATGACAAAATATTTTTAAGTATATCTGTAATTATTGTAAGGAGACGGCTGCAAGTCCGTAAATAATGTAGCCGCGGATGTATCTGTTTTTTTTTATTTTCCTGTTTTTAAATGCTTTATTTATTTGCTAGATAAATATAACAAAAAGCATACTTTAGCCAAAAATCGCTTTTGAGACCGAAAGGGCGAGTTGGGTGCCTAGCATCTTCTCAACTCGTAACTTAGCCTCCGAACCCGTTTTATAATCTCTGGTTTTTCTTTTTTTTGGTTTTGCTTTATTTTTTCCTTAAAATAAAGATGACGACTCTATAAAACATTTTGGACACAGTGGGGCCTCGCAACACTCCTTTCTTACCCTTTTCCGTTTTCCCCTAAAAAAAGGAGAATGAGAATGAAAGGATGATGTATTCCCATATCCTGGTATCCCCTAAACAAGGGATAACTTGATGCGAGAAACCCAAAGCACCCATAGTGATCCGAAATAGGCCATAAGGCTATTTTCATAAAATCCATAGTGGGGGCGTCGCAATATCCTTTTTTGCACTTTTCCGTTTTCCCCTAAGAAAAGGAAAATGAGAATGAAAGGGTGATGCATTCCCATATCCTGGTATCCCCTAAACAAGGGATAACTTGATGCGGGAAACCCAAAGTTCCCGTATTGGATAAAAAATCCATTAAAGTCAACCGAGGCGCTTTCCAATGCGCTATTTTAGACAACACTCCTCTCGTACTTTTAATTTCGTCTTCCCCTAAACAAGGGAGGATGGAATGAGAGCAGTGGTGTCTCGCATCCGCACGTACGCGCACCCCTATCCAAGGGCGCGCGGGGCACGGGCGCACACGCCGGGCGACCCACAACTGGGTATTGGTATATATTGGGGGTAACTGGGTTTATTACTTGGTGAGGTATTTGGTAGGGATTTTGAGGAGGTATTTGGTAAGGATTTTGAGAAGGTAGGTTATTTGTGCGAGCTGGGTTTTGGTATATGTTGGAAGGATTGGGGGCGGCTGGGTTCATTCTTGGCTGCAGTATTTGGTAGGGATTTTGAGCAGTACCAGCCCTGCCATGAGGAAGGTAAGGCCTAGGCCTTAGGCCCCCAAAAAATGCCAAATTTTTACTTCCTCCTTTTATATTAATTTTTTTTAAAAAAATTAAACCCTAAATTCTATTACAATTCGGTGACAGTGACGACTCTCCTCCATACAGCCTTCGGCGAGTCTCCAATTCCAAAGTCCAGGTCGGCAGCCCCTGCTCTCACTTTTCATAATTTCATTTTTCAATATAAAATTATTTAGTAACCTGTAACCTACAAATCTATTACCAATGAATATGATACCTATCACTATCAGCCTAAATGCCTAATAGCCTATCATTATCATCTTTTCAAATTTCAATTTTGGGTAATTTCGTTTAGTTTAGACTATTTAGAAATTAGAAATCATTAATGTTTAGATAATTATTCATTAGATGGGTATTGGGTTGGATTGTTTACACTTTACAGTTTACTTGTTTTGATTTCTTATCTTTGCTTCATTGCTTGAATTGATGGGTTTCTCTTTCTCTTTCTATTGATTATTGATTTTTAATTTTTTGCTTAATTGTTTATGAGTAGAATAGTAGAAATTAATTTTAATGAGTTTCTATTGAATTTTTGCTTGAATTTTGATGAGTTTTTGTTTTTTTGAGTGATAATGGAACTTGAATTCTTTCTTGCAAATTGGCAATTATTGTAGGTAGACAAAATGTCATCACGAAAGTATCTTTCTGGAAATGAAAAAAGGAAGAAGAAGCTAAAGCAAGAACAATTAACGCAAGCTTTAAGTGGTTCTATTAACAAGTATTTTACATCTACTAATTTGGGTGAAAGTGAAACCATTTCTATTGAAAATCCAGTGCTCGAAGAAGCGGTTAATGTAATTCCTAATGATCCCGTTGATAGTGACCATGGGCAAGGAGAAAGGGTCAATAGTGACATTCCTTCGGCTCAAGAAAATATTCAAGAACCCTTAGAACTAGACATTTATGATCCAAATTATTGGAAGTCAATTAATGATAAATTTATAGGTTTGTTGGTGGAAAAAAGGCCAATTAGAGTTGAAATTGAAGAGTCTGAATATCCAAGGGATGATTCATATAAGAAACGACATTTTTCAAATGTGCATTATACTCGCCATTTGCCCAATGGAGAGAAACAAGATAGAAAATGACTTGTGTATTCAAGATCCTTTTATAAAGTGTTTTGCTTTTGTTGTAAGCTTTTTAAAGAAAAAGAAAAAGAAAAAGAAAAAGAAGGTGATTCTCAATTGACTAGTATCAGGTTTAGAGATTGGCATAATGTTGGAAGAAGACTCAAACAACATGAGTCAAACAATGAACACATACTTTGTATGCAAAAATGGATTGATTCAGAGATGAGATTGAGGCGTAATCTGACAATTGATAAAAGTGTGCAAGAACAAATTATGAGAGAGAAAGAACACCACAGGCAAGTTTTCATACGAGTGATGGCTGTTGTTAAAAGTCTTACAAAAAACAATTCGGCTTTTAGGGGAAATAAGGAGAAGTATGAGGAAGGAAATGGAAATTTCTTAAGTATGATTGAAATGATTGCAGAGTTTGATCCTGTTATGCAAGAGCACTTATGGCGTTTTCAAAGTAAGGAAATTCAATATCACTACCTTAGCCACAAAATTCAAAACGAATTGATTCAGTTGTTAGCTAATGAGGTGAAAAGTGCTATCATTGAAAAGATAAAAAAAAAGGCAAAATACTTTTTGGTTATGCTTGATTGTACACCTGATGTAAGTCATGAAGAACAAATGTCTTTACTCATTCGTTATGTAAATGACACTGATTCTCCTGTTAAAGTTGTAGAGTATTTCTTGGCATTTATAAAAGTTGATGATACAACTGGAATGGGGCTCTTTCCGGAACTTGAAAATGCTTTATCTCTGTTAGGATTGAACATTGAAGACATTCGGGGGTAGGGTTATGATAATGGTGCTAATATGAAAGGGCATCGAAAAGGTGTACAAAGTAGATTGCTTAGCATCAATCCAAAAGCATTTTACACACCTTGTGGTTGTCATAGTTTGAATCTTGAATTGTGTGATATGGCAAACTCATCTCATAAGGCTAGAAATTATTTTGGAGTGGTTCAACGTCTTTATACACTTTTTTCATCTTCAACAAAACAGTGGGACATATTGAAAAGGTATGTGAATGGTCTTACACTTAAACCTCTGTCTCAAACTCGTTGGGAGAGCCACATTGAAAGTGTTAAACCAATCAAATATAATGCCTTAAAAATCAGAGATGCTTTGTTTGATTTAGCAAGTTCTAGTGAAGATCCTAAAACATCCAGTGAAGCAGAATCATTAGCCGTACATGAAGTTGGGAGCTTTGAGTTCTTGATTAGCACAATGATTTGGTATGAAATTCTGTATGCTGTCAATAGTGTGAGTAAGACTTTTCAAAGTGAAGACATGCATATTGATGTTGCAATAGATTGAAGGGCCTTATTACTCGTTTTCGTGAATATAGAGAGCATGGTTTCAATGATGCTTTAATAAAAGCACAAGAACTTGCTCGGGAAATGGATATTGAGCCGATATTTTGTGAAAGAAGACAGATTCATAGAAAAAGATATTTTGATGAGACTTCTAGTGAAGAGGCCATTTTTTCTCCACAAGAGAGTTTCAGATTATAGTACTTCTTGTTTATTGTTGATAAAGCTCTCACCTCACTTAATGAAATATTCAAGCAATTTAGTGAGTATGATTTTTTTTTTGGTTTCTTGTTTGATTTGAAGAAGTGGACAGATGATTCAAGTTTGAAAAGTTCTTGCAAAAATCTTTCAAATATTTTGACACATAATGGACAAGTTGATGTGGACGAGGATGATTTGTTTATGGAATTGCAACTTGTTAAACATATTTTGCCTTCAGAAATAGGAGGACCTATCCAAGTGTTGAATTATTTGAAACGGAATAAAGGTTGTTTTCCAAATACGGAAATTGCTTACCGAATTCTATTGACTATTCCGATTATGGTTGCATTTGGAGAAAGAAGTTTTTCGAAGTTGAAGTTGATAAAGAACTATCTTCGGAGCACAATGTCTCAAGAACGCTTGAATGAGCTAGCTATGATATCTATTGAGAAGAACATGGCTGAAAAAATTGATTATTCTACTTTGATTACTGATTTTGCTTCTAAATGTGCTAGAAGAGTGGAATTTAAGTAGTACTTTGTAAATGTCTTGTGTTATACCCATAACTTTGAAATGAAGTGTTTTTTTTAATTATATTTTATATTTCTTTGATTGTTTCTCTAGTTTTTTTAAAAACAGAATTAAAAAAATTGCTACAAAGGAAAGGCCCCGTTCAAGATGATCGCCTTAGGCACCCGATTTCACATGGCGGACCCTGATTTTGAGGAGGTGGGTTAGTTTCTATCTGACGACCAAGATCGTTGAAAGGTATGTAGGTCGTTACTTGCCTCGGTTGGGTATAGCTTCTGGGGTCCATATGTGGGCTATTATGAAATGGATTGGTGATGGGAAATTGGGGTGTTGGCGGTTGATGGTAGGTTAGTGTTTGGCTGAGGGTTTGGGTTTAGAGGAGCATGAGAAGTAGATGCTTTTCGAGGGGTTGCAGGGAAAATGACTCCCTCAATATTGGGCCTTGGACCTTGTATGAGGTTTGCCATCTGGTTTAGTAAGCGATCAGCTTGTGCACCCAAATTTTGGTCTAACCATTGCTGCATAGCTGGGGTTGGAGCATACCTTGGAGCCCCTGTATCGGTACCCACTTTAGACTGTTCATTCTTAGCTGCCATTCTGCCCAAATTTGTACTTTCTGAACTGATTCTGATACTTTCTGATCTGACCCCTGTGCCTGTATCCCGTATCAACCGACCGGTGCTATCTCTGCCTTTCCAAACTTAGGCCAGGTTTCTAAGGAAAAGGGGTTGAAGGTATCATAAGGGAGGGTTTCAAGCTTTTTGACTTTGAGTGCAATGTGCCTTTATTTTTTTTATTATTCATTTTTTTCCTAAAATTGACCGGACAAACACCCGCTTTGTTTTGACAGTCTCGGGACTTTTCCTGGAATAGTGGATTCTTTCTCCAGAGTATAGAACTTTCGTATTCCACCTGCCTTTCGATTCCCCAAGATCGGACTGATCTCAGGCGAAAGGTCTATACTCTTTCCGGGATCCACAATTCAAATGGAATAGGTCGAATATCATAAAAATTATTGATCAGCCCCTGTTCTAGAGCTGTCAAAATGGGTTGGCGGGGCGAGCCAGCCCACAACCCACTTCAACCCACCATTTGGCGGGGCGGGTTAGCCCAAAAACATGACGGGCCTAAAAAATACCAACCAAACCCATCTATTTTAGGTGGCAGGGCGGGTTAGCCCAACGGGCCCAAGCATTTTTAACAACTCTAGGTGAGCCAACTCACAACCCACTTCAACCCGTCATTTGACGGGGTGGGGCGGGCCAGCCCAAAAAAATGATGGGCCTAAAAAATACCAACCCAACCCACCTCTTTTAGGTGGCGGGGCGGGCTAGCCCAACGAGCTCAACCCATTTTGACAGCTCTACCTTGTGCATATCTCTTTATATATATATATTGCTTCTTTTTTTGCAACATGGATTGGTCGATAATTTAGAGATATAAAAACTGATCGGTCCATGAAGTGTCCTGAGAATTTATATACATTTAACGTTGGCTGATGCAAGGGGTAGACTGACCATGGTGTAGGGTAGCATTTCTGAAGATTTCTACGTGCATGCGCGTGTGTGAGGTATCTAAAAAGCAGTAAAGTTGTTTTTCTTTTTTAGATATAAAGCAGTAAATAAAGCAGTAAATGACCCGTCTTTCTGTTCTTTGTGGATTTTCTCGGTTAATTAATTTGAATCCACGAAAGGACGGTGCAAGCGAGCGTGACGGCCATTCAGATCAATAAATAGAAAGAAAAATGGAGAATTTATATGTTCATATTAATTACATTTGGTCCTAATCCCCAAATAAAATGACAGAATAAAAGAAAATTTACATATTTTGCGAGGAATAATAAATAAAATAGAGTAAAAATAAAATAAAATGATAATAAGCCCATGCTTTTTTTTTTGTTATCCTGCCCGAAAGTCTATTTTTGGTCCCTTTTTTTTATTCGCAACGGTACCTGAAACGAAGTTGTCGCAAGTTTTCACAGTTATTTGCACAAATATATATATACAAATATATAAGAATGCAATATTTAAACTGTTAAATAAATATAATAAGCATATTTAGCCAAAAACAAAAGAAAAACTTTTTTTTAATGAAAATGAGTCTAGCCCTCCATTTTTGTTTTATTAAAAAAAACAACGTCCCCATCAGAGTCGCCACTGTGAGTGCCCTAGTTTCAAAACCTTTAAGGCACGTGGAATAAGTCCGACCTCAATTGTGGACTCAAAATGTGACCAACAAAGTCGTCATCTTTATTTTAAGGAAAACAAAGAAAAACCAAAGAAAACCAGATTTGTAAAGGGTTCGGAGGCTAAGTTAAAAGGTAGGAAGGGGTTAGGCACCCAATTCGCCCTTTCGGTCTCAAAATAGTTTTTGACTAAAATATATTTTTTTATATTTATTTAACAATGGAAATAAAACATTTAATATATATTTGCGTACATATAATAAAATTATTACAAATTTACAACAGCCTTCTTCCTGGTGTTACAAATACATTTATAGAAATTTGGCCATAATAATGACTCTTTTTAGTGCTATTTTCTATAAAATTTCGGGCAGCATAACTGTTTATTTTTCTTACATTTAACGAGTCTAAATAACACTTTTTATAAATAAAAACTTTTAATAGCATACCTCTTGAAGCGTTATAGTTTTATCCCGTACCAACTATCATCTGGTAGGTCCTAGGGTGTGTTCACTCTGTCCTTCAGGAAGAGGTAGTTTTTTTGCTACTGCTTTGCTGTTGTGGGGATTCGGGCAGAGTGACTGCTCCTTTTAGTTACTTTTCGCCTCGGGACCCGGGCGACACAACTGCTTGCTTTGCTGATGTTGTTTGCTTGTTGACGTCGGAAATCGGACAGAGCAACTGTTTACTTTTTGCTGATTTGGCGTTTGGGTTCGAGTAGGACAACTGCTCTTTTTGGGATTTTTGAATCAGTGGAATATGACGGAATCCTAGATGGACAACTAGGTTTCACTTTGGCTGGTGGGTTTTAGTGTTTGTGGGAGATTTGGCGGAGTTTCGGGGCTAGGGAGGAAATTACTTCGGCGCTCTCTTGGGAGAGTTTTCACAAACTGTACGGTGAAACTATGTTTTTTCACAAGTCGGAAGCCTTCATTTATAGGCTGGGAGAAGGGATTCCTCCGTCAAAAAAGTTTTACGTTCTGTGCTTCATCGGCTTGTACAGTACGTTGAGAGGGTTGTACCAAAGGCTAACTGCAATAGTGCCTTGGGCGCTGCCCATGGAGGGTGTGGGCACCGTGCCCAAGGTGACTATAGGTGGCGGCCAGGGCCATTTTTGTCCTCCTTTTTGGCATTTAGGCCCCATGTATTTTACTGTTTATGCATCTTGCTTTTTCTTTTACACTTTCAACCCTGTAACTTGATATTCGTTAATCTTTAACATGTCTTGATATTTTATGTCATGTTACATAACAGGGGTACGAAATTAGGGTGTCTACAATGGCCCATTTGTGTGTTTTACCTTATAATTATGACTAACTATACTATTAGTTATATATCTCTTACTACTTAGACTTTTTAAACATTGACTCTTTAGGTGGAACGGAGGGATTATGCCACACAGAAAGTTACAAATGCATTTAATTAAGTCAAATATATGTATGACTTGTAAATTACTCTCTCCCTCCCAAAATTATTTTCTTATTAGACCGAAAACATATTAAAGAAAATCAATTGATTTGATATTGAATAATGTGTAGTTCACGGTACTAAGCATAATAACTAAATATTTTCTTACATAAGTATCCCAAGCTCTGTTCTTCAATTATCCTCCTATTTGACTATTTGACTAGGTTTACAAATTAAGAAGAATTAATTGATTATATTATAAATATTGATATAATATATAATTTTAAGAAGATCATGTGAACATGGTCATTATTAAAATGACAAGAAAAAATAAAAAAAATAAAAACATAATTCTTAAACAAAAGATTAATTTATTTTTTGGAGACAAAGACTTGTGTAGGACGGTCTTATGGATCCTAAATCCGTAAGATGAAGTCTCATTTAGAAATTCACAGATTAATAAGTAAACATGTTAATAAAAGTCACAAAATTGGGCAAGACGAGTTGGTCATTTGTTAACTTTAAAGGTTTAGCCCAAGGTGGTTAAGGGTTTTGACAGTCCCAATTACAAAATTAAGTTTTAATGTTCATTTCTTCTATTTGCTACGTTGTCCCTCCACTTTCAATGTTTGCTCCCTCTACTTTCAATATTTGTCGCCGAATTCTCATGCCCCCTTTACTTTCAATGTTTGTCGTCGAATTATCATGCTTTGCAGTTTAATCTTTTGTCAGTTCCATTAGCTATCCATTAATGACACATTTAACGTGACACATTTTAATGTTAAAAGTGACACTATAAATGAAAATTTATTATAATTTTTATGAAAATATAAAGTAACAATCTTAATACTAAAAAATGACACATTTAATATTAAAAAGTGACATTTTAATACTAAAAAGTGACACTCTTATAATACTAAAAAGTGACACTCTTAATACTAAAAAGTGACACTATTATAATACTAAAATGTTACACTCTTAATACTAAAAAGTGACACATTTAATATTAAATGTGACACTATAAATGAAAATTTATTATAATTATTATTAAAATACAAAATAACACTCTTAGGACTAAAATGTGACACATTTAATATTAAAGAGTGACTCTCTTAATACTAAATAGTGACACATTTAATACTAAAAAGTGACACTTTTAATACTAAAAAGTGACTCTTATAATACTAAAAAGTGACACTCTTAATACTAAAAAGTGACACTCTTATTACTAAAAAGTGACACTCTTAATACTAAAAAGTAACACTCTTAATACTAAAAAGTGACACTCTTAATACTAAAAAGTGACAAATTTAATACTAAAAAGTGACACTCTTAATACTAAAAAGTGACAAATTTAATACTAAAAAGTGACACTCTTAATACTAAAAAGTGACACTGTTATTACTAAAAAGTGACACTCTTAATACTAAAAAGTGACAAATTTAATACTAAAAAGTGACACTCTTAATACTAAAAAATGACACTCTTAATACTAAAAAGTGACACATTTAATACTAAAAAGTGACACTTTTAATTCTTTGATTCATCTTCATCATAACTCTCTCATTTTTTTAGTATTAAAAGTGTCACTTTTTAGTATTAAGAGTGTCATTTTTAGTATTAAATTTGTCAATTTTTAGTATTAAAAATGTCACTTTTTAGTATAAGAGTATTACTTTGTATTTTAATGAGAATTATAATAAATTACCTTTTATAGTGTCACTTTCAACCTTAAAATATATCACTTTTGTCTTTTCAATGTGTTCACGTTTGGCTTTAAACGTGTTATTTAACAGCACACTAACTACTAAACCTTATTCATTTTGTGGTGAACCAACTCAACTGATTACCTTTTGTGAATAATTATAACATATTATTAATTTATTATGATCCGTAAATTTTTAAATGAAGCTTCGTCTTATAGATAAAGATCTGTAAGACCGTCTTACAAGAGACCACCTCTATTTTTGGAACGGTCAGAAAGAATACAGGAGTATATAAAAGTGCATGGGAACTTTGTAAGCCAGTGAATTTGACACGGCCATGTACCAATGATGAATTTGAATTGCATGATTCCACGTAGTTCTTCGTGCTACTAATCATTGTAGCATGTCACGAGCAAACATGTGTTGTTAAAAAACTATATTCAATAAATATTATATTTGGACACATGCCATATCCAAATACAATACAAATAGTCATAGAAGGCCATAAATACATGGTAGAATAGCATTATCAAAACACTTCTAATTATACAAATTTACTTCCATATGCTCAAGTCTTTATATATAAAGTAAGTTTTGGTATAACACTTTATGATCTTAATTTGTAAGATGAAGTTTTTCTTTTATAAATCAATCTACCAATATATGATGAGTTGGATCAGAAAAATTCGTCTTACAAAAAATAATTATAAAACCATCTTTCGTAAAAAAAATTTGTTTCATATATATTAGACAATAGTAGATGAAATTGAGCTGATAACCGAAGAATGCAAAATAGTTATGTATATCTTAAAGAGGTTAATGCCTAAATGTAATTAAATATTTCTTCCATTTTGGGTAGAGAGTTTATTATACTATTTAATTTGTAATGTTTCACTTTTAAAAGTTTATTTTCAAAAAATTATGTTGAATCTCCATAACATTTCAACTTTGCCCAATACGTTTCGATATTAGCATATTCATTATGTTGTAACACTTTTGTAATTATGACAAACTTTAATAGTACTAGTTATATGTCCCTTTAGAATTAAACTTTTTAAATATGGACTCTTTTGATGGAACGGAGAGAGTTACAACTAAACTTGGAATTATATATGTATGCACATTAATATAATTAACATGGTCCTTTTCAATATCTAATTCCAAAAAGATGTAATACATTATACCATAAAAACCACGAATATAAGATACTTCAATAGGTTGATGACGAGCATGGTTAACGATGGATCAAACACTGAAATCAAATCAAATTTTAGCTTTCAACGGTGTATCTAAATTAAATATAACCTAATTCTTATTTGATTTTGTTTGATTTAGATCAATATAGGCTACAAATCAAAACCAAATCAAACCAACCGATCAAACACCAAAACTACCGCGTTTTAGGCTTTAACGGTATATGAAACGAAAAAACAAGATGTGGCCGACAACCACTGCGCTGGAGCGCTGTCAAGTGTGGTTGGCATGCTTTCCGCGTGTCACCCCCTGGTTGGTCCTCAAAATTTCATAATTATCCATAATTTTTAGGCATTTTAGGTAATAAAAATGTGTTTTTTAAAAGTTAACAGTTTTATCTATAAATAGAGACTAGGTTTGTCTCATTTGGACACCAAACGATTTTTTTTGGGAAATTTGATATTTCTCTCATTCTCTCTCTCCAAATTTCATATAATTAACCCTTTTTAATTTATTTTTATTAACTAAATTATAACTAAATTGCTACTTAAATATTTCAATTTTTAGTATTACAAATTATCAATATTATTGTTAGTATTGTTAATTGTTTATTATTGTCATTATTTATTGTTAAATTTTGTATTATTATTGTTAATTATTTGTTTATTATTGTTAATATTATTACTAAGTAATATTATTATTCTTAATGACTTCATGTATTCTCTCTCGTAAAACCAAAAAAACTCAAAATATTGAACCTTCACCAAATGAATCATCTTCCGGTCAAATTCCAAATCCCACCCGCTACATGATTTAATTGAAAATATTTGGAGACTTTTTGGTAATCAGTAAATTAGTATTTGAATAAGCATCGCTTTTATTATTATTGTATTTTCAAATATGGATGTGATTATTTATTTGTCATTGTATTTCAGTAATTTACATTACAGTTGTTGTACTATTGTTGGATTTACCCTTTGAATCGTTGTATTTCTATTTAATGTTCAAATTATTGTAGTTATTTTTAATTTATCAATGAATATTAATATAAATATTATTCAAATTATAATAAATAAATTATATTTCGAATTTAATATTATTATATTATAAAAAATATTGAATTATTGTAGTTATTTCAAATTTAATATTATTATAATTAATAATTTCGAATTATTAAAAATATAATTATAATTATAAATAAATAATTATTTCGAATTTAATAATTTATGCAATATTATTATTAATTGTTAATATAAATTGAAAGAAGACCATGCTCTTAGAGTATGGTTAACAGCCAAATCAAATACACTCAAATTAAATACCAAATCAAACACAACTCATTAAAAATCAATAAAATAATATATTTGATACTTATTTGATTCAAAACCAAAAAACCTTCCAACAGTGGCACATAATCCAATACTTTTACATATCTCATCATATTTATCTCCATTACTTTAATTTTTTTTTTTTTGAGAAAATGACTAAAAACTTGAAAAAATCATATAAAAATTTTCTAATATCCAAATGAAACAAACCAAGTCTCTATTTATAGGTAAGAATGTGTACCTTAATTCAGGAAAAAAAATTAAAAATATTTTTAGCTAAAAATTGGCAAAAAAAAAACGGTGGTGGAAAAGTTAATCAATGCTGCCATGTGGAAAGGGCAGGGGCAGAGGCGTCAGACACATGTGAGCTGGTCTTTTTTTTTTTTTTGGAATTTTTGACGTCGTTTTGAACCCAAAAGGTCTGAAAAACAGTCGTTTTTGACACATTGTATGGTTTGATGTGGTTTTGATTTGTATTATAAATTGATATAAATTAAATAAGAATTGAATTAGATTTTTTAAAAAATACATCATTGAAATCCAAGATTTATGTTTGATTTGCATTTGACAAACTGTTGTCACTGCTCTTAGGGCAACTTTTTATAAATTTCATTGTTGATGTTCCTAAAGAAAAGTATTATCATGTCTTGCATCGAAGTGTTAATGTGTTAGATGATGCAAAAAGTCTCTTGAGCCGCGACGGATTAAAGGATGTTTTTGCTTATGTATGGTGTGAATCAACATGCCAAAGAAGAACATACACTTCCGTAAAATTAGGTCCGATAATTACAACCCAAAATTCATTAATCCACCAAACCTAATTTTACCCGAACTAACCCGACTCGACACTTTAAACGGGTCGGGTAATTTTCAAGTCGGATCCGTTCCCATTTTAGCCAGATTTTTTTGCAATATAAATATACAATTTTTTTAGGCTGAAAATATGGGTAAAACAGGTCGAACCCGTCACTCATTTCGATCCGACGCATTTCAACACAACCCATTCCAACCCATTTAATATGTGGGGTATAATGAGGCACGACCCTTTTGACCCGGTATCATTTTCAACCCGACCTAACGCACCTAATCGCTAACCCTAAGTAAAATGCATCACATTCTTAATAGCATGATAAGTGCAAATGTTGCTACGTGTTTGCATTGTTAAAAATTGGTTAAGTTCTAGGTTCAATTGTGGGTAGGTTGAAATTTGTTGACTTGCATTGTTGTGTTTCAAGTTTAGAGTTGGTTTCGGGTGTTGTTTACGCCTAATATTGTGTTGTTGAGATTTTGGGAGAAGTGGGAATTGATTTTGGAATCTTTTGGTTCAACCTTGGAAATGTTTGGGAGAATTTGGAAACAGGGGAGACATGGTAGCGTCTCTGTTGGTGAAGCGACCGAGTTGAAGGTTGGAAATCAGAGTGAATCCAAGAAGTTTACGCGATCGCGTCTCCTTGGACAAGGTGATCGCGTTGTTAGTAAATCTCCCGCTAAAGTAGGCCACATGTCCTAGTCTTATTAGTGGTATATTTTTAAATATCGAAAGTAAGTTTGTCCAATCGTGTACGACGGGCAAAAAAATTATGTTTCCGTAAAATCTATATATATATATATATATATATATATATATATATATATATATATATATATATATATATATATATATATATATATATATATAAAGTTTGTGTGAGCATTATGGTTGTGTCATCTCACTACTTTTGATAAATTTTCATTGTAAAGCATCCATGTGGAGATTTTAAAAACTTTTGGTTTTTTTAGCCATTAACTCATACTCCCTCCGTCCCTAAATTATCGTCCTACTTTCCTTTTTCGTTCGTCAAAAAATAATTGTTAACTTTGAAACTTACCTTTTTAGAACATCACTTTTATCACTTTACCCTTACTTTTTCACTCTACTTTAATTATATGCCACATACACATGAACATTAAAGGAAACTACACATTAAATCAATATAAATAATCAAGTCAATTGTTTTTTCTTAAACTGTGTGCCGGGTCAACTAGGACGATTATTTAGGGACGGATGGAGTAATAATTATTGATAAGAGGTATTAGTATTATTATATATAACTTCTTCTTTTGACAATAGTAGAAGACTTATATTTAGAAACTTTTACTACTAATATTACTTCTAACCAATGTGAGATAAAACTCTTCGGGCTTGTTTGTTAGTTGGAGAAGGATAAGCAGTATTATTAATCACAGTACTATTAGCGCCATCACTATATATTAATCCTCACTTGTATATCGGGGGTAGTTTTGAAATTACAAATGCTAATCCCTTTTTTTTTGTGAGGGCGCTAATAATACCACCCTTCCCCTTGATATTAATAGTGAGGGGATAAAGACTTTATCCGGATAACTCGTTCTATTAGTCCCAACCACCTATTGCGTACCAAACATGAGACACCTCGGCTTATTAATCATATCTGGTCTTAATCATGACTACCAAACGGCACCGAAAGGTGAGATATTACTTCTAATGACTCATTTCTAACACCATACTTTAAACATTGATATCTTATTCATCAAAAACTTGATTTGAACAAATAAATATATCATTTCGATGCTCGTGTTGAGTAGAACATATTTGCACAATTACTTTTGTCAACAAACAAATGACACGTAAAGAAATTTGTGCCTCAAGTTGCACAATTTCTTTCACTGAAAACACTATTTTTTTTAACAAGTATTATACTTTAAGTCTTTATATCTTATTCATCCAAAACTCGATTTGGTCAAATAAATATATCATTTCGATACTTTCACCGAGTAGAACACATTAATTAGCACAATTACTTTCGCCAACAAACAAATGACACGTAAAGAAATTTGTGCCTCAAGTTGAACAATTTCTTTCACTAAAAACACTAATTTTTCAACAATAAAAGAGATGCATCCCTCATTTGTTAGAAATTGATGTTGGTTTTAAAATATTATTATTAAGTACCAATAGAAGACTTTAATCATACATTGGTTGAAAAGTGATGTTGGTTTTTAAAGTCATTTAATAAAAGACTTATACAATTATTACCAATAGAAGATGTATATCTCACATTGGTTAGAAAATAATGTTGATTTTAAATTATTTTATATTATTATCAATAAAAGAGATGTATAACACATTGTTTAAAATATTAGATTTTAAAGTCTTTAGACTAAAGACTTTCACTTTTTACAAGAGATGTGATGTGCATATTTTGGATCCGCCTCAATGGCCCATAAATTAATGCTATTAATTGGAACATTGAATTATTTTGATATTATGAGGATATATACCAATGAAAGGCGTGTGAACCATTGTGGCTGGAAATCGAACAATGAACAATGAAAACATGCTAAATGTAATTTAAATACAAAATAAAATACAATATTTACATTGTTGTATTGTCTTTAATTAAAAATTATAATGCTACAATTACATTGAAACCCACTATAATGATGCATATTATGCTGCACTACACCGATGTATGTAATTAAATATGTTTTGCGTTCGCAACCGTATTAAATATGTTTGGGATCTTTCCCGGTATTTCGTTTAAAATTATTAATCATGAAAATTACTATTTAGCATAAAGTAACTTAAATGCGATTAAATCACCAATTATGACGTGCAATATATGATATTATGATAATGCACATATATATGATATTACTCATGACATTTGCTCCATCGTGGTCGAGCTCACTATACGAGCCTTAACAAGCAATAACTACTCAGAGATCTGAGCGACCAGAATGAGCATACCATATGTCGGCCTGCCCGAGAGCCAACAATACTGGCCAGTGATACTTCTCGACTTCAAGATAAACCCTCGCATTCGAGAAGTAAGGGGCTACACCAAGGAAGGTTAAGCATGATACGCTCCTTCTCGGAGCTACACTGTACTTTATGCCCGAGCACGCTATTACTATGGCTGAGCATCACTATTAGATTTTTCTCTATGTACGCATATGTCCTTTGCTCGCCGCTCGAGTTTACTCGCGACTGTGCTCTATATTGTCCTCCCGCTCGAGTTTACTCGCGGTTGAGTTGTACACCGCGCCTGTATGCACTTATACTCCCCGCTCGAGTTTACTAGCGGTTAAGTTGTACACAACACCTATCTACGCTTATGCTCTCCGTTCGAGTTTACTTGCGATTGAGCTCTACATTGTCCTCCTGCTCGAGTTTACTTGCTGTTGAGTTATACATCGCGCTTGCCAGCGCTTATGCTCACTGCTCGAGTTTACTCGTGGCTAAGCTCTACATTGTCCTCCCACTCGAGTTTACTCGTGGTTGAGTTGTACATCACGTCTACATGCGCTTATACTCCCCGCTCGAGTTTACTCGTGGCTAAGCTTTATACTATCATCCCGCTCGAGTTTAGTCACGGTTGAGTTGTACACAGTGCCTACCTACGCTTATGCTTCCCGCTCGAGTTTACTAACGGTTGAGCTCTATATTGTCCTCTCGCTCAAGTTTACTCACGGTTGAGTTGTACACAAAGCCTACATGCGCTTATGCTCCCTGCTCAAGTTTTCTCGCGATTGAGCTCTACATTGTCCTCCCGCTCGAGTTTACTCGCAGATGAGTTGTACACTGCGCCTGCCTGCGCTTATGCTCCTCGCTCGAGTTTACTTGCGGCTGAGTTCCATACTGTCCTCCCGCTCGAGTTTACTCACGGTTAAGTTGCACACAGCGTCTGCTGCGCTTATGCTCCCCGCTCGAGTTTACTCGCGGCTGAGCTTCACATTGTCCTCATGCTCGAGTTTACTTACGGTTGAGTTGTACACCGCATCTGCGTGCACTTATGCGCCCTGCTCGAGTTTACACGCGGCTGAGCTCTACATTGTCCTCCTGCTCGAGTTTACTCGTCGTTGAGTTGAACACTGCACCTACTCGCGCTTATGCTCCCCGCTCGAGTTTACTCGTGGCTGAGCTTCATACTGTCCTCCCGCTCTAGTTTACTCACGATTGTGTTGTACACCGCGCCTGCATGCGCTTATGCTCCCAACTCGAGTTTACTCGTGGCTAAGCTCTACATTCTCCTCCTGCTCGAGTTTACCCGCGGTTGAGTTGTACATCGCGCCTACCTACCCTTATTCTCCCCGCTCGAGTTTACTCATGGCTGAGTTTCATACTGTCCTCCCGCTCGAGTTTACTCGCGGTTGAGTTATACACAGTGCCTACATGCGCTTATGCTCCCTGCTTGAGTTTACTCACGACTGAGCTCTACATTGTCCTCATGCTTGAGTTTAATCGCGGTTGAGTTGTACACCGCGGCTACCTGCGCTTATGCTCCCTGCTTGAGTTTAATCGCGATTGAGTTCTACATTGTCCTCCCTCTCGAGTTTACTCGCGGTTGAGTTGTACACCGCGCCTACCTGCGCTTATGCTCGCTATCTTTTTAAAGATAGTCCCTCTCGCGAAGTCGAGTAAAAGGACTTGACCTTGGCCGAAATGGCGTTCTGTTTGCTAGCTTTTTAAAGGTAGTCCCGCTCGCGAAGTCGAGTAAAAGGACTTAACCTTGGCCCAAGTGGCGTTCTGTTTGCTTGCTTTTTAAAGGTAGTCCCACTCCCGAATTCAAGTAAAAGGACTTGACCTTGGCCCAAGTGGCGTTCTGTTTGCTAGATTTTTAAAGGTAGTCCCGCTCCCGAAGTCAAGTAAAAGGACTTGACCTTGGCCCAAGTGGCGTTCTGTTTGCTAGTTTTTTAAAGGTAGTCCCGCTCGCGAAGTAGAGTAAAAAGACTTGACCTTTGCCCAAGTGGCGTTCTGTTTGCTATCTTTTTAAAAGTAGTCCCGTTCACAAAGTTGAGTAAAAAGACTTGACCTTCGCCCAAATGACGTTCTGTTCGCTAGCTTTAATTTTTAAAGGTAGTCCTGCTCGCAAAGTTGGGTAAAAGGACTTGACCTTGACCCAAGTGGCGTTTTACTTGCTATAGAGCGAAACTTATATAATCAAGTTATAAGGCTCACTAGTTAATCAAAATTACTATGGCGGTCAAAAGCGACCAAAGTTGTGACTCATCCCAACACTTTTGTTAACTTATCTACCAAGATGAAAGTGATTAAGCTTCGGCCTTCCCGAGAAATTAAAGAGAATCATGAGCGAATAGTACTCCTTACCCTCGAGATGATTCTCAAAGAATAATAAGTACTAGGGGGCTACTGATGTGCATATTTAATTTGGATCCGCCTCAATGGTGTTTGGGCCTCGTTTAATGACCCAATGTATTATAAGTCATCAAAAGAGAGAGTGCCCTCTCTATGAGCTAGAGAGGGTTATTTATACTTGAGGGAATGGGTTCAGCCCGTTGCGCATTACACACGCATTTGGGGGATACGCGCCTTCTCTTTCATAGTGTATGATAAACACGTCGGAGGGTTTTTGTTGGCGGGGGCCCTCCCCGCTGACTCACGATGTTTATTTTACAGATAATATAGTCAGATATCCACTAACGACGACACTGTGACTGTTGGACGGCAACTCCGGCGACCCACGTCTACCGCAACCTTCGGCACTCGGTATGATGCTTTTTTGGATACATCAAGATGTATCTCACATTGGTTAAACAATATTTTACTATCATTACCAAATACCAATAGAAGAGATGTATCCCACATTAGTTAGAAATTGTATATTTATTTAAAAATATTATTATTAATTTCCAATTGAAGGGATATATCATGCATTGGTTATAAAGTGACGTTGGTTTTCAAAATCTTTTGATACAAGACTTTTACCATTATTACCAATAGAAGATGTATATCTCACATTGATTAAAAAATGATGTTTATTTTTAATTATTTTAGATTATATAAAATATTTTTACTATTATTAGCAATAGAAGATATATATCACACATTTGTTATAAATTGATGTTGATTTTAAATTAATATTATTACCAATAAAAGTGATAAATCTTACATTGGTTAAAAGTGATGTGATTTTAAAAGTCTTTAAATAAAAAGACTTCTATTTTTATCATCAATAAAAGAGAAGAGGAGATGTATCTCATTATATAGAAAAAGATGTTGGTTTTAGATTTTTTTTAGATAAAAAACTTCTACTACTATTACCAAATGATCATGAGACGTATTCTACATTGGTTAGAGAGTGATGTAGGTATTAAAAGTCTTTTTATTAAAGACGTAATACCAATAGAAAAAATATGTATTTCACAATGATTAGAAAAGTGATATTAGTTTAAAATGTTTTTAGATAATGTATATCACATTGGTTACAAAGAGATTCACATTATTTAGAAACATATATTGGTTATAAAATTTATAGATAAAAGAATTTTTATACTATTATCAATACAAGAGATGTATCACACATTGTTTACAAAAATATTTTGGTTTCAAAACTATTTAGATAAAATACTACTACTATTATTATTTTTATGTTATTACCAATAGAAGAGATGCATGCCACATTGTTTAGAAATAGATGTTGATTTCAAATTTTTTATATAAAATACTATTATTATTACTATAGAAGAATGTATCTCACATTTGTTAGAAATTATTGTTGGTTTTAAAAATACTATTATTACCAAAAGAAAAGATATATACCACATGGTTAGAAAGAGATTTTGTTTTAAGTCTTTAGATAAAAGTCTTAAACTTTTATTACCAATAGAAATAGAAAAGACGTATATCACATTGTTAGAATATGAATAATGATTTTAAAAGTCTCAAAATAAATATTTTAATATCATAAAATTTAAGGTGTCTACTAACGCAGATATGTTAAAAAGCTTTTATTTGGACGGAAATTTATTTTTCTTTTCATTTAAGACAATGATGATAAAAATTGTACAATATTATTTTTATAACTACTATTACTATTGCTATTATTTTTTATAACAATAATACTATTATTATTCTCAAGCATTCATGTGTAACTCATTGTTTCTCAAACATTACCTATTAATAATATGTATTACGGAGTAATAATTAATACAATAATGAGATATTAATCTCTACTATTAATCTCTTCTATTGTTAATAGTAAAAGTCTTATATATATAAAAATTTACAACCAACATTACTTTCAAACCAATGTGGGATACAACACTTCTATTAGTAATAAAATGTTATATTTTGAATCTAATGACTTTTAAAACCAAAATTAATTTATAACAAATATGAAATACATCTATACTAATATTACCAATAGAAAATATGTATATTAGATTGATTATAAATTGATGATAGTTTTGAAAGTATTTTGATAATTTTTTTTACTTTTATCACCATAGAATAGATATATTTTACATTGTTTCGAAAAAGATGTTAGTTTTAAAAATCTTATATTAAAGATTTTTACTCGTATTACTACTAAAAGATATGTATGTCACATTGTTTAAAAATAAATGTTGGTTTAAAAAGTTTTTAGATTAAAGATTTTTTGTTACAAATAAAATAGATGCATGTATCTCACATTGGTTACAAAGTATTCTACTATTATTATCAATAGAATGGATGTATCCACACATTTGTTATAAATTAATATTGGTTTTAAAAATACAATTATTACTAATAGAATATATGTATCATACATTTGGTTTAGGGTAATGTTGTTTTTCAAAATCTTTAGATATAAGACTTCTACCATTATTACCAATAGAAGATGTATATCTCATATTGGTTAGAAAATTATGTTGATTTTAATTTTAGATAATCGACTTTTACTATTATTACTAACTAGTTTTACACCCGTGCGATAAACGCACGAGCAAAAATATTTTTTTAATTATATAATATTCAAGCAAAACAAATAAGAAAATCAAAATCAAAAAAATAAATTAAGAAAAGTAATGTTTGAGGCAACTACTTAAATATAAATACATCATTTTATTGGTAATATTATATATTTTTAAAAATTTCTTTATACACAACATTTGTTGTTTTATTTGTTGGCTTTCCATCTTCATCATTATTAATAATGGTAGAATGGATGTATCCACACATTATTATCAATAGAATGGATGTATCCACACATTTGTTATAAATTAATGTTGGTTTTAAAAATACAATTATTACCAATGGAATATATGTATCATACATTTGGTTTAGGGTAATGTTGGTTTTCAAAATCTTTAGATATAAGACTTCTACCATTATTACCAATAGAAGATGTATATCTCATATTGGTTAGAAAATTATGTTGATTTTAATTTTAGATAAACGACTTTTACTATTATTACTAATAGAAGAGATGCCCCACATTGATTAAAAAATGATGTTGGTTTTAAAAGTTTTTAGATAAAAGACTTTTATTTTTATTATCAATATAATAAAAGATATGTATTCCACATTATATAGGAAGAGATGTTGGTTATAAAATTTTTAAAATAAAAGACTTCTACTATTATTACCAAATGAGGATATGCATTCCACATTGGTTAGAGAGTTAAACTTATTTTAAAAGTCTACCATTATTAACAATAGAATAGAAGTATTTCACATTGGTTAGAAAAATGATATTGGTTTAAAAAGTTTTTAGATGATGTATCTCATATTGGTTACAAAGAAATGTATCTGACATTATTTAGAAATGAGTATTGGTTATAAAAGTCATTAGATAAATACATTTTTATGTTATTACCAATAGAATATATGTATCCACATTCTTTAGAAATGGATATTGGTTAAAAAATCTTTTATCTACTATTATTATTACTAATATAAAATATGTATACCACATTGTTAGAATGTGGTGTTTGTTTTAAAAGTGTTTAGATAAAAGACTTAAACTTTCATTATCAGTACAAATAGAAAATAAATATCTCACATTATTTAAAAATGAATTATGATTTTAAAAGTTTTTTTTAACAAAAATACTTATAATATTATTATCAAGTTAGATGTTAATTTTAAAATTTTTTAGATCAAAGAGTTTTACTATTATTACTAATACAAAATATGTATCTCACGTTAGTTAAAACTTATGTTAATTTTAAAAGAATTTAGGTAAAAAAATAATTTAATATTTGTAATAATAGAAAAAAAAATTAAAATCATAAAAGAGATTAACAATCTAATTATAATGTTCAAAAAGTTAAATTATTATTAATATATATATATATATATATATATATATATATATATATATATTATATCACGTAACGGTGTAAAACATGAGCTAAATAACTAATAATGAGTAAAAATTATGTGAAAAGTAAAAAAGAGAATATGCTAGGGCTCTACTTTCATTATGTATCCATATTTAATTTAGACTAATGATTAGTAATAATTTATAATCCATCCTTTAATTTATACTTTTTGATTCTCTTGCAGGCGTACTTTCACGACTATTCATCAAATCCAACCACTATAAAAAGACTTTCACGACTGAAGCAATATGCACATCACATTCACATCCATAGACACACAAATAGGTACACACAGAGATCAAGAAAGCAAGAGTCCGGAAAATGGTAACTAGCTAGCGAGTATTAATTCTCTTGCATGCCTACTTTTTGTAAATGACAAATATATTTTTTGTTTGACGGATCATTCTTATTCGATTCATCGTATATTGGTGGGTTGAGTTATGAGAGAGTGAGACTCTGTCATACAAATTAAAATCGGTAATATGGTGTTACTTGAAACTTACTCTTTTCGATTACTGACATTTGTTCATATATTATATATACAGTCTGCAGATTTGGAGGTTGATGGACCATGGGGTGGTGAAGGTGGAAATAAATGGGAATATGTACCAAAAGGTTCGATAGATAGTATCTTCATTACATATGGTGAGGTTATTAACACCATCCGCTTTACGAGTCAAGATGGATCCGGTAATTTCGAAATTTCCCCCCAATTCGGCAACCATGAGGGCGGCAAAATTGCTGAGGTTACCAATATATTTGTTCTAGCTCATACATAATCCCTCTGTACTGGGAGAAGAGCCCACTATTTCATTTTGAGATGTTCGCTTAAAGAAGTAATTTTCAAAAACTAAAATATAAAAATGTCATCTTGTTACTAATGAGCTACTAAAAGTGTCATTTTCTTAAAACGTTTGGACTTTCAAGCGGATTACACACGAAACGGAGGGAGTAGTAATTAATTATCGACTAATTACCTTGCTTATAAAAAATTCCTTATAATGGTACTAACTATCGATCCTGTGTTAATGCATTTGCACAGATTATTATCGATCCTAAGGTCGAGAAGTTGGATGGTATTACAGGCACGTTTGGTAGCTTCGCTAGCGTGCTGGTAGTAACATCACTCTCTTTTACCACGAACAAGGGGACAACTTACGGGCCTTTTGGAAACGCAACGGGAACTGCTTTCTCATCAAAAACGTTGTTCAATGATCGAATTATCGGTGGGTTTTATGGTCGTTCTGGTGCGTACCTTGATGCTATCGGGGTCTATTATCTACAGCCTATACCAAAACTAATTATTGATGGTCCATGGGGTGGGAATGGTGGAAAAGAATGGTACTATATACCCAAAGGTCCGATATGTGGAATGTCTATTACATATGGTGATGTTATTAACACCCTCCGCTTTACGAGTAAAGATGAATTCGGTCATTTCGAACATTCCCCCCAATTCGGCGACCATGAGGGCGAAAAGGCCAAGGTTACCAATATATTTGTTCTAGCTCATATATAGTAATGAATTATCTGCTAATTACCTAGCTTTAAAAAAAATCTTATAATGGTGGTACTAACTAAATTTCTAATATTATGTGTTCATGCATTTGCACAGATTGATATCGATCCTACGGTCGAGAAGTTCGATGGTATTACAGGCACGTTTGGTAGCTTCGGTGACCTTCTGGCAGTAAGAACACTCTCTTTTACCACAGACAAGGGGACAAGTTTCGGGCCTTTTGGTAAGGAAAACGAACTAGGAGTTAATTTCTCATCAAAAACACTGAACAATGATCATATTATCAGCGGGTTTTATGGCGGCTCTGGTTCGTACCTTGACTTTATCGGTGTCTATCTAAAGCCTCTTCCACGGGGCTCTGAACAGCCAGGATTGGTGCAATCGGTGTCTGTCTAAAGCCTCTTCCACGGGGCTCTAAACAGCCAGGAAACTAATGATCAAAAGTTGTATGATTTTACAATACACAACGGTGGAGCTTGCAAAATAAAGAGTGGAAAGACGTATGATTTTCCAAGTATGGTATTTCTTCTTAAGTATTTTGATTTTGTAATCTGCTTTGTTTTTGTTTTTGTTTTGGTTGTTGATTCAAAGCTTCTGTTGTTAATGCACCTTTACTACGTACTTTGGTGTATGAACTATGCCCTTTAAATTTGTAATGCCGTTCTTCAGAAGTAAGAACTATGCACCTTTAGTTCTGTTGTTAATAAACATAAATTTACTTTTTTACCCTTTCAAGATGCTATACATTCCATATCATTTGCCTATATTATTAGCACGAGCTCTATCTCGTAATATCATTTGTCTTTCTTTAATACTGTCAAAGTAGATTGTAACGGCTATACATGAAGCATATATATTCAATCTCGAAGGAATCTGTTGTCCATCCTATGAATATATGACGTGTCAACTAATGTTTTTCACATTGTTGAAAAAAGCATCACCGATGTAACTGTAGATTTGATCTTATGTGGAAGTAAGTAATTAACACCCTCAATCATATGTGTCAACTTTTCTCTGTACATTCACATTCAATTGAAATGGACATCTTCAATGCAAATGTTGAGTTGATCTTTCGTGACATGCATCTCACCACTAAAATAAAATTTGACACAAAAATTAAAAACAAAAGAAAAGAGAATAAGCAAAAGAAAGAGTTTTAAAAAGGAAAATGATGACGATAACGTATCCACACCTTTAAGTAAAGATGTAAACAAATCAAATATTTTGATTCGATTTGATATTCGTATTCGAATATAAATATTTGTATTGGAATTTGAATACGGTTTTTTATTGATTCAATAAGCATTCGAATTCGAATATGAGCCCACGGTATTTGATTTGAGTATTCGTGAATATTCGAATAATATATATATATATATATCCTTATTTATCATTTAATTAGGATTTTGACTTGTTAAGAAATAAATATATATTTAATAAAAATATATACTTGTTGATACTTATTAGTTAAATATATATCTCGAATGTATTGGGTGTTACTCCATATTATTTAGAATGATATTATACAACTTTTTTTAAAAAATAAATATTAAGAGAGATTGTGTGCAAAAAAAGAATTAATCAAATTTTGTTTTAAAGAAATAAGAAATAAAATTTCGAATCAAATACTAGAATAGTTTTGAATAATTTGAATATCTATTTCAAATCAAATATGTATCAATTTTAATATTTGAATAAAAAAACGAATACAAATATTCGAATAAGCCTCATGCATTTCCTTTAACCATAAAAAGACAATTTCCTCATACATTTGCAAGGTTGGAAGCGATACACCAAATCAAGAAGCCATTGTTGGAAGTCTTGCTCTTGAGAGACATTTGGAGCTTAACCTTTTGCTGCAAATTTCTCTCTTGAAGTCTTGTTCTTCATCTAAATCAAAGCCTTCCTTGAAGCCTAAACACTGCAACAAAGTCCTACAAGCAAACCAAACATAAATCAACCAACAAAACAATAATCAAAACCTTCTCTTCTCAAAGAAGCTAAACACAAGATAAACACACCCACAACCATAGCCTAAACACTATATTTCCAACCCACCAAAGAGCATATCAAAGTCTTCAATCCAAGTCTTCATCTTTATTTTTCTTTGGTTGAAGTTGTAATACCCCGATAATTTTAATTAAAAATATTAATTCTTGTTAATTAAAATTATAATTGTTTTTAACCTATTTAATTAATACTATGATTGTTTTGAGTTAATCTGATTGTATTGGACCTATTTAATAATTAATTGGATTGGGTCGGGCTAGACCCACTTTTGACTAAGACTTTAATACTAATTCCCAATTATTATTAGTTAATTAATTTCGGTCCAGTTAACTTTAGGATTTCGGTTTAGGGCTAGAAAACCTAGTAGGGTTTTATATAAATAGAATGTTGAGAGGAGAGGAAACCCTTTACCACATAATATTTTCCTAGCGGCTAAGAGAGAGAAGGTGAGAGAGAAGAAGAAACCGGCGGCCGGAATCACACAGTGAGATAGAGAACCAAACATTTGGAGGTAATACTCTAAATTATTGAGTGTGTTTTCGTGTGTGTGTATGTTTTGTGTGTGTCTGTGTGTGTAGATGATATATATATATATATATATATATATATATATATATATATATATATATATATATATATATATATATAATAGTGTGTGTAATGTATATATAATAGAGATACAAAACAGTATGTTTTCGTGAGTGTGTGTTTTGTGTGTGATTTTTATATAAAATGTTTATACAACTGTGTGTATAACGTGTGTGTGTGTGTGTTTTATATGTGTAACAATGTGGGTCTTCCTTGATTATATATAAATGTAACAGGTTAGTAACATTATTTTGCTACTATAGAGAAACAATAGGATGGGTTAGGAAAAATAAATTATTTTTTTTACAAAAAGAGTTTGTATAACTATGATTAAAATTTAACTATTAATTATTAATAGTTATTAATGCAACGTTGATCGAATGTAATTAGTAATTGTGAATATTATTGATTTTAGATTCGGGCAAACGCGCTTAGGGTAATCGTGCGTGTTAAGGAAAACTTTTCTACGTATTTCGAGGTAACGGATTATACCTCATTTAGGTCATTTGAATCTTCATTCTATACTGTTAGGCTTCCACTATTTCTTTGATTAATGCCTTTCTTTTGAAATGTGTGCCGATTTTGTATCGGTTTTTGATTTTGGACTCCGTCGAGTACGTTTATTTGCTTACTCGTAACTATGCTCCTTGTTAAATCTCACATACTTATCAAGTCTCATGTGAGATACCTATTTGATACATAATGTGCTTATCGTTTATAGCAATTTTGTAAAATGTATTTGATTATTTAAAAGTTCCTACCTTGATCATTAAGTCAAACAACCTAATCACGGGTAAATGTGACCTTTCGATATACCTAGTTACGGGTTAATGTGACCTTTTGATTTATCTAGTCACGTGTTAATGTGACCTTTCGAAACCCTTTAACCACTAGACATGTGGTTAATTGTCCGGATATACCCTTTAGAAACATTTACCCTTATGGGTCTTTAGAATCTTTCGGAACATTGTTCGAACATGTCTTTAACCGCTTATGTGATCTTGGCATCTATGAGTCGTCCGTTGTTTCCAGCTGGTATGGGACGGTTGGCGAAAATTAGACTACTCGAGTCGTCTTTTGTTTTATTATCATTCATTTGGAATCCTAAATATTTATCTGTGAATCGTCCATTGTCGCCAGCTGGTATATGACAGTTGGTGACAATTGGATTACTCGAGTCATTTGTTGTATCTTTATCCTTCACTTGGAATCCTGAAAATATATTTGAAATTTGAATATTTGAACTTTGACTATTTGACTTTCACATTATAGATATTTGAACTTTCGATTTTGATTCGTTGATTTATTTCGGTCAACTCCTCCTTAGTAATCGGAGGGGTTGTATATGAACTTGCTGAGCATTGTTTGCTCAACCTTTCTTATTCTTTCTCTTCCAGGTGACATTTAGCTTGACTAAATGAATGAAGATGGTCAAAGAAGTTTTAGACATTTATAATTCATTCGTACTTCAAAAATTTTATTGAAGATACGCCACAAATTAAATATCTCCCTACTAGGCAAAGGAACAGCGCAGATAGCTTACGTCGTAAGTAATCCATGTCATCCTCCCAGTGCAGCGTGAAGGCCCGGGGAGGACAGTCAAATCAAAAGTTACTCCATCATAAAAACCTGGAGTAGCGCTGCGAGTAGTGCGAAATAGCTCCCGGATGGTCATGTACGGACGCCTCCTGTGAGAAGGCACGACAATCAGACGAGAAGGTGCCACTCCCAGCATTGCATATAATTCTTCGTAAGTGGGGCACATTTCATTCATACCAAAGTTAAAAAGATGGTCCCGAGGAGAACAAAACCTGGAGGCTCCCCTCAGCATGTCCCAATTTATGATGACATTCCTCCAGGATAACAGGCACCTGAATCCAAAAATGTGATCAAACCAATCACACTCGTTTGACCGCAGGGAGAGGATCCAAAAATCCAAAGCATTCTCGTAAATTTCTATCTCTAATGCTATATGAATTCATGCGGCCATTTGTAAAAAGAGATGCAAAGGATTATAAGGCAAAAGAGGCAATGGCTGAGCAGAAGAGAGCTTAAAAGGTCGCGAGAAGAAAGGGCTAATGAACTTGTGAAGAGGCAGGCCATTCCCCATCCGCTTTTATACCAAAGATTCAAGAAACAGACATTTCTGAGCACAGTACATGAACAGTGCTGAACATGGATTGAACATAAAATACCTATAACGCCACCATAAGTCCCTTCGGCGCCATTTGCCAAGAGCCCCTTTCACCATCCTCGTTCGGTATCTGGTTTTTCGACCATTGGCTAGCGTGTGTCGATCACAAGAAAATTGAAGAAGCTAAAAAGGAGGGCTACGCACACAAGCGACGACCTATTATATGCCCAGGAAACAGGAGAAGGCGGCTGCCTTTCCCTCCCCGTGTATCACTAGAAAAGCCCGCTCAAGCCTGAAGGCATCCAAGACTAATGTGCTCGAGACAACTGGCTCCTGTCAAGACCACCACCCATGACCCAAGGACCCCTTGTGCCACCAGCTCTGTACACTCGACCTCTGCCCCGATTGCGGCTTGACCCGACATCCGCATCATCATCATCACCATCTCGACGACTGGTCTGCCGCACTGTGTCGCTCCCCCTTCAGGAAAATTCGTCAGCAAGCTTTTGATAAAGCTTGCTAATACTGAAGAAGCACCGCATCAGCCTCTTGTAGGTAGACACGTTCACCTAAAAAAAAAGTGAGACAACAAAAAGAATATATTAGTCTCCAAGAAAAAATAGACATTCATATAAAAAAGAAAAGAAACATGATGAATAAAAAGATATGTTTGCATGATATAAAAAAAGGGAGAAGGAAATAAATGTAATGGTAAATGTGTCTACCGAACGGGCCTGTTCCGGGACCCGACGCTCCTCAGGGATCTCAACATCTAGAAGAACCTCCTCTACCATATGACCGCCCCACTGATACTGGAAGGTAGAGAAGATGTCATCAGGCTCAGTGAACTCCAGATTCTCGTCGAGAGATAAAATAGAAGGCCCTGGTCTAGCAGAGGCCTCAGAATGCCGTCTGGGCGCAGCAGGAGCAGGGAAAGGTGGATGGAGCACTGACCTCAAGAAATCCTCATACGCCATAATCGGAAAATCTGTCGTTGGCATGAATTTCGGCAGTGCGATACTGCTCGGCCGGTCGGCTCTATCACCTAAAAAGGGGGCCGAGGAGGCACCACTGGAGGTACTAAAATCGACTGATGCTGGCGATTAACCCGCTCGCCCATATATAAGGAATCTACCATAATGAATACCATCAGTATCCGGCAGCGGCTCAATCCCAAGGCAATAGCATAATGCCCCTCCAGTCCCTCCCAAGGAAGGAAGTGCACCGCAGGACTCGAGCTAGTGATCCGCCTCCCCGCACTCGTTCCTTCTTTTTACAACCGCCCGGGTTGGCCGAACCTCGTTCTCATCAATGGATGCATACTGGCCGGTGGACACGTTGATGGAGATGACCTGACGTGAAATGAAAAAATGAAAAAGCCCAGACCTGCAAAGAAAAGAAAAAGAGGAGAAATTTTGTCAGTAATAAAAAATGTATGCCGCGAAAAAAAATGAAAAAAAAATAATAGTAAAATAAAAAAAGCAGCAAAAGCAGGAAAAGACATATACCTCCCACACCGGCGCAAATCCATTTAAGGTCGGCGAGTCATTCCAGCAAGCCCTTTCCATGGAAGCATATAATTCGACCAGGCCCGCCTGCCCCCAATCATAGGAAGGGATCTGCCCGAAATCAGCCAAGCAGGCTAGGACGGAAACCCTCAGGGTGGTAGAAGAGTTGGCGAAAAGCGACGTGCAGAGAAAGAAAAATAAAAATGCTCTAGCCACGTGAGTCATTGCGACAATGTCATTTTCTGGCACCCGCCAAGCATTGTCGAGGAGCCAGTGTCGCACGTTGCCAATGAAAATCGCGTGCGTCTATTTAAATTCCGGCTCGAAGCCCAGGAGGTCCACCACCTCCTCTAGACGCCAACGGAGAGTATAGTCAGGAGCCAGAGTCTCCCCGATACTGGTAGGAAGGCCAGTAATAGCGGCAAAGTCACAGGGGGTCATGGTCGCCTCCCCCTAGCTAAAGTGAAAGGTGTGGGTGGTGTCCCACCAATAGTCCCGTAGCACATCAAAGATCGGCATGTAGCTCGTGAAGGGACGAAAAACATGAAGGAAGGCGCTGAAGCCAGAACCCTCCACCAGGACCTGTGCCGCCTCGGGCAACATGTCGTAAATCTCCCTTACATTAGTACAAGAAACCTGGACCCTCTGGAATGGCCTGCGGAACTGAAAAAAAAAGAGAAGTGGGTAAAAGGTTGGACACATGAGTGTTCTGATCGCGAAGAATGTTGCCCCAGTCGTCCGTAGAATATCGGTATTTGATCTTATTCCGGATCAAAGGAGGAAATTCCTTCCTCCTTCCGCCAGATTCTGGGTGCATAGGAGCCTTCCTCTTCCTGGATCGCGACGAAGAAGCCATCTACTAGAGAAAACACTTAAATTGGTGGAAGAAAAATGAGAAAATGAGCAAAAATGGAGAAGAAAACGAAACAAGCAGCAATAGCGTTGGAGGATTTGCTGAAGAAAGAAAACGAAGAAGAAAGGAGCAATAGCTCCCTTCCTTTCTCTCCCGTCACTAATAATGGGGAGAAAAAAGGAATTTTTCCTTTTTCCCCCTCCAAAGTTTGAAGCTGCGACACTTAAGTCCCAGGTTCCAAAAGTTGCAAAATGTCCCCAAAGCTTAACGGAAAGTTAACAAAAGTAATTTTGTTAACCAAATTTGACGGCCATCCATCCGAGGGCAAAGGAAAAGTGATATCTCCAGCAGATCAGCCGCAAAATAAGCAGAAAGGCCAAGAAAAAAAAGAAAAAAAAGAGAAGTACCTAGCTTGAAGAAGTGAAAGTGGCAGAAATATCAAAATCAGCTGAATCTGCAGCAGCCACCCAAGCATGAAAAGGTAAGAAAGGTAAGATATTCTTATCCTACTTTCAAATAATAAATAAATAAATAAATAAAATAAAAGTCTTTTTCAAGTTTTGCTTTTGAAAAACAAATAAAAAGAGGAATATGGAAAAACAAAAAAAAGAGGAATATGGAAAGAAAAAAAAAGAGGGATATTGAAAAAAAGAGGAATATAGAAAAACAAAAAAAAGAGGAATATGGAAAAGAAAAAAAAAAGAAAGGAAGGGAAAAAGAAAAATCTTTTTTGCCGTATCTGGCGATAGATTTTGATCGGTTGGATACAGTTTTCGGAAAATTTGAAGAAAAATCCTTTTTGCTGTGCTTGGCGACATATTTTGATCGGTCGAGTGCAGTTTTCGAAAAAATTGAAACTTTTCTTATTGTGTTTGGCGACAAGGTATTGACCGGTTGAGCACAATTTTCGAAAATTTCTCTTAACATATTTCGATAACAGGTATTGACCAGTTGAAATATGGTTTCTGAAAAACTTAAAAATCTTCATACAGATTTGACAAACCGGTTTTGACCGGTTGAATACGCTTTTCGAAAAACATGAAAATCTTTTTCCAGTTGTGTTCTTGGATGGGTTTTTAACCCGAAGGACATGACATCCTCGTTGGTGGTTCGACTTGTTTTTGGCCTGAACTACGTTTTGGTCTGAGTTCCTTTATTAAGGATACGAGGCGCCTCTACACTAGTAGGTCCGACCATTAGAACATTTCATTGCATATCTGCTTAAGAACTACGATAACATGTTATAACTGACTAAATGTGCCTAGGCTATGGAGTTTGGTTAGCATGATAAACTTTTGCATTATAACTGTTACATATTGCATTCCTATCCTATTTTAATTTGAACGTAATTGGAGAGTCTATTGTTTATCAACGATGTTCGTCTACTCAGTAAGCCTCGGGTTACCCGTAGACTCTATCGTTGAGGGGCTCTGTAGACACCCCAATTTCGTACCCCTGATATGTGACTCTGACATGTGATATCAAGAACTGTTTAAACTTAACAAATGTCAAGTTACAGGAGTTAAAAATGCGAAAGGCAAAGCAGGATGCGCGAAACAGTAAAATGCGAGGGATAAAAGTGACAATTTTGAAAGACAAATAGTAGCTTGGCGTGGCCAAAAGGGCTGTCTGGTGCAGCGCCAAGAGAAGGTGGGTTCCGCGCCCAAAGTGCTACAGTCCCTCTCCTAGTTAACGCATTGTACAAGAATCAAAGGTTGGTGTACAAGAAATGTTAACGTACTGAAGGGATTTTTAATCCCGGATGTATCCCGTCGTCAACCTATAAATAAGTGCGTTGGGGTTCACTTCTGAAGAGACGGAAGAAATCGAAAGAAACACTGAAAGTTTTTCTCTGCGTCGTCCTAACGCTGAGATATAGTGAGTGAAGTGAGATAGGGAGTGGTTAGCCCATAAAGTTTTGAAACCCCGTCCAAACTCCGCCAAATCAAAAGCCCACCGGTTAAAAGTGATCCCTAGCCTTTTAGTTAGGTATCCACCTTATTTCCCCAACCCAAAAACCACAAAGTAAGCCGTTACTCTGCCCGAGTAAGTAGGCCGAAAACACAAAAAATAAGCCGTTATTCCGCCAAACCAAAAAGGCCAAAACCACCACAAATAAGCCATCATTCTGCCCGAGTGAGCGAGCCAAAACCACCAAAAATAAGCAGTCATTCTGCCCAAATCACAGTAACAACAGACAAAAAGACTCCGTCTCCACGAAGGACAGAGCGAGCACACTCCGCTCTAAAAGGTAATAGCCTTTAAGGGCGTTATTTTTTTATAAAGTTGTTCTTTAAATCTGGCCCAATGTAGAAAATATAAGCCGTTGTGTTGCCCGGATTTAGTTAGAAAATACTATGTAAAAGAGCCGTTATAATGGCAAAATATTTTTAAGTATATCTATAATTATTGTAAGGAGACGGCTGCAAGTCCGTAAATAATGTAGCCGCGGATGTATCTGTTTTTTTTATTTTCCTGTTTTTAAATGCTTTATTTATTTGCTAGATAAATATAACAAAAAGCATACTTTAGCCAAAAATCGCTTTTGAGACCGAAAGGGCGAGTTGGGTGCCTAGCATCTTCTCAACTCGTAACTTAGCCTCCGAACCCGTTTTATAATCTCTGGTTTTTCTTTTTTTTGGTTTTGCTTTATTTTTTCCTTAAAATAAAGATGACGACTCTATAAAACATTTTGGACACAGTGGGGCCTCGCAACACTTCTTTCTTACCCTTTTCCGTTTTCCCCTAAAAAAAGGAGAATGAGAATGAAAGGATGATGTATTCCCATATCCTGGTATCCCCTAAACAAGGGATAACTTGATGCGAGAAACCCAAAGCACCCATAGTGATCCGAAATAGGTCATAAGGCTATTTTCATAAAATCCATAGTGGGGGCGTCGCAATATCCTTTTTTGCATTTTTCCGTTTTCCCCTAAAAAAAGGAAAATGAGAATGAAAGGGTGATGCATTCCCATATCCTGGTATCCCCTAAACAAGGGATAACTTGATGCGGGAAACCCAAAGTTCCCGTATTGGATCAAAAATCCATTAAAGTCAACCGAGGCGCTTTCCAATGCGCTATTTTAGACAACACTCCTCTCGTACTTTTAATTTCGTCTTCCCCTAAACAAGGGAGAATGGAATGAGAGCAGTGGTGTCCCGCATCCTGCATACGCCGCACCCTATCCAAGGGCGCTGGGCACGGCGCATGCCGGCGACCCATAACTGGGTATTGGTATATATTGGGGGTAACTGGGTTTATTACTTGGTGAGGTATTTGGTAGGGATTTTGAGGAGGTATTTGGTAAGGATTTTGAGAAGGTAGGTTATTTGTGCGAGCTGGGTTTTGGTATATGTTGGAAGGATTGGGGGCGGCTGGGTTCATTCTTGGCTGCAGTATTTGGTAGGGATTTTGAGCAGTACCAGCCCTGCCATGAGGAAGGTAAGACCTAGGCCTTAGGCCCCCAAAAAATGCCAAAATTTTACTTCCTCCTTTTATATTAATTTTTTTTAAAAAAATTAAACCCTAAATTCTATTACAATTCGGTGACAGTGACGACTCTCCTCCATACAGCCTTCGGCGAGTCTCCAATTCCAAAGTCCAGGTCGGCAGCCCCTGCTCTCACTTTTCATAATTTCATTTTTCAATATAAAATTATTTAGTAACCTGTAACCTACAAATCTATTACCAATGAATATGATACCTATCACTATCAGCCTAAATGCCTAATAGCCTATCATTATCATCTTTTCAAATTTCAATTTTGGGTAATTTCGTTTAGTTTAGACTATTTAGAAATTAGAAATCATTAATGTTTAGATAATTATTCATTAGATGGGTATTGGGTTGGATTGTTTACACTTTACAGTTTACTTGTTTTGATTTCTTATCTTTGCTTCATTGCTTGAATTGATGGGTTTCTCTTTCTCTTTCTATTGATTATTGATTTTTAATTTTTTGCTTAATTGTTTATGAGTAGAATAGTAGAAATTAATTTTAATGAGTTTCTATTGAATTTTTGCTTGAATTTTGATGAGTTTTTGTTTTTTTTGAGTGATAATGGAACTTGAATTCTTTCTTGCAAATTGGCAATTATTGTAGGTAGACAAAATGTCATCACGAAAGTATCTTTCTGGAAATGAAAAAAGGAAGAAGAAGCTAAAGCAAGAACAATTAACGCAAGCTTTAAGTGGTTCTATTAACAAGTATTTTACATCTACTAAGTTGGGTGAAAGTGAAACCATTTCTATTGAAAATCCAGTGCTCGAAGAAGCGGTTAATGTAATTCCTAATGATCCCGTTGATAGTGACCATGGGCAAGGAGAAAGGGTCAATAGTGACATTCCTTCGGCTCAAGAAAACATTCAAGAACCCTTAGAACTAGACATTTATGATCCAAATTATTGGAAGTCAATTAATGATAAATTTATAGGTTTGTTGGTGGAAAAAGGGCCAATTAGAGTTGAAATTGAAGAGTCTGAATATCCAAGGGATGATTCATATAAGAAACGACATTTTTCAAATGTGCATTATACTCGCCGTTTGCCCAATGGAGAGAAACAAGATAGAAAATGACTTGTGTATTCAAGATCCTTTTATAAAGTGTTTTGCTTTTGTTGTAAGCTTTTAAAGAAAAGAAAAAGAAAAAAAAAGAAAAAAGAAAAGAAGGTGATTCTCAATTGACTAGTATCGGGTTTAGAGATTGGCATAATGTTGGAAGACTCAAACAACAAGTCAAACTGAACACAACTTTGTATGCAAACAATGGATTGATTCGGAGATGAGATTGAGGCGTAATCGACAATTGATAAAAGTGTGCAAGAACAAATTATGAGAGAGAAAGAACACCACAGGCAAGTTTTCATACAGTGATGGATGTTGTTAAAAGTCTTACAAAAAACAATTTGGCTTTTAGGGAAATAAGGAGAAGTATGAGGAAGGAAATGGAAATTTCTTAAGTATGATTGAAATGATTGCAGAGTTTGATCCTCTTATGTAAGAGCACTTACGACATTTTCAAAGTAAGGAAATTCAATATCACTACTTTAGCCACAAAATTCAAAACGAATTGATTCAGTTGTTAGCTAATGAGGTGAAAAGTGCTATCATTGAAAAGAAAAAAAAGGAAAAATACTTCTCGGTTATACTTGATTGTACACCTGATGTAAGTCATGAAGAACAAATCTCTTTACTCATTCGTTGTGTAAATGATACTGATTCTCCTGTTAAAGTTGCAGAGTATTTCTTGGGATTTATAAAAATTGATGATACAACTGGAATGAGGCTCTTTTCGGAACTTGAAAATGCTTTATCTCTGTTAGGATTGAACATTGAAGACATACGGGGGCAGGGTTATGATAATGGTGCTAATATGAAAGGGCATCGAAAAGGTGTACAAAGTAGATTGCTTAGCATCAATCCAAAAGCATTTTACACACCTTGTGGTTGTCATAGTTTGAATCTTGCATTGTGTGATATGGCAAACTCAACTCCTAAGGCTAGAAATTATTTTGGAGTGGTTCAACGTCTTTATACACTTTTTTCATCTTCAACAAAACGGTGGGACATATTGAAAAGGCATGTGAATGGTCTTACACTTAAACATTTGTCTCAAACTCGTTGGGAGAGCCACATTTAAAATGTTAAACCAATCAAATATAATGCCTTAAAAATCTAGAGATGCTTTGTTTGATTTAGCAAGTTCTAGTGAAGATCCCGAAACATCTAGTGAAGCAGAATCATTAGCCGTACATGAAGTTGGGAGCTTTGAGTTCTTGGTTAGCACAATGATTTGGTATGAAATTTTTGATGGAATATGCTTCTTGATAATTGACTTATCACCTTGCATATTCTATATATGTTGATTTGCTTGTTCCCATTACAGTGAGTCATCACTAGTGGCTAAAAGAATGTCTCAGATACCTAAGTAGCGTGGCAACTCGTGTGACATCACATAGGTCTTAGATTAGGTGCAACTCGATCGAGTCCTACCTTCCTACATGATGATCAAACAGGACAAGACTTCATATGCACTGCAGGCGACTTACGGCAAAGAATGTCAAAAAGTTTTCAAGAGACTCGTCACCGCCAGCATTTTGTCATAAGAAGATCGTAACATCTTGAAGACTCACCACCGCAGACATGCTACAAGTTGATTGTTCGCACCAGCCAGACATTAGTTCTCCGAAATGTAAGACTTGCTCCATCGGCCCGAACATCCTACCTAAGCACTGATTCTCGCACGTGCTACAGAGAAAAGACTAAAGTAATTCAAATCAAGACAAATATGTTCAAGCCTCATAAAGCCTGACATAGTTAAAGCTACAAGACTTTCTCTCACTCACGTGGTCTGATAAAGTCAAAAGAAACTACTTTATTGAACAGACCACCTGACAGTGCATTAGACATCAGACCTACTTTTCAGAGACTTATCAATACAGTCTGACAGACAACAAGTTCCAAGATCTACAAGACTAAATCTTTACCCAAACAGTCAAAGATCTTGTGGACAAAGATCTCTATCCGATAGACTTCAACAACTATATCTCTAAACTGATAGAAACATCAATCTTCATCTCTCAACGATCATATTGACTCCAGTCTATATAAGAAACCTTTCTCTTCCCCAAATATACAGAGACATACATAGAGATTCACAAAGACACACAAGAGCTTCAAAGAAACAAAGAGATCTACAACGAGATCGCCCTCACCAACGCATCTCAGATCTCGACAGAAGATCGCAGTGAATCTATCCAGATCTTAGCAAGACACTCTCAGTGGATTGCTAGGAAAAAAAGCTTGGAGAAGAAAAGAGATAGATCAGAAACTTCATAAGACGGAGATCAAGATCTTGGATCTATCTAAAGATTGATTTTAGATTATGTCCAAAGAAGATGAAGAGTTGTTTGTAGATATTGCATTCATATCTTCAGATTTGTATTCCTATACAAATGCTGTTGATTGTGCAATAATCATCCATCATGGAAGGTCGAGTGCTCTGCACTCAATCGTTTAGATATTTCTTATCTGAACGATCTTGAAAATTCTCTTCTCATATTGGTTTCTCGTTTTAGTCTCCTATTGCCCTCTTTGCTTAAGGATTCATCTATGAATAATTAAGCAAAGATTAAGGCTTGGAAGGACGAGGACAGAAACTTTACATAGAATATTTAGGCTGATGTAATCTGTAATTTATCTTTGAATAAATTCAGATGTTCTTACAAATAATTTATCCCTCAGTCTTTATATATCTATGAGCTTTTATAAATTGATTTATCTTTAGAAAAGTTATTCTTTAATTGATCTCATTGACTCTGCATTTGAAAGAAGTATTAAGTGTGATGTTGTTCTGATCATATATTCGTGTACAACCACTTAAGACTTCTCCAAATCTAAAGCCTCTCTATTTTCGCTGCTTAAACTCTTTATAACTGGCTTTCAATTTAACTGGGGTCGAGTTGATACTTACTTAGAGCAGCAAGTCTGTCATTGGTAGCCTCTACCAGCAGACATGATCAATACGTTAAACTGCAGATGCCATTAAAACTACGTTTTAAATGTATCCAAAAGAAATTTTTTTAAAATGACATCATAGGCTATTCACCCCCCCCCCTCTAGCCTATTTGAGCATTATTGTGGACCAACAATTGGTATCAGGGCGAGGCTTTTCAAGTTATATGCCAGGACTAACCTCCTGAGAGTTTGATTCTCGAATGCTCACTCCAAATGCATGTCAAAAGAAAATTTGTTTTATATTTAAAAACTTTTGACAAGGATTTCATTTTGAGATAAAATTTTTAAAAACGTACTTATTTTGAAAAAAATTATTTTGTTTTCAAAAATTTCATGAGATAGAAAATTACCATGATGAGTGTGGGATAATTATTCATATGACAAATATATAGATCAATTGGCACTATGAATAACTATTCCTAGATGAAAAACACTCGATAGATGCATCAATTAAAAGGATTTATGATTCAAGTTCTCTTGACATAAGGCTAACGATTGAAATTATTCCAACACCTTCTCGAGAGAAAATTTTCTTTAATTTAAAAAAAAAATCTAGAACTTTACTGTGAAAGAATTTTTTAAAATGATTCCTATCTATTCTCTTGAAAAATATTAAGAGTCAAAAACTCTATATCATGAAACATTGATTGATCCCTATGTTATATGATATTTAGTTTTTGGGAACTTGGCCTATATTTCAAAGAATTATTTGAATCTAAGAAAATATGAATCAAAGATCTTACAAGTTGTTGCAAAGGAAATCTACTCTTTAGACAACATCTACTACAGACTTATCAGCTCAGATTCAAAAAGGCATCTTCTGAATAACATCTACCTCGATCCAAAGATAACTGTCAAAAAGGTACATCCCTTGTCTTGTGCTCTTTCTTAAAATCTTTTTCTTTGCACAAAAAGACCAAGGGAGAATGAGAAATTCAAGATCCAGTCTTTCTTTTTCTCACGGATCTTCTTGAAATACTTGTTCCAGTATCTAGATTTTTTGGAGCTTTCTAAAGCTCATAAAATGCTGCTAATGATCTAGCTTCTTGATTTTATTCAGAAATACATATTCTCTCAAGATCAACAAGCATATTTTATTATCTCTCTACCAACATTAAACGCTTTGGTTGACTGAAAGTACATGACTCTATTCACTTGATTCAGTCAAATCTTCTTCCTTCTGGATTATGATATATGATTGATTTTTGCTTATGATTCCCCGTTAATCATGATCATGAATATATCATCTCTGCATAGCCTTATATTTGCTTGCTCTGCTTTTATCTGTTCTTTCCTAGCAAATATAAAGCTTGAGTAATCTACCTATCATACTTTGCTTCATGTTTCCTTTCCATTTCCATTAAAGTATGATCTATATTACTCATCTGGTTTGATGCTTTCTTATCAAAGAAAATTTTGTTTCTTTCGATCTGCTTTATCTGTGTCATCATCAAACCATCTTCTTTGACGAATTCTTTTGTTGCTCTGTACTTCATAAGCTCAGTTCTATGTGCTGACTTATAGGAGTTTTCACCTTAGTAGACAATGTGCAAACTACATGGGTATTTTTGCAAATTCTACAAAGGTTGAGGTAAAGCTTTTTGAAATTGACTATTTCTTAAAAGCTAACGACAAATTTCATAGAATCTCGATAAAAACAAAACTGACTTTGAAAAGTGGGAAATGTATTTCCCAAAACACTCTTCTGAAAAAGGGGTGTCTTGTCAAATCCCACTGAAAAATTGTTTTATCCTATTAAAGACGTTTTATCCTCTCAAGAAAGTTTAATTGTCTTTTCCAAATCTTTTAGCTTTCCAAAGAAGAAACTTTTCCAGATATCTAGGAATTAAAACTATCTCTCACACTTCCATGTATAACTTTAATGAGAGTGGTTGAAAGGACTTTTCATTCTTAATGAATTTATTTCATTAATCGGTCCATTGTCCTGCCTTAGCGAGTATTTATAGAGACATTTCTTCCTTCCTCTCTATCACTCGCAAACTACCCCAAACACTATGATAGACTCTGATACAAAATCCCTTTCTTCGAATATGTTACTTAGGAGAATTCTTAGCACTAGATCAAGGTTCCTTCTCAACAACTTGGAATTACTCTTCCTATCCATCAAAAGTTGTTTGGTTAGTTTCGAGGATTCCTCTAGTATGAAGATTTTCCTCAACAACCATTTAGCATATATCTCCCGTTTTTCTCTATCCTTGTTCACATTTGAATGCTCCTTCTCGTTTAGAAGATCCTCCTATCTTCTGTGAGCCAAATGTGATTCTCCTCGGATTTCCCCTCTCAAACCTCTGAGGATGAGTGCCTGCACTGGAACTGATATCTAGAAAATCTAGAAGATGTTTATGCAGTGCACCTCGGATAGAGAAAACCTGCTAAAAGAGGAGAAAATGATGAGCCCCGCTCTCTCCTTTGCTCACTTTGAGTCCCTTGATCTGGACATGTACTCCATTTGCCAACCTGTTAAACGGATCTGGGTCCATGGTCTACATAGGTATCTCCTCGTAACATTTTTATCTTTATAAATATATCATGTGTTTAGATTAGTTGTTTAATAGGAGTAGTTAAGTCACTGGAAGTTTTAATGAATCTTGTAATCTTTAGATCCTCTTTGTATTCGAGTATATTTTGATCTAAATGAGAACTTGTTCAAAACATCTTTACTTCATGTCTATTTGCTTTTGCATGAACATTCCTTGATAACATGAAATCTTATATTTGCTTATGATTTCGGAATCTGTACTTCTTGTTATGAAAATTTTGTTCAATTTCACAACGAAATATAACTATGCTTTTAACCCAACAACAAACCAATCCTTAACCATAAGTATTCCTATTCAACATAATAAAAATGATGAGACTATCCCAGGATCTATTTTTTAAATAATAGTCTTATAAATCTAATCTTTTATTTTGATTTGATTCATAAGGCACAGAAGACTTTAAGTTTTTCTTTCAAAACTTCTGGCGCTCAAAAGACTATGTTGATTCATGCTACCGTACTTATCAAACTGAAAACTGATTTCAAATCAGCAAATCAACTTTATTTCAAGTAAAAACTTCAATGATTACTGGTAGAAATCTCATCAGAAGAATTAGTGTTGAAATATGGATAACTTCAGTTTTGGATTTCTTAGAAGGAACTGCATACCTTGCAACTCCTTCATCAGGAATTGAAGATCTCATCTCAACCCATGATGTTCTGGTGAATCTTAATTCCCATCCAAAATTTCAGGTCTCATTAGCTTCAATAGTAGACTTTACATCCCTGTTGGAAGGATGACCTTCGAGGAACTAGTAGTCTTTAAATTCATTATCTATCACAATTTGTTTCCTCTGCTCAAATGACAAACTCTCGCTCTAAAATTCTTTCTTCTTTACTTTGTCTTGAACAGATGACTTCCCTTCCTTAAAAAGGTTAGTCATCATCTTAGCTGTTGACCGTCAAGCAAAATACATTCTTTTACCTCAGTACCTTCAGCCAAACTAAGTATGAGCTATTTGCTTCTTTATGATTCAAGTGCTTTAACTAAAATGGTTGTTGTCTTCCGCTTTTGCTTCTAAATGCTCTTATCATTTAATCGATTTATTGAAAAGAAGCATAGTCATCAGTTAATCAATGCCGATGAAGCACTGAATGAACCTCCTATTTCAGGCTTAAGGTAGAAAAAGAAGTCCTGGTACCCAACATTCTACCCCATCTTCACCCCCTCAAAATCAAACCAACCCATCTACACCAGACACCTGCCAAGACCCTTCTCTCTCTCTCTCTCTTGCGCTCTCTCTCTTCTCTCTCTCTCTCTCTCTCTCGAAGATTGAAACGCAAGCACTCTACCAGTGAGGAGGAGCCAACTACGCAGAAGTCTTCTGCGTCGGCACTGTTATCGTTGTATTTAACACCTTTGTTGTTGCTCCCGACATTCTTCTTTGCTCCCAAATAGGAAGAAGCATTCGCTCGGCTCTCACTACTTCATTTGCTTTCTGATCCTCCATGCCGATGAAGCCTATGGTCCATCCTTCCGAAGCCAAGGCATCCCAAAGGAAAAGCTTGTTGAAAAACTCTTCATTCATATTTGCATCGGCACGCCAGACCTCAATGGCGTCTGCTGTTTCATCTTTATTCACAAACCTTCTTGTCTGCGAAATTTATTCAAATACACCTTGTATCAGCAGACTTTATCTCTGCTGATCACTTTCATCAGCAAACCCTCATCTATGTCGAACTCCCTTGTCATCCATTAAATCGACAACGACATACCTCAATCTCGTTTACTTGATCACCCATCTGTCCAAATTAACATCAAGAGATCTCCATCTTTTGAACACAATACTCATTAATTGGTATAATACTATTTTATTGCTACCATCGTCCGTGTTCAAAAGACCGATAACCACGCATATCCAAGAATTGATACCAAATAGATATGTTCATTAATTACTCACCTCAATTTCTATCCACCGTTATCAATTGGTATCGCAGACTTTCATT